>JANAVB010043419.1:16835968-17435968 GCA_029216955.1 Iris pallida
ATCGGGACTATCCCATTGTGGCAGTTCTTGTTAGATCCTGGCAGTCCTTGTTAGAAACTGGACAGTCCAGTCTACAGACTGGACTGTCAGAAAAATTGAAAAAATGGACTAGTCCCGATCACTTTTGGCTGTGCCCATATAATTAGCCTATATAAATTAGTGTTGAGTATAGCAGTGTACAAAATTAGGAAAAATATTCGGAAATTAGGGTTTAGATCCTTAAAATGAACAACATATAATTTTGGGTCCGGAGTTGACCAGTATTGATATTTAAAAATATGTTAATAAATATTTTATGATTAGTTAGACTTTGGGTTCTGTAAATATTTTTGTTCTTGAATTCTGATCCAATTTATTTATTAAAATATCTTGAATGGTTAGCATCGTCTCCTGATCTATCTAAATCCTAAACTAGACATCTTAAGACCAGAATATTAATTTTTGAATGATTCTGAAACCATAATTGTTATCAAAATTTATCTTTATTGTTTTTTTTAAAACAGTAAAACGATTCAAATAAGGTCTTAGTAGAGTTGGTTTGACAGTCCTATTGTTTTCTTAAAAGTGGACGTTGAACTGATTTATTTTTTCTTTTAAACTATATTATTTTTATAAATAATTTTCTCAACTGTTTCTCAAAATGTAAGCATGAAAAGGACAAATCCCAAGCCAGATTGGAATCGCTTGTTAACTTTCATGGTGTTGAGTGGGCCGGACCAGCGCAGAATCGAGTTTGAACGTGTTCAGTCTAGGTTGAACTATAGTTCGATCAAAGTATCTTGGTCAAGACTGAATCGAGCTTTCGTCGAAATGAAAATCTTGTATAGGCCTACGTTCCGAGTATGATCAATCCGAACTTGGTCTAGGTCCAAGATCGATCCTGAAATAAGTCTGACAAGACTTCGGATTTGGACAAGCTCCTCCTAGGACAACCCTCCAGGTAATTTGATTTTATTAGGACAGGTCCAACCCAAATCTAAATTAAACATATATCTTCAATAGGAGTAAAGGACAACCAAAATTAGCTATGGCTAAAATAATCAAACTCGCAGGGCCGACCCAATCTATGTTGGCCCGCGAATCCAGTCATTTGATAAAAATAATAATTAAAACATATGATGAGCTAGGTCAGATTAATGGAGCCTACATGTTAGTGATTTTGTTGACGTGTAAGGCATACACCAGAATCGGTTCCACCAACATATGGTCCAAGATACGGCTCGTGTCGGACATAGACATTATTATTTTATTCGGAATCTGTTGCACACCAATTTAGGCTAAAATAGCTAACGCCTAATAGTGTGGGCCCCGTCCCCCATGGTGCCATCTATGATCTATGCAAACTTTTTCAAATGTGTCTGAGCAAGCTTAAAGCTGTGGTTAAATTAGATTTTTTTTTTTTTATCATTTTCTTAAAGGTTTTCGAAAGTTAAAGGGTTGAACGACCCTAACAAAATAATTAAGATTTATTTTATTTATATTTATATTTGCTTCCAAACCAAATAAGTTTGTACTAGAGACTATCATGCATTGCTGAGATGCAATTTCGACAGGATTTCCATATATTGTTGGGTAAAGTAAAAAAAAAAGAAGAAGCCCATCCTTAGGTACAAGTTTATAGCAAAAAATAATTATATATATATATATATATATATATATATATATATATATATATATATATATATATATATATATATAATTTTATTTTTAAGAAAAGGCATTTTATAGAAAGCAAAAGGAAGTTCAAGGAGAGCATTACAGACGGTTACAGAGCCAAAAAATACAAAAGGGTCCTGTTAAGCAAGGTAATAAAAACGAAAAGAGGAAATTGGAAATACGAAATTTCGAACTAGCCAGAATTTCGAAAATACGAAATTACAGGATATTTCGAAATTTCTGGATATTTCAAAATTTCAGGATATTTCAAAATTTCGAAAATACAAAATTTCTGAAAATTTCGAAATTACAGAAACCGGGTGGGGGGAACTGGTCCGAATCCCGGGGGGGGGGGGGGGGGGGGGACAGGAGCAAAGCCCGAGATGGGGGGGGGGGGGGGGGGGGGCTCTCTGCCCGAAGGGGGAAGGGGGCGCTCTGCCCGAGGGTTGGGGGCGCTCGGCCCGAGAATGGGGGGTGCACGCAGCCCGAGAGAGAGAGTCGCCCCCCCCCCCCCCGATCGCAGCCCTTTGCCAGGGGGCTCCGGCGAGGAAAGCTGGCCCGGAGGGGGAAGGCGCTGTCGGGAGGGGGGGGGGGGAACTCGACCTTATATATATATATATATATATATATATATATATATATATATATATATATATATAAACTTTAAAAATTTATACTTGGTGTAGTTTGCACCCAATTTGGTTTCTGTCATTAACGAATGTCAAATTTGCAATGAAATGACAATTATACCCTTTAAAACCTAAGGGTAAAGTGCAAAAATACGGCCCCCTTCTTCATCGTCGATGGCGGCGCAGCAGCGATGACAGCAGTGGCGGCGTGACAACGACAGTGTGGCCGGGTGGCGGAGTCTGGGGGCGTGGGAGAAGAGGCGGGGCACGACCAGCTCAGGTTGGTGCGCGGGAAGGGAGGAGGGGGGAGGGGGAGCGCGGAGCAGGGGGTGGTCTGTAGGGGGGGGAGGGGAGTAGGGGAGGCCACGAGGGAGAGGGAGGAGGGGCAGGAGAGATACTTTGGATATTTTAAAAAAAGGCTAAATTATAACTTGATATCCTTAACTATTTGAAATTGTCAACTTGCATTCTCCTCAACTTTGATAGGTGCTAACTTAATACCCTCCATCTATTTGGTCCTAGTGGTGTTAATAGAAAGGGAAAATGACAAAATTGACCTCCATATTTTCTCTCTTCCCCCTCTTTCGCTCCGGCAGCCCCCCTCTCTCTCTCTCTCTCCGACGCCTACAGCCGGAGGGGGGAGGGGGGCGAGCAAGCAGCAGCAGTAGGGGACACTGGGGCGGTACGGCATTGTGGGTTCGCGGGCCGCGAGGGCGCAAGGGGTGCAGACACAAGGGAAAGTGGGGGTCGCCGTGGCTTGGTGGGCGCATACGCAGGTGTCTCGACCCGCTCCCGAATAATCGGATACGAATCGAGTCATGCCCTGCCTACGCTATCGTTGATAGCGATAGTCAGCCGTCTAGACTGTAGCAACCATCAAATAGCATTTCATTTCCATTACTAATCACAACATCTATTCCGATATAACTACTACTAATGCTATCACAGATCACTATATGCAGTTATTACAACCTTTTATATGAATCTCTGGGTACAAAACCGGTAACGAATATAAAGGCTAACTAAACTCCTGAAACAATCTTTAAATCTCAATACATCCAAACAGTATACCTAAACATGAATCTAAAGGGCACATCGTTATGGAGCGCATGGTGCTGACTGTGTATATGTCACATTGCGCATCCTTATTGGCCCGTCTGTTGAGTTCTTCGAGGCGTTAATGGTTGTTTTGACTTGGTTGAATACGAAGAGGCAGATTCATCACCATAAATGCAAATTAATTGCACAGAATATGAGGAGACTGCCACTTGGCGCATAGGCGAGGGTTGTCCCTACCTATAAATAGCTTTGTGAAGAGTTTTGTTTCTCATTTCACTTAGCTTTCCTTCATGGAGACGAACTCGATCGGTCCCCTGCCTTGGCGAGTTGATGATGAACACCTTCCGAAGACGAAGATGTGCCGATTGGTTCTTTTACCCTCGGCCCTGTGAATGTGCCTGTTGCATCCAAATATCGGGATCGTCGTGTCTCAACACAGGCTGAAGGTGCTTGTTATATCCAAAGATCGGGACAGTCGTGTCCCAATTATTGTTATGCTGGAAGAGCCGTAGGTCGGGGCGGTCGTGCCCCGACTTTGTTAGGCTAGAAGAGTCACTCCTCCTACTAGAGTGCCCGCACGCTGAGGAGAAAGTGATTCGCAGACTATGCACGGGGATGCGCATACGCTGAGATACTGGAATGATGGCTTGGCTGTGGTACTTGAGTGATACGCCTGGCTGTACGTTGAAATGATGTGCCTGGCTGTAGCACTGCGCCTGACTGTAGCTTTTAGGCTTTTTTTTTTTGTAAAAGAATTAACCTTTGTAAAAGACATGTAATAGACTTTCATATGAAAATAAAAGCCCCATTTTTATGTCTCTACTTCTTTGCTGTTTTTTGCTGTGCCAAGTATTCTGTTCCTGGCGCATGTTGATTTCTGGCGCATGAGAGTTAGGGCGCATATGAACTCCGGCCTTAGATGCGCCTGAAATTCCATGCTTCTACACCTCTCATGCTAGAAGCAAGTGGATCCTCGATAGCGGATGTTCACGGCACATGACTGGTGATGCATCTTTGTTCGCTACGCTATCGATAAAGAAAGAAGGATACGTCTCCTTCGGAAACAACTTGAGAGGTGATATAATTGAAAATAGCACTGTTGGTATGTCTCCAGCCAGTAATAAAAGACGTTTGTCTAGTTACGGAGTTGAAACATAACCTACTGAGCATAAGTCATTTGGCAGACACTGGCTATGGCATCAACTTTGCAAAAGACAAATGTACTATTTATGAAATGTCATATGGTAATCCCGTATATGAAGGGATTGAAGAAGACAATATTTATGTTTTTTTTAGAAAGTACTAACAATGCAGGAAGGTGCCTAGTAGCAAATCAAAATGAAAGCTGGCTATGGCACATGAGGCTAGGACATGCTAATATGGATACTATCTTACGACTATGCACCAAAAAGTTGGTAAGAGGACTCCCTAAGATCACATTCAAGAGAGACATGGTATGTGCTAACTGTAAAAGAACTAGGCAACTAGGTCTACTTTTAAATCCATCAAAGATGTAAGTACCTCTAGACCCTTGCAGTTAATTCATATGGATTTATTTGGTCCTAGTAGAGTCTCTAGTGTTGGAAAACTCTACGCCTTTGTTATTGTGGATGATTTCTCTCGTTTTATATGGGTTTACTTTTTTATCAAATAAAAGTGATACGATTTTTGAATTTCAGATATTTTATAAAAATGTACAAAATGAAAAAGGCTCCATGATTACTCGTATCTGAAGTGATCATGGTGGCGAACTCGTAAATGCTGATTTCAAAAAGTTTTATGATGATAGTGGATATTAGCACGAGTTTTCTTGTCCTAGAACTCCCCAACAGAATGGTGTTGTGTAGCGAAAGAATCGTATTCTAAGCAAGATGGATAGAGTCATGCTGAATCAACATAATCTTTCTAAATATTTTTGGGCAGAAGTTGTTAGTACAACCTTTCTTGTTTTAAATAGGGTGTTAATTCGACCTATCTCGAAAAAAAGACCATATGAGCTTTGGTTTGGAAGGATTCCAAATATTTCTTATTTTAAAGTTTTTGGATGTCGTTGTTTTATCCTGAACACCAAGGACAACTTGGGAAAGTTCGATTCTAAAGCAGTGGAAAAAATATTTCTCGGATATGCTGCTAAGAGTAAGGGCTATAGAGTATTTAATAAAAGATCTATGAATGTTGAAGATTTTATTAATGTTACTTTTGATGAGCTCAATAGTCACAGATCTAGCGACAGTGATGATGAAGATGCACAGGTTAAATCCAAGTCATCCAAAGATACTGCTACCAGAGAGAGCCCTGTGGAAGATCTAACAGAAAGATTCAAATATTGGAAATTCTTACCAGATCATCCAGAGACGCTCATCATAGGTGATGTATGTCACGTCCCGAAATCAGAATACTGGAGAGCGGGGGACAGACACAACCAGCTACGTACATAGAAGTGCAAACCACCTTGCAATACGGTCACGGCTGTTTAGACGCATGAGGGTTTATCTACAAGCCAATTGTCTCTTATGGTCGAGAACAAGCCTAGTGTCTCAATCTTAAGCAAGCAAATAATTGTTACAAGATGTTAGATCATCGGACATACAAAGTAAGGCGTCCCAAATATTATATATTCATATGATCATGAAGCTAGTCATACAAAATACGAGACTAGCAAGAGTTAAGTCATACATGATCAACCCTAGGATTTGTCAATCATGTACATCCCTTAGGAAGACAGAAATAAAGTTTCAACACGATCTAACACGTGCTCGATGGCTAAACGCCTCAAAAGAATAAGTTACATTAAAGTGGGAGAGCAAAATAAAAAAACCCACTCGTTGCCAGGGTTACGCCTGGTGTTTACCATCTGGCTGGAAGGTAGGTAGATCCTCGGGTGCTACTCTGAAATCTGGCCATACAAAACCAGTTGGGTCAGACCCCAGAAAAAGCAAGTGCCAGAAGGGAGGCTCCATTTAGAAACTAAAACCAGCATAAATGAATAGAAGAACTGATGAATGAACATAATTAAATAACATAAAAGGCATGCTTTAAAGAATCATACTAGCTTGCATTAAGAAATAAGAGGGGGAATATAATTTTCATGTTAACCATGAGACAATCATTCAGTCACGGCCAATCAAGTCCTACGGCTTGCTATCATTAGCTAACTAGGGTTATCACAAGCCTAGTTACTAACAAGATGTAGTGAGATATTCCCGCAGTCACAAGCCCTGCAGACTATCCAGGTTATCCAGGCAGGGTTACAAGAGTTATAAGATTACTGGTGTACTTTAGTACTTATGATTCAAGAAGTGCAACACATGACAGTGTGCTGAAAATGTGCCCTACTCGTCGGCAGGCTACAAGTCCACAGGTGTGACCGGGATAACGGGATCGCCTGTAACTGAAAAATCTCTCTATGTGAACTACTTGATCAATCTAGTCATTACCCTAGTCAGATTCATTATGAATTCCTGACCGTGGTAACCAGGAATCCATGTCCCAGACATGATACAAGACGAGACATGTATCTTGTACAGGCAGAATCAACCACAGAGTCAAGACAAGAGTTACACTAGTAAGACAAGAATAGCTGTCATAACAGCAATCAAGATTATATATGTCATGTCAGGTTTACTTGTCATGTCAAGAGTATGCCTCGACGGACCACAATCAAGATTATCAAAACGGGATCATGTTCAAGCAAGTTACTAGCTCAGATTACCAAGTTGTCAAGTCGAGTCGTCGTAATTTTGGGTCAAGTATAGAAAACATGCAAAGAAGATCGAGGACATTCATGGGTGATTTGAAACTATCAGTTACATATGAACTCAAATTAAAGTGATACAGGAAGATTCTTAAAGCCAAGACAAGATCTACAACTTTTATATTTTGAGTTTTACGAGATTATAGCAACAAAACAGCTCAAACGGGCAAAAACAACCATTCGTGCACGGGCACGCTGCGCGCGTGGACAAAACTGTCCACTGCGTGCAAATCGCGCAAGCACGGCGCCTGGAGCGCGGCAAGCGAAACGTGCAACGTGTAGGTGCACGGCACGCATGGTACGGAGGAACGGCGCACGGGCGTACGGCAAAAAATTGTGCGGGTACGCGGCGTACGAAACGCGCAGCGCGCATGGCGTGGAGACACGGCACGCGAGCGCAAGGCAAAAATCGTACGGGGGGGGGGGGCAACACGTGAAACGCGCAATGCGCAGGTGCACGGCGCGCATGGCGCGGAGGCACGACGCGCGGGCGTGCGACAGAAAATTGCGCAGACGCACGGCACACGAAATACGCAGTACGTAGGTGCACGGCGCACATGGCATGGAGGCACGGTACATGAGGCACGCGAAGCTTGCACACAGCACTGTTCATCGTCCCGACAGCACCGAAGATGTGCTGGAATCCATGAACACAAAAATGCCATAACTTCTTCATACGAAGTCGAAATCAAGCGGTTCAAAAGCCAAAATTGGGAAGAATTGAATTCCCTACAACATGGAACCCCTAGATCTAGGAAATAACAAACTTAAAGAGATCAAAACCAAGAAAAATGAGAAAAATTATAAACTTAGATCTATAAAAATGTAACTATCAAAACCAAAAACTCTAAGTTCTAAAGAGGCTTAGAATCAAGCAAAGAAGACAATGGAACAATAAAATTTGAGAGCCATCATGAAGCAAGTTGCACTTGCCTAGGATTTGGTAGGTGGAAGGAGTAATGGAGAAGGAGGAGAAGAGTTAATAAGAAATAATAAGAGAAGAGAGAAGAGGTTGGTTTATATACCAACCTACCCATCTCAACCCAAACCAAAACAAACCAAGCCAAGCCAAGACAAGCCGAACCGAACTGAACCAAGGGCAAATTAAACCAAGACTGGGCAACAAGACAAGTCAAAATACGGGTCACCTGACAATCGTCAGAAATTCGTATACGTATAATAAAAATACGTATAACTAAAAATGGGAGTGATAATTCTACCCACCTTAAAAGAATTCCGTCCTCAAAATTTAATCAAGAGACTAGAGGTGTCGGGACAAGCTACACTAACCACAGGCAATCTACGACTAACAATTAATCAAGCAATCATTCTTGCAAGCAAAAAATTAAAAGCATAAGGCATAAGGAAGATATTATAACTTACGAGCCAAACAGATGTGGATATCACGATCGGATATTATCATCATGTTCCCATGTAGACTCACCTAAAGAGTGATGACCCTAAGCAACACGAACTAAACTAATAGTCTTATTCTTGAGTATCTTCTCCCTTTGGTCTAATATGGATACTGGTATTTTCTCATACGAAAGGCTGGTACCAACAACCAATTCTGAATGATCAAGGATATGGCTCGGACTCGGGATGTACCATCGTAATTGGGATACATGGAATACGTCATGTACCTCACGTAACAATGGCGGAAGAGCGAGACGATAGGACACATCACCTACTCACTCGAGAATATCAAACGGTCCTATATACCTAGGACTAAGCTTTCCCTGTACGCCGAATCGAATGCCGCCAAAGGAAGGTGAGATCCTAAGGAATACGTGATCGTCGATAGAAAACTCAAGTGGATGTCAATGAGAATCGGCCCAATGGTGCTGACGATCTTGTGCAACTCGAAGATGATCTCTAATTTGTTTGACCACCTCAATTGTCTGAGTAACCATTTCTGGATCAAGCATTTACAACTCGTCGACGTCGTCCCTAGCTAAAGGTGATATGCACTTTCTGCCATATAGTGCCTCAAATGGTGTCATCTGGATACTGGCTTGAAAACTGTTATTGTAGAAGAACTCCACTAGATGCATGTGATCTTCCCATGAACCATTGAAGTCAAGTATACAGGATCGTAACATATGTTCAAGAGTTTGAATCATACACTCTGACTGACCATCTATCTGTGGATGATAAGTTAAACTAAACTTGAGACGAGTCCCCAAACTCTCTTGAAGACTCCGCCAAAAGTGCGATATAAATCTTAAATCTCTGTCGGACACAATACTGACTGGCACTTCATATAATCTGACTATCTGCCTGAGGTACATGTCTGCTAGCTGATCCGTTGACTGACCAATTCTGAAAGGAAGAAAATGAGCTACCTTAATGAGTCAGTCAACTATAACCCATATAGCATCTCTCCCAGTTGGGGATTTAGGTAAGCCAGTTACAAAATACATGGTAATAGATTTCTATTTCCATTCTAGAATCAGTAAAGGTTGAAAAAGTCCAGCTGGTCTCTGATATTCAGCTTTAACTTGTTGGCAAACTAAGCAACAAGAGACAAACAGAGCTATCTTCCTCTTCATACCATTCCACCAAAAATGTTGACGGATATCACAATACATCTTCGTGTTAATAGGATGAATTGAATACTGCGAACTGTAAGCTTCTGCCATGATCTCTCGCCTGATGTCACCACTGGGTACACAAAGATGCCTTCCATGTCGGAGTATGTCATCTTCGTGAATGCATAACTCTGCTCTCTGTCCTACTTCACATTCTGCCCTAAACCGCTGAAGCTTAGAATCCGATGACTGTGCTATCTTGATTCTCTCAACTATACTAGATTGAACTTGCATACTAGCCATTAATACCACGTTGGTAGGGAGAACTATCTCTATACCCATTTTCTGAAGATCTGCTAATAACTCTGGCTGTGATGTTAGAAAATAAGCTTCTGCTCTTTTTCTCAACACATCTGTAACTACGTTGGCCTTCCTAGGATGATATTGCAGTTGATGTCATAATCCACTAGTAATTTTAGCTATATTTTCTGATGCATGTTGAGATCCTTCTAGGTAAACACATACTTAAGAATCTTATGGTCGTTGAAAATCTCTACCCGATCTCTATACAAGTAATGCCTCCAAAGCTTAAGTGCGAAAACCACCACTACTAACTCCAAGTCATGGGTTGGGTAATTCCTCTTATAATCACGGAGTTGACGTGACGCATAAGCTACTACCTTGCCATATTGTATCAAGACACATCCTAATCCTCTGCCTAAAGCGTCATAATAAATTGAGAATCCTCCAGTCCCATCTGAAAGCGTGAGAATAGAAGCCCTCATCAATCCTTGCTTCAACTTCTCGAATGAACTTTGACACTCTACTGTCCAAGCAAATTGCACATCCTTATGGGTCAACTGCGTCAATGGCGTTGAAAACTGCGAACTTCTACGACGGTGTTGGGTACTGGCCATGTCTCTATAGCTACTATCTTTTGGGGGTCCACTTTCACGAGGGGGTGATGATTGTAGACACTTACAAAAAAGAGAAGAATCATTATCTTTTCTTATTAGCGCAAGGTACTACAAATCGAGTACACCTGAGAGATCCTGCACTGAGAATCCCCGAGTACAAAAAGAATTCTGGGAAATAGAACGATGTAGATCGAGCGATAATTGCTCCTTTACTCCGTTGACACTCCGATTTACAAAAGTGAGAGAAAACCTAAGAAAATTGCTAACTCTCGGCTCACTGGCAAGAATGGCAGCAATTTGGCTCTGAAATGCTCTCTGTTCTATTTTTTTGAAGAGGCATATGACCTCTATTTATAGTCGTTTTGCACTGAAATGACTGTTATGCGTACACAGGTAGAGAATATACTGATTTCCCTATGGGCGCATAGTCTTCCTTTGGGTACATAGGGTGTAGGCACATAAGGACTGGATGATCGTGGGTAGATCTTGGGGTTGACATAGCTGCATGCTTCGGTGCACGACTGCTCGTGGAGACTGACGTGACCGCATGCTTCGGTGCACGACTGATCGTGGATGTTGACCGAGTCGTTGGACTGTTCTGACTTGGGAGCATAATGTGGAAAGAGGACTATACGCCCCCTTCTGGAGGGGCTATGTAGGCGCATAGAAACTGCTGTACATGGGCGCATAGGGATTTCACATATGGGCGCATATAGTTTGCACATGTGGATGCATACCACTCTCTTGTGTGGGCACATAGCTGCCTCTTGTCTTGGGCGCATAGCTGCTTCCTGACTTGGGTGCATGGTTTGATATTTTCATGCTTCTACAAGTCCTCCTTCAAAGTTTTTGTTACTCGAACGTGTTCGAAATACTTTAAAAGAAGTATGGAAGGTTGTCTTCTTTATGGCTCTATGGGCGCATAGCAGACTCTCTCTTTAGGCGCATAGCAGACTCTCTCTTTGGGCGCATAGATGCTGCCAGGCTGTCAAAAGATGGCTGTTGAGATCTTCATTGAAAATCTGAACTGACAGATTCATCGAAACGGAATTTGAAGGGGTCCATCCTCCACGCGATGTCTACGCATAGTCCACATCAGCAAATAGCAGGCGCATAATGTGCAAAAGATTGAGTCTCTGCGTGGGCACATGAACCATATGGGCGCATAGACCATGTGGGCGCATAACTTCTCGTTTGTGCCTATGAATAGGCCTTGAGGGGAGAGAAAGTTCATTCTCCACTCTTTTTCTCAAAAACTTCCAAAAGACTATTCATTTTTTCCCTGCAAGAACATGTCTCCCAAGGCTGCCAAGAAGTCTGCGAAGGGCAAGGAGGCTGCACCGAGCGGTTCTCCTCCTTCGACAACATCTCCGTTGGTCCAAGACCCCATTCTGGGTCAAGCTATGCTTCAAAACAAAGTCTCGAGCGTTAATTTACGACGCTTGGACTACTCTATGCTTGGACGCATAACTATTGATATGCGCCCGAAGTAACACACTTCTGTGAGCATTCTTATGCGTCCATACACTTGTTGTGTAACATGCACCCACACAGAATGTTTCTGTGTTTGAACATTCTTATGCACCCGCATAATTATGCGCCCACGCGCTTGTTGCGTGTCATGCGCCACAAAGAACATATGTTCTCTTTATGCGCCCACAGGCCGTTTTGGGTGCATAACAACTGGGCGTATAGAAATTCCCCAGCACTTAGCTCTTTTTTTGTAGATTCTAAGTCTGACTTTTTTCTCTGTCTTTGCAGTTGACATGGTCGTCCTGGAACTCGATAGAATTCCTCTTGGCTCTGCTCACCAAGTTCTTGGTTCAAGCCTCGTTACTACCATAATTAGAATGTTGAGGCTAAGATCATCTAGATCCAGCCTTCAGTGCGAATGATCGCTACGCTTGAACAGGATAAGATGTTCCTGAAGCAGATTATAAACGATAAAAAGTTCCTGCTGGGAGGGGCACGGAGCCTTAAGAAGCCGTACTTCTTGTTTGGCGACAACCTGGGATTTGAGGATGGTGAGACGATACGCCTAAAAGACTCTCTTGTGGTCAGGTTGAACAACCAAAGGATATGGTTGCCGTCGATGGATCGCCAATATCCTCTGTCGGCGTTCACTGATCTCGCTGTGCGGAGGCAGATGAAATAGGACTTAACCCCTGAACTTCATGGGGTTGTCTTCGGAAAGATACAGTTTAGATCCGGTGATTTGAAGAGGGACACTTTTAAGTGTGCTAAGGGCTCCACGTCCAATTCCACGAGGGTGCTGCACCCTAGTGCCATAATAAACGATATCCCGACAGACCTTCATCCTTATGTTGCCAACACCCTTTCCAATCTGATGATGTTGAAGAATAGGTCGTATCCCGTATGGAAGTTGCGGTTGGAAGGTTGGAGGCACCCCATTTCATTCTGGAGTGACCTCACTGAATGGGTGCTTTCAATCTATGAAGCCACTCTGAAGGCTACCGGCCTTTTTTATTCCATTAGAGCCACTCAATATGGCATAAAGACGAATTGGCCCATGTTTATCTCTGTGGCGGAGTTGTTCAATCATCACACTTGTACCTTCTTCACTCTGGATGGAGAGATGGGCTTGGCTCTCCATGAGATGCAGAAAATATCGAAGCTTCCTTGGAGAACAGAGCCGTACGAAGAATATGTCCCTTGTGATGAAGAACTTCTGGACCTGGAGAGGGAAAACTCCGAGATGACGGATGTGTGTAAGGAGTTATTCTGTCACTTCCTCATTTGTCATAGGATCACAAAGACAGGAAAGACTGAGGGGGCCAATCCCCATAAGAGATCTTGGACAAACTATATCTTTGTTCAAGAAGAATGAGAAGGTCCGACCTCCTTTTTGATTTGCTAGCCCCTAACGAAGTCTGAGATAGAGGAATTGATGACAGATCATGGGGCAGCAGATACTGATGACAGCGATGATCCTGAGGAGAATTCCCTGATTTACCACTTCTTCTGACAAGCTGAGTTTAAGTTGTCGGAGAAAGTCGTGCGGGCAGCTTTTCTGATGATCTGGATCCGCGACTGTGTAGTCCCTGGTGGTTCAGGGTCTATTGAAAGGATGAGCCGGAGTATGATACTTCCGGCTGTAAAGCTGGCATTTGGATACCGGCTTGCCCTGCTTCCTGCAATGGTCTACGCCATCCATCGGGGCCTGCAAGATTTTGTTAGAAACGCGATGACCCCCGACGGTAGGACAGACTTTGCCCGGACTGAACTCCCCTTTCATTACTTATTGGGATGGCTGCTGCTGCACTGTCCCAAACTGATGAATGTCGGGCTGGTGGCGGACTCTTTGGTAGGAGATGCCTTTCTTCGAAGGTTCCGTGACGGCGACTGGGCCGTCACTAGTATACCTGCTTGTAGAGGGGCGATGGACTTCCTTCAGAACCATGAGTTCTTTAGAGTATCCCCTCCATCCGGCAGTAGCAACTAGGGGACACATTAGTAGATGAGGGAGCCCATACTATTAGCTTGACCACTGGGCATTCCATTGGCTCCAGTCTATCAGGCCCTCTCATCTGGTGCTCAGGAATAGGAATCACACCTACCTGGAGCCTTATCTACCAAGCCATTTTGTACGAAAATTTGGCTATAGTCGGCTTCTTTTGGGCAATCCTAGCCCACATCTGGATTCGATAGGCAGCTTGGTCGATGGGGCCCGTGCATGGGTTTATTACAATGCCGGATGCACGGGAGCAATTTTTACTCTGCCCGAAGATAAGCCTGAGACCCACCTGCTCTATGCTGCTGCCAAATTTTATACTCAGATCAATACCTTTCATCCTCGGTATGATCGTGAACAGAACTTGATATTGGGGACTAGGTTTGTCCCCACTCCTGCAGGTGTGAAACGAGCCCGAAAGATGCCAAAGGGCAGCAAAAAGGAGAGCGCCGCCCCAGCCGTCAGGCCGACCGCAACACCACGACAGAGAACTGCTCTTAGGGAGCCGACAGTACCTCCAAGAGAGGATACCGAAGATGATTCTGCTCTCCCCGATCCTCCTCAGAAGAGGAAAGCTTCAACTGAACTGGCCCAACAGCCAACTTTTAAGAGGAAGAAGAAGATTGTTGCCACAAGGAGAACCAAGGATGTGGGTGCTGGCTCACCTCCTTTAAGAAGATCTTTTCGGCAGATTGGAAGAGGTATAACGGCGTCGCGGGCTGTTACCATTCGAAAGGTAGATCCCTTTCTAGACTCCATAGCTGTTTTGGTCAAACCACTACTTGTGCAGTCTTCGAATGGAGCTTTCTAACCCTTGTGTTTGTCCTTTGCACAGGACCTCGAAGTTGCGATCGAGGCAGGTGCCTCTTCGTCTGAAGAGGTGGACGTGACAACAGTATCCCCTCATAGTCCTCAACCGGCAGACGAAGATCAGCCTTCCCCAGTCAAAGGGGCTGAGCCAAGGGATGACCAGGACGAAGGCCCGGACTATGATGGCGACCAGAAAGCAAGTCCCTCTTACGATATCTCTTTAGGGGATATGTCTGAGATTGGGGCTTTAATAAATGAGTTGGACGAGAATCAAGTCCAGTCAGCGTACCCTTCCGCGGGTATATTATCCTTGTATTTTACTTCGGATGAGATTTTTTGACTTCGATTTTACGTACTCCTCGTGAGGCTGACTGCCATCGTATATTCCCTTGTAGATAATGAGCGGACAGAATGTACGGAGATAGCCCATGACACTGGGGCAGGACAAGAAGTTGTCCCTGGTTCCTCTAGGATTGCTGGTGTGGAGGAATTTGTCAGTAAGCCGGCATCGACTGCAGAAGGAGAGGTTGAATAGTGTACTGAGGTGGCTGTTACTGAATCTGCTCCAGGTCCAGCTGGGGCCGTGGAAGATATACAGCCTGATGTTGCTCGAGGCCTTGACATTGTTCCCCTTGAGTAACCTGGGCCTGCCCTTGGTTCCCTTGTAACCAGGGCTGATGACCTAGTCCAAGTTGGTGCTGATCAGGCAGAAGGTATGAAATTACAACTCTCTCGCACTCTATCAGGTTTTGACTTTCCGTTACTGATAGATATAGTATTTTCTTGTCAGGTTCGTCTTCTTGTCAAGTGTCTCTTCCTGGAGCGGAAGATCCCTATCAAGCTTCCTCCCCAAAGACTTCCTCCGAAGATGACGAGATGGCCCAGGAAGTCGTCAAAGCTTTCTATTCCATTCTGAAAGTAAAGCTTCCTGGAGTTTTACACCCGAATGCCGCCTTTGGACCTGTAAATACTATTGCTGAATGCCAAGTGATGGTCCTTGAGAGCATTACCGGCTACGAGGAGCAGGCTAACGGTATGAGAAAAGTTCTGAATGATCTGGAGAACCAAGTGGCCAAATTCCGGAAAGCCAAACAACGAAGCCCAACCTCGCTGTTTCTTGAAGAAGACGAGGCTTTAGTTGTTGTCATGCCCCAGATCCAGAATACTAGAGAGCGGGGGCAGACACAGCCAGCTACGTATATAAAAGTGTATTCCACCTCCATATACGGTCACGGCTGTCTAGATGTATGAGGATTTTTCTACAAGCCAACAGTCTCTTATGGTCAAGAACAAGCCTAATGTCTCAATCTCAAGCAAGCAAGTAAATGTAGCAAGATGGTAGATCATCAGACATACAAAACACGAAGACTAGAAAGAGTTTAAGTCATATATGATCAACCCTAGGATTTTTCAATCATGTTACAGCCCTTAGGCAGACAAGAAATATAAGTATTCAACACGAGCTAACACTTGCTCGGCGGCTAAATGCCTCAAAAGAATAATTTTACACTAGAGCGGGAGAGCAAAATAAAACCCACTCGTTGCCAGGGTTTCTTCTAGTGTTCCCCATCTGGCTGGAATGCAGGTAGAACCTCGGGTGCTGCTCCGAAATCTGGCCATACAAAACCGGCTGGGTCAGACCCCAGAAAGAGCAAGTGCCACAAGGGAGGCTTCACTTAAGAACTAAAACCAGTATATTAGCACATAAGAGCACATAAGGACATAAATGAAATAACAAGAGACATGAGTTAGAGAAAACAGGGTGATAAACGATAAGATAACTAAAGGACTATTTCGGTAACCAAGTTACAACCCGTAAACCAAACAAGGACCGGGGTTATAACCCTTCACCTGAACAGAACTCAGTCTCTAACCAATTATCGATAAGTAAGCATAAACAAGCGTGTCATGAGATAGCCATGAACTGGATCTAGACAAGATAGGACTCCATCCAACATTCACGGCCAAGCAAAGAGTACGGCTTGATACTTTAACTAACTAGGGTTATCACAAGCCTAGTTACTAGCAAGATGTAATGAGATATTCCTACGGCCACAAGCCCTGCAGACTATCCAGGTTATCCAGACGCAAGGTTCATGCCAAGAGTTATAATGACTTGTCAGGTGACTTGAGTGCAACACATGATAGTGTGCATAGTAATCGTTTCATGAAGTGCCCCACATGACAGTGAGCTGAAAATGTGCCCTACTCGTCGGCAGGCTACAAGTCCATCAGAAAAGGCGCACAGACAACGGGATTGCTTGTAGCCAGAATACCTCTTTATATGAACTACTTGATCAATCTAGTCATTAACCTAGTCCGATTCAGTATGAATCCCTGACCGTGGTAACCAGGGATACAAGTCCTATACATGATACGAGACAATACTGGTAGCTTATACAAGCACAATCAATACAATCACCTACGGTGTCACGATGAGAATTTACTAGCAAGTCGGGATAGCCATCGCAACAACATTCAAGATTACATGTTAGACTTACTTATCAAGATTACTTGTCAAGAGTGCGCCACGACGGGCCACTGTCAAGATTACTTATCATGTCAAGAGTGCGTCACGACGGACCACCATTCAAGAATTATCATGTCAAGGTTGCTTCTCAAGAGTGCACCACGACGGATCACTATTTAGAGTTATCATGTCAAGTTACATATTAAGAGTGCGCCTTAACAGGCCATTATCGTGTCATGTTACTTGTTACTTGTTAAGAGTGCGCCTTAACAGGCCACTATCAAGATTGAGAGAAACATGCATAAAAATAGCTAGTAACATATTCTTGAAGTCAAGAAAAAGATCTACGACTTTTTTGTTGGAAGGTGGGAGAGATTCTGACAAAAAATCAGCCAAATAGGACAAAAAAATAGCCAAAAGAGCCATTATGCGGCCAAGGGTGGATGGGGTCTCATGCGGCAGTAGATGGGTACCCATCCATGCGGCAGGGTCAATGGGGACCCATCCATGCGACAGGGTCGATGGGGACCCATCCATGCGGCAGCGTCGATGGGGAGCCATCTATGCGGCTGGGTCGATGGGGACCCATCCATGCGGCAGGGTCGATGGGGTGCCATCTATGCGGCTGGGTCGATGGGGACGCATCCATGCGGCTGGGTCGATGGACACCCATCCATGCGGCAGGATCGATGGGGCGCCATCTATGCGGCTGGGTCGATGGGGACCCATCCATGCGGCAGGGTCGATGGGGAGCCATCCATGCGGCAGGGTCGATGGGGAGCATCTATACGGCTGGGTGGATAGGGACCCATCCATGCGGCAGGGTCGATTGGGTGCCATCTATGCGGCTGGGTCGATGGGGACCCATCCATGCGGCTGGGTCGATGGGGACCCGTCCATGCGGCAGGGTCGATGGGGTGCCATCTATGCGGCTGGGTCGATGGGAACCCATATGGGGTGCCATCTATGCGGCTGGGTCGATGGGGACCCATCCATCTCTGAAAATCTAAGAAAGATGGCCATGGAACCCATAGCTTCCAAGCTCCATAAAACCTTCACCGTAAGTCCAAATTTGGACTTCCATAGGTCAAAATGGGGTAGAATGAAATTCTTTACAACATGGAACAATCAAAACTTGAAAATAATAAAGTTTGATAGATCAAAACCCAGGAAATCCAAAAATTCAACAAAACTTAGATCTACAAGAAATAAACCATGGAAATTGAAAATGCTAAGTACTAATGTGTCTCAGAATCTCGTGAGGAAGACAATGGAACAACAAAAATTAAGTTCCTCCATGAAGTAAGTTTCACTTGCCTAAGCTCTTGGTAGGTGGAGAGAGTTATGAAGAAGAAGAAGGAGTAAATAAAAAGTAAGAAATTAATGAAGAGAGAGAAGGGGTTGGTGGGTTATAAAGGGGGAGGGTTCTCTAATAATGAACCAAAAGCCCAATCAAAACAAGCCAAACTAAAATAAACCAAACCAAGCTAAACCAAAACCAAACCAAGTCAAGACCAACCTAGACTAGGCAAGCAAATCATGTCCAACTACGCGTCACCTGATAAACGTCAGAATTCTGGTATACGTATACGAAAATATGTATTACGGGAAACGGGAGTGTCAACTCTACCCACCTTAAAAGAATTTCGTCCAAGAAATTTAATCAAGAGGCTAGAGATGTCGGGGCGAGCTATACTAAAGCATAAGCAATCTACGACTAGCAACCAATCAAGCAATCATTCATGCAAGCAAGGATTTTAAAAGCATAAGGCAGAAGTAAGACATCCTGCTAGAAACCTCTCTGCCGGTTTTGAATCTGAGCTTGGACTTGTGCATACTGCTGGGGGTTCTGCTGCTGAAATGCTTGTTCCTGAGGCGGCAATGGCCTCTGAGGCTGATATTGCTGTTGTACTGGTGCTGGTGCCCTAACCGATGGACTGATTAGGTTCGCTGACGATGAGATGGCTCTATTCGGACAGGACCATATCTTATGATCCGATGCCCCACAAGCCAAAACAATCTATGTGCTCTACGACACTCCGAAACAACGTGTCCTGGCTTTCCATAATGAGTGCAGCCCATTGCAGAAGACTGCTTCTGCTTCTGCGGCTGAGGGTATGTCGGTGTTGAATGCAGAACCAACGTAACTGATGCCGTCCTCCTCGCAGCTCCAATAGTCAAGGCCCTAGCTGCCGGGGCTGGTGCTGAGGATAGACCCATCTGCCCATAGGACGTCTTCCTGCTTCCGGTTCGGTCCACGATCCTCTGCGAGGTATACTCGTGCTTCCTGGCTGCCCTCAAGACAATATCAAAAGTCTCATGCTCAAACTTCTCCACTGCTAGAATAATCTCTAGGTGAAGTCCCTGCTGAAACCGCTGCGCCCGATCCAACTCGGTTGCCACCAAGGTAGGAGCAAATCGATTCAGTCTAGAAAACTCGGCCGCATATCCATCGACTGTCCTGCTCATCTGCTTCAGATTGGTGAATCTCGTCTGCAGATCATGTCGAGCCACTGCATCAAAGTACTTGATCTGAAACTTGTCACTGAATATCGCCCATGGGACATGCGTTGCCAAACCCACTGCTAGCATCGCCTACCAGGTGCAGGCTAAGTCAAATAACTGTAGGCGCACTAATGCCACCTTCTCTTCCTCTAGAGTCTTGGCTGCTCCCAAGATAATCTCGATGTCCTGGAGCCAGGCATCAGCTGCAATCGCGTCCTCGCTGCCGTCAAAGAAGGGAGGGTCCAGGCGGTTAAAATTATTGGCTGCACTGTTACCTTGATAACCAACTCTGTCTATGGCCGTCTGTACTGTCTGGTGCAGGGCATCACCTCAACGATCCTGTGATGTAAGTAATTCTCGAATAATTTCTACCAAGGTTCCATTATCAGGCTCCGCAGACTGGATTGGCTGAACCGGCTGAACTAGCGGCTCATGATCTCCGGAAGGCATGACTCGGAAGGCTACTTCTGAGTGTTGGGCTTGGTCCCCAGGTTGCTGCTGAGGTACTGGTTGAGCTCCTTCCGGCTGATCGGTAGGACCAGGAACAATGCCACTGAAAAATAATAACATAGGGAACAATAAGGAAGGACCAAGATAGATCGAGGATATAAGCATGTGATCAGGTCAAGATTTCAGGAAGATTAGAAGACACGAGTAGAGATCAAGGGCAAGTGCTGATTGAGACATCTATTCAGTAAAACCCTCACACATCTTGATTTACAAGACCTGCATGGGCCACCACTTAAACCGTGTCACGCCCCAGATCCAGAATACTGGAGAGCGGGGGCAGACACAGCCAGCTACGTATATAAAAGTGTATTCCACCTCCATATACGGTCACGGCTGTCTAGATGTATGAGGGTTTTTCTATAAGCCAACAGTCTCTTATGGTCAAGAACAAGCCTAGTGTCTCAATCTCAAGCAAGCAAGTAAATATAACAAGATGGTAGATCATCAGACGTACAAAGGAAGGCATCCCAAACATTACATATTCAGATGATCATGAAGTTAGTCGTACAAAATACGAAGACTAGCAAGAGTTTAAGTCATATATAATCAACCTTAGGATTTGTCAATCATGTTACAGCCCTTAGGCAGACAAGAAATATAAGTATTCAACACGAGCTAACACTTGCTCGGCGGCTAAACGCCTCAAAAGAATAATTTTACACTAGAGCGGAAGAGCAAAATAAAATCCACTCGTTGCCAGGGTTTCTTCTAGTGTTTACCATCTGGCTGGAATGCAGGTAGAACCTCGGGTGCTGCTCCAAAATCTGGCCATACAAAACTGGCTGGGTCAGACCCCAGAAAGAGCAAGTGCCACAAGGGAGGCTTCACTTAAGAACTAAAACCAGCATATTAGCACATAAGAGCACATAAGGACATAAATGAAATAACAAGAGACATGAGTTAGAGAAAACATGGTGATAAACGATAAGATAACTAAAGGACTATTTCGGTAACCAAGTTACAACCCGTAAACCAAACAAGGACCGGGGTTGTAACCCTTCACCTGAACAAAACTTAGTCTCTAACCAATTATTGATAAGTAAGCATAAACAAGCGTGTCATGAGATAGCCATGAACTGGATCTAGGCAAGACTAGACAAGATAGGACTCCATCCAACATTCACGGCCAAGCAAAGAGTACGGCTTGATACTTTAACTAACTAGGGTTATCACAAGCCTAGTTACTAGCAAGATGCAATGAGATATTCCTACGGCCACAAGTCCTGCAGACTATCCAGGTTATCCAGACGCAAGGTTCATGCCAAAAGTTATCATGACTTATTAGGTGACTTGAGTGCAACACATGACAGTATGTATAGTAATCGTTTCATGAAGTGTCCCACATGACAGTGAGCTGGAAATGTGTCCTACTCGTCGGCAGGCTACAAGTCCATCAGAGAAAGCGCCCAGACAATGAGATTGCTTGTAGCCGGAATACCTTTCTATATTAACTACTTGATCAATCTAGTAATTAACCTAGTCCAATTCAGTATGAATCTCTGACCGTGGTAACCAAGGATACAAGTCCTAGACATGATGCGAGACAAGACTGGTAGCTTATACAAGAATAATCAATACAATCACCCACAGTGTCATGATGAGAATTTACTAGCAAGTCGGGATAGCCGTCACAACAGAATTCAAGATTACATGTTAGACTTACTTATCAAGATTACTTGTCAAGAGTGCGCCACGACGGGCCACTGTCAAGATTACTTATCATGTCAAGAGTGCGTCACGACGGACCACCATTCAAGAATTATATTGTCAAGGTTGCTTGTCAAGAGTGCACCACGACGGGTCACTATTTAGAGTTATCATGTCAAGTTACATATTAAGAGTGCACCTTAACAGGCCATTATCATGTCATGTTACTTGTTACTTGTTAAGAGTATACCTTAACAGGCCACTATCAAGATTGAGAGAAACATGCATAAAAATAGCTTAGTAACATATTCTTGATGTCAAGGAAAAGATCTACAACTTTTATGTTGGAAGTTGGGAGAGAATCTGACCACAAATCAGCCAAATAGGACAAAAAACAGCCAAAAGAGGCATTATGCGGCCAAGGGTGGATGGGGTCTCATGCGTCAGTGGATGGGTACCCATCCATGCGACAGGGTCAATGGGGACCCATCCATGCGGCAGGGTCGATGGGGATCCATCCATGCGGTAGGGTCGATGAGGTGCCATCTATGCGGCTGGGTCGATGAGGATGCATCTATGCGGCTGGGTCGATGGGCACCCATCCATGCGGCAGGGTCGATGGGGCGCCATCTATGCGGCTGGGTCGATGGGGACCCATCCATACGGCAGGGTCGATGGGGACCCATCCATGCGGCAGGGTCGATGGAGAGCCATCTATGCGGCTGGGTCGATGGGGACCCATCCATGCGGCAGGGTCGATGGGGTGCCATCTATGCGGCTGGATCGATGGGGACCCATCCATACGGCTGCGTCGATGGGGACCCGTCCATGCGGCAGGGTCGATAGGGTTCCATCTATGCGGCTAGGTCGATGGGGACCCATATGGGGTGCCATCTATGCGGCTGGGTCGATGGGGACCCATCCATCTCTGAAAATCTGAGAAAGATGGCCATGGAATCTATAGTTTCCAAGCTCCATAAAACCTTCACCGCAAGTCCAAATTTGGACTTTCATAGATCAAAATGGGGTAGAATGAAATTCTTTACAACATGGAACAATCAAAACTTGAAAATAATAAAGTTTGATAGATCAAAATCCAAGAAATCCAAAAATGCAACAAAACTTGGATCTACAAGAAATAAACCATGGAAATTGAAAATGCTAAGTACTAATGTGCCTCAGAATCTCGTGAGGAAGACAATGGAACAACAAAAATTAGGTTCCTCCATGAAGTAAGTTGCACTTGCCTAAGCTCTTAGTAGGTGGAGAGAGTTATGAAGAAGAAGAAAGAGTAAATAAAAAGTAAGAAAGTAATGTAGAGAGAGAAAGGGTTGGTAGGTTATAAAAGGGGAGGGTTCTCTCATAATGAACCAAAAGCCCAATCAAAACAAGCCAAACTAAAATAAACCAAACCAAGCTAAACCAAAATCAAACCAAGTCAAGACCAACCTAGAGTAGGCTAGCAAGTCAAGTCCAACTACGGGTCACCTGACAAACATCAGAATTCTGGTATACGTATACGAAAATATGTATTACGGGAAACGGAAGTGTCAACTCTATCCACCTTAAAAGAATTTCGTCCACAAAATTTAATCAAGAGGCTAGAGATGTCGGGGCGAGCTATACTAAAGCATAAGCAATCTACGACTAGCAACCAATCAAGCAATCATTCATGCAAGCAAGGATTTTAAAAGCATAAGGCAGAAGTAAGACATCCTGCTTGAAACCTCTCTGCCGGTTTTGAATCTGAGCTTGGACTTGTGTATACTGCTGGGGGTTCTGCTGCTGAAATGCTTTTTCTTGAGGCGGCAATGGCCTCTGAGGCTGATACTGCTGTTGTACTGGTACTGGTGCCCTAACCGATGAACTGATTAGGTTCGCTAACGATGAGCTGGCTCTATTCGGACAGGACCCTATCTTATGATCCGATGCCCCACAAGCCAAAACAATTCTTGTGCTCTACGACACTCCGAAACAACGTGTCCTGGCTTCCCATTATGAGTGCAGCCCATTACAGAAGACTGGTTCTGCTTCTGCGGCTGAGGGTATGTCGGTGTTGAATGCTGAACCGATGTAACTGATGCCGTCCTCCTCGCAGTTCCAATAGTCAATGCCCTAGCTGCCGGGGCTGGTGCTGAGGATAGACCCATCTGCCCAAGGGACGTCTTCCTGCTTTCGGTTCGGTCCACGCTCCTCTGCGAGGTATACTAGTGCTTCCTAGTTGCCCTCAAGACAATATCAAAAGTCTGATGTTTAAACTTCTCCACTGCTAGAATAATCTCTAGGTGAAGTCCCTGCTGAAACCGCTGTACCCGATCCAACTCGGTTGCCACCAAGGTGGGAGCAAATTGACTCAGTCTAGAAAAATCGGCCGCATATCCATCGACTGTCCTGCTCATCTGCTTCAGATTGGTGAATCTCGTCTGCAGATCATGTCGAGCCACTGCTTCAAAGTACTTGATCTGAAACTTGTCACTGAATATCGCCCATGGGACAGGCGTCGCCAAACCCACTGCTAGCATCACCCACCTCGTGCGGGCTAAGTCCAATAACTGTAGGCGCACTAATGCCACCTTCTTTTCCTCTAGAGTCTTGGCTGCTCCCAAGATAATCTCGATGTCCTGGAGCCAGGCATCAGCTGCAATCGCATCCTCGCTGCCGTCAAAGAAGGGAGGGTCCAGGCGCTTGAAATTGTTGGCTGTACTGTTACCTTGATAACCAACTCTGTCCATGGCCGTCTGTACTGTCTGGTGTAGGGCATAACCTCGACGATCTTGTGATGCAAGTAATTCTCGGATAATTTCTACCAAGGTTCCATTATCAGGCTCCGCAGACTGGATTGGCTGAACCGGCTGAACTAGCGGCTCATGATCTCCGGAAGGAATGACTCGGGAGGCTACTTCTAAGTGTCGGGCTTGGTCCCCAGGTTGCTGCTGAGGTACTGGTTGAGCTCCTTCCGGCTGATCGGTAGGACCAGGAACAATGCCACTGAAAAACAATGACATAGGGAACAATAAAGAAGGACCAAGATAGATCGAGGATATAAGCATGTGATCAGGCCAAGATTTCAGGAAGATTAGAAGACACGAGTAGAGATCAAGGGCAAGTGCTGATTGAGACATCTATTCAGTGAAACCCTCACACATCTTGATTTACAAGACCTGCATGGGCCACCACTTAAACCGTGTCACGCCCCAGATCCAGAATACTAGAGAGCGGGAGCAGACACAGCCAGCTACGCATATAAAAGTGTATTCCACCTCCATATACGGTCACGGCTGTCTAGATGTATGAGGGTTTTTCTACAAGCCAACAGTCTCTTATGGTCAAGAACAAGCCTAGTGTCTCAATCTCAAGCAAGCAAGTAAATATAACAAGATGGTAGATCATCAGACATACAAAGTAAGGCATCCCAAACATTACATATTCAGATGATCATGAAGCTAGTCATACAAAATACGAAGACTAGCAAGAGTTTAAGTCATATATGTTCAACCCTAGGATTTGTCAATCATGTTAAAGCCCTTAGGCAGACAAGAAATATAAGTATTCAATACGAGCTAACACTTGCTCGGTGGCTAAATGCCTCAAAAGAATAATTTTACACTAGAGCGGGTGAGCAAAATAAAATCTACTCGTTGCCAGGATTTCTTCTAGTGTTCACCATCTGGCTGGAATACAGGTAGAACCTCGGGTGCTGCTCCGAAATCTGGCCATACAAAACTGACTGGGTCAGACCCCAGAAAGAGCAAGTGCCATAAGGGAGGCTTCACTTAAGAACTAAAACCAGCATATTAGCACATAAGAGCACATAAGGACATAAATAAAATAACAAGAGACATGAGTTAGAGAAAACAGGGTGATAAACGATAAGATAACTAAAGGACTATTTTGGTAACCAAGTTACAACCCGTAAACCAAACAAGGACCGGGATTGTAACCCTTCACCTGAACAGAACTTAGTCTCTAACCAATTATCGATAAGTAAGCATAAACAAGCGTGTCATGAGATAGCCATGAACTGGATCTAGGCAAGACTAGACAAGATAGGACTCCATCCAACATTCACGGCCAAACAAAGAGTACGGCTTGATACTTTAACTAACTAGGGTTATCACAAGCCTAGTTACTAGCAAGATGCAAGAGATATTCCTACGACCACAAGTCCTGCAGACTATCCAGGTTATCCAGACGCAAGGTTCATGCCAAGAGTTATCATGACTTGTTAGGTGACTTGAGTGCAACACATGACAGTGTGCATAGTAATCGTTTCATGAAGTGCCCCACATGACAGTGAGCTGGAAATGTGCCCTACTCGTCGGCAGGCTACAAGTCCATCAGAGAAGGCGCCCAGATAACGAGATTGCTTGTAGCCGAAATACCTTTCTATATGAACTACTTGATCAATCTAGTCATTAACCTAGTCCAATTCAGTATGAATCCCTGACCGTGGTAACCAAGGATACAAGTCCTAGATATGATGCAAGACAAGACTGGTAGCTTATACAAGCACAATCAATACAATCACCCACAGTGTCATGATGAGAATTTACTAGCAAGTCGGGATAGCCGTCACAACAGCATTCAAGATTACATGTTAGACTTACTTATCAAGAGTGCGCCACGACGGGCCACTGTCAAGATTACTTATCATGTCAAGAGTGCGTCACGACGGACCACCATTCAAGAATTATCATGTCAAGATTGCTTGTCAAGAGTGTACCATGACGGATCACTATTTAAGAGATATCATGTCCAGTTGCTTATTAAGAGTGCGCCTTAACAGGCCATTATCGTGTCATGTTACTTGTTACTTGTTAAGAGTACGACTTAACATGCCACTATCAAGATTGAGAGAAACATACATAAAAATAGCTAGTAATATATTCTTGAAGTCAAGAAAAAGATCTACAACTTCTATGTTGGAAGTTGGGAGAGATTCTGACCATAAATCAGCCAAATAGGACAAGAAAACAGCCAAAATAGGCATTATGCGGCCAAGGGTGGATGGGGTCTCATGCGACAGTGGATGGGTACCCATCCATGCGGCAGGGTCGATGGGGAACCATCCATACGGCAGGGTTGATGGGGAGCCATCTATGCGGCTGGGTCGATGGTGACCCATCCATGCTGTAGGGTCGATGGGGTGCCATCTATGCAGCTGAGTCGATAGGGACCCATCCATGCGGCTGGGTCGATGGGGACCCATCGATGCGGCAGGGTCGATGGGGTGCCATCGATGCGGCTGGGTCGATGGGGACCCATCCATGCGGCAGGGTCGATGGGGAGCCATCCATGCGGCAGGGTCGATGGGGAGCCATCTATGCGGCTAGATCGATGGGGACCCATCCATGCGGCAGGGGCGATGGGGTGCCATCTATGCGGCTAGGTCGATGAGGACCCATCCATACGACTGGGTCGATGGGGACCCATCCATGCGGCAGGGTCGATGGGGTGCCATCTATACGGCTGGGTCGATGGGGACCCATCCATGCGGCAGGGTCGATGGGGTGCCATCTATGCGGCTGGGTCGATGGGGACCCATCCATCTCTGAAAATCTGAGAAGGATGGCTATGGAATCCATAGCTTCCAAGCTCCGTAAAATCTTCACCGTAAGTCCAAATTTGGACTTTCATTGGTCAAAATGGGGTAGAATAAAATTTTCTACAACATGGAACAATCAAAACTTGAAAATAATAAAGTTTGATAGATCAAAACCCAAGAAATCTGAAAATACAACAAAACTTAGATCTACAAGAAATAAACCATGGAAATTGAAAATGCTAAGTACTAATGTGTCTCAAAATCTCGTGAGAAAGACAATGGAACAACAAAATTGAGTTCCTCGATGAAGAAAGTTGCACTTGTCTAAGCTCTTGGTAGGTAGAGAGAGTTATGAGGAAGAAGAAGGAGTAAATGAAAAGTAAGAAAGTAATGAAGAGAGAGAAAGGGTTGGTGGGTTGTAAAGGGAGAGGGTTCTCTCATAATGAACCAAAAGCCCAATCAAAACAACCAAACCAAAATAAACCAAACCAAGCTAAACCAAGACCAAACCAAGTCAAGACCAACCTAGACTAGGCTAGCAAGTCAAGTCCAACTACGGGTCACCTGACAAACGTCAGAATTCTCGTATACGTATACGAAAATACGTATACCAGGAAACGGGAGTGACAGTTGTGGCTCATGCGGAGGAGGAAGCTACTTTCCAAGCAAGGAAGGATGCCCTTGCTAAAGAGATCAGTGAGTTGGCCGATCAATATGAACAGTTCAACGTCGTGAGCGAGGCTCGTGTGGCTTCGAAGAACAAGCTGGCTGCCCAGATCACTGAAAAGTATAATCAAATTGCGCAGATCCACAAGAAGATTGCCCAACTGGAGGCTAACTTAAGGACAGTTGCGTCTGAACAGGAAGACTATATGGTTCAGGCTGTTGTGACTGCCACAACTTTAGACCAATTAAAAGAACAGCTGGTAAAATTGGAGGGGGAGCTCGCGAAGTTGATCCCCTTCAAGGATGAAGCCACTCGGCAGGAAGAAGCACGTCGTCGTGCTACTGTCAAGTCTCAGACTGAGGTAACGGCTTTAAGGGATAGCATCAATCGGTTGTGTATCCCTTAAGTCTTCTTATTTGTAATTGGCTCATTTAGCCGTAAAACTTTTGTATCCTACTTTTTTGAGAATAATTCAATGAAGAATCTTTTGGCTTTATGAACTCATGAATGTGGTTTGTGAAATATCAGAACTAGAGGTAATATGGACGTAGTAGAGATATTTTTAGTATGTATTCTGCTGGAGAATTGGATGTAGACTCATTACCCGTTTTATATTCAAGGTTCTTGAATATAGATAATAAGTTGAAAGAAGCTGCTAATAGAGGTAATATAGACGTAATAAAAAAGAATGTTTAATATCTCAACTAGAGGTAATATGGACGTGGATGGGTATACAACATTTAAATAGAAGTCAGTAAATAATTCAGAGGTAATATGGACGTGATTATTTCTGATGAGTGTTTTGCTCAGAGGTTATATGGACGTGGCAAAACATTTCTTAATTATCCCACTGGAGAATAATTATCGAAAAATAGTTCAGAGGTAATATGGACGTGACCGTTTTCATAAGATCGAGTTTGGATAGAGTTCAAACAAAGATAATTTTTAGAGGACCCATTATCCATGGCGTATTCAAGGATCTTGAAATACGGATAATAGTTAGACGATTCTCTGAATCACATAAACATCATACTGTATATTTACATGATTAAAGTCGGGTATCTGTGAACGCTGAAGGTTACACATAATATTTCTTCAGGAATTTGCCGTTGATTGGCATCATAAGCAAGTCATCGTCAGGCTTGGTTAGTCGATTCGCACCGTTAGAATACACCGATTCTATAACGAAAGGACCTTCCCATTTAGGATGATATTTTCCTTTTGTCTTATGCGTCATGACCATTGGTCTTCTCACTGCTAAGACCAGATCACCAACTTGAAAGATTCTTTCCTTCACCTTTTTATTAAAGGCTCTAGAAATGCGTGCTTGGTATAGCTTAATACACTGTTGAGCTAATAAGCATTTTTGTCTAGCACTTCCAGCTCTTGTAGTCGCAGACGGTAACTTCCTTCTACAGTCAACTCATTGGCTAAGGCTACTCGAAGAGAGGAAATCTGGATTTCTAGGGGAAGAACTACTTTACTTCCATAAACCAGAGAGAATGGCGTACTGCATGTTGGAGTCTGAACCATTTTGCGGTAGACATTCGTTGAGCTTCTCAATCCAATCGTGCTTGTTGACATGAATTTCGTGAGAAGTTTGACGATAATCTTATTGAAAGCTTCTGCTAATCCATTAGCTGCTGGATTGTAAGCGGTAGAGGCTACATTCTAGATTCGATTCTTATCGCAGAACCAATAGAATGTATGGCTCATAAATTGTGGACCATTATCATGGATGATCCTGCAAGATAGGCCGAAGCGGTAGATGATATGATATTTGACAAAACTGATCACGTTTGATGTCTTTACTTCGATGAGCGGTATAGCTTCCGCCCATTTGGAGAAGTATCAGTTATAGCCAGGATAAACCGATTTCCTCTGGAGGATGGCGGGTTAATTGGGCCGACGACATCCATACCCCAGGCTTTAGAAGGCCAAGATACCACCGTCGGGGTAGAAACTCTGAAGGTTGATGAATGAAATCAGCGTGGAATTAACAAGACCTACACTTCTTTACATAATCAACAACATCTGCTATCATCGTGGGCCAATAATAACCCATTCGTCTGAGGCAATCTTAAAATTTGGGGCCTGGTTGGTGTGCACCATAAATTCCGTCGTGAACCTCATGTAGTGCATGTTTGGCTTCTGTGTCTGATAAACATCGTAACAGTAACCCATCGTAAGAACGTTGGTACAGCATTTTGGTAGCTATATTGTAGTAAAATTTTAGGAATCGCCGTTTGATAGACACTGTTTCCTTTGGGTCATCAGAAAGGATTTCGTAGACAGCGTAGTCTATGAAAGGAAATCTCAGTCTTTGATGTCGACTTCGTCTCTGCTGCATAGCTGTGATGAATATGCAAGGCATCTTTCGTACAGAATAACTCTCGACCAGACACTGTGATCGAATGCTGAGTATTGATAGGAACGGTCAAGGAAGCAGCCAGACCGGCTAAAGCAGCTGCTTCTATATTCTGTAATCGAGGTACGTGCTCGATGAAGAATCCAGCAAAGGTAGAGGCCAACTCGTTCGTCACTTTGTGAGATGGGATGAGATCTTCATGACGAACTTCATAATCCCCTCGAACCTGACTAACTATTAGCTTAGAATCACCATAAGTTTCAAGATAGTCAACTCCCAGTTGTTTTGCCAATTGAAGGCCAATCAGTAGGGAGTTATATTCGCCATATTATTTGGTGCAAGGGTCTACGAGAGAATACATACGGTATATAACCAGATGATCGGGTGAAACAAGCACGATCCCTACTCCGGCTATAATATTTCCTTTAGGTCATGTTCTTGACGCACCGTCAAAGAACATTCGTCAAATGGGGATTTCCTCAGTTGCAGTGTTTGACTCAACCAATTCATCTGGGATTTCATCCTAGAGTTTGGAAGATTCTGGCACTGGATGAGCTGCTAAGAAGTCAGCTATGCTTGGCCTTTTACTGCCTTCTGAGGAACGAACAACATATCGTATGGAGTCAACAGAATTGCCCATGTAGCTAAGCGGGAGCTTTTACTTCAGCAATATAAGAGTCAGCATGTAGTAATGCCACACTTAAAGCTTTACGCGTCTCTTTGGAGAGCCGCAGTAGATCGAACACTGATAATCTGGCTGGTGTATTGGCCAGTTGTGCCAGTATGTCAAAGTTGTAAGGCCGATCCATGCCTTCGGGAGCTGGTGACTTTAGAGATTTGTTAAATCGCTGTTGACCCAAACTGGATCGCAGTCAGCCTAATCTTGATAATTAACAAATCGATATTTGACATGATCCAACTCGACACATAAATCTTCATCAAGCAGACAACTATCACATATCAAGTCAGACAATCATCATCGACGACTGCTCGACGAATACTGCTGGAACTTGTAATCGGAAGTCTGTATTTTTATAATTTTATTGTGTCTAGGCTATTGTACATTGAGTCGCACTGAGTACCATAACCATAGACTAGATAACCAAAAGCTCCACAAACAAGAAGCCAAACTGCCAAAGTCTTACAACTGCCCATGAGCATTCTGTCTCTAAGGAGGCAGAGTTCGGGCCGAACTCTGCCCCCCTACAGAGTTCGGGCCAAACTTTGTCTCCTGATTTCCAGGAGATAATTTTTAGGGATTGCTCATTGCAAGTTGTCCAACGGCCAAAATTTTGAATATTTTGGACAGAGTTTTGGCCGAACTCTGCCTCCCAGAACTAGTATATATAGGCACCCATTTCTCCCATTTTAAAACATCCAATCTTTTCTTCTCTTCTACTCTTATAGCCTATACATCCTAAAGAGCCATACTCTTCTCATCTACTAGCCACAAAACTTTCCAAGCCTACAAGGTGCTCGATGCGAGTCAATTAGAAGTTTGTGTGCAAGACTCTTGAAGAAGTCACTTGGAAAATTCCAAGTTTCGCCTCAGCGATCTTTCAAGAAGTTGGCGTGCTCTTCTGAGTAAAGGCACGTGGTTGTAAAGCTATTTCAAAAATAGTGGATTTCAATCCCGAGCTAGAGTTCTTAGGCCTGGACTAGTCCTACACGAGGGAAACCAGGTTAAAAATTGCTGTGTCTGCGTATGCTCTCTGATCTTCATTTAATTTTTGTACTTATACTCTGATTAATTATTTTCTAGTTGGGATTGAATAGAGTTAATTTTTTAATTGTTCATTATTGACACAAGTACTCTATTCACCCCCCCTCTAGAGTTGTCTATACGTACTTCAATTGGTATCAGAGTCCTGTTCTCTTGATACGGGATTTACATCCTAGAGTTGATCCATGGCAACCACACAACCCATCTCTACCAACTATGGTGAGGGTCAATCCACAAATAGGCCACCCCTATTTGATGGGACTAACTATACTTATTGGAAGACTATAATGAGTTTTTATCTTAAGTCTCTAGACTCTCAGATGTGGACTATAGTTAATGATGTCTATAAGAAACCTCCCATAATAACTATCGAGGGGTGTCTCGTCGAGAAACCCTACGACAAGTATACTGATCAGGAGAAGAAATAGGCAAGTCTAGACGCTAGGGCTATTAATGCTCTCTTCTGTGCCATAGACAGGACTGAATTCAACACGGTCTCCACATGAACCACCTCGCACAAAGTATGGAAGCTTTTGGAGGTGACTCATAAAGGGACCACACAAGTCAAAGAATCAAAAGTCAGTCGTCTGACACAGGAGTACGAGACTTTCAAGATGAAGCCAAATGAGACGATCACTCAAATGTTCACCAGATTCCTCGACATCGTCAACCTGCTATCTTCCCTCGAAAAAGATTATTCCAACTATGAAAAGATATGCAAAGTGCTACGAGGATTGCCAAAGGTCTGGAACCCGAAAGTCACGTCGATCATCGAAGTTAATGATCTTACGGTCATGTCACTAGAAACTTTGATGGGCAAGCTGATGACGCATGAGCTCGATCTAAAAGATTTTGAAGAAACAACTCCAAAAGAGAAGGAGACTGCAATAAGAGCTCATCGTCGAAGAACCAGCACAAAAGACACTGATGACGACTACTCCGAAGGTGACAATCAAGCTATCTTAGTTCGAAACTTCAAAAAGTTTCTACGCTTCAACAAAAAGAAGAGAGAACAAAGAGACGATGATGAAAAACCCATCTGCTTCGGATGCAAGAAGACGGGACATGTCAAAAAAGATTGTCCCTTAGCAAAGAAAGGAAGCAGATATGAGAAGCCATGCAAGAAGCCAACTACAAGGAAGTATGCCAACACTAGCATCTGGCATGAAAGCAAGGCAAATGATTCAGACGAGGAAGAGGACTCTCTGCAAAATACGGCTAATGTCTGTCTAATGGTGACTTCTAATAAGGTAAAAGATTCTTTTAATGATTTCTCATTTGATGAACTTGGTGATGCTTTTAGTGATCTACTTGAAGATCACAAAAAGGTACCCAATAAATATAAACATGCAAAGGATAAGATCAAGGACTATGAAACCGAGATCCATAGACTTTCATGTTTACTAGAAAATGTTAGAAATACTACACCCACGAAAAATACTGAAGAGGTATCCAAGCTTAAGTTAAGCTTACACGATGCCAAATCAATCATTGAGAAACAAACACTTGATATCACGACTTTAAACAAAGAACTTGCTGAAGAGAAAAATAAGTTTAAAATTGCTACAGGTTGAATACACGGTCTTACTGCTAAATGTGATGAGTTAAATGCTGTCTCTAAGAAGTTAGAGATTAAACTGGACAAGCAGGTTATTCAACCACAGGTTCAGTCTCATAGTCACATCACTTACAAATACGTGCCAACTCAACACAAAAAGACACGTCACCACAAGGACACTCATCCACATGTAACACAAAATCATGGTTTCATGTACACCTATTCACATGCAGCACGTAAAACACATACACGTAAACACTATCATCATCATGCTGCTGCACACAGTCACTATAATCACTCTATTAGCTATCATCACCCTACTTATAGACATCACTATCAACATGCTCCTAGCATAAACATGTATGCTAGATGTACATATTGTAGCCTACATGGACACATTTCTCCACAATGTAAAATTAGGAGATTAGCTGATAAAAATATATATGCATGGGTACCAAAGTCTAATCTTTCAGGACCCACAAGAATTTGGGTACCAAAGGTCACATCTACTCGTGGTGTAGATGGATCTTCCCCCTTCAACTAGAAGTAAGTGGATTCTCGATAGTGGGTGCTCACAACATATGACTGAAAATGCAAATCTATTCGCAACACTATCGATGAAAATGAAAGGATACGTTTCCTTCAGAAATAACATAAAAGGCTACATAATAGATAACGACACAATTGGTTATCCTTCCTCTCCCGTCATTAACGATGTCTGTTTAGTGACCGAGTTAAAGCATAACTTGCTCAGCATTAGTCATCTTGCTGATCACGATTATGATATTAACTTTGGGAAAACTAAATGCTTTATCTATGATCGATCAACTGGAGACATCGCTTTTAAGAGGATAAGGGAAGATAACATTTATATTTTCTATCTATCTAGTGATACTAACAGTGCAGGAAGATGCCTTTAAGCTCACAAAGACGAAAAGATCCTATGGCATCAGCGTCTTGGTTATGCCAACATGGATACTATATCCAGACTATCCACCAAGAAGCTAGTCAGAGGACTGCCGGATATCACATTCAAGAAAGACACGGTATGTGTCGAATATGAAAAGAATAAGGCTACCAAATCTTTCTTTAAATCCATAAATCCTGTAAGTACTACCCGACCGTTGTAATTACTTCATATGGACTTATTTGGTCCTAGTAGAGTAGCCAGTCTTGGCGAAAAACTCTACGCTTTTGTCATTGTAGATGATTTTTCAAGATTTACTTGGGTTTTCTTTCTTACAAATAAAAGTGAAACAATTTCTGTTTTCAAAGTATTTGCTAAAAGGTCCAAAACGAAAAAGGCTACATGATTACTCATCTCCGAAGTAATCATGGTGGCGAATTCGAAAATTCTGATTTTAAAAAGTTTTGTGATTCAAATGGTTTTAGTCATGTATTTTTGTGTCCAAGAACTCCTCAACAAAATGGTGTTGTGGAGCGGAAGAATAGAACTTTGGCGATATGGCTAGAATTATGCTAAATCAATTCTCTCTTCCGAAATACTTTTGGGCAGAAGCTGTCAGCACAGCGTGCCATGTTTTGAATAGGGTGTTGATTCGACCTATTACGAAGAAGACACCCTATGAGCTTTGGTTTGGTAGGACTCCAAATATTTCTTACTTTAGAGTGTTTGGTTGTCGCTGCTTTATCCTGAATACCAAAGACAACTTAGGCAAATTTGATACCAAAGCTGACGAAGGTATTCTTCTTGGCTATGCGGCCAGGAGTAAGGGATATAGAGTGTTCAACAAACCCTCTATGATTGTTGAAGAGTCTACTAATGTAACTTTTGATGAGAAAAATAGTACAGCTATCATTTCCGATGACGATGATGAACCATCAACTTCTACACCTATAAATGCAACGTCTGAAACCAGCTCTCCGAAGGAATTACCAAAGAAGTTCCAATTCACACCCTCTCATCCAAAGGACTTGGTAATAGGTGAAATATCAAAAGGGGTTTCTACTCGATCTTCTGTAAGAGACACTATAACTAGCACTGCATTCATTTCTCAAATAGAACCTAAAAATATTTTAGAAGCTTTCAATGATAAATTTTGGATTTCGGCGATGCAAGAAGAACTCAACCCATTTGAGAGATGCCAAGTTTTGGAACTTGTTCCTAAACCTACTGGCCACTCAATAATTGGCACTAAATAGGTTTTTCGTAACAAAGTAAACGAGGACGGTTCAGTCACTCACAACAAAGCTCGTCTCGTAGCCCAATGATACAACCAAGAGGAAGGCATCGACTATGATGAGACGTATGCTCCTGTTGCCCGACTTGAATCCATTCGGATGCTTTGCGCATTTGTAAATTTTCAAAACTTTAAACTTTTCCAAATGTATGTAAAAAGTGCTTTTCTAAACGGTTTTATCAAAGAAGAGGTTTTTGTCAAACAACCACCTGGTTTCGAAAATCACAAATTTCTCAACCACGTTTTTAAACTTAGGAAAGCTCTCTATGGCCTCAAACAAGCTTCTCGAGCTTGGTATGATCGTCTGAGTACTTTATTACTTGATAAAGGTTTTTCAAAAGGGAAAGTCGACACTACACTGTTTATAAAATCTCTTGATGGCACAATTCTTTTAGTACAAATATATGTTGATGATATTATTTTTGGGTCTACTAATGAGGGCCTTTGCAAGGAATTTGCCAAGTGTATGCAGAACGAGTTCGATATGAGCATGATGGAGGAGCTCAACTACTTCCTTGGACTGTAAATCAAACAACTCTCGTAAGGCATCTTCATCAGTCAATCGAAATATGTAAAGGACATGCTGAAAAAGTTTAAGCTTGATAGCATCAAACCGATCAGCACCCCTATGGCTACTACCACAAAGCTGGAACCTGATGAAAGTGGCAAATCGGTCGATCAATGTAAGTATCGATGTATGATTGGTAGTTTATTATATTTAACTGCTAGTCGCCCCGATATTATGTTCAGTATTTGCTTATGTGCTAGATACCAAGCCAATCCTAAGGAATCACACATGACCACAGTTAAGCGTATCTTTAGATACCTTAAAGGAACTATTACGGTAGGCTTGTGGTATCCCAAAACCACTTCCTTTGACTTAATCGAATATTATGATGCTGATTTTGCGGGATGCAAAGTCGATCGTAAGAGTACCAGCAACACGTGTAATTTGCTAGAAAAGGCGTTAGTTTCATGGTTTAGCAAGAACCAGAACTCTGTCGCACTATCCACAACAGAAGCTGAATATATCGCAGCTAGTCGTTGTTGTGCACAGATTCTGTAGATAAAGCAAACCCTTGAAGACTACAACTTATGTTTCAAGTACATACCTAATTTTTGCGATAACACTAGTGCCATTAATCTGACCAAAAACCCAGTTTGTCACTCACGCACTAAACACATAGAGATTAGACATCACTTTTTGCGTGATCATCAACAACAAGGCACGATTAATTTAGAGTTCACAGACACTGAACATCAGCTTGCAGACTTCTTTACCAAACCACTAGCCGAAGAGCACTTCAACTTTCTTTGTCGTGAGTTAAAAATTTTGGATGAAACGGTCATAAAAATAAATTGGCCTGCATAAATAACAATTATGACATACATCTTTATGGTGACTTTGCTATGGGTACAAGCCGAAAGGCTTCTTCTGAAAATAAGGCGTAAAAGCCTAAGAGACACGGTGTACTAGTCTTCGGACTACCGCTAGCTGGGATCCGGCCCCTACAGCTACACCATGGCAGTTTTATTGTAATAATCGCTGTCTTAATCAACATTTAGTACATGGATTAATTACGTTTATGACTTATTTTATTCACATTTTCTAATTCTATTCTTTTTCCATCAAAACTTAGCCATTTTCAAAATTTTCTGTGTTATGTGCACATGGAGGCAGAGTTCGGGCCGAACTCTGTGTCCATGTTCATAGAACCTTCTCTGCTTTTCAGCCACCCATTGTTTTGATCCGACGGTCAGGATTTAACCCGACTTGCTGTCCCCAAACCTCTTAAACCCGAGAGCAAACCCTCTCTCCTCACTTTGTTCTTCTTCTACCGGTAATGACCCGCTCCGTCCTAGCGGAACGCCGATTCAAATAGCAAGTACGATGACTCAAACGAGCCGTTTACTCGAAGAGTTGCATCGACCCGATAAAGAATCGATGCAAGACTTACATTGGCCTATTGAAGATGAATCCAGACTTAGACTTTCAAAGGCGCGCTCGGAGTATCGCTCGACCGATACAAACATCGCTAAGGTGGGTGGCTCCGATGAACCCGTCTTTGCTTAGCCTAGACACATAACAATACAGACACTATTGCTAGAATCGCTAGGCGATAACACTGCGCATGCAAATAAATGACTCAATGCACCTAGTTGAGGGAATAATCACATCTTGTATGCTTGTTTAGAACATGAAAAAGAACTCAGAAAATATAGGGACTCTCGCACCGCACTCTACGCTCGTGCTAAGGCACAAGCTTACATTCAAGTTTCCTATGTGTTCAACAATAAAATAATAAATGGTTTACAACAATAAAACGAAAGACTATCGACATAGTCGTTCCGAGTAGAATATAGCAACATTGGAAGACTTCGGGACCGATGGGTTGCCAAGGCGACTTCCGCACGAGGAGTTGCATAATATATGAATGAATGAACGAATAAGTAAATGAATGAATCAACGAATGAATGAATGAATATGACAATGAATGAATATGTGAATGAATCAATGAACGAACGAACAAGTGAAAGAAAGAATGAATAAGATAAGAAAAAAAGGAATGGTTAGCGACAGGTATGACGGGGATGTGCATCGGAGCTCGCTACCCGCGCTGCACGGACGCCGCCGCCAACCTGGTCGATAACGCATTATGGCTAAGGGTTAGCCTATGGCTCAGAGACAGCCGTTAAGTTAAAATGACAAGTCAATACGAAATGGTCGTGGACAATCCCATCGTATACGGGAGGTAGGAGTAATAAGGGATTCTGCGGCACGATCAAAGGGAGGCATCGTGGCCAGCCTAGGCGGAAATAAAATGGCTTACGGTACTGGCCTGGGTACGAGCTTGGCCACCCAGGAGACGTAAGGCCGGGTATTTCAAAAGACTATCAAGGTGTACCAGCCATCACACTATGATAGGTGAGAATACCAAAGAAGAATATGTCCAAATTGGCTTGTTATGCCAGCGACCGGTGCATATAGATTAAGTGGGCTTTGCCGGTGGCAATCCACGTGTAAGTCCTTGCATTGAAACAAAATAGTCTAAGTTAACTGAACAAGGCACCTTCTGAACAGACTTAAATATAACACACCAAATGATCGAGTGTACTTCATGCAAATGAGTTAGAAAACATGCCTACGACGCGCTAGGACCTGAGGCAGGGACACGCCCTTGACATTGAATGTTTACGTGAATTACGTTAAGTTGATATATACGAATTGTTGTCTAACTTGGTTTACTTTGGACAGGGAAGGCCGGACGGTAAGTATGGGTAAGTCGTGCATGTATTTCCATACAAACACTTGAATTCGGCAACACGAGATAGGTTATGAAATATGCCATGAAACTGATCCTAAGGCAAGATTAGAAAGACAATGAATGATAGACGGTGCACAAAAGTAAATAGAACATGTTTGGTAATGATAACATTGTGGGCGAGCTAGCCTCCCTACCAGTGCATAATAATGTACTGATAACCCTACAGTTTGCTTGCAGGATGCAGGAGATATCGTCGGGTGTGGAGCTTTCCTCGAACGAGCTAAGGTATGGAGCCAACTCTGGAGCCTTGGAGCGTTGCAAGGAGCTGAAGCACCATATACAGGACATAATGTATCGGAACATCGCCATGAATCATTCCATGTTGTAAGCCACTTGGCACGTCTTTTATATTTCAGAGAGAGAGAGAGCTTGAGAGACTTGTAAACTCGGCCTAGCGCCGCTTGTAAACTTCTTAAAAATCAATAAAGAGTTTGAATTCGCTTCAACTTGTGTTCATTTACTTTCCGTTGCAAATGGGGACACTCTGTACGACTCTGTGGCCTAGCTCAAATCGATCATTTCTGGGATTAGCCTTGTACGGGCGCAACCTAGGCCCGTACGGCATCATGTCTTAGCGAGAACGATCGCTCCTACGGGAGCAGGACGTGACAGATTGGTATCAGAGCACGGCTTTACGTCCTTGGACTTCATTTCGATTCTCTCAGTTTTGAAAGCTCGTTTGGAAACAAAGAAGTATACGCTCTCTCTCATTGTGCCTTGGGATGTTCCATACAATAAGTCTAATATTTTCAAAAGCTCGTATGAGTACTCGGTTGAATGGGATCGATAAGCGAAGGCCTTTGTGCCAAATCGCGAAGGACTTGGGTTGGAAGGAATAAATGCTAAAAGTTAGCAAATGCAGTGCGTACTTGAATAATCTTACGCTGACAATAGCAAACGAGTACACGAGACCAAAGTATAGTTCGAACGGGATGGTTATGCATGCAGCCTTTCGACTAAGTTGTGCCGAGTATCGCGTACCTAGACCTTCTGGTGTGAACGAGTTTGCGAGCGAGATCGACTATCGCTCGGACGAGAATAAGTGAGACTTAGAATGTATGTCGATAGAGACACTACTTGACCAACGCCAAAACGGACACGAGAATGGTTCTTAGACCTTGAGGAATGGGCGAACGCACAATTGAACATGTCGATTGGGAATCGAATGACCTTTTGAGGAATTGTAGAATGACTTGACCCCGAGTGGTGTATATGATAGCTTCGAAGAAGAATAAGAGTGAGTGTCGATGACTAGTCGAGTGGCTCAAACCCTGAGTGGTGTATGGACGTTATAGAAATTGCTCGAGCGAGACTAAAGGATTTACGAATATAACGAGTATGTCGGCAAGCGACGATATCGCACAAGTCTTAGAACAAGTAACGCTTAGTTGGTCATGATTCGGGAGTCTCACACGAGATATTGTTCGGACGAATTGTGAATGTGTAGTGCAAGTACAAAACAAGTTGAATAGAGAGTCAAAATGATGAAACAAATGGAGGTCTTGGTCGAAGAAACATAGAAGATCATGCATGCGATTTTGAATTTAGTCGAATGGATTAAAACTTGAGTTAAGGTGAAATACCCATAGACGAGATCGAAGATAGCACGATCGAAAGATAGTGTGCGTAGGAAATATTGATTTGGAGATACAAGTATGACTAAGGATTTAGAATGGATGTTGCTCAATGAAGAGTTAGCACGAGACAATGTGAATTGAGGAATTAAGTTGCACGACTCGGAATTCATTGCAAAAAAAGATCGTCAGGTTATGTACATCATCGATGGTATTGAGGCGTATCAAAGATCGATGAATGATAACTCGGGGGTACTCTGATTCGATAAATGATGATCGTGTTAGAAGTTATTATTTCAAGGGATTCTATGTTGGAAAATTTGAATAGAAATGAATATTTGGAATGAAGAAGGGAAGTGACTTAATTGTTCGGTGATAACCACGACGACAACGATCTTGTCTTACGCGAGCGCAACTCCAGCCTCGTACATGCGTTACGTCGAATTTGGGACGATCGTTCCGCGTGAGTGTTGGCATGGTGATTCATGTCCAACAGGAATGATCGAACTCAAAATACCTTGACATGGGAATTTTGATTGCTACGACTTGTGGTTTGAAGCGAAGGCAAATTTGAGAATTGATCGGACTTATGATTGACGACGAAGTAAAGTTGAGGATTGAGTAAGCCCAATCCGCGTATCGAAAATGAGTAAGTCTAGACGCAATGCAAGAGTTACGTCCCGATGAGAACGATTATTCTGCGGAAATGTCGACATGGTGATTCATATCCGCCGTAGATAATCAGACTTGCGTGAGATTGGGGCGCGACATATTGCAAGGCTAGACGACCTTGTGATCGACTACGTGAATTGGATAGGATGGATAAGTGGATTGTATCAAACATACTTGAAGAGATAGACTACGAAAATTGTTAGTGTGGACATACGATAATAACATGTCGAGGATTTTGTTGAGGACAACCTATCGTAGGATGACTTTCCTAAACGAGCTCGGACTTGGAGCGGAGAATGTCTCGATATGAATAGGGTGAACGATGCTCGATGTTTAGAAATTTGAGTAAAACAAACTTGGATAGAAGCTCCCGTACAAACGAACAAATGGTTTAACCATAGGACTTGGGGCGAGCATCGTGCAATGACTTTGTACGATGAACCGAGAACTTGACTTGTACCTATGACCTTGTGAGCTGACCTAGCGGATAGATGGATGACCCTATGCTGAGTGATTGAACCTGTGTGATTGACATTACAGTATCGTCTGGACGGACGATAGACTTAGGGCAACAAGACTTAGAGTAGGACGGAGAACTGGGAGTGTGCGTGAACAACAACGAGATTGGCCCCAAACGAAGTGAATGATAGGAATAGATGATGCGCAAGTAAAGTTGGGATAACGAATTGAATCATTGATAGGAAGATATGCTCGATGATAGTACAATACTTGGTCTTGAATCGGGCGAGAATTACTTAGACTTGGTCGACTCCGCTAAGAAGAAATCGTATTAATTTCGTAGACGAGAACGCTTGAGAAACGAATAGGATCATCTCGAGGATCGAGATACACGATAGTGAGACGCACATGAGTTCGGTTTTAATCAAAAAGTTAGTAAAAATGATCGACAAATCGAAACTATCACGAGTAGCTTGTCCAACTTTGCTAATAGCTAAGCTTGGTTGAAATGTACATATTCGGGGGATGCCTTGAATATGTGCACGATCCAAACTCAGCGATATGATGAACTCGAATGCAGCTGCAAGTGGGTGTTAAGATGCGCATAAACGATTGTGTGACTTAGCCTCAACCAACGACTCTCGTATTTGATGAATTACAACGCACCTCGTGCGGCCATTACAGTCCCATGACACAACAAAATAGCAACCAAGTCGAAGAAACACGACGATTGAATAAGTATCATCAAGTCTAAAATGAGTGAAAAGTTATTCAATAAAATTGACCAAACGTATGCAACACGGAACTTAGAAAGGTATCAAGTATAGTTCGATACCATCGAACGGTAAAGCCATTCGATAGGAATTGTCTAAGATACACACACGACTTGAGTTAAGGAATAGTAGGATGACCTGCACTCAGGAAGTCTCGAGGACGAGACTTGTTTTGAGTGGTTTATTATGTAATGACCTGCTCCGCCCTAGCAGAACGCCGATTCAAACGGCAAGTACGACGACTCAAATGAGTCGTCGACTTAAAGAGTTGCATCGACCCGATGAAGAATCGATGCAAGACTTACATTGGCCCATCGAAGATGAATCCAGACTTAGACTTTCAAAGGCGCGCTCGGAGTATCGCTCGGCCGATGCGAACATCGCTAAGGTGGGTGGCTCCGATGAACCCGTCTTTGCTTAGCCTAGACACATAACAATACGTACACTATTGCTAGAATCGCTAGGCGATAACACTGCGCATGCAAATAAATGACTCAATACACCTAGTTAAGAGAATAATCTCATCTTGTATGCTTGTTTAGAACATGGAAAAGAACTCAGAAAATATAGGGACTCTCGTACTGCACTCCACGTTCGTGCTAAGGCACTAGCTTACATTCAAGTTCCCTATGTGTTAAATAATGAAACAATGAATGGTTTACAACAATGAAACGGAAGACTATCGACATAGTCGTTCCGAGTAGAATATAACAACATTGGAAGACTTCGGGACCGATGGGTCGCCAAGGCGACTCCCGTACGGGGAGTTGCATAATGTATGAATGAATGAATGAACGAATAAGTGAATGAATGAATCAACGAATGAATGAATGAATATGAGAATGAATGAATATGTGAATGAATCAATGAATGAACAAACAAGTGAAAGAAAGAATGAATAAGATAAGAAAGAAAGGAATGGTTAGCGACAGGTATGACAGGGACGTGCATCGGGGCTCGCTACCCGCGCTGCACGGACGCCGCCACCAACCTGGTCGATAACGCATTATGGCTAAGGGTTAGCCTATAGCTCAGAGACAACCATTAAGTTAAAATGACAAGTCAATACGAAATGGTCGTAGACAATCCCATCGTATACGGAAGGTAGGGATATTTTAGTTTGTAGAACTTATTCATGGGTAGATCTTCATAGTGTAATGATATGACGACTTGTAGGGTGTCTGTACCCTAGAGATGGTAGTTAGTAGTGGTATTAGAATAGTAACCCATTGTAGATGATTTCCCTGTTATTATAATACCAACCAGTTTACATATAGGATGTTAGTATGCCTTACAGCCTTGATAATTGTTATTATTTTCATTACCTTTTTCCAGTGAGACATCCATGACCAGAGCCTGTCCTTGAGTATAGTTGTAGTTCACCTAAGACTGAGAGGCCTATATACATATAGATTGCAGATGATATACTTAGGATATATGTGATGGGTTGTTGTTCTTGAGCATATATATATATATATATATATGTGGTATTTGGGATTAGTGTGCTCAGCTTGTAGGTACTTAGTTATGGGTGACTTGATAGGATTGGGAAGTTAAGAGCTAGCCTCTTATAGAGTTTCTTTTTTTGCTAAATTCTAGTTGCCAACACTTAGGTAGCTAGCATAGGTAAAATCCTAAGAAGTTGACCAGCTGATGACCAAGTACTATGTTTGACCTAGAAGGGGGTGCGATCATCTTAATTTCGAGGACAAAATTTTTATAAGTTGGGTAGGATTGTAACACCCAATTTTCCAGATGAGGGTAATTTTAAAATTTTGTAATTATAATTATTATTTATTGATATTTATTTTGAATTATTAGAATTATTTAGAATTTATGAGAATTATGTGTTTTTTTAATATAAATTGATTAAGTTGTTAATTGCCATGTTGATTTTAGACTAGTTGAGACTTTGTAGACTAGACTAGAAGCTAACCCTACCTATAGTGACTTGGTTAGATTGTGTGACCCTATTCTAACTTAAGTTAACCTCATTCTAGCCATTAGAAACTAGTTTTCAAATAGGAAGAATAGACTAGGTGCATTGATTTCATGACCTATGGTTTTAGATCCATGACTTGTGACTTAAGCCCATAGGCCCACAAACTAGGAAACCCTAACCCTAATTCACACTAAGTGGCCGGCCAACCTAGAAAATCCCTCCCTATATAATGTCTCTTCCACTTAGGGCTAGCCTCTTTAGGAAATTTTACAAGTTGGAAAAGAAAGGTAAAGTTCCATCTTCCCTAATTCATAACAAAACTATTTTAATTCCTTTTTTTTCAAACCACTTGCATTAGATTCTAATTGTCTCCCTCTTGCTGTTCATGGAGGATAATCTCAGTTTGTGGACAATTTGGGAGAGTTGGCTAGCAAGGAGGAACCCCCCATTTAAAGCTTTCTTTGGTTTTTGACACCAATAGGTAATACCATCTAAATTCTTCTAAATTGTTATTTTAATTGCATGCTAGCCTAGATCTAGGTGTCCCCTAGCTAACCCCCAAGTTTGGTAGAAAACCGTGTCCGATTCGTGTGCCAATTGGACACGTATCAGTTTTAGGCATTAAGTGTTTGATGAAATGCCCCAAAGGGCATTTCGACCTAATTTCTGGAATCTTTTTGAATGGATTTGCAGATCTAGGGCTTGCTTATGGATTTGTGTCATTTCTCCTTGATTTTGGTTTCGTGTCGTGTCCACACGAGGACACGAACACAGTCCCCGCACGCGGCTAGGGTTTTCCCTGCTACTCGGGGTAAAATTCTCCACGGACACGGTGACTCGACACGAGCCACTTGACACGTGGGTGGGGGCAGTGTCTGACAAGGCCCTCCCCAAGTCTTATGTGTCCTCGTGTCGTGTCGAGCGAGCATGAGCTCGTGTACTGGATTTGCACTATACGCGCACAGTTCAATTTCGGGTTCGGATACGGCTTGATAAGTCTGACACGATGACACATGGGTCTGATTCAGGGTGCTAGGCCCCTAGTCCTACCCTAGGTGTACCCCCATGCACGAGCATGAGAATTGGTTTGCACTGTGTCGAGAGCTAGGGGCGTGTGCACGCGTGCACGAGGCTGCACTGCTGTGCAGAGTCAGTTTACCCTGTTTTTGTTTTCTGTGATGTGGATATGCCGTATCTGGCTATGGTGGACACGAGGTGACTTGTATGACACGTGCACAAGTGTATTAAGGTTTACCAACCATTAAATTTACATCTTAGCATGATTTAACCCATCTAATCCAATTACCTTAAAATTCTGATACTATGTTATATTTCAGTATTTTTCCAGTTTTGGAATTCGAACTTTGGTAGTTTAATTAACCTGTTTAATGCAATAATTTATATGTTTAAGACCTTAGTATGATGTACCTACATGTATTCTAGGTGTGGGTCGATTTTGGGATGAATTGGTTGGGTTTTGATCTCAAAACTGGTTTGTTAATGTGGGGAGGGGCTGAAAACTGTTTTTGTAATGAATGAATTGATTTCTTTTTCCTATAACTGAGATTCCTAAACCTGATGAGTCCACATTAATGCAAAACTGAGAAGGGATGATATGTAGCCTACTGTCCAGTTTTAGATTGACCTTAGTTCATGCACACACACACAAGCTATGTTTCCAAACACATCACCCCCTTCACTTGCCTGTGTACACAAGCCACACACACACATGTGATACTTTGACACTCTTGTTCACACTCATTTGTGCACCCTAACACACATTCTTGACACATAGTTCTCCCTTCACCCTAATATTTAATGTATATAATATATAGTGTATATATGTACATATGTATAATGTATACATGTATAATATATGTATGTATAATGTATAGTGTATGTATATCTAATGCATAATGTATATATGTATTTAAGCCTATACGTATGTATAATGTATACATATACATATGCTTGTATATATAGGTATCCTATATATTATAATATGTGTGTGTATTATATTTAGATATATGTATAGATATGTTAATATATGATATGTGGGTTTGGCTTGGGCATGATATAGCCTATAGCCTAGGGCTCATGGCCTATGGTGTGTCTGTTTGCCTAGTGAGAGTCTAGTTAGACTTGTTTAGTCTTGATTAGACCTAGTTAGACTAGCATAGGCTAATTTGACTATTATAAACTTGTTTGACTTAGGTTTGACTTGGTTGACCTAGTTTGACTTCTAGGGTTGACCAGAGTTGACCAAGAGTTGACTTTGGTCTAGATTGACCTAGATTCATTTAGAATGCATTGAATTGCATCTTATTATCATTTTAGACTTATAGTGACTTGTACTGTTCTATAGGACACATACACCACTCCTCGGACAGTAGATATTCTTCAAATACTCAGGATACAGGCGAGTACATTCTCTGATCATTTCATATCCTGTTAGAATTATTCTCCTGCTTTAAATTACTTTATGATGTTGTCACGTTGGTCACACGGATTAGTACTATATGGATCCTTTCTTGAGATGTTATCTCCTCAGGGAGCATCGGATACTACATGTTCTGTGCGTTTCACTTACATTGTATATCACTATGCTTCATGGTTCATTGAATCACTTGTGACATGTACTCTCATGATCACAGAGTCTTCCTTGAATCCCCCATTTATGGGCTTTCCTAGAATCTCTATTTATGGAACTATCATGTACCACCCTTCGGGGGCCGTTACATGAATCATAACATAACCTGGCTGAATCCTTGTGTATTGATTGGCGGTACGGGGGAGTAGAAGTAGGCATGTGAATAATACCCAAGTAGTATCTCATCTGATCACCTCCGTAGTGTCTCATCAGAACTTCCTATGCCATTCACATATCTATATTGTACTCTGACTCACTAGTCACTGTTAGTTCTCTATTTATAGTAGATATTTCCATTACAGCTATCTCCTTTACATTCTGTACTTTCTTTCAGATCCTGTATCTTACTTTACTGCATGATTATATTTTCTAACCTGCTATGATCTGTTGAGATGTATTGTGCTCGCTCCGTCCTGATTGGGCACCGTTGATATGTTTACAGAGGACGAGGATGAGGCTGGTGTTGACACCTTCTATGGGACAGCCCTAGACGACACTTGTGAGCTGGACTCTCAGGGGGACCCAGCTCTAGCTGATGACATTACCCCTACAGCCTAGACTAGTTTAGTTTGGCTTTATTTCTGTCATTGAGATCTGGATTGTATATATTCTTTCATACTCTGTAGTTGAGACTTTGTATTTCTGGATGTTTGCTGAGTTGTTATCTTAGACACTTAGACTCTTCTGATCATCTGTATTTCATTTTGAGTTCTATATCATATCGTGCCTCTTCTTTCTTAGTTGTGATTGAGTTTACATACAGCTATGTCACCCCCATTTGGGGAGTATAAACTGCTTAGCCTTATACTGTTAGATACATGAGACCTATGATAGTATTCTACCACCGACACTGCGGCGTAGGCGGGACGTACCCACGTCTCGTGCCCTTACTCTAGTGTGCGGGTCGTGACACATTATGGACGAGCTAGCCTCCCAACCAGTGCATAACAATGTACTGATAACCCCACAGTTTGCTTGCAGGACGCAGGAGATGTCGTCGGGTGCGGAGCTTCCCTCGAACGTGCTAAGGCGCGGAGCCAACTCTGGAGCCTTGGAGCGTTGCAAGGAACTGAAGCACCATATACAGGACATATTATATTGGAACATCGCCATGAATCATTCCATGTTGTAAGCCACTTGGCACGCCTTTTATATTTCAGAGAGAGAGAGAGAGCTTGAGAGACTTGTAATCTCGGCCTAGCGTCGCTTGTAAACTTCTTGAAAATCAATAAAGAGTTTGAATTCGCTTCAACTTGTGTTCATTTATTTTCTGCTGCAAATGGGGACACTCTGTGCGACTCTGTGGCCTAGCCCAAATCGGCCGTTTCTGGGATTAGCCTTGCACGGGCGCAACCTAGTCCCATGCGGCATCATGCCTTAGCGAGGACGATCACTCCTACAGGAGCGGGGCGTGACACCACCTCCTTCCAAACACAATTTTCTCAAACCCTAACCCTAGAAACTCCACGTTTAGGGCTCTCTTTTTTCCCAAACTCAAGATCTAAAGCTTTTGGGAGGATCTCTTCCATCTTTTCTCATTTGTGTGAGGTATAATTTTATATTCTTCTCTATTTCCTTTTCAAATGTTCAAATTCTCCATGGCTCCCAGACTCTTTGGTAGAGACAAGAGAAGGAGTGATGGTGCATCATCTTCCCATCCTCCTCCTCCTCTTGCTCCTTTAATCCATCCTCTTTTTAATCCAGCACCACTACAAGACCCCAACACCTTCAATGAACAAATTTTTATATCATTAGAGGCTTCCAATGAATGGTTTGCCGATTTTCGTTCACGAAGTGTGTATGCGGGTCATCCGATTAATTTCACTATATTTTCGGCTTATGATTCATTGTTCCATGATCTATGCTTAGATGAGTTAGTTACTACCTCATCTATAGTCTATTTGAATGCGATCCAAATGTTTTATTGTAACCTGACTTTTGACGACACACGTATCTACTCCGGTATCGACATTTCTTTTGATGATTTTGAGTTTACGGAATATCTTGAGATCTCGGAACCCAATTCTTGGGAAAAATTGTCGATTCCCGACAGTTTCAATTTTTTGATGTATCTTCCCTTGAGAGCTTCAAGGATGACTTGTGTACTCCTAACACTCGTCCTCGCAAGCTGTGGGCTAAATATCTTAACCCGTATTTTTATGAACTTCATCGTATTATTTTTTCCACGATCTTGCCCAAAGCAGGATCGACCGATGAAGTATCCTATCTTAAAATTTTTGCTCTTTACCATCTCCACTTCCATGTCCAATTTAACTTTCCGCGTACGATGATGGACTGGATGATTCGTGTACGGACGAGACCCCGATCATTGGTCTACGCCATGTATTTGTTGATTATCTTTCGTATGTTCCATGTTCCCCTCGATGAGTATCAGTTCCTTCCTGTCCCTGCCTATCTGTCTAAGACACGGAGGCTTCTAGCAGCTGTTGAGTCCCCTGCTAAGTCTGAGGACTCTGAGTCTGATGCTCATGTTGATCCTCCTGCTCTTCGCCAACCTGAGCCCGAGCCTCCTGCTACTCTTGAGTCCATTCAGACTATGCTGAAAGATCGTTTTCACTTGGAGGACGATCGCTGGATTCAGATGGATTATCGGACTACCTAATCTGGATCGCAGTCAACCTAATATTGATAATTAACAAATAGATATTTGATATTATCCAACTCAACACATAAATCTTCATCAAGCAGACAACTATCACATATCAAGTCAGACAATCATCATCGACGACTGCTCGACGAATATTGCTGGAACTTATAATCAAAAGTCTATATTTTTACAATTTTATTGAGTCTAGGCTATTGTACGTTGAGTCGCACTGAGTACCTCAACCATAGACTAGATAACCAAAAGCTCCACAAACAAAAAAGCCAAACTGCCAAAGTCCTACAACTGCCCATGAGCATTCTGTCTCCAAGGAGGTAGAGTTCAGGCCGAACTCTGTCTCCTGATTTCCAGGAGCTAATTTTTAGGGATTTCTCATTGCAAGTTGTCCAACAGCCAAAATTTTGAATATTTTGGACAGAGTTCTGGCCGAACTCTGCCTCCCAGAACTAGTATATATAGGCACCCTTTTCTCCTATTTTAAAACATCAAATCTTTTCGTCTCTTCTACTCTTATAGCCTACACATCCTAAAGAGCCATACTCTTCTCATCTACTAGCCACAAAACTTTCCAAGCCTACAAGGTGCTCGGTGCGAGTCAATTAGAAGTTTGTGTGCAAAAGTCTTGAAGAAGTCACTTGAAAAATTCCAAGTTTTGCCTCAGCAATCTTTCAAGAAGTTGGCGTGCTCTTCTGAGTAAAGGCACGTGGTTGTAAAGCTATTTCACAAATAGTGGATTTCAATTCTGAGCTAGAGTTCTCAGGCCTGGACTAGTCCTCCATGAGTGAAACCAGGTTAAAAATTGTTGTGTATGCATATCCTCTCTGATCTTCATTTAATTTTTGCACTTATACTCTGATTAATTATTTGCTAATTGGGATTGAATAGAGTTAATTTTTTGATTGTTCATTATCCACACAAGTACTCTATTCACCCCCTCTAGAGTTGCCTATACGTACTTCAATCGCGTCTCCTTCTGCTTAGCTTTTCGGCAGTTGAGGACTTGTACGGACCAGCTTCTGAACTTGTGGGGGCAACAGGAGCTTGAGAAGGAATTATGTTCTCTTGTGCGGGGTCATAAGTCTGCAGCTAAGTCTTGCCGGATCGTGTCTCACCAGATAGGACTTCATAAATAGGAGAAGACACCATATGGCATGGCTTGTATTTCTCGTCCCTCTTTGCTTTGGAAGACACTACCCTCTGCTTCATTTCTTGCTCAAGGTCGGGATGGACCCACATAATCTCACCACGCTCCGTCGTGAGTGGCACCAGAGTTGATGTTGAATCGTGAGCTTGCGGCAGATTGACGACTTCCATTATTGCCTTGGGAATTGAAACTACGCCGTCTGGAACTTCTGTGGAAGGAAAGTCACCAAATTGAAGAGAGATCATGTTAGAAGACAGAACCTTGTCTTCAGCTTCGAGGTTAATAACTTGGTTGTCGATGAGCTGTTGTATCTTCCTCTTCAAGACGATGCAATACTTGGTAGAATGGTGCACGTACTGATGACAGAGACAGTACTTGGGGTCGCTGAGTCGGTTTGCCTCTTCAGGATGTCGTGGTAGAGATAATACCAGTTTATTACCCTTCATCAACGTATTGAAAATGGTAATAACGTCATCCTCTTCAAAAGAGAGTCTCCTTGGGTCTGTCAGAAGCACTCTGAGAATTAGGAGCTCCCTTGGAAGTGTTAACCTTCAAGACTTCTTTTCCTTTAACCCCACGGATAGATATAGTTTGGGGGTGCTTACCTTTGTCTTCAGATTTGGGTGTCTTCAACCCCAGTAGTTCCAGATTAGGAACGTCATTTTCAGCAGCATCAGCGTCCCCGATGAAAACGGGCCATGTATCATAATTATGTATACCCAAACAGAACATCACTGTAGGAAGGAAGTTATGTCGACAAGTATACATAAGCTCCGAGTCCGGTATACCGAAGAGCATCTTCAAGGCTACTCGCCTGAAGCGTTCGATAAAAGCAATAATAGTCTCACTTTTCCTCTGCTTGGTCTCGATGAGGGTGGACATACTAACATAACCTATTGAGGAATTGCCTCTCCAAGTCTTTGAAGGAGTTAATGCAACCGTCAGCCAGACTGCAGAACCATTCAAAAGCTACTCCCTGCAAGGTGTTGATAAATAGCTTTGACAAGAACGCATCGTCTCTTGGTAAGTGCAGCGTCTGTGTGTTGAAGTATGTCATGTGTTGGTGAGGAGAAGTCATCCCGTCAAACGAATTTAGCGTCAATAGCTTTTAGTTAGGAGGACAAGTAGCATTTTCCCATTCAGGAAGATACGAGAATCAATTGCATCCTACTGATTGAGCAGATGTTGAGAAACGGTTGCTGTACGGTTGTCAAGTGCTGTCGACGAAGGACCACCCCCAGCATTTACAGGATTTGGAGGAGATGCAATGGAATGGTACTCCTTTTGTAGTGAAAGAGGGTTGTTGCTATGAACCGGATAGCGTGTGCTGAGACATTTGGTTGAAGTGGGGGAGCAACACCAGCAGTTTGGATAGCCAAGATGCTGGTAAGCATGTCAGTGATCTTGGCGAATATTATTTCAAGATTCTCCAGCCGCTTGTTGGTTTGATCACTGGCTTCCTCATGTCTCTCTCCATCCGTCATATATGCCGATAGCATACGAGGATGAACAGTACATTTGGTGCTGATGCTGTCTGTCTCAGAGTTGAGGAGGCCTTCATCTTCAGGCAGTGGAGGTAGATAGTCATCGTCAGACTCGAAGAGATCATCGTCATCTGGAAGGCTACCCCCGACGTAGAGGTCGTCCACTTCAGACTCTGAGGGAATACTACCCCAAGCTTGAAGTTCTAAGGGAACACCACCCCCAGCTTGAGAGTCTTCGCCATCTATTAGGGATCTCATCCTTGACCGAGTACCCATATAGACTCCTTCAGATGTAACAGCTCACTGGCTATTTGCTGGCAAACTTCTTCTTCTTCTGTTCGCAGAACTAGAAGAAAAGGTTGGATTAGTGATCCACCTTCTTTGATTGGGGATTCCATACGGAGGACCCCACGAAGCCATGTTAGATGAAACACATACCGACTTTTCATCATCAGAACGTTGCAGTCGTCAAAACACGGACTGCCTTGAAGGAACTTTCGTTGTTTTGGAGCAACAACAGTTGATGACAATACTAGTGCACGGGTGCTCCGGTAGAGGCACCTTATGAGTAGTGATGATCTTCCTCACTTTACGCTTGTGAGTTATCATGTCGCATAAATCGGCAGAAGGGAGCTTCGTCTTAGAACCTATTTCACATGCATTTCCAAGCTTTGTATATGGGTTTGTAAGGGAAGTTGGCACATCCAGACTTAGTTCGTGTGCAGGGGCAACCCCCAGACCAAAGTTTCGTGATGACCTTGAAGACAGTCTCGTGCTATACGCGTTGGGGTCTGCCTTTTTGATGTGGGCGCATAGGCCCTGAGGCATGCCTTTGGGCGCATGCTTTCCAAGAAATCTGGCAGCACGCTTGGCCTTCCTAGCTATGGGCGCATAGATGGGGTCAGCAGAGTCTGGGCCCTTGGGTACAGAAAGTCTACTGAAGACAGAAGTCTTCTGACCAGAGTTATGCGCCTACACCATCCTTTGGGAGCATAGCCCAGGGCGCATACTTTGGAAAACAGTACCATTTTCCCCAGTTTTGCCCTTTTTGTTTGCAAGCTTCGCTGAGTTTGCTCAGAGTGTCGAACACTTCAATTCTTGGCATCGTAGTATTTTTCTTTGCTAGGTCTCGAGAGTTGAACACTCTGTTGTTGATTGGACAAGAAAGAAGTTACTGGGCTAGTAGAGCCCTGAACAGCATGCGCCTTCTTCGTATCATGAGTCTTTGTGGCAGAGCTATGCACCCACAGGGGAGCTCCATGCGCCCACATGGAAGGCCTATGCGCCCACGTGATAGAGTTCTTCGGTTGCACATCTTCTACAGCACTGGTAGAATATGCGACACGAGCCTTCGGAAGCCAAGTCTTGCGAGACTTGTTCGGCTTTTGAGGGAATAGAGCCATCCCTCGAGAGCATTTCTTCGAATGCTTGCTGATCGAACATTACGATCAGCATCTTCTGAGTGCTCCCCACCTTAGCAGTATCGAATTGCGTCACCATCTTCTCGTCAGAGTAAAAGGTTGTCCCCAGCAGAGTCGCCATTTTTGTAGACACTTACAAAAAAGAGAAGAATCACTGTCTTTTCTTATTAGTGCAAGGTACTATAAATCGAGTACACCTGAGAGATCCTGTACTGAGAATCCCAGAGTACAAAAAGAATTCTAGAAAATGGGACGATGGAGATCGAGCGGCAATTGCTCATTTACTCCGTTGACACTCCGATTTACAAAAGTAGGAGAAAACCTAAGAAAATTGCTAACTCTCGGCTCACTGGCACGAAGGACAGCAATTTGGCTCTGAAATGCTCTATGCTCTATTTTTTTGATGAGGCATATGACCTCTATTTATAGTCGTTTTGTACTGAAATAACTGTTATGCGCACACAGGTGAAGAATACATTAATTTCCCTATGGGCGCATAGTCTTCCTTTGGGCGCATAGGGTGTAGGAGCATAAGGACTGGATGATCGTGGGTAGATCGTGGGGTTGACGTGGCCGCATGCTTCGGTGCACGACTGCTCGTGGAGATTGACTTGGCCGCATGCTTTGGTGCATGACTGATTGTGGATGTTGACCAAGTCGTTGGACTGTTCTGACTTGCGCGCATAATATGGAAAGAGGACTATACGTCCCCTTCTGAAGGGGCTATGTAGGCGCATAGAAACTGCTGCACATGGGCGCATAGGGATTTCACATATGGGCACATAGAGTTTGCACATGTGGGTGCATACCACTCTCTTGTGTGGGCACATAGCTGCTTTCTGTCTTGGGCGCATAGCTGCTTCCTGACTTGGGCGCATGGTTTGATATTTTTATGCTTTTACAATGATGTGATCTAAGTACGAAATACGATCAAGCCAAAATTTTCACTTGTTGAACTTTGCATACAACTAGTGCTCTCTGAGAATCTGAAGGACTAATCGAAGATGCTGCTCATGCTCCGCTTCACACTTTCTATGGACCAAGATATCATCTATAAACACTATCATAAACTGATCCAAATAGGGCATGAAGATACGATTCATGATATCGATGAATACTGCTGCCGCATTGGTGTAGAAGAATGGAAAAGAAGGGGATTTTCTATGCGGCTCGAAATCAACATGGAGCCTCATGCGGCTCAAAACCCAGAAAGCTTCATGCGGCCCAAGAGCAACGAGGAGCCTTATTGTAGAAGCATGGAAAAGAAGGGGATTTTCTATGCGGTTCGAAATCAACATGGAGCCTCATACGGCTCAAAAACCCAGAAAGCTTCATGCGGCCCAAGAGCAACGGGGAGCCTTATGCGGTTCGAAATCGGCCTAAGCAATAAATGTCTCCTTATGTAGCTGGCCATAATTACTCTGACACAAAGGTGACAACTCTGACAAAGATGACAGCTCTGACACGAAAATAAGACGTGACGTGCTCCTAAAAATACGAGAAAATTATCATGACATCCGACACAGTTCACGAACCAAAGGAGGCTCTTCATGCAGCTCAACTATAAAACTCTTCATGTGGATCGCTAATGAGACACTCCTTATGCGGCCCAGTCATGAGACACCTCTCATGCGGTTTGATCATGAAACATCTCTCATGCGGCTCGGTCATGAGATATTCTTCATGCGGCTCGGTTATGTGACGTCCTTCATGCGGCTCGGTCATAAGACATTCTTCATGCGGCTCGGTTATGAGACGTCCTTCATGCGGCTCGGTCATGAGACATTCTTCATGCGGTTCGGTTATGAGATAGTCCCTCATGCGGCTCAGCCAGGATACATCCTTCATGCGGCTTGCCACAGAATAGTAGTTGAGACACGTGGCAGAGATTGACCAAGTCTTAACAGTTCAGATTTACTGTAACAAACAGATCATGATCAATCTCAACCAACCCCCAGCTGTCCACTATAAACCGAGTCTCGAGGCACAGTTACAACCATGTGGCCCGAAATTTGCCACGTGGCTGTATATCCCATTCCTCATGAATTCCTATAAATAACAAGGTGCTATTCCCTTGCAAGAGGCATAGAGACGTATAGGAAAGCACACAAAGCTCAGAAGCAGACTCTTCCCTTCGTGTCTTCAGAGAGCATTTCTTCACCTGAGCCGAGGTTGCGTTCGATCGTCCAAGGAGTAAGGCAGAGTTGATAGCACTTTTCTGAGCCTCTACCGTCATCTCCCAGAATTAAAACTAAATAATTGTACTTAGATTGCTTTTCCTAGGTTTTGTTCCTAGGCTCTCTTTTGTACAAGCGAGTTTGTAATTGTGAGTCAAGTTCAGTCCTCCCATAAAATTGTTCTGTTCTATGATGATCAATGGCAAACACGATGGCGACTCTGCTGGGGACTAACTTCTCTACTGCTGATAAGTTAGTGAAGCAATCGGACGCAGCCAAACTCGGTTCCACGTAACAAATGCTTGTTGTTCGTTTCGACCAACAAGCGTTCGAAGAGATGCTCTCCGAAGGGAGCGCTAGCCCAATCCAGAAGCGAGCCGGCCCAAAAAAGGCCCGTAGGGTGTGGAGGCCCAAAACCGTTGCCTCTCCACAAGCTCTGGAACAAGTTTTCTCTGATGCTCAGGACGGCGAAGAAGACTCACATACGACCCCACTTCACGCCGCAGAGGACCCTGCTGTCCCCAAATCCAGCAAAGGAAAACACTACGATGCTGGACTTGCGGAGGCAAACGGGAACTCCATGCGGTCCAAGAAGAAGCCGCATAAGGGTGTGGGCTGCAGGAAGAATGCATATGCGGCCACTAATCCCAGCCGCAGGAAGAATGCATATGCGTCCAACAATCCCAGCCGTAGGGAAATGACCTATACGGCATCCAATCCCAGCCGTCGACCATCCGCCCTATGCGGCTCGGGTTCAGTCTTCGACCGCCTTTCATGCAGGCCTGACCTTAGAAGCTCCAATGAGGATGCGTCAAACTCTATGCGGCACAGCTTAGGCTCTTCCTACTACGCACCCTCGGGTGCTAGAACGAAGAAGTCTAGGACAGCGCAGGCTCGTCGAGCTCAGTCAACTGTCCCAACTACTGACCAACAGAGAGTCCCGTTAACTGTTATGCAGGCCTCTGATGGAAAGTTGTACAGAACCGCCCGTGTCCAGTCCCCAGCGGCAAACAGACAGGGTGGTTCTCAAGAGTCTTCCAACAATGATCGAGGGCAAGTGCTTTTACTAGCCCCATATTAGGGAGCAAACGTGATACCCATGCACTCGTGTGCTCGGGATACCCGGGCCCACAAAGCGAGTGCAAAGGTAGATCGAGATGTCCTTGACTTGTGAGATTTGATCCTTCACAAGCGCAAGGAAAGAGAAGAAACCTTGGCGTACAAAGAGTCCTTCCAGGACCGGTCCTACAACAAAGCTCGGGGGATGAGGCGCTTCCTTTCGCCTCCTGTAATTCTACTCGAAAGGTCCCTACCGGCAAGGAAGGGAAGAAAATAAATATGTCCAGCCCGACAATCTCAACCATTACGGCCAAGAAAATCTCATCTAGGGGGTTGTCCACAGCCGTCACAGGAGGGGTCTATCAAGGTATCCACTCAAAGAAGAAATCTTTATAACTTGTGGATTCGTCATCTACATCCCTGGGGGTAGTTGGAGCTGGGGGTAGCACTCCTCGGAACATCCACAACAATTCGGCGTTTCGAGAAGATGAACCAGGGGAAACAATCCCCCCAACAGTTACAACAGACTTAGACGTCCTTAAAAATGTCCACAGGTGCCAAGACGAGGCAACCTCCTATGCATGAGGTAGCACCTCCTCCGAGTCCGAACCAGAGGAGAATATTCCCACATACCCCGACGACTTCTCTATATGAGGGTATGATTCGGAGGGCACGTCTTCTACAGTTCCTTCCACTTCTCCTCATGTGAGGACGGTATTCATGACTGATAACGACGAAGACTGTCCCAGTGATCGGCAGCGCCTTGACACTCTTAAAGCCATACTCGAAATCTTGGTTAAGTCAGTGGACGAGATCAAAGCTGCCCTACCGGCTCTACAAGTAAGGACACCTGGTCAAACAAGCTTGGGTCCCACCGTCAATGCGGACTCAAATACGACCGCGCCAACCCCAGGCAACATTCTACCCGGAATATCGGCTCCCACTGCTGCAGAAGAAGCTATAGGAAGGCGAGAAGAGAAGTCCAGGAGCTCCGTGCAATGTTTCACGCTCGAGAATCCTCTCAGGACCTCAGGATACGACAGTCGTATCCCGTTGCGTGGAGAGATGTCCCCTTCCCTCCACGGTATAAACCATTCAATATCAATCCATATGACGGGAAGACCTCTACGAGCCGGTACTTGACCTACTTCGAGGTCACAACAGACCATCTGTCGCATGACGATGCCATCCTCACGCGATTATTCATCCGGGCATTGGAGGGGGTCGCGTTCGATTGGTACAGCAACCTGCTGGATAACTGCATCTATTCCTTTGTCGGCTTCAAACATATGTTCTTGGAAAGGATCTATGAGGTGGGACAAGATGTGATGATGTCAAACCTCACGGATGTTGTTTAAGGAGAAAAAAAACTGACAAGGAATTACATCGAACGGTTTTGCAAAACCGCGATGAAATTATCGTCTGGTAACCCAGACTCTTCTTTAATTGAGGTTTGCCAAAAGAGGCTGCTCCCCACAATCAGCCTCTGGATGGGCGAAGATCAATTTAAAGACTGGAAGGCCTTCATCATCAATGCCACTAGCACAGAAGCAAAATTAAAGAAGGCTCGCCAACTGGGACTGTATATCTCGGATGGAGAGGATAAGGGCAAACGCCCTAATACCAATAACAACAACGACGATAGTTCCTCTAATAACCGGGACACCAAAGGCAAACAGGCTATGGTTGCCGATACAGCCCAGAAGCCTGAACCAAAGCAGGTAGAGAAACAGTGGCCTCAGGTGACCTACTCCTTCGAGGATAGCCATGTCAAGCCCATCTTTGACATACTCTTGCAAGGGGATAGAATTTAGCTCCCTCTACCGAGATGTGGACCTCGACCTGCAGAGGTGGAGAGCCCGAAGTACTGTCACTTCCACCGTTACGTCTACCACGCTACTCAGGACCGCTTCTAATTGAAGTGGTACATCCAGAACCTCATCGATTCCAAGGCTCTCTATATTGATTTCGAGGAGGTAACCGTAGCTGCCAACATGGTGTCGGTCCAATTCGGCAGCTTCCTTCCAACAAGGACTCAAGATGGCGTTGTACCCATCCCCTGGGCAACAATGGAGGTCACTAATCTTCCACCTCCCCGAGACCAGACGAATGGGCTGGTGCCCCTCACCACGTCAAGAAGGGGGGTCATGTGGGTCCGCCCAGACTTGGTGCCTGAAGTAACCCAGTCAGCATCATCCTCCACCGGCAAGAAGAAAGGCGGGAAGGCTAAGTTTAGCCACACAATCACAGCCGAAACCGAAGAAGCAACAGCTGTCGTTACCCGGTCTGGTGCACAATCTCAAACCATACCGGGTAACTCGGCTGAAGATCGTCAGCCGGCCACTACTGATGCCCCAGGACCTTCTCAGCCTCCGCCAACTGACAAGCCTAAGCCAAAGGAGACCCGCTTTGACAAGCCGCTCCGCAAAGACACACCTCAGGGGCTGGAGAGGCCTTACAATTTTGACATTCTAGCACAATTGGCTAACACACCAGCAAAATTGTCATTATATGAGCTCTTGAGGCTCTCCAAGGATATTCACGTCGCACTGAGTGAAGCACTCCAGAATGCTGACACTTATTTGGCTCAGGTCAAGCTTACAAAGGAGAGCTCGCCAGCAGATTTCCAGGACAGTGCTTGTACAGGTGCAATGCCCAATATCATGTTCACTCCGCAGGATATGCTCATCAAGGCCAACCTGTACGATCGCCCTCTGTATCACACTGGATACATCGGCGATATCAAAGTAGATCGGATGCACATTGATCCCGGTTCTTCAATAAGCATCATTTCGAAGAGCTTGCTTCACCTCCTGGGCATCCCTATGCATCGACTGACACCTACCAACACCGCCATCAGCGGTTTCAATTCAGGGAGAAGCTATCCTATTGGAAAGATTCGCCGGAAATGCCAAATTGGTGACCTCCAGTCGGAAGTGACTTGCTACGTCATAGATGCCGATACGTCCTACAACATTCTCCGGGGGCGTCCTTGGATACACGATTACATGATCGTGCCCTCCACATTGCACCAGTACTTCAAATATGTCGACAAATACGGCTTCGTAAGAACAGAATTCGCCGACGTCGATCCCTTCAAAGGGGTTGAATCCTACTATTCGGATGCCTGCTTGTACGAGAAATCAAAAAAGCACCTGGTCGAAGAGGATGCTCAAGATCAAACAGAGGCTATAATGGGATCAGAAGAACCTCTGAAGATCCATCTCCAAGCCCGCAAACCAGGCAGAACTCTACCTCTTGTAGCCACTCTGCGTAAAGAAGTAACCAATCTACTGGTGCTCACTGCACAAAAGGAGCGAATGGTTATCCGACTCCCAAGGTCTAGCCAGGGGCCGAGACCTACTATGGAGCCAATGACAACCAGATTGCCAAGAGCCGGCCAACAACAATCAGAAGAGATAAATACTTATGTTAAGCCGATGGTCATTCGTCTCCCCAGGACAAATCGACAGCTCAGCACTGAGCCAAGGACCGCTAGTGAGCCAACGACCCCACGTCCAGCACCACCAGTGGAACCTTTGATGATCAAGCTGCCCAGGTCATCCTCCCAATCTTCAATAATGCAGGGGGTGGCTGAAGAGGAGCTAGAGCTAGCCAAATATGTGGCTGCGCACACTGATGTTCCCTCTGCCGATGATATAATACCGCCAGAGAAGATACCTTATTTTATCAATAAAGGGTTATCTTTGAAATACCTCGAGCTTAACAAGCTCCGTATAATATATGCTATGGAATACGGTATGGGCATCAACTTACATACACAAGTGACAAATGTCTATACCACGAACCAACTTACTCCCGTGGAAGGCACTTGCTTCATAGTCGCGGGATCAGCCAATCATCTTCGGCCAAAAGAATGATCAACAGTCATTCAGGCCAGAAGAAGTCGATCTCGAGCCCGGCACCGAAAGACTGCCGCTTTATCTGTATAGCTCCCGATCCAAGTACCTCATGCAAAAATAGGGGTATGATATGAAGACTACACCAGGCTTGAACCATGGCACCGGCCGACGATTACCTTTGCAATTGCCAGTCCCGGCTGGAAAACTATAGGATTATTACGGCAAGACCAGACATGGTCTAGGCTATGTTACACCCGCAACAACTCCCGAGAGCTCGGATGAGGAATGCGAATGGCATTCTCATTCGACCGAATCACCCACTGCCGATTCAGATGCCAGCATCGGGGACGTACTCAGGCAAGCTTGGTCTGTCAATATGGCATTTGCTGACGCCTACGAAGAAGACGAAGACATACCCGAACTTCTTGAGTTAGAGCCTTTGTTACAACAGCTAGATGCACAATGGGAGAAACGTTTCGAACAAAGAGATCCCCCTACCGAAGATGAGGTCATGCAATTTTACCTCGGCGATGAATCCTCTTCAAAGCCAGTCTTCGTTAGCAAAAGTCTGACATACGAAGAGCGGGAGTCGCTATTGTAACTCGTCAGAGAGTATATTGACGTGTTCGCCTGGAGCTATAAAGACATGCCAGGACTAAACCCTGAGGTTGCACTCCATAAGCTCAACATTCTTCCGGACGCAAAGTCGGTCAAGCAACTGCAACGACGGTTTCGCCCAGACATCATGAATTTGATCGAAGTTGAGGTCAACAAACTAATAGCCAACGACTTCATCCGTATGGAACAACATCCAGACTAGATAGCCAATATAGTACCGGTCCTCAAGAAGAATGGAAAGATCCAAATTTGCATAGACTTCCGAAATTTGAACGAAGCATGTCCTAAAGATGAGTTCCCTCTTCCTATTACGGACATAATGATTGACAACACATGTGGCTTTGAGCATATGTCATTCATGGATGGCTTCTCAGGATACAACCAAATCAAGATGTTTCCTGACGATAAAAGGCATACATTATTTCGAACGTCGATTGGCGTTTACTGCTATACAGTCATGCCCTTTGGTTTAAATAATGCTGGTGCCACATATCAACGATCTATGAGTATCATCTTCAGAGACCACCTGCGTAAGATAGTAGAATGTTACGTCGATGACATCGCCGTCAAAAGCCGATCTAAGGAAGATCATCTGCACGATCTGAGGACAGTATTCGACCTGATACGAGCACATAATTTAAAGATGAATCCCATCAAATCCTTCTTGGACGTATCCAGCGGATAATTCTTGGGTTTTGTCATTACCTCCCAGGGTATCCATATAGACCCTGAGAAAACAAAGGCAATCATGGAGTTGGGTCCTATGAGAAATCTCCGTGAGCTCAGAGGCCTTCAATGGAGGCTAGCTTATATCAGGAGGTTTATCTCTAACCTCTCCGGACGATGTCAACCATTCACATACCTTATGAAGAAAGGTGTCTCCTTCGTATGGGATGAAGAGCGCCAATGTGCCTTTGACAATATTAAAGAATATATGTCGAAACCTCCAGTCCTGGTGGCCCCGGTTGTTGGAAAACCGTTTTTACTTTATGTACGAGCGATGGAGCATTCCCTCGGCGCTCTACTAGCACAAAATAATTATACGGGGCATGAACAAGCTATCTATTACCTCAGCCGAATGATGATAGAGCCTGAGCATAGATACACCGCCGTGGAGAAGGAGTGCCTCGCTTTGGTGTTCGCCATTCAGAAGACGCGACACTATGTTACAGGACAGACCATCCATGTTATATCACGAGTCAACCCCCTCAGGGTCCTCATGACCAAACCAGGTGCACTTAGCTCTCGTCTCGCTACCTGGGCGATATTATTGTCCCCCTACGACATGATTTTTGTCCCGCAGAAGGTTGTTAAAGGTCAAGCTTTGGCAGACTTTTTAGCTGCCCATCCAGGTTCGGAGGCAACCAGAGTATATGAAGAGATCCCAGACGAGGTTGCCAATTCAAATATGGCTTCCTATGATACCGTCTGGCGAATGTTCTTTGACGTTGCTTCAAGAACCGGGCCGAAGGGCAATATCGTCGTTGGAGTCGGAGTGGTACTAATTTCTCCCTCTGGGTTGGTGATCAATCGGGCATACTCCCTCATGGAACCTTGTTTAAACAACGTGGTCGAGTACAACGCCATGGTTATCGGCCTTCGACTTGCAAAAGAACTGGGGGTAGAGTACCTGGAAGCATATGGCGATTCACAGTTAATCGTTAATCAGATCCGGGGTTCATATGAAGTTCGCCATGAAGATATGATCCCCTATCATCAAATAGCAATCGCCATCATTATGTCCTTGGAAGGGTTCTTCATAGAACATGTTACTAGACTCCGGAACATTGAAGCCGATGCCCTTGCAGGCCTTGCCGCTTCCCTGGCAGTTCCAAATCATGCTCATTATTTGGTTGACGTAATAGGCCATAAATTGGTTTGTCCTAAGAACAACGTTCAATTTGCTGTGAGTTATTCTGCCCTAATGGTCGACGAAGCATAGGACTGGAGACTCCTATTTATTGACTTCGTAGTCTATGGTATCTTACCGAAAAATCCGAAAGAAGCCACTTCCATTAGAAGACGTTCTCTCAGAATCTTCTACGATACAGAGGCAAAAATGCTGTATCGGCGATCCTATTATGGATTACTGCTCTGGTGTTTGTCAAATGCGGAAGCCAAAGAAGCCGTGCACGAAGCTCACGATGGCGTTTGCGGGGCCCATCAACCTGGCCCGAAATTACAAGACCGTCTTTGCCGGATGGGCTATTACTGGCCTACGATGGTAGCAGATGCGATAGTCTATGCAAAAAAATGTAAAGCTTGTCAGGTCCATGCGGATTTCATATACCAACCATCCGAATTCCTATATCCGACAGTGGCGTCGTGGCCATTTGAGGCATGGGGAATGGATATCAATGGTCCAATCACCCCGCCTTCATCCAGAGGACACCGCTTTATACTCGCAATTACGGACTACTTCTCCTAATGGGCGGAAGCTGTTCCGCTTGCAGAAGTGAAGACATCAAACGTGATCAACTTCGTCAAGTATCACGTTATTTATCACTTTGGACTAGCGCGAAGGATCGTCCACGACAATGGTCCGCAGTTTGCAAGCCATGCCTTCTATCGGTTTTGCGACAAACATCGAATTCAGAATGTTGCTTCGATACCATACAACCCGATGGCTAATGGTCTGGCTGAAGCTTTCTACAAAACCATAATCAAGCTTATTAAGAAGTTCATGTCCTCAAACAAACGCGACTGGAATGAAAAGCTTGGCGAATGCTTATGGGCGTACCGTACTACAGTCTGGACAGCCACTGGGAACACACCATTCTCTTTAGTATACAAAAGTGAGGCAGTTCTCCCATTGGAAACTCAAATCCCCTCGCTCCGCGTCGCCCTTACTTACCGACTAACATCGGATGATAATTACCGTCGTCGGCTACAAGAATTGGAGGCCTTAGATAAGAAGCGCCTGCTAGCTCAACAACGAATCGAGCTTTGTCAAGCACGTATTTCTGGAGCCTTCAACAAAAAGGTCAAACTGAGAACATTCCAAGTAGGCGATCTCGTTTTGGCAGTTCGTAGGCCGATGGTTATGACTCATAAAACTGCCGGCAAGTTCCAGCCTAAATGGGAAGGCCCATTTATCGTTGAGGCTATATTCTCCAATGGTGCATACCGTCTCGTAAAGTAAAACGGAGACTTGCTCATGATGTCCATCAATGGCAAGTTCCTGAAGAAATATTATGTCTAAACGACACCCTCCGAATCAACCGGATTGTTGGATTATGTATCCTTAAGTACCGCTGAACTTACACTCTGGTTACCCCAAATGAATTCATATCGCGTCTTTCGGGCAGCAAGTCATGTATGATCATATCTCTGAACTTCCTCTCTAAAAAAGCATTTTTCTCAGAATTTGTTACCCGCACTTTCAGTACAAAAAAAGGGTAACAGGTCCACAAAATTCCCAAAACAACCACGTCGATGCCACCTCTAAGTTATTTCTCTTCCATCACAAACAAATCATCCATTACTTTGAACTTCCACGTCCATATTACCTCTGAGTTGTTCTATGTATCCTTCGTTGAGTCTACTCCTGCTACATCCTCATTACCTCTGAGTTGGAAGACTCCGTTGTAAAACTCTCATATTTACCACGTCCTCATTACCTCTGAGTAAGTATGTTGGTTTCCTCTCGACTTATTATCCGTACCCAAAACCAGGGTACGCCAAGGGTAATAGGCCCACAAATGTCCACAGTGGACCACAAATGTCCGCAGCTGACCACAAATGTTGTACTAGGTCCTCTAGTACATGCACCTCTTTCCTCACCATCATATTCCTCTAGAGCCCAGTTGTTCCATAGCATTCTTTTGCCCAATACCAAGAACTTTAATGTCCAGCTTACCACGGAGTTGTTCTATGTATCTACATTGAGCCCACCCCTCTATGTCCTCAGTACCTCTGAGTAGGAAGGTTCTATCATCAAACCTCATGTTTACCACGTTCAAGTAAATATGCTGGGTCTCTCTATCGAACTTATTATCCATACCTAAAACTAAGGTATGCCAAGGGTAATAGGTCAACAGAAAGTCCCCCAGTGGGGCAAGTACCATAACACCAAAAATACTGTACAAACACAACAGATACCTGTCACTCCCCAGAACCAGAATACCGGAGAGCGGGGAAATAACTCAGCCAGCTATATATTACGGGTAGATGAATACCATATAATACGATCAATGCTGTCTAACAGACGAGGGGGTGCATACTACACGAAAGTCTCACTAGGGTTACTCGACATCTATTATCTCAATCATTCAAACAAGAAGCAATAATAGAGAACATGTAAGATAAAGCAGTAAGGCGTCCGAAACGCTCAGTCAAAATGTTCTTGAGACCTAGCTTTACAAAACATAGTCAGATAATATGACAAGGTATACACAATCGTTATCAGCTGCAGTCTGACTTAGTTACAATTATGTAAAGTAAGCGCAAGACAATCCGACTAACATGTTGGTGCCAAGCGACAAAATGTAAAGTAAGTAGTAAAACGAGCAGGGAAGCAAGGAACCCACTCATGTCCTTCTATGATCATCCCTCTAGTATTGACCATCTTGGAGGTGCAAGTAAGCTGAGTCCTCAGGAACTGGCTCTAAATCTGGCCATGCAAAACCAGAGAGGTTAGACCTCTAATAGCAAGTACCACAAGGAAGCACGGCATGAGAATTAAAACCAGTGACAAGAGTTAAGAATATGATAAATAAGTCTTCGTTTGCTACTGGGATTCACACAACATCACGACACTTCGAACCAACTCTCCAACCAAACAAGGACAGAAGTTAACCCGTCATGTCCTGGCATTCTGATTATCTCAGTTAGTTAACGAAGTAAGTACAGTACACAAACAATTAATTTAAACGGTAATACAACTACTATGGCTTGCTAATTGTAAGTTCCAAGTTGCCCGAAAAATATACAATAAGGGATTCCTCAGTTCTTACTATGTACAAGCAAGGCTAGTCTATCCAATAATCAATTGCGCCAATCATGAATTAGACGAGTCCCAGCGGAACGCCCGTCATCAATATATGTAACAGTATAAGCAGATACCACTCCCTGCCCGTATGGCAGATTTGCAGTATCGGTGGGAACCAACCGACATATCGGGGCACTAATTATTCCGAGATGGCTACCATGTAAGAACTCGAAAATCCATTCTCTCCATGCAATTATTATTTTATTTAACTTAAAAGTCCCTATGTTAATTAAAATCTTATGCCGTGGATCATGGTCATTCAGAATGAGTAATTTCGTACAGAGTACGATATGCATAACTCTACAACAATGCCCGTGTGGTTAGGTTGTAGGTCTTACATAGCATAATGCAACAATCAAACCTCCTTAACTGTAAGGTACACATGCTGCTTTTATAGAAATAAGCTGAAGTCTGTACGTGTCCATATGCCCATGTTCGGGATCGGCTAGTCGATTACAATAGTTCATGTTTAATATGAACGTGTCTCATTCAATTTTAATAAGACGACAAACCAGTCTCTTAGTTCCAACTAGGAACACATGATCAATCATTATTCGAGGTAACAATCAATGTCAATTCATGGTAAGACATGAAAGTCAACTAGCATTTGGTATGGTCGAGTCTATAACTCTCAGAGTTAATTTCCAGTCATTCAGGGTATTCGTAAACTAATCGAGACACAGGGCCCATTCTGCACAATAATTAAAAATATTAACATATCATGATTATATCAAGTTCATAAAGGAGTACGCTCAATGAAATACGCCAGGCCAGAAGAGTACGTCTAATACGCGTAAAGGAATAGAGCTTACGCATAAAGGAGTACGCACAATTAAAGGAATAAAACTATGCGTAAAAACTCGACTTACGCCAAGCCGAAAGAATACGCATAAAGAATAATGTTACGCGTGGAGGAAATAACGTTACGCCTGAACTTGTACGCGTAAAGAGTTAAAGTTCACGCATGAATGAATACGCATAAATTATAATGTTATGCATGAAACATTGTACGCGTAAAGAGTAACGTTACGCATGAAACATTGTACGCGTAAAGAGTTACGTTACGCGTAAAGGAATACCCGTAAAGAAGTAGGAAATCATGTTACGCGTAAGGAAATTACATTACGCGTGAAGGAATACGCGTAAAGGAAATTCGCTAAGCCAGAATAGACTTGCGTAATCCAGATTTACGCTGACACAAATGATCGTGGGCATAGAGCTTGATATTACGTGGCACGTATAAACGTGGGCGTAGAGCTTGATATTACGCGGGCACGTATAAACGTGGGCGTAGAGAACATTTAGAACTCCAATTCCATGAAACCTTCAATCAGATCCAAAAATAGGACTTCCATGGATCAAAATGGGGTATAACACAAATCTCAACAACCTGGAATGCTCAAAATTTGGAAATAAGAAAGTTTGAGAGATCAAACCATTAAAATCCGAAAATAACAAATTTTTAGATCTACAAAAATAAAACTCTCAAAATGAAAAATGTCAAGTTCTAAACTATCTTAGAATCATAAGAGGAAGATAAATGAACCATAAAAATGGATTCTCATATGGAAGCAAGATGTACTTGCCTGTGCTCTTGGTAGGTGGAAAGATTTATGAGGAAGAAGAAGGAGAGTAAATGAGAATGAATGAAGAGAGAGAAAGGGTTGAGCTTTAAATGGAGATGGTGGTAGGTAGGGAGTTGGTTGGGTTCATGATGAACCACCAAAACAAACCAACCCAAGCCGAACCCAAGAGCAAAAACAAAAGTAGAAAATAAAATACAGAAAAATAATTAGCATAAATATAAAGGAATTAAATACAAAATAAATGCATGATAAATATTAAATAAATACATTCAAGCAGTACACGTATTAAAATATGCATTCTGGGAACGAAAAATAACATCTCTACTCTCTTTAGAAAAATTCCATCCTCGAAATTTCAAATCCAAGCAGGCGAGAAACATCAAAGCTAGACTAATCCAAGTACAAGCAATTCTAGCGAGCAAGCAGTCATTCTACAATATCAATAGCAAGTAATATATATATCAATCTACGATATCAAGTAATTTCTACTCATAGGGTGATTAGCATGAGGATTCAAGACAATCAAGGTACACAAAAAGAAATATACCTTGTGAGCCAAATAGGTGTGGATACCGTGATCGGATATCATCCTCACGTTCCTACGTTGACTCTCCTAAGGAGTGATGACCCCCAAGCAACTCGGACAAGGCTAATTGTTTGATTCTTGAGTATCTTCTCCCTTCAGACCAAAATGGACACCGGTTGTTCGTCGTAAGACAGGTTGGTACCAACAATCAGCTCAAAATGATCGAGGATATGGCTTGGGTCCGATACATACCTATGCAACTGAGATACATGAGACACATCATGCACCTCTCGTAACGAAGGTGGAAGGGATAAACGATAAGCAACATCGCCTACCCTATCGAGGATAGCAAATGGGCCTACGTATCGCGGACTCAACTTCCCGCGAACGCCAAATCTAATGACCCCACGGGTAGATGAGATCCGTAAGAACACGTGGTCCCCAACAGAAAATTCTAGCGGCCTACGATGCTGGTCTGCCCAATGACGATGTCGATCTTGCGCAACTCGAAGTCGCTCCCTAATCCCCTTAACCACTTCAACCGTCTGAACAATCATCTCTGGGCCTAACATCTTTCTCTCCCCGATATCATCTCATGCCAGTGGCGACCTATACTTCTTGCCGTATAGTGCTTCGAATGGCATCATTTGGATACTGGCTTGATAACTGTTGTTGTACGAGAATTCGACTAAATGTATGTGACACTCCCAAGACCCTCTAAAATCTAAGGTGTAAGCTCGTAACATATCTTCTAAGGTCTGAATTGTTCTTTTTGATTGCCCGTCTGTCTGTAAATGGTAGGCGTACTAAATATTAATTTGGTACCCAGGCTATGATGTAAACTATTCCAGAAATGTGATGTAAAATAGGTATCTCTATCTGATACAATACTGACAGGGACCCCATGCTGCCTGACTATCTGCTGCATATACAACTCTGCCAACTTCTCCGTAGATTGCCCTACTCTAAAAGGAAGAAAATGTGCCACTTTAGTAAGCCGATCCACTATCACCCAAATAGCATCCTTACCACTTGGTGATCTCGGTAAACCGGTCACAAAGTCCATTGTGATGTGCTCCCACTTCTATTTCGGGATAGGAAGCGGCTGTAATAATCTAGCTGGCCTCTGTTGTTCTGTCTTTACTTGCTGATATATTAAGCAACGAGAAACGAATCTAGATATCTTCCTCTTCATTCTGTTCCACCAAAAGTGCTGCTTGATATCTTTGTACATTTTGGTCCCTCCGGGGTGTATAGAATACTGAGAACTGTGGGCTTCTTCCATAACCTCCTGTCTGATATCCCCACTTGGTACACATAGACGTGATCCAAATCTAAGTGTACCATCTTCGTGAATTTTTATCTCCTTTTTGAGTCCTGACTCACATTCTGTCCTAAGCTTCTGAATCCTTGGGTGCTGTGCCTGAGATGCCTTGATCCTGTCTACCAAGTCGGATTGAACTCGTAGAATTGTCAGAATTCCTATATCACTAAAAGGTATAAGCTCGATGCCCATCTCTTGAAGATCGTCTAAAATGTGTTTTTATGATGTCAACATAAATTTATCGCCTCTCCTGCTAAGAGCGTCTGCTACCACATTAGCCTTGCCTGGATAATATTAAAGCTCTACGTCATAACCCTTGATCAACTCTAACCATCTTCTCTGTCTCATGTTCAGTTCCTTCTGAGTAAAGATGTACTTCAGACTTTTGTGGTCTGTGTACATGTCCACTCGATCACCGTACAAGTAATGCCTCCATAGCTTCAAAGCAAATACTACTGCTGCCAACTCCAAGTTATTGTTTGCCATTAAAATCTTTTAATTGCAAATTTCAATTACAAATAGAACAGTGTTACAATGTAGGAAGTAGACATAGTCCTAGTAGTACACTATTGTTTATCTGGGTCCCTTGTGCCGATGGAGCGAGTGGTAATGCGTTGACTCCGTTGACGATCTGACGATGGTTTTCGGTTCTCTGAAGGTCTGAGTTGCTCTGGGTGCTGGAGCTTGTGGAGAGGAAGAAGACGTTGAGTGTCTGTAGCTGTCTCTCTGTGTGTTCTCGTAGGTCTGTCTCTGTATATGTATATCCGTAGATATGGAAGAAGGAAATGATCCCTCTATTTATATTCTGCAGGCTGGCTACTCATGCGTGCATATGTAGGATATGCCTATTTATGGGGATGCCACGTGGTGATTGCTGATGGAGGCGCATGGACGATGCACTCTAATTGAGGAGTTGAACCCTTCATGTTGCCTTTGTGGGCTGCGACCGAGCTGACACGTAGCAATGGAGAGGATCTTTCAGTTGCTGAGATCTTGGGTGATTAGCACCCCTTCATAGGCTGAATCAAGTCAAAGGACACGTGTCGTAGGTCCATGGCTCGAAGATCTCAGATTTGGTGGAGAGTGATCTGATGGGATGCGCCTGGGATTGGGCGCATGAGGATACTTTGGCTTATAACCTTTAGGAGTCACGAACCAGTCTGGGCACACGGCTTTTGAGGCGCATGCGAGGCTTCAGTAGTGACTTGACTTCTGTCTTTAGGGATCAGAGAAAAGTCTGAGGCACATGGCTTTTGAGGCGCATGCAGAGATTTGGGCGCATGGCTGCAGAGGCGCATGCGAATGGTTGGGCGGCCACGTGGTTTGTAACTGTCGGAGGAAAGTAATGATGATGCTGACGTCGGTGATGCTTCATCTTCTGAAAAAGCTGTCAACTGTTCAGTCCTCGGGGGATGAGCTGCCAACTCTGTCAGACTTCAGCATTTAATGTTCTTGACAGGTGATGGGCCTTTAAGTGGGCGCATCGATCTGTGTTCCACTAGGCGCATGGGAACGTATGGGGGCACATCCTCATAAGGCGCATGGTGTGGAGGGGCGCATTTGTATGATGCGCGGTCTGACCGGCGCATCCGTTTGCATGATACGTCTTTATTGGCCCGACTGTTACATTCTTCGAGTGCTTTAAATAGCCGTTTTTGACTTGGCCGAATTCGAGGCGTCAGGTTCATCACCATTAATGCAAATTCATTACACGGGATTCGGAGAGCCAGCCACTTGGTACATGGGTTTGATTTGCCCGGCCTATAAATAGTGGCAAGGAGAGGGTTTGTTTCTCGTTCTCTCACGTCCTTCCGAAATAAACTTGTTTGCCCGAGCACATTCTTTTGACGAGATGCTCCCGAGGGTGAAGATGTGATGCGTTATTTTCATTAATGCACTTGAAGGTGACTGTTACATCCAAAAGTCGGAGTCGAGGGCTTCTGAGGCAGGCAGAAGGTGCCTGTTGCATCCAAAGATCGGGATGCTCGAGCCCCGTCTCCGTTATGCTGGAAGAGCCGCAGATCGGAATTGTGGTGCTCCGATCATCTTCCTTGGGCTTTGGGAGAGCTCCTCCTTCCGCTAGAGTGGGTGTTGCCCATTCTGGTTGGGTTGATTCAGCCGCGGGTTTATTGCGGTGCTCTCCTCTTCCTTGGTTTGAAGAGCTCTTTCTCCAGCTAGAGGGTTGATTGTCCACCCTCGTTTTGCTCAATAAATGCTTTATTAGTCAAAGCATTTGATGGCGCATATGCCGAGACTTCATGATGCGCCTGGCTGAAGGGCGGCACATAACTGAGCTACTGAAGGGATGTACATAACTGAGCCGCTGAAGGGATGCACATAACTGAACCGCTGAAGGGATGCACATAACTAAGGATGCACATAACTGAGCTGCTGAAGGGATGCGCCTGGCTGAGAGCGCATGGCGAGATGCGCCTGTTTGAGAGCACATGGCAAGAGGCGCCTGCTGAGAGCGCATGGCGAGATGCGCCTAGCTGTAGACTTAGGGTCTTTTCTTTGTAGAAGCTCTCCTTTGTACAGCTCTTTTTTAGACATGTAATAGACTTTTATATGAAATAAAAATCTTCTTTTAATGTCTATACTTTTGCTATTTGCTGGACCAAGTACTTCATCTGAGCTTCCTGGCACATGTGATGTTAGGCGCATAGGATTTCTGGTCCTGAAATTCCATCCTTCTACAAGACCCCCTTCAAAGTTTTCAAAACTTTTTGTCAAGTTTTGGAATACTTTGAATAAGAAGCATGGTAGCATTTTCAACGGGGCGCATGACTGTTCGGGCGCAAGATTACTCCGCGCATCAGTGATGGGGCACATGCTCCTCTCAGTTAATGCAAATGATAACGCTTCGATAACCAAGAAGATTAATGATGAACTTTTTGGATTTATTTGCAGTTATCTCCTCACAGAACCCGATGCGGCGGCTGAGGTCACACTTCATCGATTTACGCATGCGACTGAGCCTATAAATAGGCGTCTGATGAAGAGAGAGAGAGAGAGTTCTTCCTCTCTTTGCTTTCTTTTTTAGAGTTCTTTTTTTGAAAAACCTTAACTTTCTTCTTTCAAGAAATGGCTCCCAAGACTCCTCGCGGCGGTGCAGGCAAGGGAAAGGTGCCTGCGGAGTTCGTCGAGGAGGACGCTCCTGTCACCATTGTGACTCTGGCCGATGTTCGGCCTGCGGTGACAGGTGGGTGTCATCTTTCAGCTTTTTTTCGACGAGTTTGGAGCACATGGCTGAGTTACATCATGTTGTTTGTGCCCTAACTCTTTGTCGTCGACGCGTATGGACTTCTGTCCTGATGATGCACCAAGGCTATTCTGCCGACGCGTCTGGGTTTAGGCTCTGATTATGTGCCGATGTTTTACTGCTAACGCGTATAGGTTTACACCCTGATGATGCGCGCGAAGCTTTACTGCTAACGCACATGGGTTTACACCCTGATGATGCGCCAAAGCTTCACTGCTGACGCACATGGGTTTAGACCCTGATGATACGCCAGGCTGCTTGACACACTTTGTCTTCTTAAAGCTTCTTGCCTGACTTTTGTTTTTGTTGTGTCAGTGTCGATGACTATCCCTTTGCTGAATGAAGTCCTTCTGGATGCTTCTCTTTGTCAAATGGGAGTTGATTTCGACGAGGAAGTTATTAACCCCGCGAAAGCTGCTATCCTACTGAACCTGCCTTCTGAGAGGATGCTGCAAATCCAGAATCAGTCGCCTGTTTTCCTCTAGAGTATGATGGAGAGTGGCAAACTGGAATCTGCTGAGTCCGAGGATGTGACCTTCTTGAAACCTGTCTTTCTGTTCGGTGACCGACTGATCTCCACCGAGGCGAAGATACTGAAGATCAAAGAAGACTGGTTCTTCTCTGCGAAGGGCATGGTTCTGTACATACGACAACTTAAACGCCAACTGCCGCTGACGACCTTCTACTGTTTAGCCTCCAAGAAAAGGATGTCATGGGAATTTACTCCTTCTCAAGAAGGGGCAGTGGGGGGGGGGGTACTCTTTCGATTGATGTTACTTCGAATAAAAGGGATACCTTGGCCGCCTCGCGAGCCGGTCCCTCATTCAGTTGCCGAACTTTGCGTCCTGGGAGCCTTTATAGTAAGGTCCCTAATGACACCTTTGCCTTTAGTGCTTCGACCTTTGCAAATCGGATGCTAACATCGAAGGTTATGTATCCGAAAGGTGGCTTTAGGGTTGAAGGTTGGTGTCACCACGTGCTGAAGTGGGACGAGTTGACCCTTTGGGTGTTATCGAAGTTCAAGGCTGAGCTTAAAGAGATTGGGCTGACGGCCGCTATCCGTGCCACACAGGCCGGCGTGGATCTCAACAAGCATATGTTTCTTGCGCTCTTGGAAACGTTCAATACCCAGACTGGCATATTCTTTACTCCAGTGGGGGAGTTGGGACTGGACCTCCATGAGATGTACGAGGTGTCCAAGCTTTCCTGGGGCTCGGAACCGTACGAGGAATATTTTCCCTCAAACGAAGAGATCGTCATTCTGGAAAAGAAGGACCCGGAGATGAGGGCAGTTTTCAAAGAGGTAGCGGGCCATCATTATCTGATGCAACGAAAAGACAAAGGCAAGTCTCAGCCTCATGTAACTGCTTGGAGGGATTACGTCTTCAAGCAGGATTTGGCGGACTCCTCAAAGATCCGATTTACGACTCCGCAGGGGCTGAAACCCGCGAAAGTAACTTCCGAAATAAGCCGACTAGACGAGAAGGCCCCCCGTTCAAATAAGAGTGGCGAAGACGTGTATAGCTGTTTCTGGCACTGTGTGCACCGGATGTCATCCAAGGCAGTATTGACTGCATACTTGATGATATGGCTCCAGGATTGTGTGTTCTCGGGCGGATCTGGCTCTGTGGAGAGGGTAAATCGGAACCTCATTTTGCCAGCAGTAAAATTAGTTATTGGTCACCCTTTAGCTCTCCTCCCCGCGATGGTGTGTAACCTGTTGCGGGGCTTGAGGTCTTTTGCTGATGATGTGAACCATGGGAGAGGTAGAAACGACAACTTTTCCCGGGCTGAGCTACCATTCCATTATCTGATGGGATGGTTGATTCTGCATCACCCGAACGTAATGAGTCCAGGTCCTGAAGAGGATCACGTTGAAGGTGACGCCTTTATCCGCCGCTTCTACAAGAGGAAGTGGTTGCACACCGGCGTCCCCGTTTGCAGGAGAGTCTTGTCTTATCTTCAGGGGTGGGAGATCGTCAAGGTCAGTCCCATCTTCAAAGATTTCGAGGCTGACCAAGATTTGGAAGACTCTGGTGAGGATGCGATCACTCTGCCGAAATGGGGATTTCGTTGGTTGCAGAGTATTCGGCCTTCCCACTTGGTCTACCGCAACCAAAATAAGTGTTATCTGGAGCCATATCTGCCAAGCCGGTTTGCTCGCCATTTTGGTTACACCCAGCTAATGTTATGGAACCCCAGTAATAGTCTGGGGTTTGCTGGAAGTTTACTGGATGGAGCCCGGTGGTTGGCAATATTACAATGCCGGGTGCACTGGTGTTCGTTTTAATACGCCAGTTCGCAACCCTCGACCACAGATCCTGTATTTGGCCGTTAAGCTGTATTGCACCATGAATATTGTGCCTCCTGATTATGATAGGGAGACCAGTTTCATCATTGGAACTCAGCTAGAGGCTACAAAGAACATGTTGGTAGCGGCTCGGTCATATCGTCCACCAGAGTTGGCGGGATATCGGGCTGCTGCTGCAGCATCAACGGGAGGTATTCGGGAAGATCCCCTGCTGGAAAGAGGCGGGCTGACGCAGAATTCGGTTCTTCTGTACCAAAAAAGCCAAGAAAAATGACGACTCCAAAGGCTACAGGAGTGCCGCCTGTAACGCCAATAGAATCAGTTCCTGTTGAGGTAAAGACATTTTCCATAATCTGGCCCCTTCTGTCATTTTTGTGACATATGCTTTCCTTTTGTAGGAACCGTTGAAGAAGAAGTCCCGAGTTTCGAAACCAGGCGTCAGAAAACCGAAGGAGGTGGCAAGCTCTTCTGATGAGTGCATTTCTTCGATTGTAATATCTTTCGTGGGGAAGAATCCTGACAATGTCGTTCCGGCGGAGATTTCAGTATCTCCAGATTATGTTGGAAGGGAAGCTGAGGTTGAAGCAGTTCCCGAGATAGTGTAAGCCGTCGTGGAGGCCTTGGACATTGAGGGTCCAGCAGAGACGGGGCTTCCAGATGAGGAAGTGGAGTGGAGTTCGTCGTCTTCATATGACGTTCCTCCAGAGATGTGTGAGCCTGTTGCGGGGGCAACAAACGTGATTGAAACATAGGAGAGGGTTGATTCTCCTCCTTGTCATGATGAGGGGAGGTCGGCTGCAGCGTTGCCGAGCCCTACCCCAGACTCAGCAGCGGAGGCTGAGGTGGCTGCCGACCAGGAGGTAGCGATAGATTCTATCCCCGCGGAGGTATTTGATGGTGAAAGTGAGACTCGTCCGCCGATCCTGACTCCAAGGGAGCCGAGTCAGGAAACAAGTGCTGATCTCGCTGCTCTGCCGGAGGGGGAATGTCCCGTACGGCCTGCTGATAGTGTGTTGGGGACGGATGAGGTAGCCCCTGACGTCGGTGGTCCCTCCGAGCTTGAGAAGGGTAAGGGTTTGCTGGAACCCTCTGTTGCTCCTTCTACTTGGGGTACGATATTTACGCCTCTCTCGGTTCCTTCTGTTCTTTTGGCTCCTCGGGCTAGTAGTCAAGCCCCTGTTGAGGAAGAGTCCGTTGATGTCGAGGTTTCAGTCTCGCACATTGAAGCCGGTGGGCCTTCTTCGGGTCAGCCGACTAGAGCAGCTCCTCCAACTCCTGCTATGATGCCGCAAGTGTTGGCGGATGCAGATGAGTATGTGAAGTTTATTATCGAGGCGGTGTATAAGATGCTGCAGAGGGGCGTATCGGCAGTGATAGATGCCAATGGGAGTTTTGCGACGACAAAAACCCTGGCACTCCCTCACATCAGTCTGATACGTTTCTACCAGGACCGTGATCATATGGCCGAGATTCTGGAGGCCTCGGTGGCCGAGCTGGACCAGCTACTTTGCGAGTTTCAGTGTATCCAGCGAAATGATCTCTCCGCCCTGATAGACGCGGAAAAGGAGAAGTTGATCGCTGAGACTGAGTCCTCTTATCAGGCCAGCATGGGTGTCTGGGAACGCAAGGTGGCTGAAACTGTGGCTGCGGTGGAGAGGTTATCTCAGTCTACGCAGGAGAAGGTGGAGTTACGAGCTGCGTTGGACGCTAGTATAGCGGAGGTTGATGCCAAGATTCGCCTCCTTGAAGACCAGCGGGCCCAACTCTTATTAGATGCTGAGCGAGTCCAGGCTGAACATGTAGCATCTAAGGAGGAGGAAGCAGCTTTCACCCGCCGGGCTCTTATCCTGGCCCAGCAACGACAACAGTTGGACGAGAAGCATGAGGATGACACTTCTCCTGAGGCCATAGAAATGATGCGTCAAGAAGCCGAATGCCGGGTCCTGGCGACTGTAGAGACTCGGACAGCAGACTTGAAGCGTCGGATTGAAGAGCTTTCAGCCAACCCCGGGGATGTTTAGGGATTGTAGTTTATTCTTTTTGTGTATTTTGCAACTCTTGCTGGGGGTGTAATCCTTTACTTTTAAATAAAGAATACAGAGTTTTTTGTGGTGTGTTTATTTTTGCTGTCATGAACTTGATGATTTGTGTGGACCTATTATCTTTTACATACCTTGGTTTTTAGGTACAGATAATAAGTTCGAGAGAATCGATATGTTTGCTCAGAGGTGATGTGGACGTGGAAAATATGGGATTCAAATGATGGAATCTTCCTACTCAGAGGTGTTATGGACGTGGTAGGAATGACTCTGGGGGATACGCAGAACTACTCAGAGGTAATGTGGACGTGGAAGTTCTGCGATCAATGTACGGCAACGCAGGGGTTGTCTGTATGGGATGTTTACTCAGAGCTAATGTGGACGTGGTAAACATGATGGGTAGCGTGGTCTTACGGAGTGTAAGATTCCGCTTTATAGGGTGTAGAGGTACAACTCAGAGGTAATATGGATGTGGTTGTCCTTCTACTGGAGAATGCCATGGAACAGTTGGGTTCCGGAAGCATAAGATTTTGTGGAAGGGAATTGTATGTAAGCCCTGATGATTGGGTCCATAGACTCCCTTGTTGGATGGAGATAGAAGTACATGTCTGAAAGATTTCAAGAGCAGTACTTCTTTAGGAACTTGCCGTTGATGGGCATCATGAACAAGTCCCTATTAGGTTTGGCGAGGCGGTAAGCACCGTTCGAGTATACCGTCTCTATGATGAAAGGTCCCTCCCACTTGGGCTCGAACTTTTCTGGTGTCTTGTGAGTCAACACCATCGGCCTCCTGACTGCCAGAACCAGGTCGCCTACTTGGAAAGTCCTCTGCTTGACCTTCTTATTGAAAGCCTGTGATATACGGGCTTGATAGAGTTCGATGCACTGTTGAGCTAGGAGACGTTTTTCGTCAAGTGCTTCCAATTCGCGCAGACGGCGACGTTGATTGTCTTCCTCTGCTAGTTGATTTATGACCGCTACACGGAGTGAGGGTATCTGGATCTCGAGAGGCTGTATCACTTCGCTCCCGTAGACCAGAGAGAATGGTGTGTTGCCCGTCGGGATCCGTACCGTTGTACGGTAGGCCCAAAGGCATTCGCCGAGCTTTTCGTCCTAGTCACGTTTGTTGGATGACACGACCTTTTTGAGTAGCCTGACGATAGTCTTGTTGAATGCCTCGACCAATCCGTTTGCTGTCGAATTGTAGGCGGTTGATGCCACGTTTTAAATGTGATTCTTGTCACAGAATCTGCTGAAAACATGGCTGATGAACTAAGGACCGTTATCATGGATAATCCTCCGAGGTACCCCGAAACGGTAGATGACATGGTGCTTGATGAAGCTGACAACCCGGGAGCTCTACACTTCCGTCAGTGGAACTGCTTCTGCCCATTTGGAGAAGTAGTCGGTGATGGCTTGGATGAAACGGTGTCCCCTTGATGAATGAGGGGTGATTGGTCCTACAATGTCCATGCCCCAGGCTTCAAAGGGCCAGGAGGCGACCGTAGGATGTAGTGGTTATGACGGTGTATGGATGAAGTCAGCGTAGAGCTGGCACGCATGGCACTTTTTAGCATAGTCGACAGCGTCGGCTGCCATGGTTGGCCAGTAGTAGCCCATGCGTCACAGTCGATCCTACAACTTAGGGCCAGGTTGATGGGTCCCGCAGGTTCCGTCGTGAGCTTCTCGGAGAGCTTCGGCTGCTTCTTCGTTGGATAAACATCGAAGGAGAAGTCCATCGTAAGAGCGTCTGTACAACATTTTAGTAGCTGTATCGTAATAGAATCGAAGGGAATGCCTCTTGACTGAGACGACTTCTTTCGGGTCCTCTGGGAGAATTCCGTAGACAGCGAAGTCGATGAACGGGAACCTCCAGTCTCGGACATTAACACCAGCACTTGTTGACATGGCATAGGCCATTTGTGAGCATAGGTTGTTCTTAGGACAGACCAAGTCTCGACCAACTATCGTGACGTAGTGTTGATTTCCGAGGGGTGCTGCCAATGAGGTTGCGAGGCCAGCCAGAGCGTCAGCCTCCAAATTTTGTAAACGAGGTACATGATCGATGAAGAACTTGGTGAAGGTTAAAATGATGTTCAATACAACTTTATGGTAAGGAATCAGATCTTCATGGTGAACTTCGTATTGCCCTCTGACCTGGTTAACGACGAGTTTTGAGTCGTCGTAGGCTTCCAGATGATCCACCCCCAGCTGTTGCGCCATATGGAGTCCCATGATGAGAGTGTTATACTCGGCAACATTGTTGGAGCACAACTTCGAAAGGGAGTAGGCACGCTGGATGACCAGCTGATCGGGGGAGACTAAGACTACCCTGACTCCTGCGATGATTTGGCCTTTGGGGCCTGTTCTTGAAGCGCCATCGAAAAACATCCGCTAGACGGAGCTTTCTTCAGTGACGTTCGATTCTTGGACCTCATCCGGAATATCTTCATAGAGTCTTGAGGACTCTGGGATGGGGTGTGCTGCTAAAAAGTAGGCCAGAGCCTGACCCTTAACGGCTTTTTGTGGAACGAACACCATACTGTATGGCGTTAGCAGCATCGCCCATGTAGCTAGCCGAGAGTTCAATGACCCTGGCTTCGTCATGAGAACTCTGAGTGGATTGACTCGGGAAATGACAAGAATTGTCTGGCCCGAGACATAATGGCGAGTCTTCTGGACGACAAATACCAAAGCCAAACACTCTTTTTCAACGGGGTGGTACCGGTGTTCGGCCCCGATCAGTGTTCTACTGAGGTAGTAGATAGCTTGCTCATAGCCTGTATTGCTGTTCTAAGCCAGCAAAGCCCGAGGGAATGATCCATGGCACGGATGTAGAGGAGAAATGGTTTGCCGACGACGGGTGCCACCAGGACTGGCGGGCTCGTCAAGTAAGCCTTGATGTCGTCGAAAGCTTTTTGGCATTCCTCTGTCCGGACGTAAGAGACTCCCTTCTTCATGAGCTGGGTGAAGGGTTGACATTTTCCGGAAAGGTTTGCTATAAACCTCCGGATGTATGCCAGACGCCCTTACAGGCCTCGAAGTTCTTGGAGGTTCTTCGGAGGGTCCATGTCAAGGATGGCTTTGGTCTTCTCGGGATCGACATGAATGCCTTTCGTCGTGATAATGAAGCCCAAGAACTTTCCGCTAGAAACTCTAAGGAAGGATTTAGCGGGGTTCATCTTGAGTTGATGCGCTCGCATGAGTTCGAAGACTGTCTTAAGGTCTTGTAGGTGATCTCCTTTGAGACGGCTCTTGACTGCGATGTCATCAACATAGCATTCGACTGTCTTACAAAGATGCTGACGGAAGATGGTGCTCATAGCTCGTTGGTATGTCGCACCAACGTTCTTCAAGCCGAAGGGCATCACTGTGTAACAGAAAACCCCTTTCGGAGTCCTAAATGACGTGTATTTTACGTCATCGGGGAACATCTTGATCTGGTTGTAGCCCGAATACCCGTCCATGAAAGACATGTGTTCGAAGCCATATGTGTTGTCGATCATCACGTCGGTAATTGGAAGCGGGAATTCGTCCTTCGGGCAAGCAGTGTTGAGATCCCTGAAGTCGATATAGACTCGTATCTTCTCGTTCTTCTTGGTGACAGAGACGACGTTGGCCACCCAATCCGGGTGTTGTTCTTCATGAATAAATCCGCTGGTCAGGAGCTTGTCTACTTCCTGATCGATAGCGTTCATGATGTCAGGACGACAATGTCACTGTTGTTGTTTTATATGCTTGGCATCAGGTAAGATGTTAAGCCTATGCATCACGATCTGGGGATCAAGTCCCGGGATATCTTCGTAGCTCCAGGCGAAGATATCGATATATTCTTTAGCCAGTTGGATTAAAGATTCCCGGTCTTCTCCTTTTAGACTTTTGCTGATGAAGATGGGTTTGGAAGAAGATCCATCCCCAAGGTCGATCTGCTCGACTTCGTCTTTGGTAGGGGGTTTGCGTAATTCAAAATGAGACTCCCACTGTTCTCCTAGGCGTTGAGCCCAGGGTTCTTTCTCGAAGAATTCTGGCATTTGGTCTTCGCCTTCATCTTCTTAAGATTGTGCAGATGTCATGTTGGCTGATTGAGCCGATAATAGTATCGGAATCCCAAGTTGATGCTTTGGACGAGTGAGAATGTTCTACTTCTTCTGCCTCCGAACTCTCTGGAGTTGACGGCGGCGTGACATAGCCCACCCCCCGTCGAGTTCGATGATAATAGTCTTGCGGCTTTTCTTTAGGTGTTGGGAGCCGGAGAGAAAGACGTCGACCCTTGCCGTATGTCACCCTCATTTTTCGTATTTTCCCGTATTTCGTAACTATACTCGTATCTGGATTTTGGCATGTATTTTTATTTTTCTTAACTTGTGGAATTTCAGTATTTCTCGTATTTTGGGTTTTGGCATATTTTAATTGGGATGGTTTGGTTTGGTTTGGTTTATTATGTATTGGATCACTTTAGCATATGCTACACCCTCAACACACCACATCCCACCCTCTTTAAAACTCCACCAACATTTTCTCTCTCCTCATAACCACCATTTATTTCCTTCTTCTTCTTCTTCTCCTTCCTCTACACAACTCTCCCAACCCTAGGCAAGTGCATCTTGCCACTACATGAGAACCCTCTTTTATTTGTCCATTTGCTAGATTAGGACATGGTGATCAACATTAGAACTTGGTATTTTGTGATTTGGAGTCTCCATTGTTCTAGATCTAAGTTTTTCTATTTTTGGATTTTGCATGGTTTTGATCTATTTAAGTTGGATTTTATGGAGTTTTGATGTTTCTATGTGGAAGAGCATTCAGTTTTACCCAAGTTAGAACTTTGGAAATCCGGATTTGGAGTTCGGATGGCCAAGTTATGATACTGTGTAGCCTTGAGTTCAACTATGGCATTCTTGCTGTTTGGAGAAGACAGTGAGCAGTGTGGAGAGCTGATTAGCTTACGCACACTGAGCTGCGCACGCTCTTTAGCGCAGCGTACGCAGACTTGGGTACGCTTCCTGTTGGAAGCGTGTCCCTTGAGCGTGAGTGATTTTTCGCGTACGCTGCTTCCCTTGAGCGTGCGTGATTTTTTGCGTACGCTGCTTCCCTTGAGCGTGCGTGATTTTTTGCGTACGCTGCTTCCCTTGAGCGTGCGTGATTTTTCGCGTACGCTGCTTCCCTTGAGCGTGCGTGATTTTTCGCGTACGCTGTTCCCCTTGAGCGTGCGTGACTTTTCGCGTACGCTACTCCCCTTGAGCGTGCGTGACTTTTCACGTACGCTGCTCCCCTTGAGCGTGCGTGACTTTTCGCGTACGCTGCTTCCCTTGAGCGTGCGTGACTTTTCGTGTACGCGGCTCCCCTGTGTACGTGATTTAGTGCGTACGCAGCTTCTCTACGTGCGTGCTTTTGTGTGTACGTTGCCCCCTGACCCCTTGCTTAACCCATTGGCTCTTGGAGTTTTGGTTTAATTTCTCGATTTGGTTTCTCTTTGTGGATTGGATTTTCCTGAGATCTGTTTAACACAGCACGGCTATCTTGACCCGACACGGCCTAACACGGTTTTCATTAATTATTTATGACTAGTACGGTTATCGAGATTTTCTGTGATTTATGACCTTGGTATTCTCTGAACTCCTTGCTAGTGACCCAGTAGGGTGTACACTTAACTTGTAACTTGTAATTAATCCCAGTAACTTGATAACTTGATAGTGGCCCGTGGCGGCGCACTCCTGACTTATAGCATGACTTGATAACTTAACTTGACCTGCCTTGACTCCGTGGGTGGTTCTTTCTTGCTTGCTTGTTAAATCCACTTGTCCTGTCTTGCATCATGTCTAGGATGGGACTCCTGAGTACCACGGTCAGGAGTACCTACTAAAATGGATTAAGGTTAATAACTAGAATAACACAGTAGTCATGAAGAGATGACACAGCTACAGGCAATCCCGTTACCTGGGCGCTCTTGGGATCTGTAGCCTGCCGTCGAGTAGGGCACATTTCCAGCGCACCGTCGAGTGTTGCACCCTCTAAGTCACCTAAGGGTACATTTGTCTCCCGGGCGATGTACCCACCTGAATTCAACCCCTAATTTTCGACCTGGGTAACCTGGATGGTCTGCAGGGCTTGTGGCTGTGGAACAATCTCACTGCATCTTGTTAGTAATTAGGCCTGTGATAACCCTAGTTAGTTAAAGTAGTAAGCCGTAGCGTCTGCTTGGCCGTGATTGATTGAATGAGGTATAACCAGTCCAGGCATGTCTTGATCCAGTACAAGACTGCTTCCTGTCTTGATTTCTTACATTATTATCTTGCCGATAAATGGTGGAAAACCAAGTTCTGTTCAGATGAAGGGTTACAACCCCGGTCCTTGTTTGGTTTACGGGTTGTAACCTGGCTATCGGAATAGTTCCATGGTTATCTCGTCGTATATCATCCTGTCATATTTTCGTAATTCTAGTTTTAATATTAGATTTTCTTGTGCTATTTGCTGGCTTTTGTTCTTATTTTGTGGCCCCCTTGTGGCACTTGCTCTTTCTGGGGTTGACCCAGCTGGTTTTGTGTGGCCAAATTTCGGAGCAGCTCCCGAGGATCTACCAAGCTTCCAGCCCAATGGTGTCAACTAGACGGAACCCGGGCCAAGAGTGGGTTTTTCTTTTTGTCTTGCCCACTTTATTGTAAAACTATTCTTTTGAGGCGTTTAGCCGACGAGCACCTGTTAGCTCGATGCACTTTTACTTACTGTCTGCCTACGGGCTGTAAACATGATTAACAAATCCTAGGGTTGATCATGTACGACTAAACTCTCGCTAGTCCTAACATTTTGTAACGACTAGCTTCATGATCAGCTGAATATGTAATATTTGGGATGCCTTATTATTGTATATTTAATGATCATACATCTTGCGACCTTACTTACTTGCTTGTGATTGAGACATTAGGCTTGTTCATGACCATAAGAGACTGTTGACTTGTAGTAAACCCTCATATATTTAGACAGCCGTGACCGTATATCGAGGTGGTTTCCATTTCAATATACGTAGCTGGCTATGTCTGCCCCCGCTCTCCAGTATTCTGGTTCTGGGGCGTGACACCGTAGTTCAGGTCCTTGTTGCTTTTTAGGTCGTAACCCATCTTTTGGATGAGGTACTTTGCCTTATCCGTGTACCGATAGACTTGTATTCTGTCGGTATCTGGTTCTTGCTCGAGTGGCGGAAGGTCTTGATGACGATCAACTTTGCCGAAAATGATGGATTCTTCGTCTCGATTCCACGATGGGACTACAAAACAGACCCCTTGGGACGGGACTACTCGATTTACATGATGGACGGTCGTTATTTGTGTTTGCAACGACCGTAGAGCGTTATCTTATGTATACATGGCATTCCAATATGGAAGACTAGAATAATTAAAAGACACTCTATTATTGATGAAACACGAGATTTTATCCCGCGGGATTATATTGTCCAGAGAGGGTGCATCTATATCAGCAGATATATATTCCCTTAACTCTTCATCTGTGAGTACTGGGGTTGGATCGGGAGAGTCCACCACAGCTTTGACCTTAGGATCCGAGAGGGCTATATGGGTCTTCTCCGGCAGCTTGGATGAGACGGATGATTGCGGAGGCTTGCCTTTAAAACGTACCTTCAGAGGTGCCTCAACTGCGCCTTCAGTGGCTGGTGCCTTCCCTTGTAATTTTGCCACAAGTGGAGCCGATGTTTGAGGCAGCTTTTTCTTGAGCCGTATCTTCAAAGGAGCTTTAGTAGGCGTTTTACCTATAGCAGTTGGTACTTTTCCAGGTAGCTTGATAGTCATAGGAGGCAGTATCTGAGGCGGTTTCTCCTTGAGTCGGATCTTCAAAGGAGCTTCAGGAATCACCTCTAGCTCCATGTCCGGCTCTGCCACTGTTTCTGCTTCATCATCAGCGTCGTTGGCTTCCCCTTCGTCGAGTGACTTGTATAGGGTAGCATTAGTGAAGTAGGCTTCGACCCCTTTGAAAGGGTCAATATCTGCGAACTCCGTCCGGATGATGTCATTGGTGGACACGTATTTTATACATTAGTGGAGTGTAGATGGCACCACCATGTACTCATGCAACCACGGACGACCCAGTAGGAGATTATAATTAACGTCAGCGTCCACGACATAGCAAGTCACCTCAGTTCTGAGGTTACCAATATGACACTTCAGCCGTATTTTGCCCAACGGCTCACTTTTGCTAGCATTGAAGCCACTGATTGTTGTGTTGAAAGGCGCCAGTCGGTACATTAGGATCCCCAGTGTTGAGAGTAGCGTCTTTGGGATGATGTTGAGGGAAGATCCCGGATCTATCTGAATCCGCTTTACCTTGACGGAACCGACATACCCTGTATAGTACAGCGGCCTGTTGTGTCGGTTATGTTTGAACAGCATGTCTTGTTGGGTGAAGGTTATGTTGGGAATAACATCATCCGCACAATGACAGCGCGTACATGTAGTCGGAGTATCCTCAGGCTGCTTGACCTGACTGATGAAGGACTCAGCATCCTTCAGGGCTTTACAGAGAGCTTCACGAGTGTCCTTGGAAAGACGAAGGAGCTCAAACAGAGATAAGCGGGCAGGAGTACTGGCAAGTTGTGCCAGTATGTCGAAGTTGTAGGGCTTGGCTAGCCCCAAAGCATTCTCTATTCTTAAAGGCTTGTCGAATCGGGCCTCTGCATGCTTCTGTTTATTGGCTTCTGGAGGCTTGGGTGGTCCCTCTTCCTGGGTAGCAGGGACGGTACAAGGAGGCACCACCTCGACGGCAGCTTCGTCAGGTTGGGCGTTCTGATGTGAACGCGTCTGTACAGGAAGTGCCTCTTCCGCAGAGGAAGAGACCATGCGACAAGACTTGATCTTCCTGCCCTTACTTTTGGAGGCAGAGCGTACCTCCGGTTGAGTAACCTCGGAGACGAGATCAGGGTGAACCCATAAGACCTCTCCCCGAGATGTGGTGAGTGGGATGAGTCCACTCACGTTGTCACGAGTAGGTGGTAAGTTAACCACCTCCATTGTCACGTTAGGGATGGGGACGACGCCATCTTGTGTTGTGGTTGGCGGCAAGGTGCCAAATTGGAGTGACACCAGGTTGGCCGAGACCGTTTTCTCCTCGTAGTCGACAGACATAACATCCGCATTGATCATGTGTTGGATGTAGTTTTTGAGGACGTAGCAGTCCTTAGTTGGATGTCCGACAAACCGATGGTAGTAACAGTACCTCAGATTGTCCACTTTCCCAATCTCGTCGGGATGCTTCGGGTCCGACAATTTGATCTTGTCACCCTGCTTCAGTATCTCAAAGAGTTGCAGGGTGTCTTCATCGTTGAAACAATAAACCTTCTTTGGCCTTGTTGCAAGTGGAGGCTTCTGAGTGGGTGCTGATGCACCCTTGGAGGCACTGACAGTCAACACCTATTTCCCCTTCGTCTCTCGTCCGGGGTTGTTGGCTGCAGGCCGTTTTCCCTTGTCCTCAAAGACAGGGAAACTAACTCCCAGAAGGTGAGCATTGGACGCCTTCTTTTCTGCTGCTTCGACTTCGATGATCAAGAAACTCCAGTCGGGAGGAGGAGTAGAGTTAAGCCAGAGTTTGACTGCAGGCAGCATGTTCATGCTGCAGGAGGAGAGGAGTGCATGTTCTGGCATGCCCGGGGGCAGTCTGAAGCAGGCCTGTCGGAAGCGTTCGATGAATACTCGAACTGTTTCCTTCTCCTTCTAGCGTATCTCTATGAGGGACGCCATTGTCATGTCCTTCCCACCGTCGTAGAAACGGTCAAGGAAGAGACACGTCAAGTCGTCGAAGGAAGATATAGAGTTATCGGGGAGACTGCAGTACCAGTCGTATGCCACTCCTTTCAATGCCCCGATAAATATGCTGGTGAGTAGTGCGTCCTCCTTCGGGAGATGTCTCGTTTGAGACTGGAAGTATGTCAGATAGCGACGCGGAGAGTCCTTCCCGTCGTATGGCGTTAATGTTTGTGGTTTATACTTAGGAGGATAAACCACTTTGTTCCATTCGAGGGGATATGGTTGGGGGATCCCCATCTTTTGGCGCTCCTCTTGTCTATTCTTGGACTCAAAGCGCTCGCACAAGTCCCTGATCATTTCGACCACGTCTTCCGTGGAGCTGGGAGTCAGGGAAGGTGGTACCGCCTGGAGTTGAGCATTTGAAGGCTCCGACGTCTGTGGTGCTTCGCGGTGATCTGTATCCAAGGATACCCGTTGAAGGGGTAAACTTGATTCTCCATTGGCCCCTGGGTCAGGACCAGTAGAAGGCGCTCTGGCCAAAGTGGACCGTATTTCAAACACTGCTTGAGTCAGTGTTTGTATGGAGGCAGAGAGGGTTTTGAGTCCTCCCTCCAGGGTATCCATGTGCTGGACGAGGTCTGCTGGCGGCGCATCAGGCTCGACATCACCCCTAGTCATGTATATTGTCATGACACGGCTGGAGTCGGATGGATCAGTTGAGGCTTCGCTTTCGGCCTCGCTCTCTTGTAAAAGAGAAACTTTCCCCGGAGCCTCGTCTTGGCTACCTCCAGCTACATTCTGGAGGACATCCTCGTCTTCAGGAGCATCCGCAAGGGACTGACTACCCCCAGTTCTGTCTTGGAGGACTTTTTCGTCTTCGAGACGCAGGTCCACAGGGGCCAGACTACCCCCAGCTACGTCCGGGAGGCTGACTTCGTCTCCAGGATGAAGATCCACCCCAGCTGTGCTCTGGAGGACATCTTCGTCTTCAGAAGGAGGATCAACAAGGGCTTGACTACCCCCAGCTTCCTCCAAGATCTTCTTTCTCCCCCGAGTGACTTCAAACACTCCGGAGGACGGGACAGTTGTCTTGGTTTTCCTCGGCTGGCTCTTGGACGAGGACGAGGAATTGACAGTCGCATTTCAGATTGACGAGGAGTTAGAGATTACGTTGCATGAAGCAACCTTTAGTTCTGGCTCCTCCTTCTTCCCGAGGCGACGTCGGAGGGGTGTTGATGATTGCAGCCGCTGGAACACCGACTGTCTTGGTAGGACTGCTGCCTTACAACAGCAGTTGATGGTGACCACAGCACAGGTGTGCCATGTGAGGGGCGCATTGTGCTTGTCAATCGACTCTCCTGATCGGCGTTTGTGAGTGATCACGTTACGCAGATCGTTAGAGGAGAGTGCCACCTTCGCACCCCCATCAGGCGCATGGCAAGGCCAAGCGCCGGGGTGGTCAAGTGAATGTTGCGCCCCCTGATCCAACACCAAACATGCGCTCAAATCAGTAGTGGGAGAACAACATTTACAGTGACTTGAACGAACCTCAGACGCACAACCAGTGGAGGCGCGGGAGTTCAAGACCACAGGGTTTGCCTTGCTCGACTTGCTTGCGAACGCAACAGATGCGCCCAAGTGAGACAAGGACTTTGAAGGTCGACTCATTTTCGGCGCCGAAACACCCGAGTCGACCTTATACAGCTTACCATCAGCAGCGCGCATGATTGTGAGCGCATGCTTCTGGTTTGCTGCCGGCATAGTACGTTTGAGGTGTATGGCCCGTGCTGCCTTGGACTTCTTCGTACCAGCCCGCTGGGGCGTATAGTACTCAGAGTCCAAATTCTCCTCGCCACTACAGCGAGTGAGTCTGTCAAAGACAGAGACCTTCTGTGGCACATCAGAGGTGATACGCAGGGCATTAGCTGCGCCCCTGCACCGTCGATGCATCTTTCGTGCCTGAGAGGGAGATGGCTGGGGAATGTGGTCAATCGTACGTTTCTTCGAGAGATGCGCTGCACCGGTGGGCGCATCTTGGTCGCTGAGGATGTCAGCAGGAAGAGAAAGCTGCATTGGCGCATCCCCTTTGGTGGTGGTGCCAGAGGCATCGACCTTGCGTACCCAGACTTGGCGAGTCTCCTTCGGCTTCGGCAGCCACTTCGAAGGACTCGCACTGCCTTCAGAGATGAACTCCTCATACGCCTGTTGATTGAGGCGTACGACCAGCGTCTTATGGGAGGAGCCGACCTTCACGTCGTCGGATTGCGACACAGCTTTCTCGGTGGAGGAGAAAGAGGTCCCTAGCAGAGTCACCAGCTTGTTTGCCATAAAAATCTTTTGATTGCAAATTTCAATTACAAACAGAACAGTGGTACAATATAGGACTTAGACGTAGTCCTAGTAGTACACTTTTGTTTATCTGGGTCCCTTGTGCCGATGGAGCGAGTGGTAATGTGTTGACTCTGTTGACGATGTGACGACGGTTCTCGGTTCTCTGAAGGTCTGAGTTGCTCTGGGTGCTGGAGCTTACGGAGAGGAAGAAGACGTTGAGTGTCTGTAGCTACCTCTCTGTGTGCTCGTAGGTCTATCTCTGTATATGTATGTCCGTGGATATGGAAGAAGAAAATGATCCCTCTATTTATGGTCTGCAGGCTGGCTGCTCATGCGTACATATGTAGGATGCACTTGTTTGTGGGAACGCTACGTGGTGATTGCTGATGGAGGCGAATGGACGATGTGCTGTGATTGAGGAGTTGAACCCTTTCTGTTGCCTTTGTGGGCTACGACCGAGCTGACACGTAGCAATGGAGAGGATCTTTCAGTTGCTGAGATCTTGGGTGATTAGCACCCCTTCATAGGCTGAATCATGTCAAAGGACACGTATCGTAGGTCCATGGCTCGAAGATCTCGGATTGGGTGGAGAGTGATCTGATGGTATGCGCCTAGGATTGGGCGCATGAGGAGACTTTGGCTTATAACCTTTAGGAGTCACGAACCAGTCTGGGTGCACGGCTTTTGAGGCGCATGCGAGGCTTCAGTAGTGACTTGACTTATGTCTTTAGGGATCAGAGAAAAGTCTGAGGCGCATGGCTTTTGAGGTGCATACAGAGATTTGGACGCATGGTTGCGGAGGCGCATACGAATGGTTGGGCGGCCATGTGGTTTGTAACCGCCGGAGGAAAGTAATGATGATACTGACGTCGGTGACGCTTCGTCTTCTGAAAAAGCTGTCAACTGTTCAGTCCTCGGGGGACGTGCTGCCAACTCTATCAGACTTCAGCATTTAATGTTCTTGACAGGTGATGGGCCTTTGAGTGGGCGCATCGATCTGCGTTCCACTAGGCGCATGGGGACGCATGGAGGCGCATCTTCATAAGGCGCTTGGTGTTGAGGGGCGCATCTGTACGATGCACGGTCTGACCGGCACATCCGTTTGCATGATATGTCTTTATTGGCCCGACTGTTACGTTCTTCGAGTGCTTTAAATAGCCATTTTTGACTTGGCCGAATTCGAGGCGTCAGGTTCATCACCGTTAATACAAATTCATTGCACGGGATTCGGAGAGCCAGCCACTTGGCGCATGGGTTTGATTTGCCCGGCCTATAAATAGTGGCATGGAGAGGATTTATTTCTCGTTCTCTCACGTCCTCCCGAAATAAACTTGTTTGCCCGAGCACATTCTGTTGACGAGATGCTTCCGAGGGTGAAGATGCGACGCGTTATTTTCATTGATGCACTTGAAGGTAACTGTTACATCCGAAAGTCGGAGTCGAGGGCTTTTGAGGCAGGCAGAAGGTGCCTGTTGCATCCAAAGATCGGGATGCTCGAGCCCCGTCTCCGTTATGCTGGAAGAGTCGCAGATCGGAATTGCGGTGCTCTGATCATCTTCCTTGGGCTTTGGGAGAGCTCCTCCTCCCGCTAGAGTGGGTGTTGCCCATTCTGGTTGGGTTGATTTAGGCACGGGTTGATTGCGGTGCGCTCATCTTCCTTGGTTTGAAGAGCTCTTCCTTCAGCTAGAGGGTTGCTTGTCCACCCTCGTTCTGCTCAATAAATGCTTTAATAGTCGAAGCATTTGATGGCGCATATGTTGAGACTTCATGATGCGCCTGGCTGAAGGGCGGCACATAACTGAGCTGCTGAAGGGATACACATAACTGAGCCGCTGAAGGGATGCACATAACTGAGCCGCTGAAGGGATGCAAATAACTGAGGATGCACATAACTGAGCTGCTGAAGGGATGCGCCTGGCTGAGAGCGCATGGCGAGATGCGCCTGTTTGAGAGCGCATGGCGAGAGGCGCCTGCTGAGAGCGCATGGCGAGATGCGCCTAGCTGTAGACTTAAGGTCTTTTCTTTGTAGAAGTTCTCCTTTGTACAGCTCTTTTTTAGACATGTAATAGACTTTTATATGAAATAAAAATCTTCTTTTAATGTCTATACTTTTGCTATTTGCTGTGCCAAGTACTTCATCTGAGCTTCCTGGCACATGTGATGTTAGGCGCATAGGATTTCTGGTCCTGAAATTCTATGCTTCTACAGTCATGAGTCGGATAATTCTTCGCATGGTCTCGAAGTGGCATAGATGCATACGCTATCACCTTTCCATGTTGCATTAGGACACACCCCAGTCCCTTTACTGAAGCATCACAATATACAGTAAAACCTCTGGGTCCAACCGGTAATGTAAGAATAGGTGACGTAATCAACTTTTGTTTCAAATTCACAAATGATGCCTGGCACTCTGCTGACCAAATGAATGGCACATCCTTCCGTGTCAAGCGGGCCATGGGTGCTGAGTGACTTGCAAAGTCTGATACGAACCTTCTGTAATATCCTGCCAATCCTAAGAAACTTCGTACATCTACTACGGTCTTAGGTATTGGCCAACTCTCTACTGCTTCTACCTTCTTGGGATCCACTGCTACTCCAGCCCCTGATATAATGTGACCCAAGAATGAAATATGATCCGTCCAAAACTCACATTTGCTGAGCTTGGCGTACAACTGGTTCTCTTTCAGAACCTGCAACACTTTCCTGAGGTGATCTTCATGCTCTTCTTCACTAATCGAGTATACAAGAATGTCGTCGAGGAACAAAATGACAAATTGATCTAAGTACGTCATAAAGATGCGGTTCATCAAATCCATAAATATTGCTGGAGCATTGGTCAAACCAAACGGCATTACTAAGAATTCGTAATGCCCGTACTTCGACCTAAATGCTGTCTTGGGAATATCATCTTTCCAAACTCTCACTTGATGATACCCTGACCGAAGATCTATCTTGGAGAAAACTCTTGCTCTACTCAATTGATCGAACAAGTCATCGATCCTTGGTAGTGGGTACTTGTTCTTTACTGTTGCCGCGTTGAGTTTTCTGTAGTCAATGCACAATCTTGATGACCCATCCTTCTTTCCTACAAGTACCGCTGGTGCTGCCCATGGTGATTCGCTAACCCGAATGAACTTCTTCTCCTTCAATTCCTCTATGTGCTGATACACCTTGGCGTGCTCCGAATCCGCCATTCTGTAAACTCAATCTGATATTGGTTTAGTTCCAGGTGCTAATTCTATACTGAACTCAATGTCCCTAACCGGTGGTAGACCTGGAAGTTCTTCGAGAAATACATCAAAAAACTCTTCAATTACCTTCAGGACTAGAACTTCTTCCATTGCCGTCACTACTCCTTGTTTATGATGGTATGTCTCTGATCTGACTAAGGTGAACCGCTTCAGGCCTGGAATATTAAAAGATACACTCCCTCTACGACAATCTATTGTCGCATGACTGTCTTTCAGCCAGTCCATGCCTAAGATAACGCCGAAATTTCCAACAGGAAATTCTATCAACCTGGAGGGTAAGGAACGCCAGCAAACTACGACGCTACATGCTAGAATAACTCAACTAACTCCTACGAGCCCATTACCAGTGAGTATATTCAACCTCCCTGGCAATGCCTCGAATTCTATTCCTAGTCATGTCATAAATTGTGCAGATATAAATGAGTGTGATGCTCCCGAATCAAATAATGCTACTACGGGATATGAAACGACGAGAATGTTACCTGCCACAACATCTTCCGACGCCAATGCCTCTTCCAAGGACAGATTGAATGCCTGCCCCCGGCCTCCTTGTTGGTTCCTATGCGGCGGCCTAGCCTGGTGTTGCTGCTGGCCCCTGCCATGGTGATGCTGGGGTGGTCTTTTTTGTTGCTGCTGCATCGGCGATCCCTGCTGCCGAAACATCTGAGCCTGTGACATAAACGGACGTTGTGCCAACGGTCTCACCGCTACCGCTGGTCCTTGGTACTGGCCTGCCCCTGGTCCTGGCAGCACAGGAAATTGTTGTACTGGTCCTCCCGACCTCGAACTCATGGGACAGGTGGAAACCCGATGATCTGGACTTCCATATATCAAATACTGTCCGTTCAATGCCCGACACACACCTCTAGTGTGCCCTGCCTTCCCAAAATAAGTGTAGCCCACTGGGGGTTGCTGGTTCTTCCTCTGCTGTTATTGCCTTGTTAGGTGTGCTGGCCCTCGTATTGCCACATCGTAAATATGAATACCAGGGGATTGTGCTGTTATTCGGGGCGCTACTCCCCCTCCTCCTTCAATCTGGTTGTGAGATCTCTTCTGAACTCCAATCCTTGATGTGATCCTCTGGATTGTGATCTCATGCCTCCGAGTTGCCGTCAATACATCATCAAAAGTATAGTAGTTGTGCCCTCTATCAATTGCAAGAGTTCAAGATGGAATCCTTGCTGAAATCTCATAGCCCTCTGGCTCTCCATTGCTACCATCTCCAGGTCAAACCTACTCAATCTGTAGAATTCTGCTATATAAGCATCCACTGTCTTGCCAGCCTGCTTGAGGTTGATAAACTTCTGCTGTAGCTCGAACTGTGCCACAACTCCATAGTACTTCGTCTTGAACCTTGCAGTAAAATTATCCCAAGCTATAGGACATCTGACGCCCACTTCTTCTGATTCCCACCAATCAAGTGCGCGGTCCTGAAGCAACAGCTTCACTTGATCCACACGTTCTTCCGTCGGCACCTTAGCCACTGTCAGAATAGCCTCGATGTCCTTAAGCCATGCATCTGCTGAAATGGCATCTTTCGTGCCCTCGAAACGACGGGGGTTGTACTTGCAGAACCTGGTTGACGCCCCTGAATCAGTCCTCACTCCCCTTTCCAAAGCCGTTTGCAATCCTTGGTTGAGCAAAACATTCTGCTCTTGCAGCTGAGTGTGCATGTGTTGCTAAGTTAACATCTGATGTTGCTGAGTAGACATCATCCCTCTTATGATTTCCAGAAGGGCAGGTGTGTCTACTGCCATAGGGGTAGGCGGAACAGTTGGTGGTGTTGGAACCTCTGGATACTGCGGTCCAGCTGTTGGTTCCACTATCACGTCTTCTTGGATGTTCTCTTGAGGTAGTACTGGCCTTTGTTGCTGACCAACATGGTCATGTTGTTCGTGTTGCCCTTGTTGTTGCTGTCCAGCCTTGTCGTTCGTGTTGTCCTTGTTGTTGCTGTACAGCTCTCCCATTGGAAACTCAAATCCCCTCGCTCCGCGTCGCCCTCACTTACCGACTTACATCGGATGATAATTACCGTCGTCGGCTACAAGAATTGGAGGCCTTGGATGAGAAGCGCCGGCTAGCTCAATAACGAATCGAGCTTTATCAAGCACGCATTTCTGGAGCCTTCAACAAAAAGGTCAAACTGAGAACATTCCAAGTAGGCGATCTCGTTTTGGCAGTTCGTATGCCGATGGTTATGACTCATAAAACCGCCGGCAAGTTCCAGCCCAAGTGGGAAGGCCCATTTATAGTTGATGCTATATTCTCCAATGGTGCATACCGTCTCACAAAGCAAAACGGAGACTTGCTCATGATGCCCATCAACGGCAAGTTCCTGAAGAAATATTATGTTTAAACGACACCCTCTGAATCAATCGAAATGTTGGGTTATGTACCCTTAAGTACCGCTGAACTTACACTCTGGTTACCCTAAATGAATTCATATCGCATCTTCCGGGTAGCAAGTCATGTATGATCATATCTTTGAACTTCCTCCCTAAAAAAACATTTTTCTCAGAATCTGTTACCCGCGCTTTTAGTGCATAAAAAAGGGTAACAGGTCCACAAAATTCCCGAAACAACCACGTCGATGCCACCTCTGAGTTGTTTCTCTTCCATCACAAACAAATCACCCCTTACGTTGAACTTCCACGTCCATATTACCTCTGAGTTGTTCTATGTATCCTTCGTTGAGTCCACTCCTGCCACGTCCTCATTACCTCTGAGTAGAAAGACTATGTTATAAAACTCTCATATTTACCACGTCCTCATTACCTCTGAGTAAGTATGTTGGTTGTCTCTCGACTTATTATCCGTACCCAAAACCAGGGTACGCCAAGGGTAATAGGCCTACAATTGTCCACAGTGGACCACAAATGTCCGCAGTTGACCACAAATGTTGTACTAGGTCCTCTAGTACATGCACCTCTTTCCTCACCATCATATGCCTCTAGAGCCCATTTGTTCCATAGCATTCTTTCGCCCAATACCAAGAACTTCCATGTCCACCTTACCACGGAGTTGTTCTATGTATCTACATTGAGCCCACCCCTGCCATGTCCTCAGTACCTCTGAGTAGGAAGGTTCTATTATCAAACCTCAGGTTTACCACGTTCAAGTAAATATGCTGGGTCTCTCTATCGAACTTATTATCCATACCTAAAACCAAGGTATGCCAAGGGTAATAGGTCAACAGAAAGTCCCCAGTGGGGCAAGTACCATAACACCAAAGATACTGTACAAACACAACAGATACATGTCACGCCCCAGAACCAGAATACCGAAGAGCGGGGGAATGACTCAGCCAGCTACGTATTACGGGTAGATGAATACCGTATAATACGATCAATGCTGTCTAACAGACGAGGGGGTGCATACTACACGAAAGTCTCACTAGGGTTACTCGACATTTATTGTCTCAATCATTCAAACAAGAAGCAGTAATAGAGAACATGTAAGATAAAGCAGTAAGGCATCCCAAACGCTTAGTCAAAATGTTCTTGAGACCTGGTTTTACAAAACATGGCCAGATGATATGACAAGGTATACACAATCATTATCAGCTGCAGTCTGACTTAGTTATAATTATGTAAAGTAAGCGCAAGACAGTCTGACTAACATGTCGGTGCCAAGCGGCAAAATATAAAGTAAGTAGTAAAACGAGCAGGGAAGCAAGGAACCCACTCGTGTCCTCCTGCGATCATCCCTCTAGTATTGACCATCTTGGAGGTAGAAGTAAGCTGAGTCCTCGAGAACTGGCTCTAAATCTGGCTATGCAAAACCAGAGAGGTTAGACCTCTAATAGAAAGTACCACAAGGAAGCACGACATGAGAATTAAAACCAGTGATAAGAGTTAAGAATATGATAAATAAGTCTTCGCTTGCTACTGGGATTCACACAGCATCACGATACTTCGAACCAACTCCCCAACCAAACAAGGGCAGAAGTTGACCCGTCATGTCTTGACATTCTGATCATCTCAGTTAGTTAACGAAGTAAATACAGTTCACAAACAAATCAATTTAAACGGTAATACAACTACTACGGCTTGCTAACTGTAAGTTCTAAGTTGCCCTGGAAATATGTAATAAGGGATTTCTCAGTTCTTACTATGTACAAGCAAGGCTAGTCTATCCAATAATCAATTGCGCCAATCATAAATTAAACGAGTCCCGGCGGGATGCCCGTCATCAATATATATAACAGTATAAGCAGATACCACTCCCTAGTCGTATTGCAGATTTGTAGTATCTGTGGGAACCAGCCGGCATGTCGGGGCACTAATTGTCCTGAGATGGCTGTCATTTAAGAACTCGAGAATCCATTCTATCCATGCAAGCGTTATTTTATTTAACTTAACAGTTCCTATGTTAATTGAAATCTCATGCCGTAGATTATGGTCATTCAGAATGAGTACTTTTGTACAGAGTACGATATGCATAACTCTACAACGATGCCCGTGTGGTTAGGTTGTAGGTCTTATATAGCGTAATACAACAATCAAACCTAGCCATATAATAATCATGCCTTGACTGTAAGGTACACATACTGCTTTTATAGAAATAAGCTGAAGTCTGCACGTGTCCATATGCCCATGTTCGGGATCGGCTAGTCGATTACAATGGTTCATATTTAATATGAACGTGTCTCATTCAATTTCAATAAGACGACTAGCCAGTCTCTTAGTTCCAACTAGGAACACATGATCAATCATTAGTCGAGGTAACAATCAGTGTCAATTCGTGGTAAGGCATGAAAGTCAACTAGCATTTGGTATGGTCGAGTCTATAACTCTCAGGGTTAAGTTCCAGTCATTCTAGGTATCCGTAAACTAATCGAGACACAGGGCCCATTCTGCCCAAGCCAGAAGAGTACGCCTAATACGCGTAAAGGAATAAAGCTTAGGCATAAAGGAGTACGCTCAATTAAAGGAATAAAACTGCGCATAAAAACTCGTCTTACGCCAAGCCGGAAGAATACGCGTAAAGAATAATGTTATGCATGGAGGAAATAACGTTACGTCTGAACTTGTACGCGTAAAGAGTTAAAGTTTACGCATGAATGAATACGCGTAAATTATAATGTTACGCATGAAACATTGTACGCGTAAAGAGTAACGTTACGCGTGAAACATTATACGCATAAAGAGTTACGTTATGCGTAAAGAAGTAGGAAATCATTGTACGCGTAAATTAGTATGCATAAGAAAATTACATTACACGTGAAGGAATACGCGTGAAGGAAATTCGCCAAGCCAGAGTAGACTTGCGTAATCCAGATTCACACTGACACGAATGATCGTGGACGTAGAGCTTGATATTGCGCGGGCACGTATAAACGTGGGCGTAGAGCTTGATATTACGTGGGCACGTATAAACGTGGGCATAGAGAACATTTAGAACTCCAATTCCATAAAACCTTCAATCAAAGCCAAAAAAAAGGGACTTCCATGGATCAAAATGGGGTATAACACAAATCTCAACAACCTGGAATGCTCAAAATTTGGAAATAAGGAAGTTTGAGAGATCAAACCATTAAAATCTGAAAATAGTAAATTTCTAGATCTACAAAAATAAAACTCTCAAAATGGAAAATGTCAAGTACTAAACTATCTTAGAATCATGAGAGGAAGATAAATAAACCATAAAAATGGGTTCTCATGTGGAAGCAAGATGTACTTGCCTATGCTCTTGGTAGGTGGAGAGAGTTATGAAGAAGAAGAAGGAGAGTAAATGAGAATGAATGAAGAGAGAGAAAGGGTTGGACTTTAAACGGAGATGGTGGTAGGTAGGGAGTTGGTTGGGTTCATGATGAACCACCAAAACAAACCAACCCAAGCCGAACCCAAGAGCAAAAACAAAAGCAGAAAATAAAAAAAAAATAATTAGCGTAAAATTAAAGAAATTAAATACAGAATAAATGCATGATAAATATTAAATAAATACATTCAAGCAGTACACGTATTAAAATATGCATTCTGGGAACGGAAAGTGACAATACCACAAATAAAGAATGATGTAAACATACTCATTCATTTAAAGTAAAAAGTGCTACATTTTCCTGGGACCACGTCCCTGTTTTTAAAAAAAATAGAGGGACATAATGATAAAAGAGAAAAAAATCCGATTACGGTTCGGCGATACACAGTTCTCTGAGCCGGTCCTTTAGCTTGGTTGTCGACCGCTCAATCCTCAGTGTGGCCCGGCGCTCGGCCTCTTGAGTCAACTTTTCTGCATCCTCTAGATGCGTATGAGCCTGCCAACGATCTTCAAATTTCTTCAGCACACACTCCAGGGCAGCAGAGGTTCAGGTGACCTAGTCGGTCTTCCTGCAAATTAACTCCTTATCTCTGCAGAAGGCCTGGAGCTCAGATTCTAAAGAAGTCAACTTTATCTAAGGTTGGAGGATCTGCTCGTTGGTCTCGGCTATCATACGAGATGCGGCCTCTTCCCGAGCCAAACAGTCCTCTCCTTTACGGCTTAGTTGATCATACCTCAGAGACAGATCTTGAAGGTCCTTCACTAGAGCAGGCTTGGACGTATTCAGTACCATCTTTACCTTCTCCCTGGCTGTTGTAAGGAAGGCGCGCTCCTAATCTATTGCCAAAGACATATCAAGTTGTCGTAGCCCTTGAAGCTGAGCTACTCACTTATCATCTTCTACCAATTTAGGCTCCAAGAGGTCGACCATCCCTGCCCCGCCGGGAGTGTTCTGAAAAGTTTAATTTGACCGCGGGCACATTGACGAGCCAGTACAAAAGATGTTCCTCTTTCCAGGACAGCTTCGACCCCTCGTTTCAAATGGCGATAAAAAATCTCAATTACGTCCTTCGACAATTCGTCCAGAACTTCCGAAGAGGACGGTGTTAAAGAAAGAGTAGCCGAGAGAGTTGAAGATGGTTGCGAAAAAGATGTACCAGAACTCGATGCCCCTATCACTAGGGATGCAAGTTCCGAGCGATAAGACGCCTGAACAGCAGTCATCTCCTCTTCCGCAGCCCGAAGGATTCGAAGACTTGGCAGTGCAAAAAGATCGACCTTCGGTGTTAAAGCTACATTAACCGAGGAGGGTGCAGGAACCATTTCTTCCCATCCCGGCAGTCCCACTACTTGTCCTTCTGAACTCGACCCGGCAAGAGGTCCCTCGATCTGAGTTGGAGGAGGAAGAGGCGTACTTCCTTCCACTAGATCCACCCTGGTAACTTCTCCCGCGATGATATCCGTTTTTGATAGTGAAGGAGCAGAAACTGTATGTCCAGAACAACCATCGATCAACTTAACCCAAAGGATATGAAGATAGAGCGAATGAACCTCCTCACTTGTCAAGACATGACATAGCTTACCAAGGAAGGGCTGCTGAGGCTGAGGCTCATTCATGGCCACCATATCCTCTTCAACGGCGACACCTGAGCCACTTGCAGTTGCTTCCTCTGCCCCAGCTGCCCTAAAAACTGGGTTGGTATCAACCGGCTGAGGTTCAGCAACCTCGGGGACTAGTTCAGTAAAGCCCACATCGTCCCTGGTTGAGATGTTAGCAGTAGGAGGAATCTCAGCATTCGCCGGGACGACCGTGGTGGAAGGAAGCTCAGCAGTCATAGCACCAATTAAGGTGGCTATAACATGGTCAACCTCAGAAGCGGTAGCTGTGTGAGCACCCTGAATTTCGGGTTGTTTTTTTAATTTTTCTGCTTGATTTAAATTTCAATAAATAATTATTCTGTTTATTTATCCTTAAGTGTACTTTTTCGTGCCTTTGATATTTGGAGTGTCAGGGATGTTCAACTCTGGAAATCTTCTTCATGAGTTTTGTAGTAGACTTGATTGCCTTCATGAAGGTATATGGTGTCCCATCCAAACTTGTTCCCTTGTACTCTTTTTGCTTCGCACAACTTCGGGTCGATTTAGACCATTTGATTATTAATTATTTTTCCCACTCTTTTCCTTGACCATTATTAGCACGTTACCGTGACTTTTAATTTGGGAGCACCAGACCAGTCATTTTCTTGAAACCAACTTCTCATACATGATCTACTCGAGACACTCTTCACCCTTGACCTTCGTGTCCCACTCAGAGACGCCATTTTGTGCTCCATTTGCTTCGCATAACTTTCCTGACACGTGACCCGATTTTATTTTACCCCACGGTGTCACATTTATTTTCCGACTTGATTTGTGGGTACCCTGTCGACCAAAACCTGTCAGCCCCAAATATGGACATGGTCCACATTGAGACTACTACCCGCATGACACTTATGTCCCATTTATTGGAATTCCCATGTGCTACTTATTTGCCCATGATCATCAACACCTATTTTTATTCGATTTTTGTACAATGTCTGATTTTGACCCAATCCGGCTCCACCAAGTCCAGCCCAGCTTCGTGTTACCCTCCATCATGACACCCTCAGCTCATTATCCTTGAAAAATATTAAGTACCCTACCTACCTATTTTTAATATTCGATAGAAATTCTGTTTATTTAAATTCCATGGAATGACCAAATTCCCTACATATTAATCCTAGCTATTGGATTCTCCTATTTTTAATCCTAGCCATTCAATCTCCTCATGACAACTCCCACAAACTCCTAGCCATGTAGCCGACCCTAATCTCCATATTATCACTCTACTATAGGAAAGAACCCACACTCTCTCTCTTCCCATTAATTTCTTATCTCATTTTTTTTCTCTCACTTATTCCTCTTCAACCATCTTCACAGCAGCCCCTGGCCGAGCCCGACCTCCCATCCACCTAGGCCAAGCTCGGCCCAGCCTCGCCGTCGGCCACCCTGGTCGGCCGTCGGTCGCACCATCACTCCCACCACCAACGTCCACCACTCCATCACCATCCCAAGCAAGCCGCCGCCCCACCGTCGTCCGTCAGCCTCGTCGAGCATCGCGCGCCACTCCACCGCGCGTGGCCACGCATGGCTGCGCGTTGGCCGGGCACCGCCGGGCCAGGCTGGGCTAGCACTAGCCGCTGCGCACAGCAGCTTTCCCAACAGTGGGCGCCGGCCGGAACAGCCACTGGCCGCGCGCACGGCCGTCGCCGGCCGTCGCCGCCGCTGCGGCCGTGCCCCCTGTGATAGGCGAACTTCGACGACCCCCCTGGGTCCGCCACTCCTTCTCCGGCGCGATGTATAGACGATTCGTGTATTTCGCACGAATTTTCGCCGTGACGCGCGTGAATTCAAGTCCGTTTTGGTGCCCCATCGCAGCAACTTTGCGTGCGTTTTCCCGAAAATTCGATCGTTGGATCGGCGATTTCTTTGCTCCGTCACAATCTCGGTATATCCACTTTCACTCCTGTCAATTTTCGTCCGTTGATTTTATCGTTTGATACATCAAAACCGGCCACCAAGTTGACCGTTTAAATTGTATTAATTTTGGACAGTTTTGTGGAGTCAACTTCGTCAGCTTGTACCTCCTCCATCGCAGCTTCGTTTGGCATGCTACTGGTTCCTGTGCGAAGCAGGTATAACCCTCTTACTACCCCTCCAGTTTCGTTTCATTGTGAGCTTGTTTGATTGGTTGAATTCAACGCCAAAGTTGGCCGTCCGAATTCGTAATTTCCAACTTGTAAAATTCTATACTTGAACACGGGACTCCAAATTTCATTTCTGAAACCACCAGTAGACTCGTGGCATCGTTCTGGCATATTTTCATATAAAATTTGTTAGATTTGGAGGACGTAGGCCCTGGCACATTTTTCGGTACAAAGTAGGTCCCACAGTCCGGGTCAACGAGACTTTTTGATGCCGGCTCATCAGAATCCAATTCCGGATATACCGTTGAGTTCGTATTGTCATTCTGAACTCGTTGACATATAATTTGCTAGTTTTTGATGGACATTGGATCCGGCACGCATTTCGGTGCAAGTCGGATACCAATATCCGGGTCAACGGGTCATTTTGTTACCTTCAGTTTTCGAATTAGGGCTATTTTCGTCATTTTCCAAGTTTTATAATTTTTAGGAATTTTATTTGATTTTATATGATTTTTAGGGATTTGTTTGATTTAGTTTGAATTTTACCCAATTCGGACTTAAGTTGGAGACCCAGTAGTCTGGACCCTAGTGGGACCCACATACTAGCTGGGCTTGGCCCACATGCCATCCTAACTAGGCTAGAAACCATAAACCCTACTTCCATGGCTTAATTAGTCATTTTAGAGGCATAATTAGTTAATTAGAATTAAACCGAAACAAACCGAACCAAACCAAACCCGAACCGAACCCAAACTTAGTCTAATGGGTTGGGGGCTTATTGGATCCCCACCCAAACCCAATAAAGCCCCCATGGCCGGCCAAGAGGACCACCTCCCCCCTCTCTTTCTTCACAACTAAGCAACCTCTCTCTCTCTCTCTCTCTCTCTCTCAAATTTTATTCTTTTCAAGCTTTTCTTCTCCAAGCAAAACCAAATTAGGTATGCCATTAATTTCCATTAATTTTTCTCTCTTACATTTATTTCTTCACAATAAGTGAAGAGGAGACCACCCTCTACACTTTGACCATAGGTTTTATAGGTTTTCCTAAAAATCTAGTTTTAGGATTTATTTGGGGGTTTTATTAATTTGAGTGGTATATATATATATGTATATGTGTATATATATTTATATGTATTTGAGAGTGTGTAGAGAGTGGTGGTGGTGGTATTGGTGTCATGGGAATGGTGGTGGTGGTGGTGGTGTTTGTGTGAGAGTGTGTGTGTGTTTCTGTGAGAGTGTGTGTCTATATATATATATATATATATATATATATATATATATATATATATATATATATATATATATATATATATATATATATATATATATATATATATATTTAAAAAAAATATATATATATATATTTATATATTTATATATATATATTTTTTTTAAATATATATATATATATATATATATATATATATATATATATATATATATATTTTCTGTGAGAGTGTACACACACAATATATATGTAAATACATACACACACACACACACACACACATATATATATATAGAGAGAGAATAATAAAAAAAAAAAAAAAAAATATATATATATAGAGAGAGAATAATAAAAATATATATATATATATATATATATATATATAGAGAGAATAAGGGAGGTGAGGTGCCACCCTACCGTATGGTGGCACCATGTCACCCCCCCATGCTATCATCATGCACATGGGTGCATGATGATAGAATAGGGAGGTGACATGTAGCCACCCTCCAAAGGGTGGCACCTCACCTCCCTCATCCTCTATATATATATATATATATATATATATATATATATATATATATATATATATATATATATATATATATATGAGTGTGTTTGTGTATGTATTTACATATATATCGTGATGTTGAGTTTTCTGTAGACCTAGTGCCGGGCGCTGAGCCTATCTCCCAGTACGTCTATAGAATCAACAACAGTGAGTTAGCGGAGCTGAAGAGACAGGTCGACGAGCTGGAGGACAAGGGCTTTATTCGATCTAGTTCTTCACCTTGGAGGGTGCCAGTTCTTTTTGTCCCCAAGAAGGATGGTACTGTACGTATGTGCATTGATTACAGGGCGCTCAACAACCTTACCATCAAGAACAAGTATCCTTTACCAAGGATTGATGACTTGTTCGACTAGTTGAGCGGGGCGAGAGTGTTCTCGAAGATCGACTTGCGTACCGGGTACCATCAGCTAAAGGTGAAGCGGGATGACATTCCGAAGACTGCCTTTCGGACTCGTTATGGCCAGTATGAGTATACCGTCATGTCGTTTGGGTTAACCAACTCCCCGGCGGTATTCATGAACTTGATGAACAAGGTATTTCATCAGTACCTTGACAAGTTCGTGGTGGTCTTCATTGATGACATTCTCATCTATTCGAAGACACCAGAGGAGCACGAGGAGCACGTGAGGATTGTGTTGGACACTCTCAGGAGGGAGCAACTGTATGGAAAGTTGTTCAAGTGCGAGTTCTTCTTGGATCGCGTGGAGTTCCTAGGCCATGTCGTCTCTGGCGAGGGGATTTCAGTGGATCCGAAGAAGATTTCTGCAGTGGAGTCCTGGTCTACGCCGAGCTCAGTAGCAGAGGTTCGGAGTTTTCTGGGTCTGGCAGGTTATTACCGGAGGTTCGTGCAGGACATTTCCAGGATTGCCCAGCCGATGACCCGCCTTACTAGGAAGGTCGAGGAGTTTGTTTGGTCCGAGGAGTGCCAGGCCGCCTTCGAGGAGCTGAAGGCGAGGTTGACTACCGCTCCTATCTTGACGCTGCCATCTAGATCTGGTGGTTATATGATCTACAGTGATGCTTCAGGACGGGGTTTGGGTTGTGTGCTTCAGCAGCACGGGAAGGTGATTGCCTATGCATCTAGGCAGTTACGTCCTCATGAGAGGAACTACCCTACCCACGATCTGGAGCTGGCAGCGGTCATCTTTGCTTTAAAGATGTGGAAACACTATATGTACGGAGAGCGAGTTGAGATCTATACAGATCACAAGAGCTTGAAGTACGTATTTACCCAGAAGGAGCTAAATATGAGGCAGAGGCGATGGTTAGAGTTGATGAAGAATTTTGATATATACTTGCAGTACCATCCGGGGAAGGCCAACGTGGTCGCGGATGCTTTGAGCAGGTATTCCGTGGCCATGTGTTTGACGATGGATCGTCACCTTCTGGCAGATCTGGAGAGCTTGGGCATAGAGGTGATAGTTCCTGGGTTCGAGGCACAGATGTGGGGTCTCCAGGTGCAGTCGGAGCTGATGGACAGAGTCAGGGCAGCTCAGTTTGAGGATGAGGCTCTGAGAGTCATTAGGGAGCAGGTCCAGGCAGGACTGTTAGATGAGTTCTCTATAGCAGGGGATGGGTCGTTGAGGCATGGTACCAGATTGTGCGTGCCGAGCGGAGGACTTCGGGAGGAGGTTCTTCAGGAGGCGTACCGTTCTCAGTACTCTATGCATCCTGGAGCCAACAAGATGTATAGAGACTTGAGACAGCGTGTTTGGTGGTATGGCATGAAACGCGAGGTGGCTCAGTTCGTTTCTAGATGCTTGGTGTGCCAGCAGGTGAAGGCCGGGAGGCAGAGACCCGGTGGATTGCTCCAGCCACTACCCATTCCTGAGTGAATGTGGGAGCATATCACTAGGGACTTTGTATCTAGGCTTCCGCACTTTCCAGGAGGAAAGGATGCGATTTGGGTCATTGTTGATCGATTGACCAAATCGGTCCACTTTTTGCCTTTCAAGGTGGGTTTTTCTACGGAGAGGTTGGCCGAGATGTACGTGCGGCAGATAGTCCGATTGCACGGGGTTCTAGTGAGTATAGTCTCGGATCGGGACAGCCGATTCACTTCCTACTTCTGGAGGAGTTTGCAGCTTAGCTTGGGCACATCGCTCAAGTTCAGTACCGCATACCACCCCCAAACAGACGGGCAATCGGAGAGGACAATTTAGACCCTCGAGGATATGCTGCGTACCTGTGTCTTGGACTTCGGGGGATCTTGGGAGGACCACCTTTACTTGGTAGAGTTTGCTTACAACAACAGCTACCAAGCCAGTATAGAGATGTCACCTTTCGAGGCTCTATACGGACGGAGGTGCCGTACTCCCTTGTCTTGGGATGATGTCGGCGAGAGGGTTTTGCTTGGCCCTGAGATGGTAGTGGATGCTGCAGAGAAGGTCAGGGTTATCAGAGATAGACTTCGGGTGGCGCAGGATAGGCAGCGACATTGGGCCGATAGCCACCGGAGGCCATTGGAGTTTGAGGTATAGTTTAGATTTTTCTAGTATTTGAGTCTGATTGTGATTGTTTTAGATCAAGCTTTAAGTCTTGTGTTTTTGTTCTAGGTTGATGATCTTGTGTTTCTGCTGATTTCTCCGACGCGTGGCACGATTCGTTTTGGTGGCAGCGATAAGCTTAGTCCACGATACATCGGACCATTCCGTATCTTGGGCAGGGTCGGTGCAGTGGTGTAAGCCCCCTGAATTTCAGGGCTATTTTAAATTTTTCTAAATGAATTATTTTCGATAAATATTTTATTTTTTTAATTGTTTAGATCACTAATGTACCTTTTCGTAACTTTGACTTCTGGAGCGTCAGGGATGCCAATCTCTGTAAACTCTCTTCATGGGTTTTGAAGTAGGCAAAATTATCTTCCTGTTGATATATCGTGTCCCACTTGAATTCGTTCCCTTGTGCTCTTTTTGTATCGCGCAACTTCGGGTCAACTTAGACCAATTAATCATTGAATAATTATTCCCACTTTTATTTTTGATCATCGTTTGCACGTTACCGTGACTTTTAATTTAGAAGCACGAGACCCGTCGTTTTCTCAGAACCAACTTCTCATAAATGATCTACTCGAGACGCTCTTCACCCATGAACTTCGTGTCCCACTCAGACACTCTATTTTGTGCTCCATTTCCTTCGTACAACTTTCTGGTCAATTTAGGCCGATTTATTTTATACCGTAAAACTTGATTTTATTTCTAATTTAATTTCGGGACCCGACATCGATCCAAGCTAGTCGACCCAAAGTATGGACATGGCCCACATGAAGCCTACTACCCGCATGATGCTTGTGTCCCATTTATTGGAGTCCCCGCATATTATTTATTTACCCGTGATCATAAATACATATTTAATTCGATTATTGCACCCTGTCCAATTTCGACCCGACCCGGCTCGACCGAACCCGAACCCAAGCTCCACGTTGTCCTCTCATGACTCTCCAAGTACCCCACATAATTTTTCTATTTTTTCTATTTTTGAAAATATCTCTCTCTCTCTCTCTCTCTCTACTTTTCAAATATCCCACATATTTATATATATACATATATATATATAAATATCTCCCTTTCTCTCTCCTCCTTAAAACACTCACTTACATCACCCCCTCCCCTTTCTTTACAACACACAGCACACAACACTCCCCCCCCCCCCTATTCTAGCCGACTACTCTCTCTTCCCCTCTCTCAAATATCTCACTCTCTCTCTCTCTCACTCTTTCTATTATTACTACACCACTCTCTTTATATTACACACAACACACACACACAGAGCACCCCACCCCTCCCAGCACACCACAACCGACAGCCCCCTCCCCCATGGCTGTCGACCACCACCACCACCGCCGTGAACTTCACTACCACCATCATCCGCCCTCTCCTCCTCCTACTCTCCACCACACAACCACCATCATCCTCCTCACACCATCACCACCATGAAACCACCACCTCCACCATCACCCAAGCCACTACCACACGCCACGGCCACTACCTTCGGCCGCCATGCTCGGCGAGCACCGCCCCCGCAGCAGCCACCAGCAGCCGCGCATGTGCTGCAGCAGCAGCGTAGCAGCTGCGAGTAGCAGCAGTGGGTGCCGCGCCACCCCCGAGCGCGCGTAGGCGCATGGCGCGCGCCACCGCGGCCGCCACCGGCCACCGGCGACCCCCCCCACTGGCGCGCGACCACAGGCGACCTCCCCCGTTCCACCACCGTCCTCCCCGACGTGCCGAATAGCCTATTCGTGCGTTTTGAACGGAATCCCGTCGGCGCGCGCGAGTTTGGAACTCAGAATTCGCGCTCCGTCGCAGCAAGTTCGTGCGCATTTTTCGAGAGATTCGACCATTGGATCGACGAACTCCTTGCTCCGTCGCAATCTCGGTATATAGCTCTTCACTCCCCTCAATTTTCGTCCGTTAATTACGTCGTTTGATACTTCAAAACTGGCCACCAATTTGACGTTTTAAATTGAACTATTTTTGGACAGTTTTGTGACGCCAACTTCGCGGGTTCGTATCTTCGTCGTCGCAGCTCCGTTTTGTGCACCGTCAGTTCCGATACACAGCTGGTATAACCCTCTTCCTGCCTCCTTTAGGTTTCGTTTCATTATAAGCACGTTTGGTTGGTTGAATTCGACGCCAAAGTTGGCCGTCCGAATTCTTTAATTTGCAATTGTAAAATTCTATTTTTGAACCCGGGACTCCGGATTCAATTTCTGACACCACCAGTAGACTCGTGGCGTTATTCTGGCATGTTTTCATATAAAATTTGCTTGATTTGGAGAACGTGGGCCCTGGTACGCATTTCTGTGCAAAGTGGGTCCTACTTTTTGAGTCAACGGGTCACTTTGAGATCGGCTCATCGGAATCCCATTCCGGATATACCGTTGATTTCGTATCGTCATTCTGGACTCGTTGACATATAATTTGCTGAATTTTGAAGACATTTGCTCCGGCACACATTTTCGTGCAAACCGGATACCAAGTGTTGCGTCAACGTATCATTTTGAGATCGGCACATCGGAATCCTATTTCGGACATACCGTTGGATTCGTATCATCATTCTGGATTCGTGGACATATAATTTGCTAGGTTTTGTAGACTTCTATCCCGATACGTTTTTTGGTGCAAAGTGTGTCCAACGGCGGACATCATTTTGACCCGAAATTATCGTTTTGCCCCTGTGTCCAAATTGGACTTATGGGTAGGCTATCCTAGCTGATTTGACCGTTCTAGACACGTTGGTGATATTTATTTTATCATCCGACAACATCTATAGATTTTGCTTATGTATTATCCTTAATTTATAATTAATTATTTTTCTAAAAATTGTTACTTTCTGGTTTTGAATTTTTATATATATTTTAATTACTGTAAAAATCTGGGAAAAATGGTATTTAAATATTATGTTAATTTAGCTAATTTATTATAATTTTTCTAGAATTTAATAAGTACTTTTGGTATTTTATAAAAATGGGAAAACAGAACTCATTTTCAGGATACTTGTGTTTACTGATTTTTAATAAATATTTATGAGGGTTTAAAAATCCCAGAAAAATTAGTATAAATTTCTATAATTAACAAGGATCATTTTGGTACTTTATTTTATATAATATTGATCTTTTTGTCTATCTCAAAATTATTGGACCTTAGTGTACAATTTGATTTATTTATTGAATAATTACGACTTTTAATATTTTGTGTTGTTTTGAGTTATAGACGTATTGGACCTCACCCCGCACTAGTGTAAAGATCCTAGGAAGTTAGTTTGTGTATAGTGGCACTCCACATTAGACTTTTTATGCTAGGTCCCTACTTGACTAGTTTGACTAAAATGTTTGATTAGAGTTGACTTTGACCTAGATTGGCTTAGAAATCATATAGATTGTATTAGTTCTTTCGTTTACTTTCATTTTGGACATGTCATAACTGTATTACTCTATTTTAGGATATTGTGACCCTGGTACAGATATCTGATATTACACTACTCTTTTCAGAGTATCAGGCGAGTACATTCTCTGATAGTTCTCTCATTTATTTGTCAATTACTGTATTTTAGTTCTAGTTAGTTCTATGTGATTCTCTGTATCAACACGTATGGATATTTTTGAATTCATGTATGCGACACATACCTTACTTGCTGACCTCTATTACTGGAGTCATTGGTATCATTCCGGAATCATTTCTGGAATCATCATGTATTGGCCGGACTCATTTCGATTCTTGTGTCTTATACTGGATTCACTTGTTGGGCAGGAAAATATTGAGTAAGACATATAAACATACCCCAAATCCGAAATCTCCTACAGGAATCTACCGAAAGCATAGCCATCTCTTGCATGATCCGTAAGAGATGTGCCTGATACCTACAGCCGTTTACATGTCGACCTCGGTATTTTAAAACACACATTTAGATCATAGTTGGACTCACCCTGGTTTCATTGATCAATGTTGGACTCATCTTGTACCGGAAATCATCTGGTATCGGATTATATGGACTGGACTCACACTGGGATTACATTAGACTTATATTGTACTGTCTGGACTCATACATGTTATTCTAGTTCAGTTAGCTTTTATTATCGTCATCATTGTCATGATTCTTCTCTTGTTTAGTTACCTTTCTTTTCTTGTATCTTAACTGTTTCTCTATACCATCACCTGAATATAAACTACCATGTTCATCAATAAAATTGTCTATAACTGCTTTAGAGTTCTCTGTCATTTACTTGGGTTTTCTAGATGGGTTATACTCGTTCCTATCCTGATTGGACCTGTTGAAAATATTACAGATGATAGTCCTGAGGATACATGCCCTACTTACCATGGACCTGGCCTTAGCTCCAGAAGAGGCCCCAGCGGGGAACCTTGCTTAGTTATCTTTTATGTGTTTAGTAGACTTAGACTTTGTCTGTTCTTATATTTGGATACTGGACTTTGTCTCCAGTTAGATACCTTGGTTATGTATTATTAAATCTGTGTTTGTTTACCTTCGCTTATAGATGCTGTGTTATGATGAACATTTAAATATGATTTTAGAACTGTTAGTAGCTTAGATCCTTTATTGTCTATTCTTAGAACAGCTTACTACACTTTAACAACCGTAGGCTGGACATGGCTTGCCCGGCCCAACAATTTGTGTAACGGGTCGTGACATATTTTTTTGGCGGCCCATGCAGGTCTCGACTTAAGTTGTTTGGTTACGTTATTGTACCAAGCATGCCTGCAATTAGGATCTAGGACAACTTGTTAACACTAGGGATAAACATTTAGAACACCTAGAGGATTACTAGGATTGCAACATAGGAGAACTCATCACAGCATAGGACCGTTAGCTATAATTAGCCTCTTGTTTGTATTTCAGTAGGTCAATTTAGACCAAGTTTGTACCCTTGGGATGACCCCTAAGGATCTCACTCTAATTTTACCTAGAAATCCGTTTCCACTTGTTTCCATTTACCCTCCTTTAAATTCGTTGTTGAATTTAATTTCTGATTTTCGTTGTTAACTTTGATCTTGTATCGTGATAAATTTTGTGGATTAAATTATGATATATCCTGATAAGGTAAACGTCTGCTTTAGTTATGGAGTTTAGAATTTATCGCAGCCATATTAGCTGGTATGACAAAAATGTAGAGCCTGATTTTGGATATACTATCCTATTCATAGAATTTAGATTTTCTCGCAGCCATACCGGTTGGCGTGGCGAGGATTCTATATAACATGATTATAGGGTGTATACCTTAGTTATGACTCTACCGTTTATTGCATCTAAGCTTACTGGTGGGGCGAAAATTCTGGCAACATGATTTCAGGAAGACATGTATGGTTATCAGATCATATCCCAACTTGGTTTACTTTCTTATGACCGAATGAGCAAGAATAAATTCTTATTATCATTCTTTCCCGTCTTGATTAACTCTGTTCCATCTATAACTAGGATTATAGGTTCTCTTGGACTCTCCAATAAAATTTCTTTCATGTTATCTTTTGGGCATAATTATTTTTGTGTTCCATCTTTCCTATGACTTGACTAAACTCTTCTTTGTTAACCTCTTGGATAATTCTTCTCGTTATGTATCCCGTTGTCTTCGTACCATTCTTGGAGATATTTCGATAAACTTTCCTGTCTTGCTTGACCTTTAACTTGTTTGGACACTGTTATGGATTGCTTGACCCAGTCTTCGGCCTTGTTACCTTCTGCTTCATAGGCGACCGAAATAGCCAAACCTTGTTGACTGATCCTGTAGTATAACTATAAATGTATTGTGTGATTGTGATAAGTACTTTTCCTAGGGATTGGTTAGATTAAGCTTATAGGACAAGTATGGGTGACTGACTGTAGTAGATTTGGAAACCATTAAGAACGATTGTATTGATAGTATGACTTGATGATAGGGTATCTAGGATATAATAATGAGATATTATATTGTTATGACTATGGATTGAGGATCCGAATCATGTACTTACAAATTGAGGATTTAGCTTTGTAGAATTTTGGTTGGTTACCACTAGCTAATTGCATGTGATTAGAGGGTAGATCGATATGTGGAATGGTATAGAATAGATTAGAATGAGTTATCATATTGTGTACGAGATCGGGAAAAATATCAGTTAAAAAGACATGGAACAAGACAAAGACATGTACATTGGTAATTGATAAATCGAGAGTTTTGAAATCGATGATTTATATTTGGAGAACTTGTTGAGTAAAAAGAAAGAGGCTCTACGCCAAGAATAAGAATTGAAAGTATGATTTCAAGGAGAAGCTGTAGGAAAGGATTGACGACAAATGATGCAAATGAACTGTGGATTGATAGAATAAGGATACTTAGGATGTGAAAAGGAAATCAAGTATTTACAATTAAGGTTAAAAATATGGTTGATGACCAAGCATTGTTTGCTTATGAACATACCCAGAGAATAACCTATAGTTTAGGGTATATATAAATGTTCCATGTTAGTATGGAAGATTCTAAAGGATATATGACGTAGTTTATGATAGAAGGACTTTGTTGAACCTGAACCAAAAAGTTTGTAGGAGAAACAAAAGAGATGATTACAAGGATAGCAGATTGAGTATTGTAGCCAGAGCAGCTACATATTATAGTTTGACCCGTTAGAAGATTTTTAATTTCGAGGACGAAATTTTTGTAAGGTGGGTAGGATATAAGCCCCCTGAATTTCAGGGCTATTTTAAATTTTTCTAAATGAATTATTTTCGATAAATATTTTATTTTTTTAATTGTTTAGATCATTAATGTACCTTTCCGTAACTTTGACTTCTGGAGCGTCAGGGATGCCAATCTCTGTAAACTCTCTTCATGGGTTTTGAAGTAGGCAAGATTATCTTCCTGTTGATATATCGTGTCCCACTTGAATTCGTTCCCTTGTGCTCTTTTTGTATCGCGTAACTTCGGGTCAACTTAGACCAATTAATCATTGAATAATTATTCCCACTTTTATTTTTGATCATCGTTTGCACGTTATCGTGACTTTTAATTTAGAAGCACGAGACCCGTCGTTTTCTCAGAACCAACTTCTCATAAATGATCTACTCGAGACGCTCTTCACCCATGACCTTCGTATCCCACTCAGACACTCCATTTTGTGCTCCATTTCCTTCGCACAACTTTCTGGTCAATTTAGGCCGATTTATTTTATACCGTGAAACCTGATTTTAATTCTAATTTAATTTCGGAATCCGACATCGATCCAACCTAGTCAACCCAAAGTATGGACATGGCCCACATGAAGCCTACTACCCGCATGATGCTTGTGTCCCATTTATTGGAGTCTCCGCATATTATTTATTTACCCGTGATCATAAATACATATTTAATTCGATTATTGCACCCTGTCCAATTTCGACCCGACCCGGCTCGACCGAACCCGAACCCAAGCTCCACGTTGTCCTCTCATGACTGTCCAAGTACCCCACATAATTTTTTTATTTTTCCTATTTTTGAAAATATCTCTCTCTCTACTTTTCAAATATCCCACATATTTATATATATACATATATATATATAAATATCTCCCTTTCTCTCTCCTCCTTAAAACACTCACATACATCACCCCCTCCCCTTTCTTTACAACACACAGCACACAACACTCCCCCCTATTCTAGCCGACTTCTCTCTCTTCCCCTCTCTCAAATATCTCACTCTCTCTCTCTCTCTCTTTCTATTATTACTACACCACTCTCTTTATATTACACACAACACACACACACACAGAGCACCCTATCCCTCCCAGCACACCACAGCCGACAGCCACCTCCACCATGGCTGCCGACCACCACCACCACCGCCGTGAACTTCACCACCACCATCATCCTCCCTCTCCTCCTCCTACTCTCCACCACACCACCACCATCATCCTCCTCACACCATCACCACCATGAAACCACCACCTCCACCATCACCCAAGCCACTACCACACGCCACGGCCACCACCTCCGGCCGCCGTGCTCGACGAGCACCACCCCCGCAGCAGCCACCAGCAGCCGCACATGCACTGCAGCAACAGCGTAGTAGCTGCGAGTAACAGCAGTGGGTGCCGCGCCACCCCCGCGCGCGCGTAAGCGCATGGCGTGCGCCACCGCGGCCGCCACCGGCCACCGGCGACCCCCTTCACCAGCGCGCGACCCCAGGCGACCTCCCCCGTTCCACCACCGTCCTCCCCGATGCGCCGAATAGCCTATTCGTGCGTTTTGAACGGAATCCCGTCGGCGCGCGCGAGTTTGGAACTCAGAATTCGCGCTCCGTCGCAGCAAGTTCGTGCACGTTTTTTGGGTGATCCAACCGTTGGATCGGTGAACTCCTTGCTCCGTTGCAATCTCAGTATATAGCTCTTCACTCCCCTCAATTTTCGTCCGTTAATTACGTCGTTTGATACTTGAAAACTGGCCACCAAGTTGACGTTTTAAATTGAACTATTTTTGGACAGTTTTGTGATGCCAACTTCGCGGGTTCGTATCTTCGTCGTCGCAGCTCCGTTTTATGCACCGTCAGTTCCGGTGCACAGCTGGTATAACCCTCTTCCTGTCTCCTTTAGGTTTCATTTCATTATAAGCACGTCTGGTTGGTTGAATTCGACGCCAAAGTTGGTCGTCCGAATTCTTTAATTTGCACTTGTAAAATTCCATTTTTGAACCCGGGACTCCGGATTCAATTTCTGATACCACCAGTAGACTCGTGGTGTCGTTCTGGCATGTTTTCATATAAAATTTGCCTGATTTGGAGAACGTGGGCCCTGACACGCATTTCGGTGCAAAGCGGGTCCCACTTTTCGAGTCAACGGGTCACTTTGAGATCGGCTCATCGGAATCCCATTCCGGATATACCGTTGAGTTCGTATCGTCATTCTGGACTCGTTGACATATAATTTGCTGAATTTTGAAGACATTTGCTCCGGCACGCATTTCCGTGCAAACCGAATACCAAGTGTCGCGTCAACGTATCATTTTGAGATCGGCACATCGGAATCCTATTTCGGACATACCATTGGGTTCGTATCATCATTCTGGATTCGTGGACATATAATTTGCTAGGTTTTGTAGACTTCTATCCCGACACATTTTTCGGTGCAAAGTGTGTCCAACGGCGGACATCATTTTGACCCAAAATTACCGTTTTGCCCCTGTGTCCAAATTGGACTTATGGGTAGGCTATCCTAGCTGATTTGACCGTTCTGGACACGTTGGTGATATTTATTTTATCATTCGACAACATCTGTAGATTTTGCTTATGTATTATCCTTAATTTATAATTAATTATTTTTCCAGAAATTATTACTTTCTGGTTTTGAATTTTTATATATATTTTAATTACTGCAAAATCTGGGAAAAATGGTATTTAAATATTATGTTAATTTAGCTAATTTATTATAATTTTTCTAACATTTAATAAATACTTTTGGTATTTTATAAAAATGGGAAAATAAAACTCATTTTCAGGATACATGTGTTTACTGATTTTTAATAAATATTTATGAGGGTTTAAAAATCCCAGAAAAATTAATATAAATTTCTATAATTAACAAGGATCATTTTAGTACTTTATTTTATATAATATTGATCTTTTTGTCTATCTCAAAATTATTGGACCATAGTGTACAATTTGATTTATTTATTGAATAATTACGACTTTTAATATTTTGTGTTGTTTTGAGTTATAGACGTATTGGACCTCATCCCGCACTAGTGTAAAGATCCTAGGAAGTTAGTTTGTGTATAGTGGCACTCCACATTAGACTTTTTATGCTAGGTCCCCACTTGACTAGTTTGACTAAAATATTTGATTAGAGTTGACTTTGACCTAGATTGGCTTAGAAATCATATAGATTGTATTAGTTCTTTCGTTTACTTTCATTTTGGACATGTCATAACTGTATTACTCTATTTTAGGACATTGTGACCCTGGTACAGACATCTGATATTACACTACTCTTTTCAGAGTATCAGGCGAGTACATTCTCTGATAGTTCTCTCATTTATTTGTTAATTACTGTATTTCAGTTCTAGTTAGTTCTATGTGATTCTCTGTATCAACACGTATGGATATTTCTGGATTCATGTATGCGACACATGCCTTACTTGCTGACCTCTATTACTGGAGTCATTGGTATCATTCCGGAATCATTTTTGGAATCATCATGTATTGGCCGGACTCATCTCGATTCTTGTGTCTTATACTGGATTCACTTGTTGGACGGGGAATTATTGAGTAAGACATATAGACATACCCCAAATCCGGAATCTCCCACAGGAATCTACCGGAAGCATAGTCATTTCTTGCCTGATCCGTAAGAGATGTGCCTGATACCTACAGCCGTTTACATGTCGACCTCAGTATTTTAAAACACACTGTTAGATCATGGTTGGACTCACCCTGGTTTTATTGATCTCTGTTGGACTCATCTTGTACCGGAAATCATCTGGTATCGGATTATATGGACTGGACTCACACTGGGATTACATTAGACTTATATTGTATTGTCTGGACTCATACATGTTATTCTAGTTCAGTTAGCTTTTATTATCGTCATCATTGCCATGATTCTTCTCTTGTTTAGTTACCTTTCTTTTCTTGTATCTTAATTGTTTCTCTATACCATCACCTGAATATAAACTACCATGTTCATCAATAAAACTGTCTATAACTGCTTTAGAGTTCTCTGTCATTTACTTGGGTTTTCTAGATGGGTTGTACTCGTTCCTGTCCTGATTGGACCTGTTGAAAATATTACAGATGATAGTCCTGAGGATACATGCCCTACTTACCATGGACCTGGCCTTAGCTCCAAAAGAGCCCCCAGCGGGGAACCTTGCTTAGTTATCTTTCATGTGTTTAGTAGACTTAGACTTTGTCTGTTCTTATATTTGGATACTGGACTTTGTCTCCAGTTAGATACCTTGGTTATGTATTATTAAATCTGTGTTTGTTTACCTTCGCTTATAGATGCTGTGTTGTGATGAACATTTAAATGTGATTTTAGAACTGTTAGTAGCTTAGATCCTTTATTGTCTATTCTTTGAATAGCTTACTACGCTTTAACAAGCGTAGGCTGGACATGGCTCGGCCCGGCCCAACAATTTGGGTAACGGGTCGTGACAAGTGGCTTACCGACTGGAGTTACCGCCCGCACTAGAGGGAGTGCACAACGTGTTCCACGTGTCGCAGCTGAGACGGTACGTGGCAGATCCCAGTCACGTCTTGGACCACTCCGAGATCGAAGTGGGACCGACACTCAGCTTTCCAGAGAAGCCGGTTGAGATCTTGGACCGAAGAGATAAGGTCCTCCGGAACCAGGTCATTCCCTTGGTTCGCGTTGCATGGAGATGCCACTCTCCAGGTGAGTCTACCTGGGAGAGGGAGGATGACATGCGAGAGTGATTCCCATATCTCTTCGAGCCTGGAGGTAAAATTCATTCTTTTTCTTCCTTGTTTAATTCATGATTGCTGTGTTAGTTCTCATTCAATTTCGAGGACGAAATTTTTTAAGGAGGATAGATTTGTCACCCCCAATTTTCGAATTAGGGGGAATTTCATCATTTTCCAAGTTTTATAATTTTTAGGAATTTTATTTGATTTTATATGATTTTTAGGGATTTGTTTGATTTAGTTTGAATTTTACCCAATTCGGACTTAAGTTGGAGACTCGGGTAGTCTGGACCCTAGTGGGACCCACATACTAGCTGGGTTTGGCCCACATGCCATCCTAATTAGGCTAGAAACTATAAACCCTACTTCCATGGCTTAATTAGTCATTTTAGAGGCTTAATTAGTTAATTAGAATTAAACCGAAACAAACCAAACCAAACCAAACCCGAACCGAACCCAAACATAGTCTAATGGGTTGGGAGCTTATTGGATCCCCACCCAAACCCAATAAACCCCCCATAACCGGCCAAGAGGACCACCTCCCCCCTCTCTTTCTTCACAACTAAGCAACCTCTCTCTCTCTCTCTCAAATTTCATTCTTTTCAAGCTTTTCTTCTCCAAGCAAAACCAAATTAGGTATGCCATTAATTTCCATTAATTTTCCTCTCTTACATTTATTTCTTCACAATAAGTGAAGAGGAGACCACCCTCTACACTTTGACCATAGGTTTTATAGGTTTTCCTAAAAATCTAGTTTTAGGATTTATTTGGGGGTTTTATTAATTGGAGTGGTATATATATATATATATATATATATATATATATATATATATATATATATATATATATATATATATATATATATATATGTATATGTGTATATATATTTATATGTATTTGAGAGTGTGTAGAGAGTGGTGGTGGTGGTATTGGTGTCATGGGAATGGTGGTGGTGGTGTTTGTGTGAGAGTGTGTGTGTCTATATATATATATATATATATATATATATATATATATATATATATATATATATATATATATCTATATGTGTGTGCGTGTATGTATTTACATATATATGTGTGTGTATGTATGTATGTATATATATATAGATATGAGTGTGTTTGTGTGTCTATATATATATATATATATATATATATATATATATATATATATATATATATATATATATATATATATATATAGATAGATAGATGGATAGATAGAGGATTAGATATATATATATATATATATATATATATATATATATATATATATATATATATATATATATATATATATATATATATATAAAATATATATATATATATATATATATATATATATATATATATATATATATATATATATATATAAAATATATATTTTTTTTTATATAAAATATATATATATATCTATATATATATATATATATATATATATATATATATATAGAGAGAGAGAGAGAGAGAGAGAAGTAGGAGTAGAAGAATTAGGATTAGAAGAAGAAGAAGAAGATAGCAGCAGTGGTAGCAGCATTACCAGCTGCAGCAGCAGCTGGTAGCAGTAGCAGTAGCAGCAGTATTAGCAGCTGTAGCAGCAGCAATGCGCAGCAGCAGCTGTCCCAGCAAGAGCAGCAGCAGTGTGCAAGCTCCCCCCCTTTTAGCCCTATATAACCCCCCTATATATATATATATATATATATATATATATATATATATATATATATATATATATATATATATGATGAAATGATAAGAAGAATAAGAAGAAGTTTAGAAGAAGTAGGAGAAGAAGATTAGAAGAGAATGAGGGAAAGGAGAATAGGAAAAAAAAGGGATTTAGACGAAGATAGGAAAAAGAATGAAAAGAAGATTAAGAAGGAGAATTTGAATGAGAAGAATAAGGAAAAGAATGAGAGGAAGTTAGGAAGAGAATTAGAATAGGAAAGAATGAGAAGAAGAATTAGAAGAGGAATGAGAAGTAGAAAATAGGAAATCAATTGGGAGGAGATCGAGTTAGAGGGTGAAATCGAGCTCCGAGTGTCGGAACGCGATGAAACTTGGGGGAGACCTAGATTATATAAATTAGACTTTGCGGGTAGGCTCCCGAGTTGAAATTGGGGTTTTAGGGCGACGGTATCGCACCGTACCATTGCGTATCTTGAGATATTCAAGATATCGGCAATAGGCCGTAAGATGGACTAGATGTCCACTCTACCTAGAAATCTTGGTAGGTAATGAACGTATAGGCTAGTATCCTACTACCCTAGGGAGCACGGATCGAAATACCAAGCGTAGGTAGGCTAACTTGTTATTCACCTAGGCTAGAAATTTACCTTTGTAAAAGGTAAATTAGGATATTGGCCTACGGCCAAGATACGGGTTTAGAAGTCCAAGATAGACTTGGATATGGGTTGTAAGGGTTGGTAATGATTAGAAATAGTCGCCTAGACCTAGTCTTGACCTTGGTTGACCACGGTTGACTTTTTAGACCAAAAGTCAACTATGGGTCAACACTTTACCCAATTTTGTCCCAAATTCCATTAAACTTGGACAGTTGACCAAAAGTCAACTGTTAGTCACCAGTGACCTAGGGTTGACCTAGAGTTGACCAAAGTTGATCCGTTGACCAAAAGTCAACTGTAAGTCAACTTTTGACCTAGTTTGATTCGGATTGACTTTCAATGTTCTCCCATGACCAAGGTTGACCTAACTAGACTTGTCTTGACCTAGAATGACTTAATAGGATTTAATTTGATTTAACTTTACTTCCTAAACATAGTATTGATATGTCTTATTCTCTATAGGTCCTCGAGACACTGCATTGGATCCGGTTGACATATCTTATCATATTACAGGCGAGTACATTCTCTGATAACTTTTTTCCAATTTATGATAACTGTTATGATTCATGTACTTAGTGTAGATATGCTTATTCCTGACACATGGTTCTCACGGATTGGAATTCCTGGATCCCGACGAGAGATGTTTCTCCTTCTTAGGTTGGGATGTATTGTGCAAGCTCCCTTGTAGCGCTTGCTCAATATATGGTCACAGATTCTAGAGAAGATTAGCTCCCTTCTCATTAGAATCACATGCAGTGACGTGTCCTGTTTGGATCTATTCTACCAGTTGGGGTAGGGGGAGTAGTAGCGTATGCCTGTGATCAGATCCATCCCGCATTCCCGAACAGTGTGAGTCATATACCGCACATATGACTTGCCAGGCCAGTTCTTGACAGGTACCCAAGCCGATCACAAGTTGAAACTGCAACTCACACACATTGGATCTATGGCTTACCTTGATTTGTGTACATACCATGATTCAGTTCTACTTTCTTGTTCTAGCTCTAGCTCTACAGCTTACCATACCATGATATATATATATATATATATATATATATATATGTGTGTGTACACTCCATGATTTATTGTATATGCTCTATTTATAGTCTTATAGCTTTTATTCTATCTTGAGATCTGTTATGAGATATATGTACTCGTTCCATCCTGACTGGATATGTTGACAAAATACTACAGATGCTGATGAGGGGGATTGCAGTACCTACTACGGTCCGGACGACGTAGTGGGCTTAGACTTGGAGACCTTGGTCCAGCAGGGCTTAGCTCCGTCTGACGAAACTTTACCTATTGCTTAGTTAGAGTAGGTCTTTTGTACTGGACCTTGTCTCCAGTTACTTTTGAGACTGTATTACATTTTGAATTGTATTAGAGACTTGGACTTGGACTTTTATATTATTTGTGTTTGGACTTGACAGGTTATATTTTATCGTCATATTGTCTTTATCTTTCAGCCTTTACTTTATTATCTTAGAGTTGTTATTGAGCACTCATATATTATCATTACTTGTCCTCCGTTCGGAGTAGACCATATTCTCGACAGATTTTGATATTATATATAAACTGTTGTTAGAGTAGAAAACCTATAGCGTTCCACACCGTTTTTACGGTGAGGGCTGGGCGTTGTTACGCACACGTGCCCTTACTGCGGGTGCGGGTCGTGACACATTTTGTGATCGGCTTATCGAAATCCAATTTCGGATATACCGTTGAGTTCATATCGTCATTCTGGACTCGTTGACATGTAGTTTGCTGAGTTTTGAGAACATTGGCTCCGGCACGCATTTTCGTGCAAATCGGAATTCCAAGTTCTGGTCAACAGACCAAATTGAGATCGGGTCAACGGAATCCAATTCTGGAGATACCGTTGGGTTCGTATCGTCATTCTGGTTTCGTGGACATATAATTTGTTATATTTTATAGACTTGTTTTCTTGTACATTTTTTGGTGCAAAACGGCTCCGACACGGATACCGTTTTTGACCCAAAATTACTTTTTTGCCCTTGTGTCCAAATTGGACCGATGGGTAGGCTATCCTAGCTAATTTGACTATTCTGGACACGTTGGTGATATTTATTTCATCATCCGACAATGTTTGTTGATAATTTCTCTGAGTTTAACCTTTTTATAATTAATTAATAATTAATTCTTATAATATTCGTATTTCGGGATTAGTACAACGGAACTGAGATCAGTCAATTCCAGTGATCTCACATCGCTAAAATTGGCAAGACGGACACGTGGATCACTATAATAAGATTATTAACTTTACCGTTAATCATCTTATTTTGATTTGCGTGTCGTAAGTTTCGACGTACGAATAACGAAGTACACTTTATACCTTTAATAATTAGACTAGAATTGACCCGGTTTGACCAAAGTTGACCAGTTGACCAAAGTTAACTGTAAGTCAACACTTGACCTAGTTTGACTAGATTATTGACCGGAGTTGACCTAGAGTTGATTTGACTTAAAAAAACCTAGGATAATATAGATTGCATGTAAAGATTCTTTTACTACAACTTGAACACCTTGTAACCTGTGTTCCTTTAAATAGGACTATGTGGCTTCAGTTGGACCCCTATACCTATCAGCTGTTCAGGTTATCAGGCGAGTACATTCTCTGATCATTTCATATCCTGTTAGAATTATTTTCCTGCTTTAGATTACTTTACTTGATGCTGCCATGTTGGTAACACAGATTAGTACTATATGGATCCATTCTTGAGATGTTATCCCCGCAGGGAGCATCGTATACTACATGTTCTGTGTGTTTCACTTACATGATGTATCACTATGCTTCACGATTCTTCGATCACTTGTGACATGTACTCTCATGATCACAGAGTCTTCTCAGAATCACCCCATTTATGGGCATTCCCAGAATCACCCCATTTGTGGGCATTCCCAGAATCACCCATTTATGGACTATCCATGTATCACCCCTTGTGGGCCTTTGTATGGAATCATAACATAACCTGGTTGGATCCTTGTGTATTGATTGGGGGTACGGGGGAGTAGAAGTAGATATGTGAATAATATCCAAGTAGTGTAGTTCCCAGAATCACTCCATAGTATAGTTCCCAGAATCTCCTATGCCATTCACATGTTTATATTGTACTCTGACTCACTAGCCACTGTTAGTTCTCTACTTATAGTAGATATTTCTATTACAGTTCTCTCTCTCTGTTTACATACTGTATTTCTTTCAGATCCTGTATCTTACTTTACTGTATGATTATATTTTCTAACCTGCCATGATCTGTTGAGATGTATTATGCTCGCTCATGTCCTGACTGGACCTGTTGATAAATTTTACAGATAGCTTGGAGGTTGCCTGCTAGTCTAGAGGAGACACATTAGAGGTTATTTAGTTAGCTATTTCAGTTGTCTGGAGTTGTATTTACTTTATTGATTACTGTATTTGAGCTTTGAGACGTATTTTTGGGTTGTGTATCTTAGACACTTAGACTTCTATCTGTTGTATCTCTTTTGGGTTTCATGTTTTATCTATCTTCCATTATGCTCTACCTTAGATGTGATTGAGTTTACATTCTGCTATGTCACCCCCGTTCGGGGAGTATAAACTGCTTAGCCCTATACTGTTAGATGTATGAGACCTAGGACAGCGTTCTACCGCCGACACTGCGGCGTAGAATGGCCGTACCCACGTCTCGTGCCCTAACTGTAGGGTGCGGGTCGTGACACATTTTTTGTTGGTGGGCCATGCAGGTCGAGTTTGTGTAGTGGTATTCGAACTAGAGTACCACTACAGCCTGCAGTAGAAATAGAATATATTTTGAAGGTACTCAATCACAGCTAGGATCCCTTGAGAGATTCCTGGGACGACCCTTGAGAATCTTATTTAACTTCGATTTGAAAACTCTTTTTTCCTTGATTTGATTTATCTTTATTTTCTGTTGTTGAATTTGATTTTGATGGATTATTGTTGAATTTGAGTTTGTATTTATTGATTTTGATGGAAGATTGTTGAATTTTGAATCTTGATGTTAGCGGTAGCATCCGAGTTTGTATTTATATGATTTAAAGGATTTTTGCTCATTTTTGAATCTTGATGTTCGTTGATAAATCTGATTTTTGGGTATTTATTGTTGATTTAACTTAATTTTTGTCCAGATGAAATTATATGGGCTAGGTCATCTAAGTTTTGGAATCTAGTCTTCTATAGTCACATTTGCCAGCATGGTGAGGACATATAGTCTGATTTTGGATATATTTCTCAGGTGTAGGAATTTAAGGTTTTCACTGCCAAGGTAGCGGCATCGCGAAAATGTTAAATACCATGATTCTAGAGGTATGTGCCTTAGTCGAGGACTCTGTGATTATCGTAGCCCTGCTTACTAGTATGACGAGGATTTAGAGCACCATGATTTTTGATAGACGCATATGATTATCAGATTGTACCTTAAATATTTTTGAACATGTTTTTACTACTTTTGTTCAGTCTTTCAAAAAAAAAAGAGAATTTTTGTTTTGTTTTGTTTCTCACTATTTAACTTAGTAGTAGCTTTAGCTGTTTTTATAAACCTTGTGTAACTTCTTACTATGAATTTCTTCTTAATGTAATGAATCGACGATTTTGCTAGACCTTATAGTAGATTTGAAATTATAGCTCTGGTTTCAAAATGGTTCTTCCTTTAAACAGATAAGCAGAATAGATTTCATTGTTATTTCCTTCTTGCTATTATTCTCGTGTTAATAATAATAATAATAAAATTGTCTTGTTACACCAAGTTTATTCAATCATCAATTGCTATTATTCTTATTGTTATTTCTTCTTAATGTCTTGTTATTATTCTTTGTGTCTAGACTAATTCATTCTCGATGCGCGGATTGGACTTACTCCATCCTCAAGTTTATTCAATCATCAATCGCAAGTCCTACAAATCCTCGAATTCACCTTCGCGTCAAGCCAACAAGTCGAGACAATCAACGTTGCTGCATCCTGATTTTCCGAGTTCGATCATTCCCGTGACATGAATCACCATGTCAACGCTCACGCGGAACGATCGCCCAAAATTCGACGCAACGCATGTATGAGGCTAGAGTTGCACTCGCGTAAGACAAGAATGTCGATGCTGTGGTTATTCGCGTAACCATCAAGACACTTTCATTTTCATCCAACATTCATCTTAATCATCATCTAAAGCATAGCATCCAATCGAACAACAACACTTGCACGATCGTCTTTTGTCGAGTCAGAGTACCCCCGAGTTATCGCATATCGATCTTTGATACGCCTCAATACCATCGACGATATGCGTAACCTGACGATCTTCCTTTGCAACCAAATTTCGAGTCGTGCAAATGATGCTATCGTCCGATTTGGATAATCTCCTCGACATTCAAATTCAAGTTCGATCATTATCCCTCGAATCATTCACGATATCAACTTCCTCAAACCAAATTCACGTATCGTTCATCCGTTTATCTTAAGTCATCGACCAACGTATTTTCTCAATTCGCATCATTCCTTTATCAATCGATCGACATCCCTGAGGCTATCGCATACACCACTCAGGGATGAAGTCATTCAACAAATCCTCAACTTATCATTCGAATCAAAATCGACTTCTTCAAATTTTCTGTTCGAACTATTCCTCGATTTCCAAGCACGCTCATCTATATCGCATCGACGTTATCGTCGCTCGATAGCACCCCTATCTATAGTCGACTCACTTTTACTAAATCGAGTTCAACTCATTCTTGCTCAACACTATTCAATTCCCACACTCGACTTTTTTAAGGTCGATGCAACTTTGGTGTATATGCCCAGCCCGACTTAGCCAACCGTGCTTACGCGAACCATCTTTTTGTTTTGTTGTCAAAAACTGTTCTCCTACATTTTGCAAAATAGGTAGACTTATTGTATGGACATCCCGTGGGACAATTGAGAGAGAGCGCACTAACGATATCAACTTGTGGAAGCAACAGAGTTTGCGGAAACAACGAGTTAAAGAATTCAATCAGTTATCCAAGGACGTAACGCCGTGCTTTGATACCATTATGTCACGCCTCGCTCCCGTAGGAGCGATCGTCCTCGCTAAGGCGTGATGTCGCACGAGCCTAGATTGCGCTCGTGCAAGGCAGGTTCCATAACGGCCGATTTTAGCGGCTGCGACGGGGTCGTCGCACAGAAGTCCCATACAGAGACATTGAATCATAGCAGCGGAAAATAGAACAAAACACAAGTTATCCAACGAAGCTCTTTATTAATATTGAAACGAAGGTTACAATGGGCGCAAGGCCAAGATTACAATTCTCTCAAGTTCACTCAAGCTCACATTATAAGTCACTCAGCTCTCTCTCTCTCTCTCATCTCTCAATGCAAGTCTTGACTCCAGCGGAAGCTTCGGAAGGCGATGACCATACATTATGTCCCGTATAAGTCTTCAATCCATGCGGCCGCACGCTTCGAATCGCCTAGGAACTTCGTACCTCGACACATCCAAGCGAGCTCCACGCCACGAGCTTCTACCTGTGCCTGCATATGTAAACTATGTGGGTGTCAGTACTCAACTGTACTGGTAGAATGAGCTCCTCGCCCACCCATACAAACCCGACACGTTTGATTTACTTTTGTGCAACTTAGTCCCCTTTTTTATTGTCTTTCTACTCTTGCCTTAGGATCATTTTTAGGACCGACGCCCTGGCCTATTCCGTGTCTCTAGACCATCTCGTGCTTGCAATAAAAACGTTAACTCATACCTTGCCTCAAGACTATTTTTGTGCCAACAACGTTAACCTATCGAGTCGTGTTTGCCTTACGGCTTAAAATCAGAGACGCAACTATGCGGTAGTACCAAATTTCCTTACGACCGTGCTACAATTCCCTTGTGTCGTGCCTCGCAACTCAGTGTGACTCAACCATATCGTCGCCCCGCGGCCACCCTTTGTTACTTTGATCGCCAACTGACCCAATCAAGACTTGTGGGTTAAGTGTCACTCGACTGACTTTGCCTTGCGGCGGTTTTCCGACTTAAACTCAAACAACTCAACCAACTTATGCAAACTTATATGCCAACAACTCAAGACTCGATGCCATATCTCGTGCCGAAGCACGTTGCCTATGTTGTATCCATTCTTAAGTCCAAACATTTGTATTCTAACTTGTACCCACATTCAACAACTCAACTCAATCCAAAGGCACCCACGCGGATTGCCGCCATGCCGACTCATCTATATGATTTGGTCACTGACTCCTACAGCCATCGTGGACTCCTCTTAGCTTTTGTTAGACGGGCACCCCTTTCAGCGTAAGGTAGCTAGCCCCGCTGCAAGTCCCCGCCTAACCCGTGCCAAAAGCACAGCTAAATTAATTATTTTCCAATGCCCGTATCGGTCCCGATGCCCCGGGTTACCGTGCGGAGAAACTCTCACCTTGTCGACAAGTTGTCCATGACCATGCAAGACTCGACTCAAACTGACGTCTCACACAGTCATGCTACCTCTAGTGTCACCATTTCTTTCAGGGCCAAGTTCAATATTTCTTTCTTATGAGACCGCCTCGCCGACATATAGCCACGAGCATACGTCTTTCTTATGAGACCGCCTCGCCGACATGTAGCCGCAAGGCCTCGCCGACATGTAGCCGCGAACATACTTCTTTCTTGCCCTATCATTTTACTCAACTCAAGAACAACTATTTACAACACTTTCCAAACTCAATAAATCAACCGTGGCCCGTGCCTTAAAACTCTAGGACCGTGCCATCGTGTCTCAAACCGACTTCCGATCTAGGCGACGCTATCGCCCAAGTCATACTTCATATGATGGGCCTCGGGATCGTGGGACTATTTAACTTGACAACCGCAGAAAGAGCGGGACAGCATTAGAAATGACTTAGGTCGATCGGCGTAACTTTGCCTAACTTAATCGAGCCTATAACTTGACTCAACGGACGAGCAAAGGCTATGCCAAGCCTTGTATTATGGAAATGTGCATGCTTTGTCGAGCATTTACGCGGGCAACGCCTATGACTTAGGCCAACTCAAGTGTCGGGATAATTCGACGGGACCGTGCATGCTTTAACAAGCATTCACGCAGGCGACGCCTATGACTTAGGCTATTTCATAACTTTGTGTCGAAGACCAACTTTCCTTCTCCCAAGCCACGGGACGAAGGATCGAGTGTCATTTTCAAAGCACGTCGTGCACCAACTTTAAGCCGACCGTGGGACGTTTTTCCATGTTCTAACTCATTTTGACCCATCGGAATTATTCCCTTAGCTATGTGGATTCATCTCTTTTATTATTAAGCCTACTTGTGCAAGTTGAAAACACGATTTATTATGTGATGGCAAAGATGAGGCAAGTTCACCGAAACTACCCCACCTGAGCGAGCGGTCGCCTCAACCGAGCGATGTCTCCGAGTAGCCGTTGCAAGGCTAAGTCCGAATGCCATTGGCGTTTTGATTCTGCCGATTGACTGAGCGGGACGGGGCACTACATCATACACCACTCAGAAATGTTTTGTCCTCGAAACTAACTGAGTACACTTATCGACTTATCACTTTTACTCAACATTAAGACTCTCGCACACACTACGCCTATGCATTTTCTCAATCCGAGCCACGCTCATGCTACCCTCGATCTTTCCTTCAATACAATTTCAAAATCCTCGACACTTTTCTATTCCTCAAGTCTCACTTGATTCAGCGTATCACTTAGTTTGGATCGTGCACATATTCTTAGCGTCCCCAAAATATATGCATTTCAACCAAGCCTTGTGATAGTGAACCCAATTCCATCTATCGATCCATCCACTCAATCCTTTAAAATCAATCCTACCGATGCTAACTCTCGTAACATGGACATCTCGCCTAGCCGCTAGGCAATCTCTTTAGGCTAAAGTCAATTGTCAGTATTGGAATCATAGTTCCCAAACAACGATATCAACACTGACCCCATCCTAAGGTCAAACCAAGTTGATAGTACGGGGTTTGCTACCCAAGCTCGTATCACTCCGATTTTTAAACATCGAGCATCGATTCCCTACGCACATTCCAATATTCGTCGCACGGGGTCTGCGTCATTCAGCAAAGCCATCCTACTTCAACTTACGTTCAACCAAATTCCACGACGTATCAATATCGTTCGTTCAACAAACCATCTTGCAAAGACTATCTCTTCGAACACGTTCGACATAATCCGTCTATCAGTCCTTCCAAGTTAAGCACGCTAAGACACGATTCAACTCTAAACCATAATTCACATTTCATATTTCCTAAGTCATTCATCCCAATTCACGTATTCGATCACGAGGTCATCTGACTTAACAATACGTTGCACCCCGATCTCACGCGAGTCAGATTATCCACGGTGGACACGAATCACCATGCACGCTCCCGCGAGATAACCATTCTCATCGGGACGTAACTCATGTTTTGTGTCTAGACTAATTCATTCTCGATGCGCGGATTGGACTTACTCCATCCTCAAGTTTATTCAATCATCAATCGCAAGTCCTACAAATCCTCGAATTCACCTTCGCGTCAAGCCAACAAGTCAAGATAATCAACGTTGCTGCGTCCTGATTTGCCGAGTTCAATCATTTCCGCGACATGAATCACCATGTCAACGCTCACACGGAACGATCGCCCAAAATTCGACGCAATGCATGTGCGAAGCTAGAGTTGCACTCATACAAGACAAGAATGTCGACGCTGTGGTTATCCGCGTAACCATCAAGACACTTTTATTTTCATCCAACATTCATCTTAATCATCATCCAAAGCATAGCATCTAATCGAACAACAACACTTGCACGATCGTCTTTTGTCGAGTCAGAGTACCCCCGAGTTATCGCATATCGATCTTTGATACGCCTCAATACCATCGACGATATGCGTAACCTTACGATCTTCCTTTGCAACCAAATTTTGAGTCGTGCAAATGATGCTATCATCCGATTTGGATAATCTCCTCGACATTCAAATTCAAGTTCGATCATTATCCCTCGAATCATTCACGACATCAACTTCCTCAAACCAAATTCACGTATCGTTCATCCGTTTATCTTAAGTCATCGACCAACGTATTTCCTCAATTCGCATCATTCCTTTATCAATCGATCGACATCCCTGAGGCTATCGCATACACCACTCAGGGATGAAGTCATTCAATAAATCCTCAACTTATCATTCAAATCAAAATCGACTTCTTCAAATTTTTTGTTCGAACCATTCCTCGAATTCCAAGCACGCTCATCTATATCGCATCGACGTTGTCGTCGCTCGATAGCACCCCTATCGATAGTCGACTCACTTTTACTCAATCGATTTCAACTCATTCTTGCTCAACATTATTCAATTCCTGCACTCGACTTTTCTAAGGTCGATGCAACTTTGGTGTATATGCCCAGCCCGACTTAGCCAACCGTGCTTACGCGAACCATCTTTTTGTTTTATTGTCAAAAACTGTTCTCCTATATTTTGCAAAATAGGTAGACTTATTGTATGGACATCCCGTGGGACAATTGAGAGAGAGCGCACCAACGATATCAACTTGCGGAAGCAATAGAGTTTGCGGAAACAACGAGCTAAAGAATTCAATCGGTTATCCAAGGACGTAAAGCCGTGCTTTGATACCATTATGTCACACCTCGCTTCCGTAGGAGCGATCGTCCTCGCTAAGGCGTGATGCCGCACGAGCCTAGATTGCGCTCGTGCAAGGCGGGTTCCATAACGGCCGATTTCAGCGGCTGCGACGGGGTCGTCGCACAGAAGTCCCATGCAGAGACATTGAATCATAGCAGCGAAAAATAGAACAAAACACAAGTTATCCAACGAAGCTCTTTATTGATATTGAAACAAAGGTTACAATGGGCGCAAGGCCAAGATTACAATTCTCTCAAGTTCACTCAAGCTCACATTACAAGTCACTCAGCTCTCTCTCTCTCTCATCTCTCAATGCAAGTCTTGACTCCAGCGGAAGCTTTGGAAGGCGATGTCCATACATTATGTCCCGTATAAGTCTTCAATCCACGCGGCCGCACGCTTCCAATCGCCAAGGAACTTTGTGCCTCGACACATCCAAGCGAGCTCCGCGCCACGAGCTTCTACCTGTGCCTGTACATGTAAACTATGTGGGTGTCAGTACTCAACTGTACTGGTGGAATGAGCTCCTCGCCCACCCATACAAACCCGACACGTTTGATTTACTTTTGTGCAACTTAGTCCCCTTTTTGATTGTCTTTCTACTCTTGCCTTGGGATCATTTTTAGGACCGACGCCTTGGCCTATTCCGTGTCTCTAGACCATCTCGTGCTTGCAATGACAACGTTAACTCATACCTTGCCTCAAGACCCTTTTCGTGCCAACAACGTTAACCTATCGAGTCGTGTTTGCCTTACGGCTTAAAATCAGAGACGCAACTACGCGGTAGTACCCAATTTCCTTACGACCGTACTATAATTCCCTTGTGCCGTGCCTCGCAACTCAGTGTGACTCAACCATATCGCCGCCCCGCGGCCACCCTTTGTTACTTTGATCGCCAACTGACCCAATCAAGACTTGTGGGTTAAGTTTCACTCGCCTGACTTTGCCTTGCGGCGGTTTCCCGACTTAAACTCAAACAACTCAACCAACTTATGCAAACTTATATGCCAACAACTCAAGACTCGACGCCACATCTTGTGCCGAAGCACGTCGCCTATGTTGTATCCATTCTTAAGTCCAAACATTTGTATTCTAACTTGTACCCACATTCAACAACTCAACTCAATCCAAAGGCACCCACGCGGATTGCCGCCATGCCGACTCATCTATATGATTTGGTCACTGACTCCTAGAGCCTCTTTTTAGCTTTTGTTAGACGGGCGCCCCTTTCAGCGTAAGGTAGCTAGCCCCGCTGCAAGTACCCCGCCTAACCTGTGCCAAAAGCACAGCTAAATTAATTGTTTTCCAATGCCCGCATCGGTCCCGAGGCCCCAGGTTACCGTACGGGGAAACTCTCACCTTGTCGACAAGTTGTCCATGACCATGCAAGACTCGACTCAAACTGACGTCTCACACAGTCATGCTACCTCTAGTGTCACCATTTCTTTCAGGGCCAAGTTCAATATTTCTTTCTTATGAGACCGCCTCGCCGACATGTAACCGCGAGCATACTTCTTTCTTATGAGACCGCCTCGCCGACATATAGCCGCGAGGCCTCGCCGACATGTAGCCGCGAACATACTTCTTTCTTGCCCTATCATTTTACTCAACTCAAGAACAACTATTCACAACACTTTCCAAACTCAATAAATCAACTGTGGCCCGTGCCTTAAAACTCTAGGACCGTGCCATCGTGTCTCAAACCGACTTTCGATCTACGCGACGCTATCGCCCAAGTCATACTTCATATGATGGGCCTCGGGATCGTGGGACAATTTAACTTGACAACCGCAGAAAGAGCGAGACAGCACTAGAAATGACTTAGGTCGATCGGCGTAACTTTGCCTAACTTAATCGAGCCTATAACTTGACTCAACGGAGGAGCAACGGCTATGCCAAGCCTTGCATTATGGAAACGTGCATGCTTTGTCGAGCATTTACGCGGGCAACGCCTATGACTTAGGCCAACTCAAGTATCGGGACAATTCGACGGGACCGTGCATGCTTTAACAAGCATTCACGCAGGCGACGCCTACGACTTAGGCTATTTCATAACTTTGTGTCGAAGACCAACTTTCCTTCTCCCAAGCCACGGGACGAAGGATCGAGTGTCATTTTCAAAGCACGCCGAGCACCAACTCTAAGCCGACCGTGGGACGTTTTTCCATGTTCTAACTCATTTTGACCCGTCGGGATTATTCCCTTAGCTATGTGGATTCATCTTTTTTATTATTAAGCCTACTTGTGCAAGTTGAAAACACGATTTATTATGTGATGGCAAAGATGAGGCAAGTTCACCGAAACTACCCCACCTGAGCGAGCGGTCGCCTCGACCGAGCGATGTCTCCGAGTAGCCGTTGCAAGGCTAAGTCCGAACGTCGTTGGCGTTTTGATTCTGCCGATTGACTGAGCGGGACGGGGCACTACACTAAATACATATTAATATGTTGTTGATGTTTCAATTGTCAAAACCCTAATATTTCTGGTTCTCTGCTTTTTTTCAGTTTAAATTCGTAATTCAAATATAAATTTCATGTTAGTAGTTTTGTTTATATCACTGCACATGTATGTTATATACAGGGTTTCAACTCTTAAGGGAATTGGTTGGATTTTGTGTTTGAATTTGATAAATCTAAGACTGTGTGCATATTAACCCTTAATACTGGATTTTAAATGTTAGTTAAATTTGTTGTTTGAAATGTAATGTTTTGAGCTATATACATTGTGGTATGTAGGGATATAAATTTAGGTTTCGTATTCTTACATGTTAGGTTGTGATAAACATTGAGTTGGTTTGTTGTTCGAATTTCTCCAAATCCTAAACTGAATACATGTTAACATTTTTACATTAATTTCTAATGCTTAGTTCAATTTCAGATTTAATATGTAATATTGCACTGTATGCATAGCTAAATGAATGGATAGTATGTTAGGGTTTCTTCTCTATCCTGTTAGGATGTATTGGAAGCATTGAGTTAGTTGTGATGTTTCAAACCCCTAAAATTTGAAACTACATTATGATAATATTATCCTGGTTTAAATGTTAGCTTATTTTCAGATTTTGTATGTAAATGCTGAACTAAAACTGGATTTAACCTTTCAATACTAAGCTATACCCTGTACAAGGACACACACACTCTAACCTAGTACATGCTGCCATGTAAACCTAACTCTTCCTCTCTATGTCATGATTATATATCTATATAGATATATAGAGAGCTTAGGCATACATGTTATAATGTATATAGATATATAACTAAATCTCTACCTCTTTATATATATATGGTTAGCCATGCATGTTATGATTAAATAGGTTGTATATTGTAGATTGTTAACCAATATGCCATGAGTAGTGTAACTGGATAGCTATTGTTTTGAAACCCAAATCCTCCTATACACTTTCATGTATATTTCACAATACACACGTGCCTACTATCTAACCACATAACCTTTACATAATGCTAGCTTTTCCCTCTCTAACACACTCTCTATATATATACATATTGTGATTGGATTTCCATGCAAGTGACTTTCATCCTTTAACTTTTGATTTTGATTTTTCTGAACCCTTTATAGATAATTGGTAGTTACCTTTCTTTATTTTTATGATAAGTACCAGTTTTCACATAGGATGGTAGACTGCCTTACAGTTTTGATGATTTGTTATTTCTGTATCTTTTCTGGTTTAGCACCCTAGATTGCTTGTGTGTTTTGATACCCTATGACCGTTTTGGTTTAGCATGACTAGTATACCTAGATGAGACTTTCACTACCACCGTGTGCCATGACCCGGAATGCCGTCCTTTTTAATGGTATGATTTGTTTAAGTTCTGAGACTTGATTGTGGGGGTTTGACCTAGAAGGAGTACGAACATTTTAATTTCGAGGACGAAATTCTTATAAGGTGGGTAGGATGTGAGCACCCTAAATTTCGGGTTGTTTTTTTTTAGTTTTTCTGCTTGATTTAAATTTCAATAAATAATTATTCTGTTTATCTATCCTTAAGTGTACTTTTTCGTGCCTTTGATATTTGGAGTGTCAGGGATGTTCAACTCTGGAAATCTTCTTCATTAGTTTTATAGTAGACTTGATTGCCTTCATGACGGTATATGGTGTCCCATCCAAACTTGTTCTCTTGTACTCTTTTTGCTTCACACAACTTCGGGTCGATTTAGACCATTTGATTATTAATTATTTTTCCCACTCTTTTCCTTGATCATTATTAGCACGTTACCGTGACTTTTAATTTGGGAGCACCAGACCAGTCATTTTCTTGAAACTAACTTCTCATGCATGATCTACTCGAGACACTCTTCACCCTTGACCTTCGTGTCCCACTCAGACACGCCATTTTGTGCTCTATTTGCTTTGTACAACTTTTCTGACACGTGACCCGATTTTATTTCACCCCACGGTGTCACATTTATTTTTTGACTTGATTTGTGGGTACCCTGTCGACCAAAACCTGTCAGCCCCAAATATGGACATGGCCCACATTGAGTCTACTACCCGTATGACACTTGTGTCCCATTTATTGGAATCTTCATGTGCTACTTATTTGCCCATGATCATTAACACCTATTTTTATTCGATTTTTGCACAATGTCTGATTTTGACCCAATCCGGCTCCACCAAGTCCAGCCCACCTTCGTGCTACCTCCATCATGACACCCTCAGCTCATTATCCTTGAAAAATATTAAGTACCCTACCAACCTATTTTTAATATTCGATGGAAATTCCGTTTATTTAAATTCCATGGAATGACCAAATTCCCTACATATTAACCCTAGCCATTGGATTCTCCTATTTTTAATCCTAGCCATTCAATCTCCTCATGACAACTCCCACAAACTCCTAGCCATGTGGTCGGCCCTAATCCCCATATTGTCTCTCTACTATAGGAAAGAACCCACACTCTCTCTCTTTCCATTAATTTCTTATCTCATTTTTTTTTCTCTCACTTATTCCTCTTCAACCATCTTCACAGCAGCCCCTGGCCGAGCACGACCTCCCCTCCACCTAGGCCGAGCTCGGCCCAGCCTCGCCGTCGGCCATCCTGGTCGGCCGTCGGTCGCATTATCACTCCCACCACCAACGTCCACCACTCCATCACCATCCCGCGCAAGCCGCCGCCCCACCGTCGTTCGGCAGCCTCGTCGAGCATCGTACGCCACTCCGTCGCGCGTGGTCGTGCGTTGGCCGGGCACCGCCGGGCCAGGCTGGGCCAGCACTAGCCGCTGCGCACAGCAGCTTTCCCAACAGTGGGCGCCGGCCGGAACAGCCACTGGCCGTGCGCACGGCCGTCGCCGGCCGTCGCCGCCACTACGGCCGTGCCCCCTGCGATGGGCGAACTCCGGCGATCCCCCTGGGTCAGCCACTCCTTCTCCGGCGTGATGTATAGACGATTCGTGCATTTCGCACGAATTCCCGCCGTGACGCGCGCGAATTCAAGTCCGTTTTGGTGCCCCGTCGCAGCAACTTCGCGCACGTTTTTCCAGAAATCCGACAGTTGGATTGGCGATTTCTTTGCTCCATCACAATCTCGGTATATCCACCTTCACTCCTGTTACTTTTCGTCCGTTGATTTTATCGTTTGTTACATCAAAACCGGCCACCAAGTTGATCGTTTAAATTGTATTAATTTTGGACAGTTTTGCAGAGTCAACTTCGTCAGCTTGTACCTCCTCCACCGTAGCTCCGTTTGGCGTGCTACCAATTCCTGTGTGAAGCTGGTATAACCCTCTTACTACCCCTCCAGTTTCGTTTCATTGTGAGCTTGTTTGATTGGTTGAATTCGACGCCAAAGTTGGCCGTCCGAATTCGTAATTTCCAACTTATAAAATTCCATTTTTGAACACGGGAATCCAAATTTCATTTCTGACACCACCAGTTGACTCGTGGCTTCATTCTGGCATGTTTTCATATAGAATTTGTTAGATTTGGAGGACGTAGGCCCTGGCACATTTTTCGGTGCAAAGTGGGTCCCACAGTCCGGGTCAACAGGACTTTTTGACGCCGGCTCATCGAAATTCAATTCCGGATATACCGTTGAGTTCGTATCGTCATTCTGGACTCGTTGACATATAATTTTCTAGGTTTTGATGGACATTGGATCCGGTACGCATTTCGGTGCAAGTCGGATACCAATATCCGGGTCAACGGGTCATTTTATGATCGGCTCATCGGAATCCAATTCCGGATATACCGTTGAGTTCGTATCGTCATTCTGGACTCGTTGACATATAGTTTGCTGAGTTTTGAGAACATTGGCCTCGGCACGCATTTCTGTGCAAACCAGAATTCCAAGTTCTGGTCAACGGACCAAATTGAGATCGGGTCAACGGAATCCAGTTCTGGAGATACCGTTGGGTTCGTATCGTCATTCTGGTTTCGTGGACATATAATTTGTTATATTTTATAGACTTGTTTTCTTGCACGTTTTTCGGTACAAAACGGCTCCGACACGAATACCATTTTTGACCCGAAATTACCTTTTTGCCCTTGTGTCCAAATTGGACCGATGGGTAGGCTATCCTAGCTAATTTGACTACTCTGGACACGTTGGTGATGTTTATTTCATCATCCGACAATGTTTGTTGATAATTTCTCTGAGTTTAACCTTTTTATAATTAATTAATAATTAATTCTTATAATATTCGTATTTCAGGATTAGTACAACGGAACAGAGATCAGTCAATTCTAGTGATCTCATATCGCTGAAATTGGCAAGACGGATACGTGGATCACTATAATAAGATTATTAACTTTATCGTTAATCATCTTATCTCGATTTGCGTGTCGTAAGTTTCGACGTACGAATAACGAAGTACACTTTATACCTTTAATAATTAGACTAGAATTGACCCGGTTTGACCAAAGTTGACCAGTTGACCGAAGTCAACTGCTAGTCAACACTTGACCTAGTTTGACTAGATTATTGATCGAAGTTGACCTAGAGTTGATTTGACTTAGAAGAACCTAGGATAATATAGATTGTTTGCAGAGATTCTTTTATTACAACTTGAACACCTTGTAACCTGTGTTGCTTTAAATAGGACTCTGTGGCTTCAGTTTGACCCCTATACCTATCAGTTGTTCAGATTATCAGGCGAGTACATTCTCTGATCATTTCATATCCTGTTAGAATTATTTTTCTGCTTTAGATTACTTTACTTGATGATGTCACGTTGGTAAAACGGATTAGTACTATATGGATCCATTCTTGAGATGTTATCCCCGCAGGGAGCATCGTATACTACATGTTCTGTGCGTTTCACTTACATGGTGTATCACTATGCTTCACGATTCTTCGATCACTTGTGACATGTACTCTCATGATCACAGAGTCTTCCCAGAATCACCCCATTTATGGGCATTCCCAGAATCACCCCATTTATGGGCATTCCCAGAATCACCCATTTATGGGCTATCCATGTATCACCCCTTGTGGGCCTTTGCATGGAATCATAACATAACCTGGTTGGATCCTTGTGTATTGATTGGGGGTACAGGAGAGTAGAAGTAGACATGTGAATAATATCCAAGTAGTGTAGTTCCCAGAATCACTCCATAGTATAGTTCCCAGAATCTCCTATGCCATTCACATGTTTATATTGTACTCTGACTCACTAGCCACTGTTAGTTCTCTACTTATAGTAGATATTTCTATTACAGTTCTCTCTCTCTGTTTACATACTATATTTCTTTCAGATCTTGTATCTTACTTTACTGCATGATTATATTTTTTACCTGCCATGATCTGTTGAGATGTATTGTGCTCGCTCCTGTCCTGACTGGACCTGTTGATAAATTTTAAAGATAGCTTGGAGGTTACCTGCTAGCCTAGAGGAGACACATTAGAGGTTGTTTAGTTAGCTATTTCAGTTGTCTGGAGTTGTATTTACGTTATGGATTACTGTATTTGAGCTTTGAAACGTATTTCTGGGTTGTGTATCTTAGACACATAGACTTCTATCTGCTGTATCTCTTTTAGGTTTCATGTTTTATCTATCTTCCATTAAGTTCTACCTTAGATGTGATTGAGTTTACATTCTGCTATGTCACCCCCATTCGGGGAGTATAAACTGCTTAGCCCTATACTGTTAGATGTATGAGACCTAGACAGCGTTCTACCGCCGACACTGCGGTGTAGGCTGGACGTACCCACGTCTCGTGCCCTAACTCTAGGGTGCGGGTCGTGACACGTTGGCCCCGGAGAGTTCACTTCTCCTGACGCCTACAAAGAAAAAAAACAATCATATTATATTTCAGAAAAGAAGAACTAAAAAAGGTGGTCATAACTCGATTTACCTCTGAAACGGCTTCGACGTCATCACTTCTCTCCCTAGTGCTCGGCCCGCGAGCCCTGACCGTGACCCATTTTTGGGAGCGAGTTCTGCCGACGACAGAGGACTCACGCCTGCTTCGTTTACGCAAAGAACTAGGCACAACAGGGGCAGATCTGCCACCGAATCTTCTACAGAAGGAAGCAGGTTATCAGGGTCATCCTCCTCGTCTACGTTAATAGACTCCGAGTCAGACACTTCAACTGTCTTCCCCTTCTTTGTCCTCGTTTGGGACTCTTTTGGCTTCTCCTCCAAACCAGTACCAGTAATAAAGCTAGTACTTGGGTCAAAATCACTAAGGGGCTTATTTTCCATAACATGGTACAGGGTCGCCATGTACAAAATATACGCCGACTCTCTAGCATCGGGTACGGAGAAGCTGGCACGGGTATGAACCGAGCTATAATAATGCCAAGCCCGGATGCCATCTAGAATGCTACCCTCGAAACCCAGACAGAAGCTAGGGTTGTCCAAGAATATTTGACTATACCCAAATTGTCGAGAGAATCGATTGGGAAAGTAAGGCTCCAAAAAGACGGAGTTACGATTACGATACACCAGATATGCACGGCAGATGTTCTGCAACCAGCGGAGCATCTTCTCGGACAAGAAATGGGGAGGCGTAGCACCATCAAGATGTATGCCTCTTACTTCTTCGTCGGTAAAAGGAGGAACAGACACGAAGAAGCAGTATCTGTCCACTCGCACCAGCACCATCCGACAGGCTGGCATGGTAGTGTACTCCCAGCGCATACGACGGTACTGGTAGATAATGGCATCATCAGCGGTCACGTCACCCTCTGGGCCAGGCCTCATCAAAGATGGGCAATGCATTAATAGCCACCCCATCAGATAATGATAGGGCAGCTCACCCGTAGGCAGTAGAGGACTCAAATACGGATTGTCAACAGTCTACGTCGAAAGCTTACGACTACAGCCATTTTAAACAACACAGTCGACAGCTGTAACTTTGCCATCACTGCTCTTGCTCTTACTGCTTCTGGTCGAGCCTACACATCTATCCCTCAATTCAAAGTCGTAGACAGCAGCTTCCTGCTTCAAACCGCTTCCCGTTCTTGATTGAAAGACTGAAGAGTCAATTTGAAGTGTTCAAAATCCTTCGCCATATCACGAGTAATGACTTTCGACGAGAAAGTACGAAGGCCACGATAAATGCTGTATACCATGGCGGGGAGTAGAGCTAGCCTGCCTCCAAGGACTAGCTTCACAGCGGAAAGGATCAGGTTACGGCTGATCCTCTCAATAGCACCAGCCTCCCCCCCCCCCCCCCGAAGCTATAAAATTTCGTAGCCACAGCATCAGAAATCCCGCCAGGAAGGCCTTATCAGACATCCTCTGGGTATCTTGATAAAAGTAACTAAAGGTGTCAGATTGGCTCCCGAATCTATCACCCGTAGTTTTAACCCTCTTGGCATTCAACACCTGATTGTACACCTCCTCCCAGGTTCGAGGATTCCGAGGGGAAACCCGGCCTGAGGCACCTAGTTCAAATAGGTAGCTGAGACAGGTCTTGGTGTGAGGAAGGTTCCCTTCTGAGCTATCATTCTTCTTCTTCGATATTTGTTGGCACGTGCTATGGTGACATAGCAATTCCCGGTAAACAGCCACAAAACCCGAAAACTGTCGCTCCGATTCCTCAAATTCTTTATTTGTAGGGGTATACGCCTCAAAAACTTCATCTCCCCAGGGTAGCTTGGAGACTTCATGCATCTCATAGAGGACGAGTCCCATTTCCCTTCCAGGTGTAAAAAAGGTCCCCGTCCGACGGTTGTACATCTCGACAAGAGCCATGAACATATTCTTATTTATGGACAGACTATAACAAGTGCCCCGTATGGCATGATAAAGACCAATCTCGTGCAGGAGTTCCCGATATGTCTGCAAGATCCCCAATGTCAAATTGACCCATGGAGGGGTGTGGTTCATCCAGTTCAGCAGTGACAGCCGACCAGTAGGGTAGGACCCCTTTTGAGCAATCTGATTCATAAAAGTATCAGCTTGGGATAACCTAAAGTTGGGACCCTGCACGTTTATGAAACTGCTCGAGGCCAACCCGATCACAGAGCGGCTGACCGATATCTTACCCGCGACTACCGACCTTGATATTTTGTTGTAATGAATATCACCCATAAAGATCCCCTACTGGCTTGGAGTTAGGGAGTCCACCATTTTTCTGTCAATTGGCAGCATATTAAACCAGGACAGCGAGAAATGACGTTCCATCTGAGGAATATGAATCGCCATCCCGTTGGAAGAAAAGCTCCAACTTTCAGATAAATCTAGAACGCTAGAGTTCGAGACAGTTAAGGCATCCCCAAAGAAGAACACGGGTTTCAGATGCGCGTCCCCTAATTTCCTCGAGTTCATCATGCCCAAGAGGTAGAAGAAGGATTGGTTTCTGATGTCCCTCAGCCTGTCCTCAGATTAATTTTTAGTAAATTGGCCTGACACATATTCGACCACCTGGTCGAACCTCACACCCAAGGCAGATTGAGCCTGACCTACCAAGAGCTCCCCCGAGGGATTGATCGGCAGCTTCACTGAAAAGGAAGAAGAAAGAAGTCATAAGATAGTGCTATCAACTCTGCCTTACTCCTTGGACGATCGAATGCAACCTCGTCTCAGGTGACGGTAGAGGCTCGGGAAAGTGTTATCAACTCTGCCTTACTCCTTGGACGATCGAACGCAACCTCGGCTCAGGTAAAGAAATGCTCTTTGAAGACACGAAAGGAAGAGTCTGCTTCTGAGCTTTGTGTGCTTTCCTATGCGTCTCTATGCCTCTTACAAGGGAATAACACCTTATTATTTATAGGAATCCATAAGGAATGGGATATACAGCCACGTGGAAAATTTTGGGCCACATGGTTGTAACTGTGCCTCGAGACTCGGTTTATAGTGGACAGCTGGGGGTTGGTTGAGATTGATCGTGATCTGTTTGTTGCAGTAAATCTGAACTGTTAAGACTTGGTCAATCTCTGCCATGTGTCTCATCTACTATTCTGGGGCGAGCCGCATGAAGAATGTATCCTGGCTGAGCCGCATGAGGGATTGTCTCATAACCGAGCCGTATGAAGAATGTCTCATGACCGAGCCGCATGAAGGACGTCTCATAACCGAGCCGCATGAAGAATGTCTCACGATCGAGCCGCATGAAGGACGTCTCATAACCGAGCAGCATGAAGAATTTCTCATGACCCAGCCGCATGAGAGATGTTTCATAATCGAGCCGTATGAGAGGTGTCTCATGACTGGGCCGCATAAGGAGTGTCTCATAAGAGATCCGCATGAAGAGTTTTATAGCTGAGCCGCATGAAGAGTCTCCTTTGGTTCTTGAACTGTGCCGGATGTCGTGATGATTTTCTCGTCTTTTCAAGCGCACGTCACGTCTTATCTTCGTGTCAGAGCTGTCATCTTTGTCAGAGCTGTCACATTTGTGTCAGAGTAATTATGGCCAGCTACATAAGGAGATATTTATTGCTTAGGCTGATTTCGAACCGCATAAGGCTCCCCGTTGCTCTTGGGCCGCATGAAGATTTCTGGGTTTTTTAGCCGCATGAGGCTCCATGTTGATTTCGAGCCGCATAGAAAATCCCCTTCTTTTCCATGCTTCTACAATAAGGCTCCTCGTTGCTCTTGGGCCGCATGAAGCTTTCTGGGTTTTGAGCCGCATGAGGCTCCATGTTGATTTCGAGCCGTATAGAAAATCCCCTTCTTTCTATGCTTCTATAATTGGTCACCCCGAATGGCATAACGAGAAACTCCCAATGTCCATATCTAGATCAGAATGTCGTCTTCGGGATATCTTGCTCTTTGACTCTGATCTGATGGTACCCCGACCGCAAGTCAATCTTCGAGAATACTGCTGCTCCACTGACTTGATCGAATAATTCATCTACCCTTGGTAGGGGATATCTGTCCTTGATTGTTACTGAATTCAACGTACGATAATCAACACATAATCTGGTCGTACCATCCTTCTTTCTCACAAGAAGCATCGGGTCTCCCCAAGGTGTCAACTAGCATGAATGAATCCCTTGGTTCTGAGTTCTTCAATCATCTTGTACAGGATCTCCAATTTTGATGGTACTATTTTGTAGACTCTCTCTGATACTGGTGCCATTCCTGGAATCAAATCAATGGTGAACTCTATTTCTCCCTTTGGCAGCATGTCTGGAAGCTCTTCGGAAAATACGTCCAAAAATTCTTCTACTACTCTGGAAAACTGAAGTGCTTCTGCTACTGCCATCCGCAAGACTGGTAGAGAAGGTTCTACTTCGCCTCTCGAAAACGAAAACTCTTCTTCATAGGAAATAGCAAAAATAATCCTACCAACATGGCAGTCTATTCTTGTATACTGATTCTTCAACCAATCCATTTCTAGGACCACATCATAGTCGGCCATCGAAAATTCTATCAATCTAGCGGAGAACTCTCTTCCACTAACTACGATTCGACACGAAGAAAAGACCCTATCTACTCCCAAAAGACCGTTATCAGTAAGTATATTGAGTCTTACTGATAATGACTCAGGCTCCAGTCCTATCCGTGGCGAATCGTGCAGACATAAATGAATGTGATGCACCTGAATCTAATAATACTGAAACTGAAAAAGAGTTGACAAGAATGGTACTGCCACCACCTCACCTGATGCCAATTCTTCTACCACTATCAAAGCCAGAGCTTGACCATGTCCCCTTGGTGCTGGTTTCCTCTGCTGGTTAACAATCTGCCTGTTCTGAATCTGAGGTTGGGTCTGAACATATTGTTGAGCCTGAGGCGATAACGACCTTGGAGGCTGGTACTACCGCAGCACTGGTGCTGGTGCTTTAATCGATGGACCGGTTAGGGTTGATGAAGATGAACTGGCTCTATGCAGGTAGGACCCTATCATGTAGTCTGGTGTCCCATAAGCCAAGCACAACCCCTGTGCTCTACGAAATTCTGATATCGTGTGTCCAGGTTTGCCATAATGAGAGCAGGTCATTGTGGAAGATTGCTTCTGCTTCTGTTGTTGAGGGTACATCGGAGTCGAGTGTTGAACCGACGAAACAGTGGTCGCCCTCCTAGGAGCTTCAATTGTCAAAGCCCTAGTTGCCGAGGCTGGGGCTGATGTCTGAGATAACTGTCCATGAGGCCTCTTTCGTCCTCCAGTTTGATCTACTATCCTCTGGAAGGTATATTCATGCCGCAATGCTGCTCGCAAAATTGCATCAAATATCTGGTGCTCAAACTGCTCCACCGCTAGAATGATCTCTAGGAGGAGTCCCTGCTGGAATCGTTGCGCTTGGTCCAATTCGGTCGCCACCAAGGTGGAAGCAAACCGACTAAGCATAGAAAACTTGATCGCTTATCCATCAACCGTACTTTCCATCTTCTTGAGATTGCTAAACCTTGTCTGCAAATCATACCGAGCTACTGTATGAAAGTACTTCATCTGGAATTTGTTACTGAATACCGCCCACAAGACTAGCGTCACCAAACCAACTGCTAGCATCGCCCACCAGCTGAGGGCTAAGTCCATTAACTGCAGGCGCACAACGGCCACCTTCTCTTCCTCTGGAATCCTAGCTGCCTCCAGAATGATCTCTATATCCTGAAGCCAAGGATCAGCAGCAATAGGATCTTCACTGCTGTCAAAGAAATGAGGTTCAGGCACTTGAAGCTATTAGCCGCATTATTCACTTAATAAACAACTCTGTCCATAGCTTCTTGTATTGTCTGCAACAGGGCATCACCTCGACGATCTTGTGATGCAAGCAAGTCCCGGATGAGTCCCATCAGGGCTCTATTACCAGGAACTGTAGGCTGGGCTGGGTGAATTGGTGGCTCTGGATCCCCAGAAGGCATGACTCGGGAGGCCCCTCACGTACCTTGCACCTCGTACCATGCACCTCGTGCCTCGCATCTTGCACCTCGTACCTTGCACCTCGTGCACCTTTTGGTCCACGCACCTTGCACCTCGTGCACCTTTTGGTCTGCGCACCTTGTACATCGCACACCTTTTGGTCCGTGCACCTTACAACTCGCGTACCTTTTGGTCCGTGCACCTTGCATCTCGCGTACCTCGTGCACCTTGCACCTCGTGCACCTTGCGCATCTTGTACCTTGCAACTCGTGCACCTTGCGCCATGTACCTTTTTCCGTGCGTGAATCACTCTAAATGACTGCTTTTTCCCGTTTAAGCTATTTTGTAGCTAGAATCTTGAAAAACTCAATACATAAAAGTTGTAGATCTTTGTCTTGGCTTCAAGAATTTTCATGTCTCACTTTAATCAGAGTTCATATGTGACTTATAGTTTCAATCACACATGGGTGTTTTCGAACTTCTTTGCATATTTTTTTTCTAAACTTGGCCTAAATTGCGACGATCCGATTTGACATTTGATAGTATTGAGATGGTAACTTGATCTTGACTTGAATATGATAATATGAATCTGTCTTGATAAATTTTGATAAGTGGCCTGAAGAGGCGCACTCCAGACAAGTACTCTTGACATGACAAGTAACCTGATATTACATGTATAATCTTGAAAGATTATTGAGACAGCTACCCTGACTTGCTAAGTAACTCTTGTCTTGATACCGTGGTTGACTTTCTTGATTGTGCCTACACAAGCTATCTATCTCGTCTTGCATCATGTCTAGGACATGGATTTCTGGTTACCACGGTCAGGAATTCATAATAAATTTGACTAGGTTAATGACTTGATTGATCAAGTAGTTCATATAGAAAGATTTTTTTCTAGTTATAGACGATCCCATTATCCTGGCCACACCTGAGGGACTTGTAGCCTGCTGACGAGTAGGGCACATTTTCAGCCCACTGTCATGTGGGGCACTTCTTGAAAACATAAGTACTGAAAGTACACCAATAATCTTGATAACTCTTGTAACTCTAATAAATCACCTCACCTGGATAACCTGGATAGCTGCAGGGCTTGTGACTGCGGGAACATCTCATTGCATCTTGCTAGTAACTAGGTCTGTGAAAACCCTAGTTAGCTAATGATAGCAAGCCGTAGGACTTGATTGGCTGTGCCTGAATGCTTGCTCGTGATTAGCATGGGAATTATATTTCGTCTCTTATTTTTCCTAATGTAAGCTATTGTTTTATTCTAACCCAGTCTTCTTGTCATTTAAGCATGTTCATTTATTTATTCTTCTATTTATTATCTGCTAGTTTTAGTTCCTTAATGAAGCCTCCATTGTGGCACTTGCTCTTTCTGGGGTCTGACCCAGTTGGTTTTGTTTGGCCAGATTTCAGAGTGATACCCGAGGATCTTCCTACTTATCAGCCAGATGGTGAACACCAGACGTAATCCTAGTAACGAGTGGATTTCTTATTTTGCTCTCTCACTCTATTATAAATTATTTTTTTAGGAGTTTAGCCGTCGAGCAAGTGTTAGCTCGTGTTGAAACTTAATTTCTGTTTGCCTAAAGGCTGTTACATGATTGACAAATCCTAGGGTTGATCATGTATGACTTAACTCTTGCTAGTCTCGTATTTCGTATGACTAGTTTCATGATCATCTGAATATGTAATGTTTGGGATGCCTTACTTTGTATGTCTCATGATCTAACATTTTGTACATTTATTTGCTTGCTTGAGATTGAGACACTAGGCTTGTTCATGACCATAGAGACTGATGGATTATAGTTTAACCCTCATGATTCTAGACAGTCGTGACCGTATTACGAGGTTGGTTGCACTTCAATATACGTAGTTGGGTGTGTCTGTCCCCCGCTTTCCAGTATCTTGGTTCTGGGGCGTGACACGGTTTAAGTGGTGGCCCATGCAGGTCTTGGAAATCAAGATATGTGAGGGTTTTACTGAATAGATGTCTCAATCAGCATTCGCCCTTGATCTCTACTCATGCCTTCTAATCTTTCTATTCTTGACCTGATAAGGTGCTTCTATCCTTGATAAATCTTGGTCCTTCCTTATTGTTCCTCATATCATTTTCTTCAGTGGTATCGTTCCTGCTCCTACCGATCAGCCGAGTGGAGCACTCCCAGAGAACCAGAAATAAGTGAACCAGTCGCAACCTGGGGACCAAGCCCAGTACTCTAGAGCAGCATCCCGAGTCATGCATTCCGGGGATCCAAAGCCGCTGGCTCAGCCAGCCCAGCCTGCAGAGCCTGACAATAGAACCTTGATGGGACTCATCCGGGACTTGCTTGCATCACAAGATCTTCGGGATGATGTCCTGCAGCAGACAATACAAGATGCCATGGGCAGAGTTGGTTATCAAGGGAACAATGCGGCTAACAGCTTCAAGTGCCGGGACCCTCCTTTTTTTGATGGCAGTGAAGATGCTATTGTCGCTGATGCTTGGCTACAGGATATAGAGGCTATTTTGGAGGCAGTCCGAATTCGAGAGGAAGAGAAGGTGGCCATTGTGTGCCTGCAGCTATTGGACTTAGTCCGCAGCTGGTGGGCGATGCTAGCAGTTAGATTGGCGACGCCTGTCATGTGGGCAGCATTCAGTGACAAGTTCCAGATGAAGTACTTTGATACAGTAGCTCGGTATGATCTGCAGACAAGATTCAGCAATCTCAAGCAGATGGAAAGGACGGTCGAGGGATATGCGACCGAGTTTTCTAGGCTTAGTCGATTTGCTCCCACCTTGGTGGCGACCGAATTGGACCGAGCGCAGCGATTCCAGCAGGGACTCCACCTAGAGATCATTCTAGCAGTAAAGCAGTTTGAGCACCAGACCTTTGATGTTATTTTGAGAGTTTTTAGGAGGCATGAACATACCTCCCAATGGATAGTAGATCGAACTGGAGGACGGAAGAGGCCTCATGGACAGTTATCCCAGTCATCAGCACCAGTCCTGGCAGCTAGGACTTTGACTATTGGAGCTCCTAGGAGGGCGACCACAGTTTCGTCGGTTCAGCACTCGACTCCGACATATCCTCAGCAGCAGAAACAGAAGCAAGCTTCCACAATGGACTGCTCTTATTGTGGAAAACATGGGCTCGTAGTTTCAGAGTATCGCATGCACAGGAATTGTGCTTGGCTTGTGGGGCACCGAATCACAAAATTAGGTCTTGTCTGCATAGAGCCAGTTCATCTTCATCAACCTTGACCAGTCCATCGGTTAGGGCACCAGCACCAGTGCAGCAGCAGCATCAACAGTACCAGACTTCGAGGCCGTTACCGCCTCAGACTCAATAATATGCTCAGGCCCAAGCTCAGATTCAGAACAAGCAGAGAGGTCACCAGCAGAGGGGACCAGCACCAAGGGGACAGGGGCAAGCTATGGCTCTGACCGTAGCAGAAGAATTGACATCAGGTGAGGTAGTGACAGGTACCATTCTCGTCAACTCTTTTCCAGCATCAGTATTATTTGATTCAGGTGCATCGCATTCATTTATGTCTACACGATTCGCTAAACGGATAGGACTAGAGCCCGAGTCATTATCAGTAAGGCTCAATATACTTACTGGTAACGGTCTTGTAGGAGTAGATAGAGTCTTTTTCTCGTGTCGAATCGTAGTTAGCGGTAGAGAGTTTTCTGCTAGATTGATAGAATTTTCGATGGCCGACTATGATGTGGTCCTAGGAATGGATTGGTTGAAGGATCAATACGCAAGAATAGACTGCCATATTGGCAGGATTATTTTTGGTATTCCCGATGAAGAAGAGTTTTTATTTTCTAGTGGCGAAGTAGAACCTTCTCCGCCAGTCTTGCGGATGGCGGTAGCAGCAGTAGTTCAGTTTCCCAGAGTAGTAGAATTTTCTGATGTATTTCTCGAAGAGCTCCCAAACATGCTGCCAGAGAGAGAGATAGAGTTAACCATTGATTTGATTCCAGGGACGACACCAGTATCAGAGAGAGTCTATAGAATAACACCATCAGAGTTGGAGATCCTGTACAAGATGATTGAAGAACTCATAACCAAGGGATTCATTCATGCTAGTGGATCACCTTGGGGAGCCCCGATATTTCTTGTGAAGAAGAAGGATGGTACGTCAAGATTATGTGTTGATTATCGTACCTTGAATTTTGAAACAATCAAGAACAGATATCCCCTACCAAGGATAGATGACTTATTCGATCAACTCAATGGAGCAGCAGTATTCTCAAAGATTGACTTGCGGTCTGGGTACTATCATATCAGAGTCAGAGAGGAAGACAACCCGAAGACTGCATTCAGATCTAGATATGGACATCGAGAGTTTCTCGTTATGCCATTCGGAGCGACCAATGCGTCAGCGATATTCATGGATCTCATGAGTCGCATATTCATGCCCTATTTGGATCAGTTCGTGATAGTATTTATAGACGACATCTTAGTCTATAGCAAGAATGAAGCTGAGCATGAGAAACATCTCCGAATAGTCCTTCAGAGTCTCAAAGAGCACCAGTTGTACGTGAAGTTCAGTAAGTGCAAATTTTGGCTTGATCGCATTTCGTACTTAGGTCACATCATCACCAGAGGTGGAGTAAAAGTGGACCCCCAGAAGATAGTAGCTAAAGAGACATAACCAGTACCTAGTACCATCGTAGAAGTTTACAGTTTCCTAGAATTGGCTGACTATTACCGACGATTTGTGTCAGACTTTGCTCAAATTTAGCACCATTGACGCAGTTGACCCGCAAGGATGTGAAGTTTGCTTGGACAACAGAGTGTCAGAGTTCATTCGAGAAGTTGAAGCAAGGATTGATGACGACACCCATTCTCACACTTCCAGTCAGAACTGGAGGATTTTCAGTTTATTATGATGCTTCATGTAGAGGAATGGAATGTATCTTAATACAGCATGGCAAGGTAGTAGCTTATGTATCATGTCAGCTTCCTGATCATGAGAGAAATTATCCAACCCATGACTTGAAGTTAGCAGCGGTAGTTTTTGCCCTCAAGCTTTGGAGGCATTACCTGTATAGGGATCGGATAGAGATTTTCACCGACCACAAGAGTCTTAAGTATGTGTTTACCTAGAAGGATCTTAACATGCGTCAGAGAAGATGGCTAGAGTTATTGGTGGATTATGACAGCAACCTGTGGTATCACCCTGGGAAGGCCAACATAGTTGCAGATGCGTTGAGTAGAAGAGCAGGAGCTTATTTTCTAACAGCACAGCCAGAGTTATTAGCGGATCTTCAGAAGATGGGTATAGAGATTGTTCTTCCTACTAATGTGGCATTGATGGCCACTATGCAAGTTCAGTCCAGCATAGTGGAGAGAATCAAGGTAGCTCAATCAACGGATTCTAAGCTTCAACGGCTTAGGACAGAATGTGAAGCAGGACAAAAAGTAGAGTTATGTATTCACGAAGATGGCACTCTCCAACATGGAAGGCATGACATCAAGCAAGAGATCATGGCAGAAGCTCACAGTTCATATTATTCAATTCATTTCGGTGGTACGAAGATGTATCGTAATATCCGTCAGCATTTCTGGTGGAATGGCAGGAAGAGGAAGATAGCTCGGTTTGTCTCTCGTTGTTTAGTTTGCTAACAATTCAATGATGAACATCAGAAACCAGCTGGACTTCTTCAACCTTTGCCAATTCCAGAATGGAAGTGGGAGCATATTATCATGGATTTTGTAACTGGGTTACCTAAATCCCCAGCTGGAAGAGATGCTATATGGGTTATAGCTGACTGACTCACCAAGGTAGCTCATTTTCTCCCTTTCAGGATTGGTCAGTCAACGGATCAGCTAGCAGAGATGTATCTTAGACAGATATTCAGATTGCATGGAGTGCTAGTCTGTATTATATCGGATAGAGATTCAAGATTTATATCACACTTTTGGCGGAGTCTTCAGGAGAGTTTGGGAACTCGTCTCAAGTTTAGTTCAGCTTATCATCCGTAAACAGATGGTCAGTCAGAGCGCACGATTCAAACTCTTGAAGATATGTTACGATCCTGTACACTTGACTTCGGTGGTTCGTGGGAAGATCATCTGCACTTGGTGGAGTTCTCCTACAATAACAGTTTTCAGGCTAGTATCCAGATGGCACCGTTTGAGGCACTGTATGGCAGAAAGTGCAGATCACCTTTAGCATGGGATGATGTAGGCGAGAGGCAGATGCTTGGTCCAGAAATGGTTATGCAGACTATCGAGGTGGTCAGACAAGTTAGAGATCATCTTCGAGTTACTCAAGATCGTCAACGCCATTGGGTCGATTCTCATCGGCATCCTCTTGAGTTTTCTATCGACGACCACGTATTCCTTAGGATCTCGCCTACCCGTGGCGTAATTCGATTCGGCGTACAGTGAAAGCTTAGTCCTAGGTATACATAGCCATTTTATATTCTCGATCGAGTAGGTGATGTGTCCTAACGTCTCGCTCTTCCGCCATCGTTACGTGAGGTATATGACGTATTCCATGTATCCTAATTACGACGGTACATTCCGGATCTGAGTCATATCCTTGATCATTCAGAATTGGTTGTTGGTACCAACCTTTCGTATAAGGAAAGGCCCGTATCCATATTGGATCGAAGGGAGAAGATACTCAAGAACAAGACTATTAGCTTAGTCCGTGTTGCTTGGGGTCATCACTCTTTGGGTGAGTCAACTTGGGAATGTGAGGATGATATTCGATCGCAATATCCACACCTGTTTGACTCATGAGGAATAATGTCTTATGCCTTATGCTTTTAACTCCTTTCTTGCATGAATGATTGCTTGATTAACTGCTAGTCGTAGATTACCTATGGTTAGTGTAGCTTTCCCCGACACCTCTAGCCTTTTGATTAAATTTCAAGGACAGAATTATTTTAAGGTGGGTAGAGTTGTCACTCTCATTTTCTGTTATACGTATTTTCATTATACGTGTATGGATTTCTGATATTTGTTAGGTGGATCGTAGTTAGACTTGCTAGTCGTGGTTTATTTGGTTTGGTTCAACATGACTTGACTTGGCTTGGCTTGGCTTGGCTTGGTTTGTGTACCACCCACTTTTCTAAAATGAGGGTAATTTTAAACTTTTGTAAATTAATCATTTAATAATAGAATTTAAACCATGTTAATAATTTTGGTGAATTTTAATTGATTTAAAACTATTTAAATTGGTGAATTATAATTTGGTGTTTTACTAGTGTAACCCTAGAATTACTAAGCCCAGAGACTAACCATGACCAAGGAGACCTAACCATGTGATTAGATTTATTAATTACCACTTTTAGGCTAAGGATATTTTGGTCATTTTTATATTTTAATATTTTGCAAAATTTTATATTTTAATATTAATTTTATGGGATTTGTTTAGTCAGGTTTGAGTTTCGTCTCGTTCTGACTTGTGTTAGTGATCCGGGTAGCTTAGACTCTAGTCGGGACCCCAAAGATTAGTTAGACATGGTTCACAAATCCTACTAATTAAGTTAGTGTAATTAGACTAACCCACTTGATTAGAATGGTTAAATTAGAGACTTAAACTTGACCTTTTTGACCCCAAACCTTGTCATGAGTTAAGTCGACCCAAATGAGACTTGTAGAGGCATCTTAGACATTTCATATAGTCCCATTAGGGCATGTATGGGTAGCCACTTATAGGGGGAGAGGCGTCTCTCTCTTTCATTCCATACTTGCCTATTTTTCCCCAAATTTGTTTTTCCATAAACTTGAGAGCTTTCCTCTTGATTTGATCTCCAAATCCTTTCATTCATTCACCAATCTTCCATCATTTCTTCTCATTTAACCAAGAAGGAGGTGCTAGTAAGGATTGCGAGCAAGAAGCAAGGAAGGGTGTCTATTCTAGAAGAGCTTTTGTGTCGGAACCGTGTCCTTTGAGTATATCATTGGGATCCCACTCCCAATAGGTATAACCACCCCTCTAATTCATTTTCCCATACATTTTAGTTAGATTTGAATCCATAGGATCCACCCTCATGTATGTACAACCATTAGATTTTAATTTGAGGCTCTTAGGAGTCCTCTTTAGGAAGTTGGGGTAGTTTTGGTGTCCTACTTGAGAGATTTCCAAAATAGGACACCCCATGTGTATATGTTTATGCTAATAGGCTATAATGTGTTTTAATTTCAGATTTAGACTTGTTAGAGGATAGATTAGACATGGTTAGGACACCTCATCTAGTTTCTATTTGGATAACTATGTTGGTATCTAAGTATCTTAGCCTTCTAATGTCATATTTATATAGATACATGTCATATTGATATACATTAATATAGTAGATTGTTTTATATACATATAGATATATATATATTAGTGTATAGTGGTGTGTTGGTTTTAGATTGTGAGTGTGTGTATTGCTTGTGGTTAGTAGTGTGAGTGGTTGTGTGTGTTATGTGAAGTGAGTAGCAAGGGGGTTAATGGTGTGGAGAGTGAGATGTGTTTCTTTTGTCCAAACAACCCAAATTCGTCATAATATTCATCCACGTTTTTAGTAGCCAAAGCAACTTAGAAATGCCATAACTTTTAGCTCAGAACTCCGATTAATCTTTTGTTTTATTCAAAAGAACCGTATCGAAGTTAGATTTCCAAATATATATATATTAATAGGTCAAATGAATTCTAGAACTTTCTGTAGAACTATTTGAGTGTCAACTATCCGAAAGACGAACGCGTTTCGGTGTTTTCGCGATTCCGGGAGCTTCCGGACACGAAAATGCGATCTGTTTGAAGTTTAGAAAAGCTAACATGAAGGGCTACGAGATACTTTAATTCTAGAATCTAGTGAAGGCCCAAATGGTATAGTATTGGTTTTAAGTAGAAGACTGACTATACGATATAGCATTTTGTGTAACCTATGATCCTATGTAGTATGGATATTAAGTGAATGTAGGTATCATAGGTTGTCAAGACTATGTACGATATAGTATATATATTATTGATAGGTAATATGTGTTAGTTAGTGTGTGTTTATGTTGATACAAATGGTATCAAGTATTAGTATTAGAGTTAGTTGGGATATGTTAGAGTTATCTTAGAAGTTAAGATAATTAGTGTATATAGATATCTTTGTATCTATGATATATTAGAGTTAGAAGATTAGATGATTAGTTATTTAGTGTCTAGTAGATGTTAGAATTAAGGTAGATAGTATCTTAGGTTACTAGATGTTAGTATCTTAGAAGTAGATAGTGTATCTTAGATTTACCATTTACCTTAAGGTAATGGTTTACCTACAAGATAAGGTATTAGGTTTACCTTCAAAGTAAAGGGGTTTACCTAGATTCTATAGGTTATATGTTAGATATTAGTTAAGATGTTATGTTAGTACATTAGATAGTTAGTTATTTAGATATTTGAGGGGTATCTTGGTATCTCTTGATACCAAGTTAGTATCTTAAGGTAAATATGAATTTCCTTTACCTTCAAGGTAAATGATTAGTTTACCTTATGACCAATGTATGGTATCAAGATACCAAGGTAAGGTATCAAGATATCAAGGTAAGGTATAGGTTTACCCAAGTTAAGGTATTGGTATTAGGATGCCAATATGACCAAGGTTGATATGGTATCCTAGTGTTAGTGGGTTAGTGTCTAAGTGTTTGAGTTTGAGTAGGTGATGCTAGATTGTGGAAGGATTATATATATATATATATATATATATATATATATATATATATATTAAAATATATTAATATATATACATATATTAATATATATTTTATATATAAAATATATAAAATATATATTAATATATGTATATATATTAATATATTTTAATATATATATATATATATATATATATATATATATATATATATATATATATATATATATATATATATTAATATATATATATATATTTATATATATATTTAAAAAAATATATATATATATATATATATATATATATATATATATTAATATATATATATATATATATATATATATATATATATATATATATATATATATATATATTATGAGAGTATATAGATATAGGTTATGATTCATAGGGAGGATATGTATATACTTGATATATGATATCTATATGTATACATATCCTCCCTATGAATCATAACCTACATCTATATACTCTCATAATATATATATATATATTTTTTTTTCTCATAATATATATATATATATATATATATATATATATATATATATATATATAAAAAAAAAATGAGAGTATATAGATATAGGTTATGATTCATAGGGAGGATATGTATATACTTGATATATGATATCTATATGTATGTGTTAGGGTGGTACTATATGGGTAAGGATATATGTAGTATGTATATATATTAATATATCCTAAGTATTATAGATGTTGACCACTAGTCCAAGTTTGACTAAGTTGACTAGATGTTTGACCAAGGGTTAACTTTTGACCTAGAGAGGCCTAGTGCATGTAGAATTCATTGTTTAATTCCATTATTCATTATATAACACATTGTAACCCGTATATTATTAAATAGGAGTCTGTGAGTCCAGTTCGGACACCGATATACATCAGTCGCTCAGGATATCAGGCGAGTACATTCTTTGATCGTTTCATACTTGCTAGGACTTATATTTTTGCTGTATTACTTTACTTGATGCTGTCACGTTGGTAACACGGATTGGTACTATATGGATCTTTTCATGAGATGTTATTTCCCTCGGGAGCATCGGGTACGTCATGTCATATGCGTTTCACTTTCATCATGTACTCATGTGCTTTTACTATTTATGTATACTCATGTGATTCAAGTACTCTCATGTTCACAGAGCCCTCATGTATAACTTCATGTGTACTCATTTATGAGCCCCCATGTGATGATCATGTACAATAACATAACCTGTCTAGATCATTGTGTATTAATTAGGGTACAGGAGAGTAGAAATAGTCATGTAAACAATTCCAAGTAGTATAATCATGTACAACTCAGTAGTATAATCATGTATTGATCAAGTTGTTCACATGCCTATCTTGTACTCTAAACTACTAGTCACTTGTAGTTCTTTACTTATAGTAGATATTTCCAGTACAGTTATCTCTCTCTCTTTTTTATGTACATTTCTTTCAGCGATTCATTTATCTTACTCTATTGCATGCTTTATATCCATGTCATGATATGAACTGTATGAGATGTATTATGCTCGTTCCTGTCCTGATTGGACCTGTTGAAAATATTACAGGTAATATAGAGATTCACAGCTAGCCTAGAGGACCAGTAGAGCTTGGAGTAGATTGCTAGTTTATGGTTTAGTTTTCTTTGTTGAAATGTGTATTGTAATAAGTGGAGATTTGAGTTGTATTTGAGATTGTTTGAGATATTATTATTTTAGAAGTTTATTTAAGTTGTTGCTTTAAGTTTAGTATAGACTTCTGTGTTATCCTATTGTGCTTAGACTGTGATTGAGTTATATCATATCTTATACTTGTCCTCCGTTCGGAGTTGAGATTTATGACAGGTACATTATATATATATTGCGTGAGTTGTTTAGTTAGCGACCTTGAACAGTGTTCTACCGCCGATTTTGTGGCGTAGGCTGGACATACCCACTTCTTGTGCCCCTATACTGGGTGCGGGTCGTGACAATTTGGTTTGAGATGGAGAGGTTTGGTATTTAAGTCAATTTCTCTCTCTCTCTCTCTCTCTCTCTCTCTCTCTCTCTCTCTCTCTCTCTCTCTCTCTCTCCTCCATAACTTTCATTTATTTCTTCTCATCTTCTTCATTTACTCATCTCCACCTACACCCAAGCCCTAGGCAAGTGCAACTTGCTTCATGATGGATCTCAAATTTTATTGTTCCTTTGTCTTCCTTGCTTGATTCTAAGCCTCTTTAGAACTTGGAGATTTTAGTTTTGATTGTTATAGTTTTGTAGATCTAAGTTTATAGTTTCTTCAATTTTTTTCTTGATTTTGATCTCTTAAACTTTGTTATTTTCGAAAACTACTTATTCCATGTAGTAGAGAATTCAATTTCATTCAGTTTAGACCTTTATTTTTCCCAATTTCGAGTCCTTTAGCCCAAGTTATAGACATTGGAAGTTTCTAAAACTCCATGACCAAAAGCTTGCTGGTAGGGACGACACCTCGCGCACCTTGTGCACCTCGTGCGCACCTCGCGCACCTTTTGGTCCGCACACATTGCACCTCGTGCACTTTTTGGTCCGTGCACCTTGTACCTCGTGCACATTTTCGTCCGCACACGTTGCACCTTGCGCACCTTTTGGTCCGTGCACCTTTTACCTCGTGCACCATTTGGTCCGTGCACCTTGCACCTCGTACACCTCGTGCACCTTGCGCCATGCGTCTTTTTTCGTGCGCGAACCACTCTAAATGACTGTTTTTGTCCGTTTAAGCTATTTTGTAGCTAGAATCTTGAAAAACTCAAATCATGAAAGTTATAGATCTTTGTCTTGGCTTCAAGAATCTTCATGTCCCACTTTAATCAGAGTTCATATGTGACTTATAGTTTCAATCACACATGGGTGTTCTCGATCTTCTTTGAATATTTTTTCTATACTTAGCCTAAATTACGACGACCCGACTTGACATTTGATAGTCTTGAGATAGCAACTTGAACATGATAATACGAACCCGTCTTGATAACTCTTGATAAGTTGCCCGTCGAAGCGCACTCCAGACAAGTACTCTTAACATGACATGTATAATCTTGAAAGGCTGTTGCGACAGCTACCCTGACTTGCTAAGTAACTCTTGTCTTGACACCGTGGTTGACTTTCTTGATTGTGCCTGTACAAGCTACCTGTCTCATCTTGCATCATGTCTAGGACATGGATTCCTGGTTACCATGGTCAGGAATTCATAATAAATTTGACTAGGTTAATGACTAGATTGATCAAGTAGTTCATATAGAGAGATTTTTTTCAATTACAGGCGATCCCGTTATCCTGGCCATACCTGAGGGACTTATAGCCTACCGACGAGTAGGGCACATTTTTATCCCACTATCATGTGGGGCACTTCTTGAAAACATAAGTACTGAAAGTACACCAGTAATCTTGATAACTCTTGTAACTCTAATAAATCACCTCGTTTGGATAACTTGGATAGCTGCAGGGCTTATGACTGCAGGAACATCTCATTGCATCTTGCTAGTAACTAGGAATGTGATACCCCTAGTTAGCTAATAATAGTAAGCCGTAGGACATGATTGGCCGGGCCTGAATGCTTGCTCGTGATTTGTATGGGAATTATATTCCAATTTTTGTTTTTCCTAATGCAAGCTATTGTTTTATTTTAACCCTGCCTTCTTTTCATTGAAGCATCATTCTGGGGTCTGACCCAGCTGGTTTTGTATGGGCAGATTTTGGAGTGCTACCCGAGGATCTTCCTGCTTATCAGCCAGATGGTGAACACCAGACGTAATACTGGCAATAAGTGGATTTCTTATTTTGCTCTCCCACTCTATTATAAATTATTCTTTTGAGGCGTTTAGCCGTCGAGCAAGTGTTAGCTCGTGTTGAAACTTAATTTCTGTTTGCCTAAGGGCTGTAACATGATTGACAAATCCTAGGGTTGATCATGTATGACTTAACCCTTGCTAGTCTCGTATTTCGTATGACTAGCTTCATGATCATCTGAATATATAATGTTTGGGACGCCTTACTTTGTATGTCGGAAGATCTAACATCTTGTACATTTATTTGCTTGCTTGAGATTAAGACACTAGGCTTGTTCCAGACCATAGAGACTAGTGGATTGTAGTTTAACCCTCATGCTTTTAGACAGCCGTGATCGTATTACGAGGTGGGTTGCACGTCAATATGCGAGGTGGGTTGCATCTCCAGTATCCTGGTTCTGAGGCGTGACATGCCTGGTGTTCACCATCTGGCTGAAAGGCAAGTAGATCCTCGGGTGCTACTCCGAAATCTGGCCATACAAAACCAGCTGGATAAGACCCCAGAAAAAGTAAGTGCCACAAGGGAGACTCCACTTAGGAACTAAAACCAGCATAAATGAATAAAAGAACTGATGAATGAACATAATTAAATAACATAAAAAACATGCTTTAAAGAATCATATTAGCTTGCATTAAGAAAATAAGAGGTGGAATATAATTCCTATGTTAATCATGAGACAATCATTCAGGCACAGTCAATCAAGTCCTACGGCTTGCTATTATTAGCGAACCAGGGTTATCACAGGCCTAGTTACTAACAAGATGCAGTGAGATATTCCTGCAGTTACAAGCCCTGCAGATTATCCAGGTTATCCAGGCGGGGTTATAAGAGTTACAAGATTACTAATTTACTTTAGTACTTATTGTAGGTCCTAAAAATCAAGTTGCACCCATCAAAAAAGCAATGAAAACCAAATTGCGCACCTTTCAATGAACTATGCAGGAAGCAGATTGCGCAACAAATCAACCGCGCAAGGTTGAACTGCGCCAATATCCAAGCGCGCAATGCTGACGTGGCAACGTCATCATTACCTGACACAAAATTAGATTTTCTGACAACTGACAGCCCAAAAAGCGAGGAGTCTGTTCGTTTCTCGAGCCGCATCGAATTCTATGACAGCTGTTAGCGCGGTCCAGCTGTCAACTCCCAGCACAGTCTGCCAGCCCAACTGAAGCGCAGTCTGCCAGATCCTCTTCAGCGCAGTTCGATCCCAGCGCAGTCTGAAGTTAGCGCAGTTCAAGCGGCACAATCCATCAAGATAACTAACATTTTATACGTGGCCTACATGCCATCAATTTCTTACCATGTGGCAACCGTCTATACACGACCATGCGCATTTCAATCAAACAATACCACGCGTCTAATACAGTTGAGCCACGATCGAGTAACTGCCAGCGCAGTTCGCTGTTTGTGCAGTCTAATGCCTGCGCAATCCAACCTGCGCAATCCAGAAATAACTACTAATTAGTCATTTTCCAGAACTCTATAAATAGAGTTTCAAGTCCTTCATTATGAAGATCAGATCATTATTATCACCAGAGATCAGGAGTTCTTGTCCAAGTGTTGCTGCATTCTTCAGAGGCTATCGTCTTCAAAGTTCACATCGTCCAAGGGATAAAGCGATCGTCTTCAGATCGGATTCCTATAGTTGTACTTTCCCAGAATTCAATTGTAATCTTCTTACAAAGTTTGTAAAATAAAAAAAACTTTTTGTTTTTGTAAACAAAATAGCGACTCTGCTGGGGACGACTTTCTCCTCCGACGAGGAAGTGACAACTCTATGTGACATTGCGTCTATCGGAAAGACGCAGAAGACGCTGGTTGTGAAGGTCAACGAGACTGCCTACGAGGCGATGATCAACTCCGGGGCTACTCGTCGCACCGCAACCTCTGCCAAGAGCAAGGTTCGTTCAGTGTGGACTCCAAAGTCCTTTGCGTAGTCCTCTGTGCAGTCCTCTGCACAATTATCTGCGCAAACTGCTGTCTCTGCTGCTAAGGAGCTACTGGCCACTTCTGCTCCTGCGCAAAACACCACCCGCGCTGCCAAAGCGCAAGCCAGAACTCCTGTGCAGTGTACTGCTCCTCTTGCTGCCGCGCAAGCCACTTCCTATACTGCTATGGCAAAGTCCAAGACACCTCTCCCTCTGGCGCAGTTGGTGACCTCCTTCCCTCCTGCGCAATCCACTGAAGCAAGAACTCCTGCTGCACAAACTACAGTTTCTGTGGCCAAAAGGTCATCTGTCAAAGCTTTCCAAGCGCAATCAGCCAATATTGTCATTTCAACCTCTGTGCAAGCTACTCCAGCGCAGTCCAATAGGGATAGCCTTTTGGCTAATCTCCCTTCTTCTTACAGTAAGGAGAAAAACTCTGCTCCTCTTTCCAAGCACCTGTTGCTCCAGCGCAATCCACTGGGGTAGTCTGTTGACTGTTCCTCCTCCTCCTCAGAACAAAGGAAAAGGCCCGTTGGTCTTTTCGCAAACTTCCTTGTTCCATGACTTGGAAGACAACAGAGGAAAACGCTCTTTAGCCAACCCTTCCTCACAAAACATGAAAAAAGGTCCTTTGGTCTTTTCTCAGTCTTCCCGGGTCTTTACCTCGGAAGATCAATCTGAACGTGCCTCGGCACCAATCAGTACAAGAACTCTCTCAAACAAGAGTTCTTCTCTCCCTGCCAAAGAAAAATGTACTGATCAAAGAGGTATTCTGCCTACTCCGGTAGCAGAATTCCAAGATCTCCCAACTCTCCGGATATCCCGCTCAAAACAGAGAAAATTACTGGTGTCTCAGACAGAAACCCCTGGAGGTGAGTTTGCTGATCTACGGGATTATCTCAATAGACCTCGGTCTACATCAACTTCGGCGAAACGCAAGCAGCCAATGCCGAAGATGAACCTGCATCAGAAGCAAACTTCCAGGATAAAAAATCCTGATACCTATGCTAATGAAGTGAGTACTTCCCTGTATACTCACGGGACAAAACATCTGAAGAACAGGAACCATGTTCCGAATGTGGCCAAAGAACATATCCCTCAGACTTATTCTCGTCCCGTCATTGTTCCTGACCTCCGAGAGCACCTCAGGCAAAAGCAGGATAATACCTCAACACCTCCAGTTCAACCACTTGAATACCATTGTAATCACAAGGTTGTCATCAAGTGCTGTTGCCAGATAACAAAACGGTCTGTCTTCGATCATCTGAATTTTGCAACTTCCGAACCAATGTCAGAAGACGAAGACGAAGTGTTGTATGCTTCCGTCAACATGGCTTCTCAAGACACTGGGGGTAGAAAGTGCTCCAAATACGACAAGCCTCGTAAACCAGCCAGCGATACTTCGATTTACTCCAAAAATCTTCTGAAGGAGTATTTCGACACACCTGATCCCGAAGCCGAGATACAATCGGTCAAAGGAATCTTCTCCAAGAACCTTCTGGTCATCGTCCTATTTCTCATTCAGGAGATGATTCCTTCTCTGACTATGATGCATACAACGAAAGTTCTGAACAGACAGTATCTTCTACTGTACCTAGAGAAGTGACAGCTTATGTTGTCACTGAAGACCCAGATGCTTCTAGTTCAGCAAATCAAGAACAACGAATAGCTGTACTAGAGGATAAGCAGAAGACCATGGTTGAAATGGTCACAAATATACATTCTATCATCGTGGCCCAACATACAAACCACCAATCGTACCTGCTGCAAACCCTGAGATTATAGCATCGTTGGTGCCTGTTACTGCAGGTCTGGGGGTAGTATCTCCTCAAATACCCCTGTACAAATTCAACCTACACCCAGTCAGTCAGGAGCTGGGGGTAGCACTTACCACGCTGTTCCTCCCCCTAACACTATAATTCAGCTCGCTCCTTCTTATTTATCAGAGGATGCTAATGAAGCTGTCAAACTCTTGCGCACTCAGTTCTAGGCCTTTAAAGAGAAAGACAATTTACAGAGATTGGGGATCAAACAACCCTATCCGGTTGAATAGAAGGAAGTCCCATTCCCTCCAAAGTACAAGATTTCTACAATTTTGCTGTTTGACGGCAGCACTTCTCCGAGTCAGTTCATTAACCACTTTGAGGTAATGACTGTTCAACTTCAGCCAAATGACGCTCTTCTTACCAGGGTATTTGTCGGCTGTTTAGCCGGTGTAGCATACGATTGGTACAGAAGCTTGCCTGATGGCTGTATCACTTCTTTCTCGGATCTTAAACAAATCTTCTTGGAACGATTCTATGAAGGAATCAACGACATGACCGTGTCGGCCCTCAACAAGATCAAACAAAGACATAATGAAACCGCTGAGAGTTTTATTGAAAGATTTCACCGAGAAACATTAAAGATGCCTCCTGGAACTCCGACCGCTGTCACTATAGATACCTGCAAGGCAAATCTTTTGTCTATTATCAGCATGTGGACTGGGTCAACCCAATTTCAAGACTGGCCATCATTTATTGTCAATGCTAAAGCAGCTGAAGTTAGTGCTGAAAAGTTCAAGCAGTTGGGGATACACATGTCTAATCCCGACCGGGATGAACACCCGACATCTAGTAGCGGTAATCGCCAGAACAACCGCAAAGGTAAAGAGATTTTGAACATCAATTTGAAGAACAAAGAATCCCTGGCTGTTAACGTAGCTCCACCTATGTCTACTTCTACTCCTTCTGCCCCTCCACCAAGGAAACCTCGTCCGAAAGTAGAGTACTCATTTGACGAGAATGACACCGTGAGCATCTTTGATTGCTTGATCAAAAGCAATAAGCTCCAACTCCTAGACCCGAAGAAGCCTGATGAGGTCGGTAAGACTGATCATCCCAAATATTATGTTTATCACAGGTTTATTGGGCATCCCACTCGAGCATGTTACGTGATCAAAGAAAAAATTCAAGAGCTCGTCAACACTGGTGTTGTCACCCTTCAACAAGATGAAAAGACTGTTACCGCGAACATGGTCTCAGTACAGTTCGGTAACTTCCCTCCACAGATGCTACAGCATGGTGTCATCCCTATCCCCAAGGCCACTCTCGAGATCGTGAATCTTTCTCCTCCACGGAGTGAAGGTCTCGTTCCCCTATCTCTTGATAACGGCAAAATTATGTGGATCCACCCGGACCTTGTTGCTGACTTCGAAGCTCCTTCTAAACAAAAAGACCGCTCCAAGGGCAGAACAAAGATCTGTAATCTGGTGTCTTTTGATCCCATAGTTGAAGAGAAAATCCTGCTGGGCACCAGGTCAGGGAAAGCCCACTTACGGGAACTTCCCGAGAATCTCAAAAACCCTGCTTCTTCTTCTGAGTCTGCTCCAGTGCAACCTGCTTCTATTGAGGGCATCCCCTCTGCATCCTCACCGGTTGTAGAACCTACTCCTCCCAAGCCGACGGTAGCCGACAAAGGCAAACAACAAGTCCGCTTCGATAAACCTTTGAAGAAGTCATCTCCTTTTGGACTTGAGAAGCCATATAACTTTGATATCTTGGCCCAACTAGCCAATACACCGGCCAGGCTGTCAATCTTCGAGCTCTTGCGCCTCTCCAAAGAGACTCGAAAAACTCTGAGTGAAGCTCTAATGCAGGCAGAAACCTGTCTAACCCTTCTAAAGAAGCCGAAAGCATAGGCTATCTCTTGCCTCCATTGCCACAGTATGTTGGAGTTAATTCCAAACATTACTTTCACACAGGATGATATGCTGATGGAAGACAATAGGCATGACCGTCCTCTATACTATACAGGATATGTCGACTCGATGAAAGTCGATCGTATTCTGATAGATCCAGGGTCAGTACTCAGCATCATGCCAAAGATAATGCTAGATGCACTGAAGATCCCAGTACATAGTCTTTCTGGTACAATCACCACCATCTTGGGGTTTAACCAGGGTAGAAGTGAGCCTCTGGGTAAGATTCGCCTAAAACTCCAAATAGGCAATCTCCGCACAAAGGTGACCTTCTACATTATAGACAACCATGGTTGCTTTTACAATGCTCTTTTGGGGAGACCATTCTTACATGAACACAACATTGTTCCTTTGACTCTCCATCAATGTTTCAAATACGTTGATGATAATGGAGAGGTTCAAAAAGAGGTTGCGGATCTCTATCCTTTTAAAGGTGTCGAAGCATATTGTAACGATGCTCGCATGTATAAAGATGAGTTCATGAAAGTAGTACTGGCTCTGGACACTGAAGAAGAACAAAAAGCAATGCCCAATGACACCCTCATCATACCTGTTAAAGGGCGTGTTTCTCATCCTCAGTCCTCCAAACCACTGGCTATTCACTTGCCATTCCAGAAGCAACCAACCGATGGTGGTCAAGATCAAAGGGAGCTCACCTCTTCTGAGCCACTTGTCATCGACCTACGTCGTAACAAGGATAAAAGACAGCTCACCTCTTCTGAGCCACTTGTTATTGATTTATCTCATAACAAGGATAAAAGGGAGCTTACCTCCTCTGAGCCACTTGTTATTGACCTTCGTCGTAGCAAGCCTCCTCCACGTTCTTCTTCTCCCCCTCTTGTAATCAATCTGACCAAGCCTGCTAAGGCTACAGGTCCTGTTGTAAATACAGATGTACAAATCAATAAAAAAGCATCTCCTTTCCAGTATACTAATGTCATTTATCATGCTAAGTGCTATTTGGATATGTTAGATAGCTTTCAGTCATTTACAATGGGAGTTGTACAGTCTCTTCAGACAGAGGTCTTACTCGAACACCCAGAGGATTCATACTTTGTTGTCCCTTCTCGAAAGAGAGGCGAGAGTCCAATACTTTTTAGTAAAGGGCCAGAACAGCAATTCAGCTATACGGATGATAGCAAAAATAACGATATGGGACGTCTCCAACTTCGTCGTTATAGTCAACAATCAAAAGACATCATCCGAAAGATGGGTTATGACTTCAAGAATGGCCTCAACTATGGTAAGGGTAGAAGAACTCATATCCGTATGGTTGTTCCGAAAGGAAAATCAGAGATATACTACAGCAGGACAAAAAGAGGTCTCGGATATGCTTTACCTCCGGTATTATCTCCGGAAGTCTCCGAATCCGATAGTGAGGAGCGCTCTAACTCTTCTGATTCCAGATCATGGGACTCTGACACCAGCATTGGTCAGGTTCATCGGCTGATTGTATCTTCTAACATGGTCTCCACTGAACTTCCAGAAGACTATGTCGAAGATATCGAAGAAAATCCTGAAACAGATCCTTCGGCTCAATGAATGGATACCCAATGGGAACTCCGATTCGAACAACGGGAACCTCCTACCGAAGATCAATTGGTTCAAATTGATGTAGGAGAAAGCGGGTTACCTCGTCCAATATTTATCAGTAAGAACCTTCCAGAGGCAGATAAAAAAGAATTAATTCTTCTTATTCGAGAATATATTGATGTCTTTGCTTGGAGTTATAAAAATATGCCAGGTTTAGATCCCAAAGTTGCTACTCACAAATTGAATATCTTGTCTAATGCAAAGCCAGTCAAACAACATCAAAGGTGATTCAAGCCAGAAATGATGGACGCTATTGATGATGAAGTCAAAAAGCTTATAGCTTGTGGCTTTATTCGAGAAGAATAACATCCAGATTGGGTAGCTAATGTTGTCCCAGTCTTGAAAAAAACTGGCAAAGTTCGAGTTTGCATCGACTTCAGGGATCTTAATGAAGCCTGTCCAAAAGATGAGTTTCCTCTCCCTATCACAGATGTCATGATCGACAATACTTGTGGGTTCGAGCAAATATTCTTCATGGATGGATTCTCTGGATACAATCAGATTCGGATGAATCCTGAAGATGAAAAACACACTTCTTTTCGTACTTCTCGCGGAGTCTACTACTATACTGTGATGCCATTTGGTCACAAGAACGCGGGTGCAACTTACCAACGAGCTATGAGTACCATCTTTCGAGATCATCTTCGTAAGACTGTTGAATGCTATGTTGACGATATTGTCGTCAAGAGTCGTCTAAAGGAAGATCACATCCACGACTTGAGAACAATCTTCAATCTGATGCGCCAACATCAACTCAAAATGAATCCCACCAAGTTATTCTTAGGTGTCTCTAGTGGCAAATTTCTCGGCTTCGTCATTACCTCTAAAGGTATACACGTGGATCCCGAGAAGATCAAAGCCATTCAAGAGATGCGTCCTCCATGCAACCTAAAAGAGCTACGAGGATTCCAAGGTCGACTTACGTACATCAGGAGGTTCATTTCGAATCTGTCTGGATGTTACAGACCATTTACTTAGCTAATGAAGAAGGGTGTATCTTTCATTTGGACTTTAGAATGTCAACAAGCATTCGATGACATAAAGCAATATCTGATGAACCCATCAGTCTTGGTGCCACCGATCTCAGGCATACCATTCTTAATGTATGTCCGTGCTATGAATCATTCATTGGGTGCTTTACTTGCCCAAAAGAACAAAGAAGGCCATGAACAGGTCATCTACTATCTTAGTCGTACTATGATTGGTGCCGAACACCGTTATAGTCCGATCGAAAAAGAATGCTTAGCTCTTATGTTTGCTATTCAAAAGACGAGGCATTACATCATTGGCCAAACTATTTATGTCATATCCCGAGTTAATCCTCTTCGGGTATTGATGAAGAAGCCTAGCACACTCAATTCTCGGTTAGCTACATGGGCCATTCTGCTAGCCCAATATGACATGGTATATGTTCCACAAAAGTCTGTCAAAGGCCAAGCGCTGGCTGACTTTTTAGCAGCTCATCCTGTTCCGGAGACATCTAAGCTTTATGATGAAATTCCAGATGAGACATTGGAATCAAATATGATCTCAGAAGAATTTCCTACTTGGCGTCTGTTCTTCGACGGTGCCTCCAGGATCGGACCAAATGGTGCTATTGTCGTAGGAGTTGGGGTTGTTCTTGTTTCTCTAGACGGGTCAACTATTCAAAGAGCCTACTCTCTAGATGAACCTTGCTCCAACAACATAGCAGAATACAATGCTCTACTCATTGGCCTTCAATTAGCTAAGCAACTGGACGTCGAATATCTTGAAGTCTATGGCGACTCCAAGCTGGTTGTTAACCAGGTCAGAGGAACCTATGAAGTTCGTCATTAAGATCTAGTACCTTATCATGAAGCGGCAATCAACATGGCTACATCATTCAAAACCTTCTTCATCGAATATGTCCGTCGAGCTTGCAATACTAAAGCAGATGCTTTGGCCAATCTTGCAGCAGTCTTAGCCATCCCTATCAAAAGACAGCAGGTGGTGGTTGTCTCTAATCGGGAATTGTTCTGCATCGAAAACAATCGTAATATTGAGTTCAGTAATCTTACTGAAACCAATATTATCAGTGAAGATTGGAGAACTCCTTTCATCAACTTCATAGTCCATGATATACTTCCTGAAGATCCCAAGGAGGCTACGAGTATTCGTCGACGATCTCTCCGGTTCTACTATAATCAGACCACCAAGACTCTCTATCGACGTACTTATGACGGTCTTCTTTTACGTTGTCTTGCTAGTGATGAAGCGAAGCAAGTATTGCGTGAAGCTCACGATGGTATTTACGGAGCACATCAACCCGGTCCTAAACTATAAGATCGTATCCGATGCATGGGTTATTACTGGCCCTCTATGGTATCTGATGCCATCGAATATGCAAGGAAATATCGAGCTTGTCAAATCTATGCAGATTTCATCCATCAACCGTCGGAATTCCTACATCCAACTGCTGCTTCCTAGCCTTTTGAAGCTTGGGGTATGGATGTTATAGGTCCTATCAACCCTCCTTCTTTTAGAGGACATCGGTTCATACTAGCAATAACCAATTATTTCTCCAAATGGGCTGAAGCTATACCTCTGGCTGAAGTCAAGACCAGTAGCGTCATCAACTTCGTCAAACACCTTGTCATCTATATATTTGGTGTACCTCGACGAATCATTTATGACAACGGACCTCAGTTCATCAGTCAAAAGTTCACCAGGTTTTGTGACGATCATCGGATTGACAATGTCGCTTCGACAGCTTACAATCCTGCTGCTAATGGTTTAGCTGAAGCATTCAACAAGACTATTATCAAACTCCTTAAGAAGTTTGTATCTACTAACAAACGGAACTGGAGTGAAAAGCTTGGAGAATGTCTATGGGCCTACCGTACTACGATCTGCAACCCCACAGGCTGTACACCCTTCTCTCTGGTGTACGGTTGTGAAGCAGTTCTACCTTTGGAACTTCAGATCCCATCCCTGCGGATTGCCATCGCCAACGAGCTCACTACAGAGAACAACGATCTCCTTCGACTTCAAGAATTAGAAGCGCTCGACGAGAAAAGGTTATTGGCTCAACAGCATATTGAGTTATATCAAGCCCGAATCTCAAAAGCTTTTAATCGCAAAGTTAAGGTCAGAGCTTTTCAGAAAGGAGAACTGGTTCTAACCGTCAGACGTCCTATGACTATGACTCATATGAACAAGAGCAAATTCGACGCAAAATGGAAAGGTCCATATATCGTAAGCAAAGTCTTCTCAAATGGAGCCTATCAACTTACAGAGTTAGATGGTCGAGTTGCTATGATGCCCATCAATGGCAAGTTTCTCAAAAAATACTATGTATGAATGTAACAGGGATTTCATGTAAATATGATCAGATAGTTCATAAATAAAGTTTGATTTTATTTCATCATAAACGATGTTACATAATATCATGGACGAGGATCGCTATCGTCCTTCTTATAGATAGGACGAGGACCACTGTCGTCCTTTTCAAAAACATAATCGGTAAAAGAGCCGAGAACATCCTTGTTCGAACCCACCAGGAACTTGCAAGCAGCCATCCTCATGGCCTCTTCTTCCTCCGTCGTCCCTGGTTCAAGTAGGAAGTCCAAGATGTCCCTTGGCGGCTTGGGTGCAGATGAAGCTTCGCCCGCCTCTGTCTGTTTTGGCTGGATCGGCTCGATTGGACGTTCCTCAGTGCCCGCTTCAACCTTCGAGGCGATCTCAGCCTTCTTGGATGCATCTCCAGATGACATCTTTGTGCTGAAAAGTGAAAGTGATCATTCTATCTAATCTTCTATTCTATTTATAGACAGAGATTCGTGAAACAACGAAGCGACACATTCATCCGACGGTTCGCCCTTTCACTACATTCATCTGACGGTTCACCCGTTCACTAATATCATCTGACGGTTCGCCCGTTTACTACATTCGTCCGACGGTTCACCCATTCATCCTATTCATCCGACGGTTCACCCGTTCATCCCATTCATCCAACGGTTCACCCGTTCATCCATTCATCCGATGGTTCACCCGTTCATCCATTCACCCGACGGATCACCCGTTCATTCAATTCCTCTGACGGTTCATCCGTTCATTCCAACGATTTATTTCGTTCATACATTTTGACGATTCATCCGTTCATTCATATCATCAACTTGTCATGTATTTATTACCTTTGATTAAGTTGTCTACTGAAATAATGATATTCAACAAATTATATTCTGCCATGTCCACATTACCTCTGAGTAGATATAATGAATATAATTATTTTCTAAATCAAGAAATATATCATGTCTCAGACCTCTGAATATATTTTCTATCGCTATTATATATATCCGAATGAGATATGCAATAAATAATAGAGCCACAAAGAAAATGTCTTTTTATTGGTCAAAATTAAAAGGCATTACAAAAAGACATGTCACGAAACAGAAGATATAAAAAGTCTTCCTATTCAGCTGGTGGGGTCATCAAACTAGCCATCTGCTGCTTTAAAGTTTGAAGTCGCTCTTCACGAGAATCCATCACCCGCCTTCTAGCTTCCTCCATTCCAGAATTATCATCAAAAGTCGGCAAGGTTACTAGTCGGTGGGAGATTTCAGCTTGATGAGTCCTGACATACTCATTTCTTTCGTGGGTCAGAATGTACAGTTGCTGGACTGCAGCTTGATATTGAGTGGTCTCTTCTTCCAGAGCAAGTTGAACAATTCTCAACTCTTCTTGAAGTCGATCGAACTCTGCTTTCAGCTCAGCAACTTTCTTTTCCTTCTCCCCAGCAGCAGATGCTATTATTTCCATCTGGGAGTTATACTCTGAAGACTTGGCAGCGAAAGTGTCCAAGAAAATCTGGAAATCAGCTTTCGTAACTGCAGCCTCTCGAGACATCCTCTCAAACTCAGCATGTACCAAGGGCTCTACCTCCCCCCGATTAAGATCTTTGTAGATCTTAACTGATTCCTCCAGCTCATCCAGTATGTGTTCAAGATAAACAGCTTGAGCTTCATCACCTTGATTTCGGATGGCACTGATTAGATAAGAGGTTGGACCTCTAACAGTGATGAAACCAACATCTTCTTTCTCTATTACCCTTTCTACTAAGGGTCCCAATGAATTGAAGAAAAGGTTGGTGAAGGAGCCAATTATAAATCTGTTAGTAGCTATGGCACCGGGTGTAGCAGCTACTCCTATGGAAGTTGAAGTAGCAGGTGCCTGCACAGGCGGAAGTTCGGCAGCATGAACTGTAGTCTCTTTGGACAAAGAAGCCATGGTAGAGCTGGTTGCTCCTCCTAGATGTTCCTCTGCGAAATCAAATAAACCTCATCAGTTTGCTGTCATTAGCAACTGTCGAAAAGGATCAAAAGTAAGGGCAATCTTACCATTGCTGGGTCCAGTGACAAGTTTGTCATCTGCTGACATGGGTTGTGGCCTCGCAGAAGTAGCTTCAGACATTACTGCCTGGCTACTACCCACTTCAGAGCCGTCTGATAAATGATGGATACTGCTGGCTATCGCCTTTATTTGCACTATATCAGTGCATATTGGAGGAATCGGAGAAAGTTGAATTTCTACATGGATAAAAATTAAGATGTCAGCCATTTAATCCATAAAAGAAGGGTATTAATATCAGTCAATACCAATACCTCCTTGATGGGTGACAGTAGCTCCCTCCGGTGCTACTTCTTTAACCGCATCCTTCTCTGGGGATGCATGTACATCAGCATCCTCATCTGGATTCAGAGTGTCATCAACAGCCTCTGCTGATGTATCTTCATCACTTGCACTCTCTTCTCGTGCTTCTTCACTATCAGTTGCGGCAACTGGATCTACATCATCGTGCAAGCCAAAGTCACAGTCTTCCAGTGCCTCAATCATTAACTTATCTTCTTCAGCACGTAGTGATCGAGAAGAAACTGGAAGGTGGACGGTTTCTGTTGCAAGTGTTGGAGATTGCAGTACTTCAGGAGATATTTCTGGCTCATTTGGCTTCGCAGCCTCATCTGCTGTCTCCGCAATTTCCTCCCTGGTCTCTACAGCCTCGTCCCTCTTCTCTGGACTGAAAGCTTCCTGCCTGGGTTCAAGGGCAGGTGTAGGAGACGACATCATGACTCCGGTAACAGCACTAGTCACGACCGATGACAGGATAGGTCTTGGAGGAGTGGCCACTTTCCTTCTGAAAACTATTTTCTTTTTGCATAAAGGTCTCTCCGGACTCTCTGCATCTACAACATCTACTTATCTTTTAAGAGAGGTCGGAGTCGTCGCCTCTTCTCTTTGAGTCGACTCAGCCTACTGCCGAGATTACGACCGGGTAGTGACCCTTTCTGAGGATTCTAAGACAATCTTTCTCTTAGAAACTGGCGAAGAAGGTTCTTCCGCCTTCCTCTTCTTCCTCTCCTTGATTGGAGATCTGACAACCTTCAAGGAGACGTGCAGCGGCTCATTGACTTCTTCAGGAAAGTTGGCTTCCCTCGAAGCTTCCAGCGGTACATCAACTGGCTCATCCTCTTCATCATTACCAGGAGCCAACACAACAGATGCTTCCTTCTTTAATCGTGTTGCTGTCGCAAAGCTATCTGCTAAGTTGAAATTTTTAGCAAAGGTATTCGCTGATGTGTAGAAGAGCTAATAAGTATATAGCATACGAGGACCATGATCGCTCCTTAGCGGCATCGAGAACGCCGTCCTCGTGTCCCGAACATTATAGTAAGCCCAAGCCCGGGCTCCATCAATCAGATAACCTTTTCCCTGTAGGCACGTTATGGCGTTACCTACATGGAATTGGTCATAGCCGAATTAGCATACAAAACGGCTAGGGAGATAAGGCTCCAGATAGCATTCATCTTCAAACCGGTACACCAAGTAAGATGGCCGGATCATCTTCAACCAGTCGAAAGTTGTGTGGCCCAGAGGCTGTGCCCTCCCAGAGTCGACAAGGTTGGTGGACATATGCTCGTAGCCAGCTGGAGGAGGAACACAATAGAAGTTCCATCCTTTTCCGAGATTCAGGGCGCGCCTGCAATCTCTTAAAGTGGTATATATCCACTTGCTTTTGGAGAATCTCCTCAAAAAGCTGCCGCTCACCGCCCCCATATCGGGGTTCATCAGTGAAGGATAGTGCAGAAGCATCCATCCGAACAGATATGTGTATGGTAGCTGCAGCCGAGGAAAGCTTCCTTTCTCGCCCTTTCCTCGAAACATTTGATCGACAAAAAGGCAGAGGCCAGCATTCACTCTGCAAGTCGTCGCTGACAATAGATCCATCTGGTAGTCGAAGACTAAGCGGACAGCAGCAAATAGTACACCTCGATGAAAGCGATCGACGATGCTGGCTCCAGGAACGACGTATCGTCGAAGCCAATAAGTGAGGAAACCCGCCAGCTGGGCTTCCTTCGACATGGGCCTGTAGCCCAGCCTCATGTAGCTTTCAATATTGTCTCCTTCCTTGAAAGGAGGACACTGGAGATCATCCTTGATCTTGATATCCATATCATTGTTCTCTTCCATCAACCCTATCACTTCGCTGTTGCTAAGTGGTCTGAAGAAGGTGGGTTTGCAGTTATCGTGCTCCTTGGTCTTCTTCTCAATGATATGGTTGAGAAAGAGATATGGCAACCATTTGGTTGAGTAGCAGGTGCCGGATGTACCACTCTTGTAGTACAAGGAACAGATCTTGTAGTGGTATAGCAGCTCTTCAAAGACAGCCACCATGTCAGCATTCTCTTGGCATAATTTGTCCAACTCATCATTGGTCGGGACAAATTCTTCATAGGGGATGTCCTCCATTGGCAGGCTGGAGATGTACTTCATCTCGTGTAAAGCCAATCCGATCTCTCTGTATGGTGTCATAAAAGTCCCTGTTCTGTAGTTGTATCTCTCCGCCAATGCAAGGAATAGATACGGATTAGGCGGAAAACCATAAACGGTGGCGTACACCGCTTGGTACAGCTCAATCTCCTTAAGCTGGTCTTCAAATTGAGCCAATATCCAATGGCTATACAGATCCATCTCTTGTTATCTGGATTCACAAGACCTGTCAATCAAATATCTTGGTCTGGATACCTTTCCTCGACCTTCGTAAACTCATTTGCGAATATCGAAGTTCTGACTGGTAGCAGCAGGGAAGAGTTTTTCGGTAGGATGCAACCGGGTTTCAGTCCTCTGAGAAGGGAGCTGTGACGCTCAGAAGAACTGTAGAACATGTCTTTGCTGTTTGGCCCCTTCTTCACACAGATATTCTCCATTCGGGCTTGCTGAAGTGGAGTTATATCCCATTCCATCCTTCTGGGGTAGCTCGCAAAAGCATAGCGAGACAGGGGAAGGCATCTGGAAATCTCCGATAGAAGTATCATCTTCTCGCCTCTTTGAAAAAGTCTTTGTTCCACGCGAGGTCTAGGCTGAGAGTTCTTGTCAAAAGCCTCACCGAACAGAAACAACGACTTCTTATGAGTAACTGTGTCTGCAGTTTGGAGTGGCTACCCGTTCATCAAACACAGCAGAGTTTCATTATCTTATGCCATCAGGTTGGCTTGCCGAGATGACGGCAAGGCATATTGAGGATATATCACATGGGAAAGATCCTTCTTGAACTTAGGTTCAGCCAAAGATCCTACAAAGACTTCATAATTGGGATCTTCCCTAAGGTTAACTGCATCAAATAAAGAGATAAAGATCAGTACATGCAAAATCACAAAGTTTCTTTAAAAAGAGTTCATCAAATTGCGCTATGTGCAAAGCATCAGATTGTGCCAATGCAGCCCACATGTGCAAAGTATCCAATTACGCCAATACATCCACTTGCGCAAGACATCAGGTTGCACTAATCCGCTTGCGCAAGGCATCAGTTTCCGCTGGCTCAACTGACTTGCGCAAATCGATGGATTGCCCCGAACATCTGCCAGCGCTTTCTAACCGATTGCGCAAGAATATAGTTTTCATAAAAATGAAAACCATTGTGTGTGCAACCAAAACCCTAAACAGGGTGGCGCAATACCATTAATCTCTAAAAAGAGAGAGGTATGAAGGTTCGAAAATGTCAAGAACCCTAAAAAGGGTTTCGATCGAGTTTGTCATCTACCTTGCAGCGCTGTGTGGCCAATCTCATGGCGAGATATTCGTGGCACAACACGAGTCGAGGGTTCAGCCGGAGCCTTGCCCTTCTCGGTGGTAGTTCGCTTAGGAGCCATTAACGTCGACGGCGAGAGGAAGGAGAAGTAAACGGAGTAGGAGGGAAGCTTTTATCTCTTCAGAAAATCGAAAGGTTGACAGAATGAGAATGGAAACTATTTATAGTTTTCAGAAGTGTAACAGTCACCTCAGATTGCGCCACAAAAGTATGAGCTGATTCCTCCAAACGCGCAGTCAAAGCGCTACTTGCGCAACTTGATTTTAAATTTGAAATTCAAAGTATTTCGAAACTTTGAATATTTTTAAATTTCGAAAACTTTGAAGGGGGTCTTGTAGGTCCTCAAAATCAAGTTGCACCCATCAAAAAAGCAATGAAAACCAAATTGCGCACCTTTCAATGAACTGCGCAGAAAGCAGATTACGCAACAAATCAACTGCACAAGGTTGAACTGCGCCAATATCCAAGTGCGCAATGCTGACGTGGCAACGTCATCATTACCTGACACAAAATCAGATTTTCTGACAATTAACAGCCCGAAAAGCGAGGAGTCTGTTCGTTTCTTGAGCCGCGCCGCATTCTATGACAGCTGTTAGCGCGGTCCAGCTGTTAACTCCCAGCGCAGTCTGCCAGATCTTCTTCAGTGCAGTTCGATCCCAGCGCAGTCTGAAGCTAGCGCAGTTCAAGCGGCGCAATCCATCAAGATAACTGACATTTTATACGTGGCCAACATGCCATCAATTGCTCACCACGTGGCAACCGTCTGTACACGACCATGCGCATTTCAATCAAACAATGCCACGCTTCTAATACAGTTGAGTCACGATCGAGTAACTGCCAGCGCAGTTCGCTGTTTGCGCAGTCCAATGCCTGCGCAATCCAACCAGCGCAATCCAGAAATAACTACTAATTAGTTATTTTCTAGAACTCTATAAATAGAGTTTCAAGTCCTTCATTATGAAGATCAGATCATTATTATCACCAGAGATCAGGAGTTCTTGTCCAAGTGCTGCTGCATTCTTCAGAGGCTATCGTCTTCAAAGTTCACATCGTCTAAGGGATAAAGCGATCGTCTTCAGATCAGATTCCTATAGTTGTACTTTCCCAGAATTCAATTGTAATCTTCTTACAAAGTTTGTGAAATAAAAAGAACTTTTTGTTTTTACAAACACTTATGACTCAAGAAGTGCAACACATGACAGTGTGCTGGAAATGTGCCCTACTCGTCGGTAGGCTACAAGTCCACAGGTGTGGCCGGGATAACGGGATCGCCTGTAACTGGAAAATTTCTCTATATGAACTACTTGATCAATCTAGTCATTCGCCTAGTCAGATTCATTATGAATCCCTGACCGTGGTAACCAGGAATCCATGTCCTAGACATGATGCAAGACGAGACAGGTAGCTTGTACAGGCACAATCAATCATGGAGTCAAGGCAGCAGTTACACTAGCAAGACAGGAATAGCTGTCGCGACAGCAATCAAGATTATACATCTCATGTCAGGTTTACTTGTCATGTCAAGAGTACTTGTCAGGAGTGCGCCTCGACGGACCACAATCAAGACTATCAAGACGGGATCATATTATCATGTTCAAGCAAATTACTAGCTCCGATTAACAAGTTGTCAAGTCGAGCCGTCGTAATTTAGATCAAGTATAGAAAACATGCAAAGAAGATCGAGGACATTCATGGATGTTTTGAAACTATTCGTTACATACGAACTCAAATTAAAGTGATACAGGAAGATTCTTGAAACCAAGACAAAGATCTACAACTTTTAGGTTTTGAGTTTTACGAGATTCTAGCTACAAAATAACTCAAACGGGCAAAAATAGTCATTCGTACACGTGCACGCTGCGCGCGCGAACAAAACTGCCCACGGCGCACGAATCATGCAAGCACCACGCCTGGCGTGCGGCCAACGAATCGTGCAGCGCACGACAAGCGGAATGCACAACACGCGGGTGCACGGCGCACATGGCACGGAGGCACGACGCACATGGCACGGAGGCACGGCGCACGGGAGCACGATAGAAAATTATGAAGGCACGCGGCACGCAAAACACACAGCGCGCGGGTGCACGGTGCACATGCCGCGGAGGCATGACACACGGGCGCGTGGGTGCACGGCGCGTATGGCACGGAGGCACGACGCGTGGCAGAAAATTATGCAGGCGCACGGCGTACGAATCGTGCATGGCACGGAGGAATGGCGCGCAGGCGCATGCACGGCCCTGTTCATCGTCCCGACAGCACCGAAGATGTGCCGGAACCCATGAACACAAAAATGCCATAACTTTTTCATACGAAGTCAAAATCAAGCACAAAAGCCAAAATTGGGTAGAATTGAATTCCCCACAACATAGAACCACTAGATCTAGGAAATAACAAACTTAAAGAGATCAAAACCAAGAAAAAAAATTATAAACTTAGATCTACAAAAATGTAACCATCAAAACTAAAAACTCTAAGTTGTAAAGAGGCTTAGAATCAAGCAAGCAAGACAATTGAACAATAAAATTTGAGATCCATCATGAAGCAAGTTGCACTTGCCTAGGGTTGGGTTGGTGGGAGGATTAATGGAGAAGGAGGAGAAGAGTTAATGAGAAATAATGAGAGGAGAGAGAAGAGGTTGGTTTATATACCAATCTATCCATCTCAACCCAAACCAAAATAAACCAAGCTAAGCCAAGCCAAGCCAAGCAGAACCGAACCAAGGGCAAATTAAACCAAGACTAGACTAAGCATGACAAGTTAAACACCTGACAAACGTTAGAAATTTATACGTATAATAAAAAATCGTATAACGGAAAACGGGTGTGATAATGTATCAAAAGGTGTAAGTACATGTTCTTCTAATAAAGACACTGATAGAGCAGCTAATGTAGCTTTTATGTCGCAAGTAGAAACTAAGACAGTAGCAGATGCTTTTAATAATAAATTTTAGATTAATGATATGCAAGAGGAACTTAATCAATTTGAGAGAAAACCAGTTTGGGAACTTGTTCCTAAACCTATTGGTCAATCGATAATTGGTACCAAATTGGTGTTCCAAAATAAATTATGTGAGGATGGACAAGTTCTACGCAACAAAGTATGTCGAGTGGCACAAGATTACAATCAAGAAGAAGGTATTGATTACGACGAGACATATGCTCCAGTTGCTAGACTAGAAGCTATCCGCAAATTTTGTGCATTTGTATATTTTTACAATTTTAAATTATTTCAAATGGACGTGAAAGGGGCTTTTTAAATGGATTTTTTAAAGAAAAAGTTTTTGTGAAACAACCCCTGGCTTTGAAGATTTTCCAAAATCTGATCACGTCTTCAAACTTAGAAAAGCATTCTATGGACTCAAACAAGCACCTCGTGCTTGGTATGAACGCCTAAGTGCCTTTCTATTTGAAAATATATTTTCAAAAGGAAGAGTTGATACTACTTTATTTATCAAATCTTCAGATAATGATATTCTTCTTGTGCAAATTTATGTAGATGACATAATATTTGGTTCTACTAATGAAAAATTTTGTCAAGAATTTGTTAAGTGTATGCAGAGTGAGTTTGAGATGAGTATGATGGGAGAATTAAACTACTTCCTAGGACTTCAGATCAAACAACACTCACAGGGAACATTCATCAACCAAGCTAAGTATACGAAGGATTTGATGAAGAAGTATGACTTCGACAATGTAAAGCCTAACGGAACTCCAATGGCTACATCTACCCGGCTTGACATTGATGAAAGTGGCAAACCAGTCGACCAACATAAGTATCGAGGTATGATTGATAGTTTATTATATTTAACTGTTAGTCGTCCTGATATCATATTTAGCGTTTGCATCTGTGCAAGATATCAAGCTAACCCTAAGGAATCACACATATGCGCCAATAAGTGTATCTTTCGATACCTTAAAGGAACATCTACAGTCGGCTGTGGCATCCTAAAACTGCATCTTTTGACCTAATCGATTATTTATATGCTGATTTTGCATAATGCAAAGTAGACCGTAAAAGTACCAGCGGTACGTGTCATTTTTTAGGAAAAGCTTTAGTCTCCTGGTTTAGTAAAAAGCAAAATTTTGTAGCACTATCAACAACTGAGGCTGAGTATATCGCTGCAGGATGCTGTTGTGCTCAAATTTTGTGGATGGAGCAAATCCTAGACGACTACAATCTACACTACACGAAGATTCCCATATATTGTGACAACACTAGCACGATTAATCTGACTAAGAACCCTGATTGTTACTCATGCACAAAGCACATAGAGATTCGTCATCACTTTTTACGTGATCATCAACAACACGGAGATATTTGCTTAGAATTTATTAACACAAATCATCAACTAGCAGATATTTTTATAAAACCACTGGCTGAAGACCGTTTTAACTATCTGTGTCGTGAACTAGGCATACTTGAATTTTTGGATTCATGATGCATTATGATTAATAAAAACTCTTGTGACTTAAAACTTTGACATTTATTAATTGAAGTTATTTTTGGTACAAGCCGAAAGGGTCCTTCTGTCATACAGGTGTAAATAGCCAGAAGCGACACAGTATACTAGTCTTCAGACTACCACTAGCTGGGATCTGGTTCCTACAGCTAACCCAAAGTAATGAACATTATTAAATGAATAAGTTTAAAAGTTATTAAGTGTAGTGCCCCGTCCCGCTCAGTCAATCGGAGGAATCGAACGCCGACGGCGTTCAGACTTAGCCTTGCAACGGCTACTTGGAGACATCGCTCGGTCGAGGCGACCGTACGCTCAGGTTGGGTAGTTTCGGTAAACTTGCCTCATCTTAGCCTTCACATAATAAATTGTATGTTTTCAACTTACACAAGTAGGCTTGATAATAAAAGAGACGAATCCACATAGCTAAAGGAAATAATCCCGACTTGGTCGAATTGAGTTAGAATATGGAAAGGTCCAACTGTCGGCTTAGAGTTGGTGCACGGCGTGCTTTAAAAATGACACCCGGTCCTTCGTCCCGTGGCTTAGGAGAAGGAAAGTTGGTTGAGTAGGCAAAATCATGAATCGTAGCCTAAGTCATAGGCGTCGCCCGCATGAATGCTTCATAAAGCATGCACAGTCCTGTCGTCCAAGGCTTGGCATAGCCTTGGCTTGTCCCATGAGTTAAGTTGCATTGTACAGCTTGTGCCATAAGTCTAGGCACCCAAATGACTTGGTCGTTCAAAGTTGAACGCGTGCTCGGTACGTTCCATCGAGGCAAGGCTTAACGCGGCCTTTGCTCGTTAAGTTATAGGCTTGAGTAAGTTAGGCAAAGTTATGTCGGTCGACCTAAGTCATTCCAAGTGTTGTTTCGCTCATTCTGCGGTTGTCAGGTTAAATAGTCACACGATCCCAAGGCCCATCATATAAAGTATGACTTGGGCGATAGCGTCGCATAGAACGGAAGTCAGTTTGAGGCACGATACACGGACCTAGTGTTAAGGCAGGAACCATGGTTGATTTAATGAGTTTTGGAGAAAGGATTATTGAATAGGCATTAAGTTGAATGAAATGTTATGGTAACATGGAAAAAATGCTCGCGACAGGGGTCTCAAATGAGAGAAAGAATGATATTGGTTTTAAAAAGATGGTAACATTGGAAGAGGAATGACTGTGTGAGACGTCAGTTTGTGTCGAGTCTTGCATGGTTATTGGACAACTTGTCGACAAGGAGGAGTTTCCATGCGCGACAACCCTGGGCGCCATGGGACCGCGGCGTTCCGGAGGAAAACAGGTATAGCCGTAGCTGGACGAACCGCTCGGATCATTCGGGAACTTTCAGCGGGGCTAGCTACTTGCGCTGAAAGGGTCACCGAATGGCAAGGCTATAGTCCAGGATAGCTTGTGATGTTAGTAACCAATTCATATAGATGGGTCGGCATGGGCGGCAATCCGCGTGTGTGCCTTTGGATTTAGTCTAGTTGAATGTGTGTTTGGTTGGAACACAAGTATTTGGGCCTAAGATTTGGCATCAACATAGGCGTCGTGCTACGGCACGAGATGCGGCGTTAGTCTTAAGTTGTCGACATATAAGTTGCTTAAGTTGGTTTGAGTCAGATTGAGTTTAAGTCAGGAAATGCCGCAAGGCATAGTCGGTCAAGCGATACTTAGTCCAGAAGTCTTGATTGGGTCAGTTGGTGATTGAAGCGAAAGGCCGCGAGGCGGCGATATGATTGAGTCTCATTGAGTTCCGAGGCACGGTATGATGGATTTGTAGCACGGTCACACGGAAATAGAGTCTCATCGCGTAGTTGCGTCTCTGATATTGGCCGTAAGGCAAGCACGACTTGATAGGTTAACGTTGTTGAGTTAACATTGATGTTGCGAGCACGGGATGGTCTAAAGACACAAAATAGGCAAGGCGTCGGTCATGAAACTGATCCTAAGGCAAGACTAGAAAGACAATTGATAAAAAGTGACTATGTTGCACAAAGTAAATCAAACGTATTAGGTTTGTATGGGTGGGCGAGGAGCTCATTCCACCAGTATAGTTGAGTACTGACACCCACATAGTTTTCATGTGCAGGCACAGGTAGAAGCTCGTGGCACGGAGCTCGCTTGGATGCGTCGAGGCACGGAGTTCCTTGGCGATTCGAAGCGTGCGGCCGCATGGAGTAAAAACTTATACGGGACATAATGTATGGACGTCGCCTTCCGAAGCTTCTGCTGGCTCAAGACTTGTAATTGAGAGATGAGAGAGAGCTGAGCGACTTGTAATGTGAGATGAGTGAGCTTGAGTGATTAATCTTGGCCTTGCGCCCCCAATGTAACCATTGTTTCAATATCAATAAAGAGTTCTTTTGAGTAACTTATGTTTTGTTCTAATTTCTGCTGCTATTATTCAATGTCTCTGCTCGGGACTTCTGTGCGACGACCCCGTCGCAGCCGCTGGAATCGGCCGTTATGGAACCCGCCTTGCACGAGCGCAATCTAGGCTCGTGTGGCACCACGCCTTAGCGAGGACGATCGCTCCTACGGGAGCGAGGAGTGACATAATGGTATCAGAGCACGGCTTTACGTCCTTGGACCGCCGATTGAATTCTTTAACTCCGCTGTTCCACGAACTCTGAATGTTGCTTCTGCATATTGATATCGTTGGTACGCTCTCTCTCAAATGTCCTACGGGATGTCCATACAATAAGTCTATCTATTTTGCAAAACGTAGGTGAACAGTTTTTAACAAAACAAAAAGGATGGTTCGCGTAAGCACGGTTGGCTAAGTCGGGCTGGGCATATACACCAAGGATTGCGTCGACCTTAGAAAAGTCGAGTGCGGGAATTGAATTGTGTCGGACGAGAATGAGTTGAACTCGATTGAGTAAAGTGAGATGACTATCGATAGGGGTGTTATCGAGCGACGATAACGTCGGTGCGATATATGTGAGCGTGCTTGGAATTCGAGGAATGGTTCGAACGGGATTCGAAGAAGTCGATTTTGATTCGAATGATAGTTTTAAGGATTTATTGAATGACTTCATTCCTGAGTGGTGTATGCGATAGTCTCAGGAATGTTGATCGATCGATTGAGGATTCGGGGTGTCGATGAGTCTATCAGCAAGCGTCGCGTGTATGCAAAGCCATAGATTGAGTAGCGATGAATAAGTTTTAGTCTTGAAGTTTGACGAGTGGATTCGAACAACCTAGAATTGACGCGCACGGAACGTGCACGGGATTGAGGATTGCGTGAGTATGAAATGCAAAAATGATTGAGTAGGTGAAATCGAATCGAGAAAAAGTTAGGGTGTACAAATGGATGACTTGATCGAGAAAATTGATACGGATCGTATAGAAAAAGTTAGCACGAAGAGACGATAGCGTGCATGAAAAGTTGAATTTTGAAGTTACGCAATGACTATGAGGATTGGATTGAATGTTGCTCGATGATTTGAGTTAGCAAGGAATGATACAAATTGAGGAAATACATTGGTCGATAACTTAAGATAGACGGCGAATATACGTGATTTCGGATTTGAACGAATTGATGTTGTGAAGGCTTCGGGGGATAATGATCGAACTTGATGTTGAATGTCAAGAAGATTATCCAGTCGGACGATAACATCATTCGTACGACTCAGAATTCGTTGCAAACGAAGATCGTCAGGTTACGTATATCGTCGATGGTATTGAGGCATATCAAAGATGATATGCGATAACTCGGGGGTACTCTGACTCGGCGAGTGACGATCGTACAAGTGTTATTGTTCGGTTGGATGCTATACTTAGGATTTTGGTTGAGATGAATGTTGGATGAAAATGATCGTGTATTGATGGTTACGTTGATAACCACAACGTCGATGGTCTTGTCTTGTGCGAGCGCAACTCCAGCCTCGTACATGCGCTGCGTCGGATTTGGGGCGATCGTTCCGCGTGAGCGCTGACATGGTGATTCATGTTGCGGGAATGATCGAACTCGGAAAATCAGGGTACGGCAACGTTGATTGTCTCGACTTATCGGTTTGATGCGAAGGAAAATTCGAGAATGTTAGGACTTGTGATTGACAAATGAAATAAAGTTGAGGATTGAGTAGGTCCAATCCGCGCATCGAGAATGAATTAGTCTAGATGCAAAACAAGAGTTACGTCCCGATGAGGATAATTATCCCGCAGGAGTGTGCATGGTGATTCATGCCCACCGTAGATAATCTGAATCGCGTGAGATCGGGGCATAACATATTGTTAAGCTAGACGATCTCATGATCGAATACGTGAATTAGGATGAATGACTTTGGAAGTATGAAATATGATTTATGGCTTAGCGAAGAATTGTGTCATAGCGTGTTAGACTTGGAAGGATTGATAGGCAGATTACGTTGAACGTGTTCGAAGAGATAGACTGTGCAAAATGGCTTGGTGAACGAGCGACTTTGATATGTCGTAGGATTGGTTGAACGTGAGTTGTCGTAGGATGGCTTTGCTGAACGAATCGGACCCCGTACGACAAATATTAGGATGTGCGTAGGAAATCGATGCTCGATGTTTAGAAATCGGAGTGATGCGAGCTTGGATAGCAAACCCCCGTACTATCAACTTGGTTTGACCTTAGGATAGGGTCAGTGTTGATATCATTATTTGGGAACTGGGATTCCAATACTGACAATTGACTTTAGCCTAAAGAGATTGCCTAGCGGCTAGGCGAGATGTCCATGTTGCGAGAGTTAGCGTCGGTAGGATTGATTTTCAGGATTGAGTGGATGGATCGATAGGTAGAATTGGATTCACTATCACAAGGCTTGGTTGAAATGCATGTATTTCGGGGACGCCTGGAATGCGTGCACGATCCAAACTAAGTGATACGTTGAATCAATTGAGACTTGAGGAACGAGAAGTGTCGAAGATTTTGAGATCGTGAGTTTTGAAGAAAGGATTGAGAGTAGCACGAGCGTGGCTCGGATTTGAGAAATGCCTAGGGAAAATGTGTGCGAGAGTCGTGGAATGTCGAGTGATAAGTCGATGAGTAAGTGTACTCAGTTAGTTTCGAGGACGAAACTTTTTCTGAGTGGTGTATGATGTAGTGCCCCGTCCCGCTCAGTCAATCGGAGGAATCGAATGTCGACGGCGTTCGGACTTAGCCTTGCAACGGCTACTCGGAGACATCGCTCGGTTGAGGCGACCGCACGCTCAGGTAGGGTAGTTTCGGTGAACTTGCCTCATCTTAGCCTTCACATAATAAATCGCATGTTTTCAACTTGCACAAGTAGGCTTGATAATAAAAGAGACGAATCCACATAGCTAAAGAAAATAATCCCGACTGGTCGAATTGAGTTAGAATATGGAAAGGTCCAACGGTCGACTTAGAGTTGGTGCACGGCGTGCTTTGAAAATGACACTCGGTCCTTCGTCCCGTGGCTTGGAAGAAGGAAAGTTGGTTGAGTAGGTGAAGTCATGAATCATAGCCTAAGTCATAGGCGTCGCCCGCATGAATGCTCCATAAAGCATGCACGGTCCTGTCGTCCAAGGCTTGGCATAGCCTTAGCTTGCCCCATGAGTTAAGTTGCGTTGCACAGCTTGTGCCATAAGTCTAGGCACCCAAATGACTTGGTCGTTCAAAGTTGAACGCATGCTCGGCACGTTCCATCAAGACAAGGCTTAACGCGGCCTTTGCTCGTTAAGTTATAGGCTTGAGTAAGTTAGACAAAGTTATGTCGGTCGACCTAAGTCATTCCAAGTGCTGTCCCGCTCATTCTGCGGTTGTCAGGTTAAATAGTCCTACGATCCCAAGGCCCGTTATATAAAGTATGACTTAGGCGATAGCGTCGCATAGAACGGAAGTCAGTTTGAGGCACGATGCACGGACCTAGTGTTAAGGCAGGAACCACAGTTGATTTAATGAGTTTTGGAGAAAGGACTATTGAATAGGCATTGAGTTGAATGAAATGTTATGGTAACATGGAAAGAATGCTCGCGACCGTGGGTCGTCGAGGGGTCTCAAATAAGAGAAAGAATGATATTGGTTTGAAAAAGATGGTAACATTGGAAGAGGAATGACTGTGTGAGACGTCAGTTTGTATTGAGTCTTACATGGTTATTGGACAACTTGTCGACAAGAAAGAGTTTCCATGCGCGACAACCCTGGGCGCCATGGGACCGCGGCGTTCCGGAGGGAAACAGGTATAGCCGTAGCTGGACGAACCGCTCGGGTCATTCGGAAACTTTCAGCGGGGCTAGCTACTTGCGCTGAAAGGGTCGCCGAATGGCAAGGCTATAGTCCAGGATAGCTTGTGATGTTAGTGACCAATTCATATAGATGGGTCGGCATGGGCGGCAATCCGCGTGTGTGCCTTTGGATTTAGTCTAGTTGAATGTGTGTTTGGTTGGAACACAAGTGTTTGGGCCTAAGATTTGGTATCAACATAGGCGTCGTGCTACGACACGAGATGCGGCGTCGGTCTTAAGTTGTCGGCATATAAGTTGTATAAGTTGGTTTGAGTCAGATTGAGTTTAAGTCAGAAAACGCCGCAAGGCGAAGTCGGTCAAGCGATACTTAGTCCATAAGTCTTGATTGGGTCAGTTGGTGATTGAAGCGAAAGGCCGCGAGGCGGCGATATGATTGAGTCTCATTGAGTTGCGAGGCACGGTATGATGGATTTGTAGCACGGTCACACGGAAATGGAGTCTCATCGTGTAGTTGCGTCTCTGATATTGGCCGTAAGGTAAGCACGACTTGATAGGTTAACATTGTTGAGTTAACATTGATGTTGCGAGCACGGGATGGTCTAAAGACACAAAATAGGCAAGACGTCCGTCATAAAACTGATCCTAAGGCAAGACTAGAAAGAACAATTAATAAAAAGTGACTATGTTGCACAAAGTAAATCAAACGTGTTAGATTTGTATGGGTGGGCGAGGAGGTCATTCCACCAGTACAGTTGAGTACTGACACCCACATAGTTTTCATGTGCAGGTACAGGTAGAAGCTCGTGGCACGGAGCTCGCTTGGATGCGTCGAGGCACGGAGTTCCTTGGCGATTCGAAGCTCTGCGGCCGCATGGAGTAAAGACTTATACGGGACATAATGTATGGACGTCGCCTTCCGAAGCTTCCGCTGGCTCAAGACTTGTAATTGAGAGATGAGAGAGAGCTGAGTGACTTGTAATGTGAGATGAGTGAGCTTGAGTGATTGTAATCTTGGCCTTGCACCCCCAATGTAACCGTTGTTTCAATATCAATAAAGAGTTCTTTTGAGTAACTTATGTTTTGTTCTAATTTCCGCTGCTATTATTCAATGTCTCTGCTCGGGACTTCTGTGCGACGACCCCGTCGCAGCCGTTGGAATCGGCCATTATGGAACCCGCCTTGCACGAGCGCAATCTAGGCTCGTGCGACATCACGCCTTAGCGAGGACGATCGCTCCTACGGGAGCGGGGCGTGACATTAAGTTTATTTATCATTCATTATGCATAAATGAACTGAAAATACAAGTGGCCAAACTCTGGCAGAACTCGGACCGAGTTCGGGCCGAGTTCTGTCGACGATGGTTCAATTTTCTAGAACAGTTGCTGTCGGCCCTAATCCTATTTATGCCCCTTTTACTCCTCCTTTCTTCTTCATCTACCCACCGAAAACTCTCCATAAACCAAAGTTTTCATATTTTGAAGCTCCCATCCTCCTCCCTCGTTCTTGGATCTAAGAAGCTCAGAGATGACTCCCTCCTTCTAGTTCTCTACTATGTTGAGGTATCTCTCCTCTCTTCCTCTTTTCTTAATGGCTCACAAGCTAATTCATAAGAGAAAGAAAATCTCTTCCACGGCGGGTTTATCTTCAACCTCGGAGTATGAACCTGTGAACGCATTTAGTCATGTTCGTCCCTCTGACGAAGAGGACTTTGATGCTTTACTCTTTCCAACTGTGGAATTCTTAAAATCTTGGTTTGTATCTTTTTCTTTTGGAAAAATATGTCCCGGGAGAGCTGTCAACTTCACTATTTTCTCTGAGTGTGCAAACACTTTCGATCGACTTAGTCTTCGGGATTTCTTTGCAACTGCTGATAATATCTATGATAACGCCATTAGAATGCTTTATTACAACATGCAAGTAAAACCTGATGGTAGAATCTACTCTTATGTCGCTGGACATGAAATTGAGTTTAACTCAACTGACGTTAGTGAGTATTTTTACATGCCTGATGTCGGCGAGGCGTTAGTTAATATTCATAGAGTCCAGTTTCCCGAAGACATGACCCTCTACTCTCTCAAAGTCTATATGTGTCATACTAATCATATTTCTCGCAGCGGTAGGATATTTGTAAAACATCTCAACCAAAACTTATATGAGTTATATCACTTTGTTTTCTCTGCCTTGCTTCCCAAGACGTGATCTTTCTGACGAGTTCATGTTCTTTGAGATGTCTGCGATGTATCATTTGTATTTTGGTGTTTCATTTTCTGTCTCCAAGACCTTTATGGCTTGGATGATTGGTTGCAGAAGGGTGGGGCATAACCTTTTATACCCCATGCATCTGACAGCTATTTTTAAGAGATTTCAGATCAACCGTTCTATCTGTCCTATTTATTCGTCATCTTCTGAGCTGACTATATCTAGGAAGTATCCTCTGCCTCCACCTCCTCCCGGTGCAGATCCTGTTGAGGCTCAGACCGATCCAGATGTTACTTCTCCTGTCCATGATGCTCATGCTCCTGGCTTTGACCCGTAGTTCTATCAGCGCTTTGATGATTTTGTCACCCTCTCCGGGCAACGTCATCAGAGTTATGTTGATGCTGAATTCCATCATACCTCACAGGCTCAGGTATTGAGGAATAATATTGCTGATCTACACTGGAGTCTGCTGCATCACCCCACTGCTCCCGTTCCAATGATCCACCATCCAGCATTCGATGGACGAAGGTTCGACGAACCGACTACTTTTAAACACTTTGATCCGACCACAGCCAATTTCGACCCTCAACCACCTGCTCCAGCTGATGATGATGATGCTCATATGTGAGACGAGCACTCAATTAATGTTTTGAGTTTTTATTTGCTAGTGATGATGATCTATGTAGCTGCATTTTGTATCAGTCCAAACTTTCTTAGTTGGATATTTTTATTAGTAGTTTCTTTTTAGCAGTCTTAAACTAAAAAAGTGAGGTATATTATGTCCGAGTTCTTAGAATCCGAACTCTGCCTGAACTCTGTCCGAGTTTGGTCAGGAGAAATACCTATAAATAGAGAAGATTTTCACATTTCTACTATCTTGTGACTTGTATCTTTTGGATATTGTGAATATTACTCCTTTTTTTGTCTGTGTTACATTATTGGCCTCACACATTGCGGGGCAGCTATTCATTTTGTACATGACAAAGGGGAAGATGAGCAATACCAAAATTAAATTTCAAACAATTAATCAAAGAACAAGTCAGGTATATTATTTTAAAGTTATATTTTAGCTATATTTTGGTATAGACTCAAGTTTGTCAATTATCAAAATAGAGGAGATTGTTGGCTCATTGCCTAATGGTCAAACCTGATTTTGATAATCAATGACGACTTAAGTCGATAGGCAAAATATACGAACTGCTACTAATGTTTCAGGTCAGTGAAATCAATATCAAAGAACGGACTGCATCTACAACAAACTTTCAAGTCATCATCCAAAAGCGATTTGTACCGAAATCAATATCGAGCCAAGTTTTACATTTCTTCTGTATTTTATTCTTTATTAAGTCTAGGACAAATATATGTAAAATCGATCGGATATTACTGGCTTAGGTTAACTCCAGTCCACCTTTCCAAACAGCCTACCTAAATCTCAAAACTCCACAGATCTAAAAAGCCTAAAATATATATGCAATTTGACCAGTTAAATTGAGTTCTGAAGTGACAGAACTCTGGCCGAGTTCGGTCAACCTAAGTTTGAATTTCAGTTGCCTCCAAATCTGTATCCAACGTTCGTTTGCGAGATCTTAGCATCCAAACTCTGCCTGAACTCTGCCCGAGTTCGATCAGAAAAAACCTATAAATAGAGAAGATTTTCACATTTTTAATCACTCATTCACTCTTCTCTATATCTATTTCTAAAGTGTTTTTCCAGTGATCTAAAGCTTTCACATTCTACCTATACATCTCTTAGCCAAAGCTAGTAACGTCTTGTTCGATTTAGAGTCTTTAGTTTACAGAGTTGTAAAGATGTTGCAATTCAGAAAACATATCAGTTTTCAGAGTCGGTCGTACCCTCATCACCAAGCTCGATGTTGTGAAGTCGATAGTACACTTGTCACCAAGCACGGTGTTGTAAAAAGACGGCAAGCTCTCATTTAGCTTGTGATAGTGTATTAATAGCGGACAAGAGTACTCACGACAGGACTAGTTCTCTCAGAGGGAAACCAGTATATATCGAGGTATTCACTGAGTTTGATCTTCTATCTCTTACTACCTTTCATATTATTGTCTCTTTATTCTTGCCATAGTTTATAACTGTCAAATTTTTTTAATTGGTGATTATTTTTGCAGCACTCAGACACACTCTACTTACCCCCTTTAGAGGTACTCAACGGTCCTATATTTACACTTGCTGCTAGTCGAGGAGCGGTACAATCTCTAGTCTGATGGTCAGTCCCTCCACAAAGTAAACAATGTCCTAATCGTCGACGGCAAACCTCCCAACTATGCCCCTTTTGAAAATAGCCGTAGGTAGGAATGTGCACAGTCTATCTCTACTGAACCGAGGCTCTTGGGGGTAACTGTGGTGTAAAGGTCCTCATCTGGGTATTGGGACGCTTGGGCGGTCCCGGGTGACTAAATCCTCCAATGGTATCACGGTCTCTCTTCGAGCGAAGATTTAGGTCAACCTCCACCCTCTAGACAATAGAGACCATCCCTGTGTAAGTACTCACCCCATTGACAGTGACCAGGATGTGAATCTCATGGTTTAGTACCTGACGGAACCTCTTGGCTCTAATCTCAGGGACTCTAGCCCTACCCTCAATAAATCGGCTAAGCCGGCCAAACTCCGCTGCATACTCATCTACTGAATGGGTCCCCTGATCAAGGGTTTGGAGTCTCTCTAGGGCCTCTCTAGCTACTGTGGGGAAAATCTTATCCTTGAAGATCTCCACAAACTTGTCCCAGATGAGCCTGGGTTCCGCGAGCTAAGGCTCACTCCAAAACCAAGTACGGGCTAGGTCGTGCATCTGTAATCACGTTGCCTCTATCTTGAGGTCCTTCGGGAGCCTGGATAGACGAAGTATCCTCTCTATATTTTCTAACCACTCGTCGACATAGAGGATGCCCTTGTTGCCCAAAAACTCGCAAGGAGCCATCCTCTTAAAGTCAAGGGTAGAACCCTCTCTAGGTTGGGTAGGTAGGGACTAAATCAGAGTTCATGGCTGAGCTAGGATCTGTGACGGGGTCGGGGGTATGATCTGAGGTGGTGGTGGTAGTGGAAGAGGGCTCACTAGCTTCTCCACGGCAGTTAAGAAGGATAGTCGGGCATTCTCTATACCCTCTCGGAGAATGGTAGCCTGTTCTCTCTAGGCATCTAATAAACTCTGAGTCTGCACCCTCTGTGCCTCAAGTAGTCCGTGAATCAACTCGTGCATCTGAGTTCCGCCCATGGAACTAATAGATCGTCGGGTGGAGACTCCTATGGTAGGAGGTGGGGCATGAGTGTCAGTTCGCTCTCGACCCATATGTGGGGCAGAAGATCCTCTCTCAGAGTTGACCACACTAGGAATACGGCTACGCAGTGGACGGTCTTTCTTTCCCTTTGCCATTTTCTGAAATGGTAGAAAAAGCACCATAAGTGATTGTTGGTGTACCGTGTATTAGCAAAATAAAATAGAGACAGAAAAGCATATTATAACGTTCATATGTTGTGATGAGTTTCCCTAAGGACCAGCATGGGCCACCACAAAAATATGTCACGACCCGCTCCCAAATAATCGGGTATGAATCGAGTCATGACCTGCCTACGCTATCGTTGATAGCGGTAGTCAGCCGTCTAGACTCTAGTAACCATCAAATAGCATTTCATATCCATTACTCATCACAGCATCTATCACGATATAACTACTACTAATGCCATCACTATATGTAGTTATTACATCATTTGACATGAATCTCCGGGCACAAAATCGGTAACGAATATAAAGGCTAATTAAACTCCTACAACAATCCTCAAATCTCAATACATCCAAAAATTATCCACAAATATGAATCTAAAGTCCAGGTATATAATCCTGATCTTGCTGGGCATCCGGAGTGAGCTCCGTTGCTGGGTCTCCCTGCTGGCCATAGCACTCTGGGTAAACTAAGTAATCAGTCTCACATGTAATCAACAATCATGTTAGGAAACAGAGCAAAGTACATAGTAAATAAGAAAAAATATCTTAACTATGAACATGAACTAACGATAAATAAGAAACATCTTTGAGCATGAACTAACGATAAATAATAAAAAATATCTGACATATGCACTAGCTACATGAATCATGCAAAAGAACATCTTTGAGCATGTAGGGCTATCAAGTCTAGTGTATAGAGCAATGGTATACTAGAAGTCAGGTATAGGGATAAGGCATATCATATACACTATACTAACATGAATAAGATATATAGTAATGATATGCTAGCAGTCATGTATAGTGTAAGGCATATCATGTACTATATACTAGCAGTCAAGTAATCGAACATAATATATAGTAAAATAATATACTAGCAGTCATGTTTAGGTATAAGGTATATCATGTACTCTATACTAACAATCGAGTATATGTCCAGGCTTAGGTGACTACATGCTTTATAATGTTCTTCCCTCCCCGACACGACACGATTAACATGCGAGCAAGTGAAACAATAACAAAAAAAACATGTGAATTATGATGTATGCATGTAATATGTAACTTAATTGAGTTACAAGTACTTGCCTCTCTCTGGGAAATGGCGATGTCTTCTAAATCACCAAAAAATAGGGAAAAGGAATTTAGGAAAACTCTAAAGATATCTAAATTTCTCTTACGTGCTTCCTAACAATCCAACCTGTTCTACTATCAATACCTTATCTTTGTATTTAACAAGCTATTAAACTAACACTTTAAAGCCATACTGATATGGTCCACCAATATTGGCTCAATCATATTACTCAGCCCATAAACTGAATTTATTCAAAAATCTCCTCATAATCACCCATAGGCCCAAAGGGACTTAAAAGCCCATGATGTTCAGTACAACCCACTGAACTGGACCCTAGGTAACAATGTAACAAAATTAAACATATACTCAACAACACTCTTATCCATGGCTGGCCTAAGACTGCAAGCCCAACTAATGGACTTGGTCTCACGCATTAGGTTTTAACCTAATTCTAACGGTCATTACACAGTGACTTTTATATTCAAATTGTATAGCTCGATAAGGACAGAGACAAAGAAATCGAACATAAATATTGGTGTAGTATGATCACTGATATGAGCCTCTTCCCTACTCGTGTCAAAACATGTCTCAAGAATACAACCTCATCTTGTGTCAAAGACTCGACTGTGTCTAATCGAATCAAGAATCTACTAATCGTAGTTCAACTATGAGGTTGTCACCTCCAGTTTTCAAATTTTAGGACAAATTTGTCATTTTCAATATTCTAATATTTTTGAGAATATTTATTTATTAATATTGTGTTTTGGGGTTTTATTTGATCGGGTTTGAGTTTTGTCTCATTTCGACTTGTGCTAGCGACCCGGATCAGTTTTGGACCCAACTAGACCCGACCAACTTGTCATGACCAAAACCAGATATTTATATTTGACTAATCTCATTTGATTTTAGTGGGATTAGGGATTAGAATTAGATTTAGAACTTGAAATTAGGAGTTTTCAAGTTACCATTTTGATCCCAACTTAAAACCACTCATTTCTTTGACTTGGAGGGCATTTTGGTGAATTGCCAAATGCCCCCCAACCCTCTAAATTATGGCCGGCCAGCAGCATACACCCCTCCTATGCTCTCATTTGCAAGAAACCCTCTCTCTCATTCTTTTCTCTCATTCCACAAAATCCCTTTCTTTTTTCCTTTGGATTTTAAGCTCCAAAGTAAGTCAAATCTCTTCTAATTCTCTTCCATACTCTAGATCTCTCTCTAATCTTGGTGTTAACTCTTGTTTATCTCTTATTTGTGATTTTTATCTAGGTAGAACCTAGCATAGAGGGGTTGGAAGCTTAGATTTGGCTTTGACCCAAAAAGAACCAATTTTGGGGCTTTTTCTTGGGATTCCAACTCCCGAGAGGTAAACCCTAACTCTAACTCTTGTAATTGCTCCTAATTAGTGTTATTTACATATTAGAGGATGCCCGAGGTATAGGATAATCTGTTAGAAGTGGTTTGGAACCCATTGGACTCAATTTGGGATTTTCGGGCTAGGTTTAGTGCCAATTTTTTAGGAAAACCCTAAATTGACATGTTTGGATGTTGCCTCTAGCCTATTTAGTCCTAATTAGGTTAGTTTGGGTGAGATAAGGCTAGGTACGTGTGCATATTTGGATACGTGGGGTCATTTTGCGAGAAATTATAAAAATAGACTTTTTTGGGGTTTTCGGGTTCCAACACACGGGTGACTTTTTGTACCGACACTAGAATCGGCAAGTTAGCACTTAGAATAGGTTCTAATCATTATTTAGAACTCGTGGGTAGAGTTTGGGTCGATTTTGGATATGTTTGGTGTCCGTATCGCGCGGTATCGCGAATCGGACACTCTGGAGTCGCCAGAATGGTCATTTGGCCATTCGGGCCTCGTTTCTCATTTTTTGCTCGCGTGCGTGAGTTAGATTGATTGTATGAGGTACGTGTCTAAGCCCTAGAGGGTAGAATTGAGAGGATTTGGGTATTCGGATAGGTTTCGGGATATTTTGTATATATATAAATGTTAGTGTATGTGTATATATATATATATATATATATATATATATATATATATATATATATATATATATATATATATATATATATATATATATATATATATATAGCGAGATAGATATATGTACATATATGTACGTGTGTGTATGTGTGTGTGTTTGTGTGTGTGTTCTAGTGTTGTGGTAGTGGTGGTGTTGGAGTGTGTATATTTTCATGTGTGTGTGTGTGTCTTTATATATTATGTTGTGTGTGTGTCTTTATATATATAATAGATGTGAGAGTGGTTATATATACATATTGTGTTTGTTTTATATATATATTTATGGGTGTGTGAGTTTCTTGATGTATATATATTGTGTTTGTGTGTGTTTATATTTATATGTTGTTGTTGTGTTCTATTTGTGTTGTTGTAGAGGGGGTTTGTGAGAGTTCTTGAGAGGTTTTGTGGTGGAGTTTGTGGAGTTTGTGGAGTATTAGAGGGGAGGGATGTATAGAAGTATAGATGAGTGTAGAGGGGGATAAAGAAGGGGAATAGCAGCAACAACAGCAGTCTTGGACTGCTGTCCAAACAGTAGCAGCAGTCCCCATTGGGGACTGCATAGTTTAGGTAGTGCAGGATGGTTTTGGGGGGTTTTTGTGGCCCCGAAACATCCCCTTTTGACCCACCTTAGCCCCAAATGCCTACCCCCACTTGTCAACCACATTTTCTACTATGAAACCCCTAAGTTAGAGAGTGTTTTTAGTGTGTTAGGTGGTTAGTGGGGTAGTGTTTCTAGTGGTAGAAAATAAGGTTGGTCATGTTATGTTATATGTCATGTTAAGATACATTAGGGGGTTTGTGGTAGATGTTTGAGTTGGTTTTTGAGAGTTATTTTAGAAGTAGTATTCTAAGTTAGATGGGGGTTAGATAGATGATGTTTGTGAGGGAGAGTGAGTGTGGTTTAGAAGAATGGGTTATGTTAGATGTGGTATCTTGATATCTCAAGATTACCTTAAGGTAATATGTAGGAAAGTAACATATTAGAAAAGATAGTTTTGATGTCCAAGATAGTAGAAATTTATGGTTGGTAATAGTTAGATAGGTTAGTGTCTAGCTACCCTAAGAAGCCCAGGTTAGTATTCCAAGGTATAGATGGGTTACCGTTGTATTGGGGCAAGGTAATAGAAATTACCTTGGTAAAGGTAAGTTAAGGTAATGGGGTAATTGTAAGTTTTGAGTTAGATAGTTTAAGATGTGGCTAGAAATAGGTTCTCTTGGTTGGTAATGGTTAGGATTAGTGCCCTTAGACTAGTTTTGACCTCGGTTGACTGTTTTGACCAAAAGTCAACGAAAGTCAACCGAAAGTCAAACTTAGCCTAATAATGACTAGAATTGACCCAAAACCAAACCAGAGTTGACCAGTTGACTGAAAGTCAATAGTTAGTCAACAGTAGACTAGTTTGACCTAGGGTTGACCTAGAGTTGACTAGAGTTGACCAGAGTTGACCAAAAGTCAACCGTAAGTCAACCCTTGACCCAGATTGACCTAGTTTGACTTGGATTGACTTCCTGTGACCTTGTTTGACCTTGGTTGTCCTAGTGTGACCTAGTTTGGCTCAGTATGACCTAGTATGACCTAGTTTAGCTTGGTGTGACTTAGTTTGACCTAGTTTTGACTTAGACTTGCATATCATGACTAGATTAGCTTTCCTTTCATTATTAAATCCTGTTTGGACTCATGGTATCTCATCTTTAGGTCTATGATATCTCTGAGCACCTGTTCACCTTATCAGCTCAGGACCACAGGCGAGTACATTCACTGATAGTTTTCATTGTCTTGATATCTGCTATATCCGATTCAGTTGTAGTGTCTTACTTGATTTCTAACACGATGGTTCACGGACTAGTGTATGTCGGATCCTGTCATGAGATGTTGTTTCTGGATTACTTGGTATATTGGTACATGACTCGACTTATTACTTGTACTTGTATTGACATGGACTTGGGAGCGGGCTGGCCCCCTGCTCTTGAGTCCCGTATCATGACGTGTCATGTCCGAATCCATTATACTATTCGGGGATGGGGAGTTATTAGTGGTTGTGTGATCAAAATCTCTACTTGTTCTTCACACTTGTACTTGTTACTTGTTCATAGCTATACCCTCGCCTCACGACGGGTAAAGCCTGACCCTACTTGTTCATAGCTTTCCATGGTGGCCGGCCTGATCCTGCTCTGTTGTACACTTTTTCATAGTCGATCAGATGGAAAGCCTGATCATGTTTCCCAAGCCGATCACATAACGCTCTAATAATTCAAGGCATATTTTATATTTATTTTATCATATCTTATATCCTGCTCAGTTCTATATTCAGTACTTTTCTTACCATGCTATGATATTCATTTACTCACATGTTCTACATGCCCTTATGCTATACCTTGATTGGAGGCTAAGTTCTGTTCGAGAAAAGGGTTACAACTCCGGTCCTTGTTTGGTTTACGGGTTGTAACTCGGCTTTTGAATGGCTCCCAAGTCTTCCTATATCTTTGTCTTGTATTTCATTATACTATCTCTTATAGAATTTGTCAATTCATATGGAACTGCTGTTAGTGTTTGTACTTGCTCATTTTTCTGACAGGATACCGTTGATATATTACAGATGACTCTGAGGCAGATTGTCCGACCTATTATGGGGTCGAGTTAGATGGAGTAGACCAGGACCGTGGCTTGATAGTAGAGCCACTAGACTTTGCACTCCCAGAGTAGTGTAGCTTAGTTAGGTTTGCCTGGACTGCGATCCAGCTAGTACTTTCAGACTGTAGTATTTTATATTCTGTGACTCTGTGATGTTGTGTATATCTCTGGGCTTGTGTTGGATGTTGAACTTATTTTCTATTTTCATCTATCACATTTTCCTTTCCGTGCTATCTACCTTAGTTTTATTTTGTGATTGAGACTGTATTGTTACCTCTATTCGGAGTGTATATACTGTACAGGTACCTTTATACTGTTTAGTCGTAGTATTTATAAACCTTATATACAGCGTTCTACCACCGATTCTGCGGCGTAGGCTGGACGTAACCACGTACTCGTGCCCCTAATCAGTGTGCGGGTCGTGACAGAGGTACTACACACATTACAATTCAGAGTAGTATCGGTGTCTGATACTCCCGTTCTTGTGTCCGACCAGATAGAAAACTGGTTGAAGCATTTTTATCGAACAATTGATATGCACCAAACAAGAACGAGGTCCTATGAGTTTTCTTAAATGTTTGAACCGAAAACTCAGAGAACTAAAGGAAGAAATTTCAAAGAACATATTAAGAAGACTCACCAAGTCATTTCAGTGTAATCTTCTATGTGTCCTACTAAACTGATTTTGTTAATGGAGAGACCCGATCTCTAATGCGATCATTCCTGATCGATCATCTGTGGTTCCAAGGATTCGATCTGATCCGCCTGTACAAGCTGATCCTAGTTATTTGTCAAAGTACAGAAGAGCTAAAAGAAATTGAGAGTGAAATCTGACACTTACTAGATCGATCAATTGACCGACACAAGAACATAGTCGAAATAACGAGTCGTAGAGATTTCTCAGTGGAGAAGACGATCACACAGAGCTGTCGGACTTCGCCGTCATTGATCAGTCGACCTAGAAGAAACGGCAGAGATGCACACTATTTCAAAAAAGTATGGTGCTATAAACTCAAACCGATCGAAAATAAACAATTAGAGAATCGATCAGAGGTAGAAGAAGGAGGTAAACTCACTACTGTTCATTGACAAAGAGTAGACCGAGACCGCCTAGCTCGACGTCGAGCCTGCTCTCTGCAACCTCACCGTGGTCATGGCCAGAAGTTTGCTACCGAGATAGAGAAGAAGAGGGAAGAATTTGGTAGGGCTTCGCCAATTGAGAGAGGGATGGAGAAATTAGAAGTCGAGGGGTCTATTTATAGGCTAGGCGAAGGGGATCGGGAACCTTCGACAGTTAGCTTTGGATGACGACAATCGTCGGTGGAAGGTCGGTGGGACACGAACGGCGAGGATGATCGATTTTAGGTCGGTTAAGTAGACTCTTCTAGAATCCCCCCAGGAGTCGCACCGCTGAGACGCGCAGATAAGACGCTGTTGTCGATATGCGCAAACGAGATCTTGATGCTCGCTGTGAACCAATCTGTCAAATTAAAGAAGAAGAGGAAGAAGGCTTTAATGGTCAAGGGTGGTACCAAATGATTTTGGGCCTACATGCAAAATGGGTTTGGGTTTAATTCGTGGGCTGGATAATTGAATGAGTTGTAGCTGGATCTAATAAGTGAGTTGGGATTAAAAGGTGAATTGGGCTGGCTCTAAGGATTTTGTTTTAACCTAAAGGACTCAACCTATGACTAACTACATAATTTTTAAATTAATTGAAGACATAAAATATTCTAAAATAATATATGGAAATATAATATATTTATCTAATAGATAATCATAATAGGGAGAAATGGCTAATTCTTTATTTAGAGAATGTGGAGTTACAGCAGGGGCAGCACAGTTGCGGGGGCGGGGGCGGGCACACGGGGGCAACGGGGTGCAGGGGACGCGGGGGCTGGCTGGCGCTAGGGTCACGGGGTGGCGGGGGGTGGCGAGTTATCGCGCGGCGCGGGGGACAAGGGGCGGGTGGTGTTGGGGGTCGGTGGGGAGGGGGCAGGGTGGGTGGCCGCACCGAACAGGGTGGGGAGGGGGCTGGAATGGGTAGAAGGAAAGAGGGGGTATTTTAGGTTTCTTTTTAACTAACAATGTTAAGTTTGACTGACGAAGGGTATCAAAATAAATGTTTATAATAGTTGAGGGTATTAAGTTAGTGTCTATCAAAGTTGAGGGTATCAAGTTATAATTTATCCTTCAAAAAATTGCCTCCAACATTAATTTTCTACTGATAATAGACGGAAGGGACTATTTTGATTGAGTTATCTATTGCACCATAATTTAATTGCTACAAACATCTACTGTGTCTTATTTTGCGAAGTATGTAGAACTAGGAGGGGTTTTTTTGACTTTATTCTATATTGTTAGTTGGTCTTTTTTTTCGTCTTGTCTTCTTGAAAAAGATTTTTTCTTGTGCTCGAAAGCTACTTTGAAACACATCTAATTTGGACTTCCCAATTTGACGGACGTTGAACCATATACTTGTATGTTGTGTTTGAGTACTTTTATACGCCTAATTATTCAAGCTGAAGAAAATTGTCCAAAAATAGGCCCATGACCCTTTTTGACCATATATATGGTAATCCTATACAAGATTGGATTTGACCATATATACGGTAATCCTACGTAGGATTAGGATTATATTTTTTAGCCTACATAGGATTGGTCTTCTATGCTATATAAAGGGGTCTATAGGTTCTCCTTGAGAGATCTCATTGTGCTCAAGTTTTTGAATAAGTTCAACACAAGAGAGCTAAAGTTGTTGAATAAGTTCAACAAAAAAATAATTGAGAGATTTTTTTAATCTTTGTGATAGAGAGTTCTTGAGTGCAAGGAGAGAAGTGTTGAGAGCTATTGTAATTCCTTTTCTTCTTCATAGTGGAATTAAATCACCCTCGTTTGTGAAAGTAGGCATCTTGGCCGAATCACGTAAATCATTGTCTTTGTGGTTGTGAATTTTTTCTGAGTTTCTTGGATTTATTTCCGCTGTGCCACAACAAATTGGTATCAGAGCCTTCGAGTCTAGCAAGGTGTCCGACAAAGTTCTTAGAGAAGATTAATTAGGTAGATTCTTGATATGGCTCCGTCAAGCAGGATCGGAAAGTATGAAATTGAGAATTTTAATGGGAAGAATGATTTTGGCTTTTGGAAAAGCCAGATGAATGACGTTCTCATATCTCAAATGCTTCACAAAGCTTTACGAGAAAAGTCCAAGAAGCCCACTGACATAACCGATGATGATTGGGATGACATGGATCTCGAAGCATGTGCCGCTATTCGCCTGTGTTTGGAAAGGGATGTCGTGTACTCTGTTAAGGACGAAACCACCGCCGCTGGGCTCTGGTTGAAGTTGGAATCACTCTACATGACGAAGACTCTCACCAACCGACTTTATATGTTAAAGTCACTCTACAGACTAGTGATGGAGGAAGGTACATCAATTCGGGATCATATTTCAAAATTTAATCGAATTATTTTTTACTTGAAGGATGTTGACATACATGAAGAAGATGATCGTTTGGCACTAATCCTATTATTTTCTTTGCCTGATTCTTATGAGAATCTTATTCAAACGTTATTGTATGGAAAGGACTCAATTTCCGTAGAAGAAGCTACGAGTGCCTTATTGTCTAATAAGGTGCGGAGGTTGGCATCTAATGGCAAAAACGGTAGAGGCCAAGCCCAAGGTTTGACGGTAAGAGGAAGGACAAACGATAAAGCATCTTTTAGCATAAGGTCAAGGTCCAAGTCCAAAACACCTATTGAGAAGGTGAAGTGCTTCAACTGCAATGAGAAAGGACATTATGCAAATAAGTGTTCTCATCCAAAGAAGAAGAACAAGAAAAAGGAGAATAAGACAGAGAGAGAAGGTGATGAAGCAAACTGTGCTTCAGAAGTTGATAGTGACGGAGTCTATTTTTCGGTGGCACATGACAACATGAGTGGCCGTTGTATTCTCGATTCCGGATGCTCGTACCATATGTGTCCAAAAAGGGAGTGATTTTCTTCCTACAAGGCGACATATGGTGGTTATGTGTTGATGGGCAACAACAATGCATGTCGAGCTGTTGGAATTGGATCTATCAAGGTAAAAATATATGATGGAATTGTGTAAACTTTGACCGATGTCAGACATGTTCCCGACCTCAAGAAAAATCTTATTTCTTTTGGTACACTTGACTCGAATGGTAACAAATTCGTCGTCGAGGCTGGAGTCTTGCGGGTCGTTCGTGGTTCTTCGGTGGTGATGAAAGGTCACCGACAGGGTAACATTTATATCTTATTGGAAAGCACTGTGACTGGACTTTAGCAGTCGGTACATCTGATTTGTCTGATAGCACGCATCTTTGGCATATGCGGCTTGGACATATGAGCGAGAAAGGCCTGTCCTTACTGAGCAAGCAAGGATTACTGAAGAACTTGAAGAAGCCAAGTATGGATTTCTGTGAGCATTACGTTTATGGCAAGCAGCACAGTATGACCTTCAGTACAAGCAAGCAGAAGACAAGAGGTATTCTCGACTATGTGCATACAGATGTGTGGAGACCTAGCAGGATTCCTTCCAAGAATTGAGCAAGGTACTATGTCACTTTTATTGATGATTATACACGTTATGTTTGGCTGTATTTCATCAAAATCAAGGATGAAGTGTTCGAAAAGTTCAAGCAGTGGAAAGCAACTATGGAGACCAGAACAGGCAGAAAGGTAAAGACGATGAGGTCTGATAATGGTACTGAATATACCTATGGACCTTTCAAAGATTTCTGTGCTCAAGAAGGTATCGTTCGACATTGGACTGTTAGGAACACACCGCAGCAGAATGGGTTAGCAGAGTGGATGAATCGAACCTTGCTTGAGAAAGCAAGATGTATGCTCTCCAATGCCGGTTTAGGCAAGGAATGGTGGGCGAATGCAAAACACATAGCGCGATACTTGATTAATAGATCACCAACTCTGGCTATAAATTGTAAGACTCCATATGAGGTGATGACCGGCAAACCAGCAAATTATAGCACTTTGCGCGTGTTTAGATGCAAAGCTTACTATCATGTCAATGAGGGTAAGTTGGACCCGAGATCCAAGAAAGCAATATTCTTGGGATATGCACAAGGAGTGAAGGGCTACCATCTGTACTGCTTAGAGGATAAGAAGTTCTTAATCAGCAGGGATGTCACATTCGATGAGTCTTCAGTGTTGGCTTCGAGCAAGAAGAGTGAGTCCGATCATGATGGTGGTGTACCTAGAAAATCTCAAATAATTGAGATTGAGTCGTCTGAGGATGCATCAGATGAGGTGGAGGTTTCTGAAGATGTTCATCAAGCCCCACAAGAGCGACAACCAAAGGATAAGCAGCAACAGAAGCAAGATTCCTTGGCCACCACTAGGCCAAGGAGATCAGTCAAGCCAGTACATATGTATGGATTTGAGGAACCTGTAAAGCATTATGGACAGCTAAATATGGTGGCATATGCACTACCAGTAGAGGATGACGAGCCTATCACATTCAGACAGGCGGCCAAAGATACTAGCAGCGAGAAGTGGATGGTGGCTATGCAGGAAGAGATTGAGTCTCTCCACAAAAATTGTACATGGGATCTGGTTCCATTGCCCAAAGGCAAGAAGGCTATAGGTTGCAAGTGGGTGTACAAAAAGAAGGAAGCTTCTCCAGAGTCAGGTGGCACTCGGTTCAAGGCAAGATTAGTGGTAAAGGGCTTCGTGCAGAAGGAGGGAGTGGACTACAATGAGATCTTTTCTCCGGTGGTCAAGCATACTTCTATTCGCATATTGTTGAGCTTGGTAGCTCATCATGATCTCGAGTTAGAGCAACTCGATGTGAAGACAGCATTCTTGCATGGCGATCTTGACGAAGAAATTTATATGCATCAACCGGAGGGCTTCAAGGTGGTTGGCAAGGAAAATCATGTGTGTTTGTTGAAAAAATTGTTGTACGGATTGAAGCAGTCACCTCGACAGTGGTACAAGCGGTTCGACACCTTCATTACACGGCATGATTTCACCCGAAGTAAGTATGATTGTTGTGTTTACTTTCATGGACTTCGTGGTGGAGACTTATTTTAATAATAATAATAATAATAATAATAATAATAATAATAATTAGACTTATTTTATACTTAGATATCCTTAATTATTTAAGTTTTTCAACTTGATATTCTAAATTTTAATATTATACAAATCATTACCCTAAACTTGAATATTTTAAAGTCGATACCTTCAGTCAACCACGGATTATTATTTTTGTCGTAACCAACAAAAGTAGATTTTTTTAGAACTAAAATTTTCCTAATCCTCTTCCCCCACTAGCAGCTACGAGATGGATTTTCCATCTTTTCTTTCTCCTCCCTTCCTTTCTCAAATCCAAGCAAATCATAATCCTAATTTTTTTTCGTTCCATCGAAAACTCTTCTTCAACATCTCCATTATTTTCTCTTCCCCACATAAAATCCTACACTAATAATTATTCTTCCCCAAACAAAAGACAAAGAAGAGGAGGAGAGAAAGAGGAGGGAAGCTCGGTGGAGATAGGGATGCGACGACGATTGACGTGGTTGGGCTCGAGCATAGCAAAGAAAAAGTGAAGAAGTTGATAGCGACAGAGCTGGAGGCTAGTAGGGACGATGGTTTTCTAGGAAGGAGAAAAATGAGAAGCAGTGAGGAGGAGATGGAGAGATGCAATGATGATGATGATAGGGATGATGGTGGTGGTGCTCGAGGTTGTGGGGAGGAGAAAAGATGTGGCTGTGGTTTCTATTGGACGGAGGAGGAAGGAGAGGAGCTATTGCTCCTTTTCTAAATAATTAGAGATGAGAGAGAAATAATAATAATAATAATATTATTATTATTATTATTATTATTATTAGAATAATAATAATAATAATAATTGTTGGTGTTTTTGCCTTTGAACTAGGAAAGATAGTCCCACATCGGCTACACCAAATGGTGAGTATCTCAATATAATGCATTGCTTGTGTTGACGTGTGCACATGAGATGTGGTGGGGCACAAGTGTGTGTCATGTGGGAGTATTTTTCTAGAAGAAAAAAGGATTAATTCCAACAAAGATGTAAGTTAATTTTTATTGTGCAGACTAGGACTCGGACACGGACTCTAGGATGCCTCGTACATGCACGGGAGTGTTCGGGGGGTAGACGCGGACTGGCACACTTCTATGCTGATTGTGGGATGATCTAAAATATCAAACTCTATTTTTGAGTATTAGATTTTAGTCCCACATCGGATAGGAGAAGAGGTGAAGTCTCACTCCACTCTATAAATAGAGCCCATTAGCCTCCTTTGAAAGATGCACCAAGAAGAGAGTTAAGGGAGTCCTTAAAGTCCAGGAAGCTCATTCAAGTCTCAAATATTGACTTACGAGCGTTCCAGAAGTTCTTCGTGAACTTGCTGGTTCCTGAAAGCAGGTCGTGGTAGGGCGAATCTTACTTTGAGCAACTGTGATCTTAATCACCCCAACAAGAACCTTTCATCGTCTTCTTCTTCTTCTTTCTTCTCCTTTTTCTGAGTTGTAACTCAGTTCTGTCCGTCAGCAACTGCGATTGCGAAAAAGAGCGTGAGATTTATTTTCTGATTATTATTGCTTTTGTAATCAGATTTATATTATAGTGTTCCTCGTGGATCTCGAGAATAATCAGAAAGGGAACGTTTGGTTGAACCTCTGATCTCGACATCTAGTTTTACCATCTTTGATCAAGTCCCGGGACTAACAATCTCAAAGCAAGATCCTTGTAGATGGAAAACTCTCATACTTCTTCCATCGTTACCAGCTTTAACAAGTTGGAGAAATTCGACGGAGAACATTTCAAATCTAGAAGAGGAAGGTCACCCTTAATCTTCAACTCGTGGACGTAGACCATGTGTTGATTGAGGATGAACTGAACGATTCCAGAAGAGGAACTGCAGATGCTATAGCTGCTACACTCGTCAAGCAGAGCAAATGGAAGAGAGAAAACAGTATATGTAAACTGCTGATTCTCAATTCTATGGAAGACTCTCTGGCATAGTCATATTCCAAGAAGATAATGAGAACAGGTCCAAGAGATCTAGGGATTCTTTGGGCAAGCTATATGAAGAATGATGAGAACAGGTCTAAAATCTTCATCGTGAGAAGTACCACAAGTGGCTCTTCGAAGACAAGATGACGATGCTACCTCAAGTGAAGGAATTCTGAAGTTGTGCCAGAAGTTAGATGACGAGAAGATGCCCCTCATCGACAAGTTTGTAGTTGGAGGGATAGTCTCGAAACTTCTTACTGGTTGGAGCAACTTTTATGCTAGAATGCATCGGAAGAAGCTGGACATTAGCTTGGAAGATCTTCTACAAGAGATCCACGTTAAGGACGAAATGCGATCTCAACAGAAGATGGACTCTCTGTCCAACCAACTGGCTAAGGCCAACTTGGTACAGACAAGAGAGTTCAAGGGGAAGCAGGTGGCTTCTCATCATAAGAAGAAGGACTCCACTAATCTGAAAGTAAAGGGTCCTTCGTTCAAGCAACAGAAGTCCAAGTCCCACGTGACTTGCTTCAACTGTGGCAAGAAGGGCCACTACAAGAGTGAATGCAAATCCAAGCCTAAATAAGCTGAGTAAGGTGAGCCTAGCAAGGTTTCCATAGTTTCTAACATTGTTGCTATGATTGTTCAGGTCACAGCTATAGGGGCTGACTCTGACTGGTGGATAGACACTGGTGCGACATACCATGTCTGCTCTGGCAAGGAATGGTTCGTCACATACCAGCCAACTTCTGAGAAAGTTATCATGGCGAACAAAGCCCAAGCTGAAGTTCTGGGGGTCGGAACTGTGGAGCTGAAACTCACATCCGGGAACACTCTGACGCTTCAAGGTGTGAAGCACGTTCCGGTAATTGCAAAGAACCTGATCTCTCGAAGTCTGCTTAGCAACGCAGGCTTGAGGATGGACATCAATGCTAGCTAGATGGTGATATCCAAGAAGGAAACATACTTCGGAAAAACTTTTCAAACTGAAGGAATGTTCAAAATTCAGCTTGTAAACCAGTTTGACAATATTAATACAATCGCTCATTCTGATTATTCTCTTGAGTTATGGCATAATAGGCTAGGACATGTTCACTGTAAAAGAATTAACAAAATGTCCAGTCTAGGACTTATCTCCAAATGTAGGGATAAGGTAGAGAAGTTTGAATTATGTGCTCAGACAAAGATCACAAGGAAACCCTTTCATCGGGTCAATCAAAGCACAGATCTTCTGGAGTTGGTGCACTCTGATATCTGTGACTTCAAGCAATTCTCTACAAAAGTCGGGATAAAGTATTTCATAACCTTCATCGATGACTTCTCAAAGTACGCATTCGTCTACTTGCTTAAGTCTAAAGATGAAGCGTTCGAGAAGTTCAAGGAGTTCAGGGCCGAGGCTGAACGGCAAACTGGACAACAACTCAAGAGGCTAAGGAGTGATCGAGGCGGAGAGTATCGGTGTCATGAATTCACATCATTCTGCAAAGAACATGGAATCATAAACGAAACTACTGCTCCATATTCTCCTCAATCTAACGGAGTAGCGGAGAGGAAGAACAGAACGTTGACAGAAATGATGAACTCAATGCTGTTAACTGCGGATCTTCCTAAATGCTACTGGAGAGAAGCTGCATTGACGACCACTTTTATTCTAAATAGAGTGTCGTATGTAACTTCGGACGTAACACCTCATGAACTCTGGTTCAAAGTCAGACCTAACTTGAATGTCATTCGAGTGTGGGGGTGTCTGGCTTATGTGAAGCTCCCAGATCTGAAGATTCAGAAGCTGGGGACAATGCCTACGAAGACGATCTTCTTGGGGTATGCCGAGAAGAGTGATGCTCGAAGATTTCTTGATATTGAGTCAAATCATATCATCGAATCTCGCGATGCTGAATATTTTGAAGATAAGTTTGCAAGACACAAGAACATTATTCTAATGGACATTCCAGAGAATGATAAAGGTGCAAAGGAGACTGAGATCTTCAATGAGCCAGTTGTCCAAGATGAAGTTGTTGCTGAGGAGACAACGATTGAACCAGAACTCGCTGAGCCGTTGTCAAAGCGAGCGAGGAGGCCGAAGAACTTCAGATATGACTTCATCACCTATCATCTGGAAGCAGATCCGCTTACCTATGATGAGGCAATGAAAACCAGAGATGTTGTTTTCTGGAAGGAGGCGATAGACAATGAAATTGAATCAATCACCTGAATAACACTTGGGTGTTAGTTGATCTACTTGAAGGAGCAAAACCTATCGGATGCAAGTGGATCTTCAAGAAGAAGATGAAAGCTGATGGAACCATTGACAAGTTCAAGGCCAGGCTAGTGGCAAAGGGGTTTTCTCAGAAGCAGGGGATCGACTACTTTGACACGTATGCTCCAGTAGCCCGGATGACCACCATCAGAATATTGATTGCTCTCGCAGCGATACATAAGATGGTGATACATCAGATAAATGTGAAAACGGTATTCCTGAATGGCGAGCTGACCGAAGAGATCTACATGCAACAGCCAGAAGGGTTTGTCGTCAAAGGTCTTAAAAACAAAGTCTGCAAGTTGGTGAAATTTCTGTACGGTTTAAAGAATGCTCCCAAAATATGGCATGAGAAGTTTGACAAAGTCATAAGGTAAAATGGCTATAGGGTCAGTAAAACAGACAAGTGTGTCTTACGAAGTTTGCTGACGGAAGAGGAGTCATCGTTTGTCTATACGTGGACGACATGCTAATCCTAGGTACGGATATAATTAGTTGTGTCACGGAGACAAAGAAGTTCCTCTCGACGAAGTTCAGTATGAAGGACTTGGGAAATGCTGATGTTATCTTGGGACTCAAGATCATCCGAACAGACACTGGATTAGCGCTGTCACAATCTCATTACATTGAGAAGATGCTCACTCGATACGGATATCATGGTCTTTCGTTAATTGATACGCCGTACCAGGGTGATCAGAAGCTGGAGCCAAACTCGAAGGAAAGCGTTAGGCAGTTGGAGTACGCTAGCATCATCGGGAGTTTGATGTATGCTACTACTACCACAAGGCCTGACATAGCCTTCGTCGTAGGAATGTTGAGTCGTTTCATGAGCAACCCAGGCATTGAGCACTGGAAAGCTGTGAAACGGGTTATGAGATATCTCAAGAAGACTCAGACATATGCACTGCACTACAGCGGAGATCCGCCGGTAGTGGAAGGCTTCAGTGATGCCAGCTGGTGCTCAGAAGTGGAGAGCGAGAGGTCCACAGGTGGATACATTTTCACAATGGGTGGAGCTGCTATATCATGGAAATTAAAGAAGCAGACTATGCTCTCGCGGTCGTCCATGGAATCTGAGTTCTTTGTACTTGATACCGCAGCGGAGGAAGCAGAATGGCTTCGGGAGCTCATGTATGAACTTCCAGTGGTTGGGGCACAAATACCGGGATACCGATATACTAAGACAACCAGGCGACTGCAGTAGTGGCATCAAATGACCACTTCAACGGGAAGAAGAGGATTGTATGGTGGAAGCACAGGACAGTACATGATCTCATCAAAAGGGGTGTTATTGCAGTGATTAATGTTCGGAGTCAGGAGAACCAGGTGGATCCGTTCACCAAGGGCCTCAAGCGCCATCTGGTCGATGACACAGCTTTAAAATGGGCTTGAAGGTATTGTGATATTGTGTTATTACATTCCTACTATAAAGTTTTATGCTGTTAGTTCAAAGAGAAATCTACTAGGCATCTAGATTTTGGTTCAAGGGAGGACTATTAACCGAAAGAATATCAGGAATGGTGGGTACTTGTCCTCTGTGGCATGGAGAGGTTACGGACCTACAACTACTGTTTTTTACTGTTGTTTTCTGCGAAAAATGGATCCTGTGGAAAGGTTGGCTTAAATGCCTTAATGAGTTCTCATGCAGAGTGAATGCCTGGAGTGCCTTACAAGAAGCACGGTAGCGCAGCACTACAAGGAGTGTAACTCCATGCTATAGTGGGGTGACTCCACCATGAGGTTCCCGGTTAGGAATAATGCTTCAGCTTTGTGAGCCAAGTCACAGCGGAGTAGCACCGCAAATAGGCAGGTAGCCTAATGTTGTATGATAATCATAATAAAGAGAGGTAGACAGCAGTACAAAGAGGACGATGTCATCATGTTACAGTGGTATGACACCACGAAGAGGTACCAGGTAGGGTAAAGCCTCGGCTTCGCAAGCCATGTCATAGCGGCGTAACACCGCACGGAAGCGCAAGGCTTCATGCTGGATAGTTTGGCACTATAAAGAGGCTTGTGACCTCATACTACAATAGTATGACACTACGATGAGGTACCCGAGTGGGATAAAGCCTCGACTTTAAGCCATGTCATAGCGGCGTAGCACCGCAAAGAAGCGCAATGCTTCATGCCATGACTCTTTATAAAGAACTCACCTATAGTGTATGGACAGAGATATTATGCCGTCTCTTGAGGGTAAACTTGTAGACGTCCAAAAATTATACATTGAAACCAAGCTGGCGCAAGGCCTTTAATGTGCAGCCAGAAGCACAGTTGATGTCATTATGTGAGTAGGAAGAATTACAGTTATGGTGCAGAATTCAAGGCTTAGTCCATTCTTGTATCATGTTGTTATTTAACCTATGCGGGAAGATTCAAGTCGTAGAGCGACATCTCTCCTAATGCATGATGGGCAGTCACTGTGGGGAATGCTCAACCCATATATTGAGATATGTGGAGGATTGTTGATATTTTTGCCTTTGGATTAGGAAAGATAGTCCCACATCGGCTACACCAAATGGTGAGTATCTCAATATAATGCATTGCTTGTGTTGAGGTGTGCACATGAGGTGTGGTGGGACACAAGTGTGTGTCATGTGGGAGTATTTTTCTAGAAGGAAAAATGATTAATTTTAACAAAGATGTAAGTTAATTTTTGTTGTGCAGACTCTGACTCGGATACGGACTCCAGGATGCCTCGTGCATGCACGGGAGTGTTCGGGGGGTAGGCGCGGACTGGCACACTTCTATGCTGATTGTGGGATGATCTAAAATATTAAAGTCTATTTTTGAGTATTGGTAGTTTAGTCCTACATCGGATAGGAGAAGAGGTGAAGTCTCATTCCACTCTATAATAGAGCCCCTTGGCCTCCTTTGAAAGATGCACCAAAAAGAGAGTTAAGGGAGTCCGTAAAGTCCAGGAAGCCCGTTCAAGTCTCAAATATTAACTTACGAGCGTTCCAGAAGTTCTTCGTGAACTTGCTGGTTCCTAGAAGCAGATCGTGGTGGGGCGAATCTTGCTTTGAGCAACGGTGATCTTAATCACCCCAGCAAGAACATTTTCTCTTCTTCTTTCTTCTTTCTTCTCCTTTATCTGAGTTGTAACTCAGTTCTGTCCGTCAGCAACTGCGATTGCGAGGAAGAACGTGAGATTTATTTTTTGATTATTGTTGCTTTTGTAATCAGATTTATATTATAGTGTTCCTCGTGGATCTCGAGAATAATCAGAAGGGAAACGTTTGGTTGAACCTCTGATCTCGACATCTAGTTTTACCGTCTTTGATCAAGCGCCGGGACTAACAATAATAATAATAAATAAATAAATTATTATTATTATTATTATTATTATTATTATTATTATTATTATTATTATTATAGTTGAGGTATTAAGCAGAGGAATTTTTTGTCATTTCGTATTTGTTGTCATCTCTGTTATAGTATTAAGTTGTGTAATTATAATTAAGATATTTACTTGTATAATATTGAAGTGGAGAGTATTAGGTTGAAAATCTGGAGAGAATTACAAATGACTACCATGTATCTTGATAACAACAAACAATGAAGGAATACTACGAAATTTTTGGACATTTACCGACGATCTGTGATCCAAAGCAAAAAAGAAAAAATCGGAACCTAATCCCATATGTGAAAGGGTCCCAATTCGTGTTCTGGCCTACGAGACTTATTACACGGATTTAGGTCTGTCCTAAATCGATGCCAGCATAAATGCGTCAACCCATATAACACATTTAATGGCTCATAATCAAATCCTTTCCTCTAAAAACCAAAATGTAATCTAAATTATGACATTTTTTTCTTTTTACGGTGTCCGACATAATGTTTAAAAAATTTTGTGCACATGTATTGTATATCTTCTACAAACTACTTAGATTTTCACACAATATAAGTACACGTACAAAATGGTAGAAAATAATCCACTCCAATCACTCGAAGATTTATCTTTTTCCCCCATATTTTGTCCTCCCATTTAAATCATATCAATCCAAATATGATCCGACCCGTTAGCCAAGCCCCACGTGTATCCTCCGCTGGCCCTTGTTGAGGAACCAACCATCTGTGGTTTTGAATATGTTGCGGTTACCACCAAGTGAGTAGAGTAGCTGTACATACAGCTAAGCCAAGGAGGACAATTTTGTAATTAATGGGTATCCCAGGGGTCCTTTGTAAGATCTAAACAACGTCCATAAAAACAAAACAAAATTTGTTGTATAATTAATAATATAGCCTCCCTCGAAAAGAGAAGCAACAGCAGCAGCGGAGTGCTTATTTTTCTTTTCTCAGCAGCAGCATCTTCTCCGTTAGAACCACTTCAAAAAATAACTACTGCTGCTGCTGATTATTATTACTAGTTCTGATGAGTGAGGATTCGAAAGCACGCTGCGCAGCTTGTCCACCGCGCCATTCTCATCCGCAGCCTGCCGGTGCGGAAGGACTGTGTCCGTGTCGGCTCGACTCCATCTGTCCGTTGGATGACGTCATATATATGCCGCGACCACCTTCTACTTCCAACGACAGGTCAGCTCAGCTCCCTAGCCAGCTGGCTCACCAAATAATAATTAGGGTTTACTTCTTTCTTCCACCTCCAGTTTTCCCAAATCAAATAAAAAGCAGTGCTGCAGGAATGCTTTTTCTAACTGTATTTTCGACGTCTGCTGTTCTGTTGTTCCTTCTTCCTCTTAGGGTTTACATGTAAAAAAAAAATTCCTGTGTCAAATTAGGGCTCCATCCGTGTCGAAGCGGATGCTTGCTTTGATGCATGTTCAGAATTACTCCTGTAAAAGGAAGCTGGAGGAGGAGGGGCATCGTGGGAAACATAGCCGGACTTGACATAAGGTCCATGAGGTGGGTGCCTCGTGCCCAAACACTTTTAGAGGACACCAAATTTTTATATATACTATTTAATTATGTAAGTTCAACTATGAACAAAGTTCAAAGACCGATTGTAATTCTTTTAGTCCACGTATGAAGTTTGTTTTTGTTATAGAATATCTAAATGTCATGTACTAGATTACCAAAACACAGATCAACTAAGTCAGAATGGAGAAAAAAAATTGGTGCAGTCGTTGTCAAAATTAAATTATCTCCCCTTCTCTTACTCTAACAGTCAGATGTTCCAAATCTCCTTCTACCCTTCTGAGGTTGCCAATCTCCTTTGCCCGTCCTCGATGTCAATATCCTCTCTCTCTATGTCCTCTTTGGACGTAATTGAACAATAGGACAAGTTACAATTTTTCTATTGTCTTTTTTTTTATTATCATAAGAACTCTTCAAAACATTATTAGTTATTTATTTGTTTAGAATATCATTTTTTTTGCTTGGAATATCTTCAATTTTATTAATATTTCATTATGACATATTTTTTGGATATTAATACTATTGTATTATAATTGTTCATAAAAAGAATCATAAGAACATTAAGTTTTGAGGGCACAACTTCTAAAGTTTGCCTCAGGCCTCAAAATTTAAAGTCCGACACTGGTGGAAAATGTAGTACTTGGACCCCGGTGTGGAGATGACGAGGGTGTTTTGGGAATAGCAGAAGCTATTTATCACGACAACGAGGTTAGTTTACCATTACAAATTAATTAGGTTCATGTTGTATTTTAACCTAGCTGCTGCTTTTAGGGTTACTTGGTTCACAGTATCGGTATCGAAATCGGTACCGGACTATTCCTATGAGTATCGGTATCGGTAGTCTCGACGGTTTCGTATCGCATTATCGAATTTTTTGGTATAAAAAAACAAATAATTACTAAATTATTAACACTAAAAAAAATATTTTATACATTTAGCATAATTTTAAGTATTTTCATTGTTATTTGTTAGTAGTTTTGAAATTAAATAAAATAGTAGTCACACGTACTTACCAATTGATTTGCATACAATAAATACATTTTCTTTTCTTTTTTACATTCCTTTACAACCTTATTATACTTTAAATCCTTGTTGATTTGTCTTTTTCGTTCAATTTTCTTTGCCGAATTGACCAGAAAAGAGACCTCCAATGTCAGTTTCGGTCAGTATCGGGTATCAGTCGATATCGGATCGGAACATGACAAATCGTATAGGTATTAGCCGTATCTGATCGGTATCGGCCGATACTGCAAACTATGCTTATTACTACAATCATATGTACGTCCACAGTGGTTTCTTGCTCGATCTTACTATCGTATTTTTGGCGAACAACAATGTGCCTCCAGATGAACTGAACGTAGTTCAACTACGAATACAAAGTTCTACGAAACATCACAAAAAGGTTACGAAGAGGGGAGGAGAAGGAAGGAAGGAAGGAGGAGAATGGCCTGGGGATAACAATACTGATGATGATGACAGTATGTACAGCAGTAATGGACATATGTAAGAAGAAGAACAGAAAGGGTTGGCATTGTACCAAGTCAGCTAACCCAAAACACACTCCTCTCTCCCTCTCTCTACGATCAAGCATCATGATGAGGAGTTAGCTCGAAGGCCAAAGAAGATCGGCAGTTGCTACTGCTTCGGGCAGGAGGCAGGGTAGGGCCCGGTGGTTGGGTTGTCCGAGCCGTAGCTTATTTAGGTTGCTGTTGACCCTTATTATGGGCTGACCCTAGGGGGCCGGTCACCAGTAACTCCGACCTTTTACGGTTATTGCTGGTAGAACTGGAGAGAAAATTTCAAGATATATGTTGCGGTGAGAGTTCCAGTATATTCTATTTCAATCGTGTCGAAATAGCCAAAATCGAGTAAGCATATTCCTAAAAATTTAAAATCAAAATCGAACCGAAATTAGCCATGAAAGATTACTAAATTAGAATCTAACATAACACATGTTCATAGAAAATATGAAACTAAAGATAAAAATGTTACAAAAGCAACACCACAAATTTACAACAACTAAGCAGAATCTACTAAGCAATAACTAAAATGTGGGATTGTTGTTTTCCTTAGCTTTAATTTACTCAAAGAAGAGACTTGAGAGAACGAGCTTTTATAGGCTTCCTGCCCCTCTTCTTCCTCGGAATTCGTCCCTTATTATTATCCGCGTTGCTAACAGGATTTTCGTCGTCGTCGTCGTCATCGGTGCCGTCGTCTAGATCGCCACCGGCTATCAGAGCATCGGACATATCTCCAAACCTGGACACATTGTGTCCTTCCTTTCCGGTCGACACTTCTTCTTCCACCAGTTCTGGCCTGACTTTAGCATCTTGATCTTTTCTACCATTGCTCCTGCTCTTCCCCCGCGACAGGCCGAACCCGAAATAGTAATAGTAGCCGTCCCCGTCCGACTTATCGGAAGCAGCAGCGGTCGCTGCCTTCGTCTTCCGCCTGCGGTGCTTGACCGGAGGAGGAGGAGCATGACCGGGCTTGTTATGGCTCTTTGCTACTCGGGCAGCATTGGGTTCTGACTCGACAACTTCTTCCCCTCTAACAGCAGCAGCAATGTTGCTGGTGTTGCTGCCGTTGTATCTGGTGGAGCTGTAGGACTTAAGCTGAGTGAGATGGTGGTCGCAGAGGGTGTGGTGCGGGTAGGCAGTCCTGTTGCAATGCCATCCCTTGCCGTCGTTCTTCTTACAGATTTTCGGCACGTGGGCGGTGTCGGCACCACCGACACTCTTAGCGATAACAGTAACAACACTACTAGTCTTCTCCTTGTCGTCGTCGTCATTCTCCTCCTCTTCTTCTTCACCTTCTTCTTCTCGTCGCTATCGTATTTGTCTCGGCAGTCGAAGTATGGCTCAGCTACTACAACACTACTGCTGCCAGCGACGACTACGTATATTATAACTAAGAGCTGCTATAATAAGCTAAAACAAGGAAATGTGCCATGAAAAAATAGACCTAATTTACTACACTAAAATAGGCGATTGCCAACGGTTATTACCGTGACAAATAATTTTCGTCACAGTAATAACCGTGACGAATTGACCGTTGCAAAAATTCGCAATGGTTTTCGTCACGGTAATAGCCGTTACGAAAATAAGTTTTGTCACGGTAATTACCGTGACAAAAGTTACCTTCGTAATGACAATAACCGTTACTAAATTTATATTCATAACGGTAATATCCGTCACAAAAATATGCTCTTCCGTTACCAATTGTCCACTTTTGTAACGGTTATTACCGTTAGTAAAGTCATTTTTTTGACAAAAAAATTAAAATAATTCGAATATATTTGTCATGCACATGTATTTAACCAGCTTTCCAATAACAAATAATTAAACCACTCCAATTAATATTATAAGTTCAACAATAATATTTAAATTCAACAAAAGTTAATTTTACATGCCCAGCAAAAATCTATATAAATTCAATAACACATCATGAATAAACATTTCTGAGACCCTCTCCATGACTTACACCGGACTTGCTGCATTAATGTTGCCGCCTGTTGTGACCCTCTCCATGACTTATCCTTCTCGAGATCTGAACGGTTGGCCAGAGCATCACTATCTCATTGAACATGTTCTTTGCCTTCATCATTGCCCAAGTTTTCCTCTACATGCTCTGCCACATGAAGTTCGGACTAATCTACTCCTTTGGTGGCTGGGTGGTTGTCATGACCTTGCTTCTTCCTCCCTGAGACCGAGAATGTTCCCATTGAAAGATGGTGTATGACTGGAAGAAGCAATGGTTCTAGGGCAAGTTCATCCCTGACACAAAATCTGAAACCAATGTATAAATAGTCCTGTCATGTTTGTAATGCCATCCAAATCCATGTTGTATTTCCAAACAACAACAAAACCTTTATTCAAAAAAACTGGGATTGGATGCAACAAAGGACAGTTTAAACCATCCAACTAATAAAATCTGATACTAGTTCAAGGGACAAAGCTTGTGTTCATCCCTATTAACTAACTGTGTTTTTTCAAGTTTGATTGTAGTGAAAAAAATGTAAAAATGGGTTCTTAGTTATCATATTGTACAACACCCGAAGATCGTTTACAAAATCCTTGGTAGGTCCTCTTGAACCGACACATTCATTAAGACATTCATGCATACGGACACAATTAAAAGGCTGACATTTTAGAGGCTATGAGATTCAATTTGACAAAATATAATTCATAATCTGCAGTCAAGTTATATCTGTATAAGGTTGTAACCTGACCTTGGTATAAGGAGTTTCCAAATCAACAAGAGTTGGTTCTTCTAGAGTCTTTGCTCGTAAGAAACGAAATGACAGCGAAATCATTTAGTTATCTGCAAGAAAAAGAAGTTGCAGGTTACTCAAATAGCAGTCCACTTGAACAACATAATCTCTTGGAAAGAATTGATTACTATCTTGGATCAGTTTTTACATATTTTCATGGCTAAGAGAAACATAAAATGATAAAAGTTAGAACACCACAAATTCCTGTTGGGGTCATACTCTAGGACTAAAACAAATGCAGATAACTGACAATTACAGAAACTGACAACTAGAGATGTGCACATTATTCTATGTATGTACAAATAACTTCCACAACAGAATGAAGAAGAATGCACATGAACCAAAACTCATAAATTTATAAAATATAGAGAGACTAAACTTGGGCCAAGACTGTTCCAATGCATTATATGTTAATGTTAGAAAGGAGATGTGGAGTTCTCTAGGCAAAAAAATATATTATGGGCGAAGGCTCTGTTGTTAACATGTTTTCATTTAACAAGTGGACACTACTTGCTAGGAATTCCTCAACAAACTGGATTTGTGTCTAGAAGTTGTCATAAAAAATATGTTAATGTTGGAACTTTAAGTGGTTGGAAACCATGCTAGTTTAATTCCAAACATTAGTGGCCTTGATAGCTCAGTAGCTAGTTGGTGATAAGAAAGGAACCGAGAGACGTTGTAAAAATAAAAAAACAAATTGTAGATAGCGGAGATTACACCTAGTACCTTAAGAAATTGATCGACAATTCATTTGGGTTTTAATTCACCAAAATCTGAATTTTTGGCTGGGTCATGGTTACCATTGACTGACGTATTTGCAATACAATTTTAGTATTAGTACAACTTGCCAAGAAAAAGACTTGTAATGAAAATTTGATATAATCAACTCTACATCTCAATATGAAATAATGTTAACATCTCAATATGATGTTATGCAGATATATAAGAAACACACTCTTTCCGTTAATTCGGTTTTATGACAATGTAGGCATCTCTGTGAGGCTATTGGTCATGACAAAGACTATATCAAAATTCCTTTGGTTGAAATAAATATGTCCAGTGCTAATACTAAATAAAAAGAGGCAGCTACCTTAAAGTAACAAAATAGGGTTCAAACGAGTGTAATTCATCACCAGATAAAGCATCCCATATTTTCCTACAAAGGGTGACAACATAATGATGGAAATAAGAAAAGAAATATCCAAACTACGTGGAAAATAGTAAGACCATATGAAAGACTCAGCAGGCTAAACCTTCAAATAGCATGAGAAGAAAGGGAAAACATGACCATCTCATGTTTTAATTTAACAAAATTAGATGCAAAATGTGTAATATACACAAGATACAGGTAAAGAACTAGCAAAACCATTTACAGGAAGATTTCTCCAAAAAAGAACAATGTAAAAGTGTAAACCTACAAATCTAGGATTGTATGGGTCTTTTTCATTGCTCTTCAATTTGTAAATGTTTTTTTAAAAATATGTTGTGCTTGTAAGTGGATGTTGGAATAGAATATTAAAGGAGGTATCTGCTGATGCTTATTTTCCTCCTACTTAATTTTACATAAAGTACATTAATGTCTGCTCCATTCCAGAATCTTGCGTGCTTCCCATGCAAGAGTTGTGGATCCAATTAAGAAGAAGCGGCAATATATATATCCATCCAAGTTGAATTTTCTCATTTCTCTCAAAAGTAATATTGCAGTTGTAGGTGTAGGTGTAGTTCAAGCAAATCATGACAAGAGAGAGAGTTCCACACTCATATGTTTATGGATTGTTTGTCATTTTCCACAGATGTTTAAGAAAGTATCGATAGTGTAGTACATTGAATTTTTAAATACATTTTGTGGGCTATTATTAAATTTTAAAGTGTATCAAAAATGTTAAGGCCACAAATAGATAACAGAAAATACGAATAGGTGTCAATATTGCAGTAACTAGACTATAACATTTTACTCCGACGTTAGGAAATTGTGATAGTGGCTTTGTTGTTGTATCTATAGTTGTTGTTCATGACAAGCATGAATTTTACTTTATTATGGTATATGCATGGGCAGTTTCATTTAGTATCTTACTTTGGGCTCTTCGGGAGTATTGTCCTTGCTTTCTAGTAAAAGTCTAGTATTATTATAGCCATATGTTGTGATCATATCATTTGTCATAGGTTTTAGAGAGTGGATTGAAGTCCAAATCTAGAAAGCCCTGTAGAGTTTGTACAGTTTATATCATCAATATCATTAAGTTAGTCAATGCAACAAAATATTGAAGAAAAAATAGCAAATAAATTTATAATTTTGAGGTCTAGATGTATGCATATCTTACATAATCCAAGGAATGCCAAATGAAGCATCACGTATAGCTGCAACTACAATCAAATCATTCACCTGCAATACAGGACATGAGGCTTCCACATTTCAGAGAAGATTTACAAGTTAGAACACCAAGAACTGATCGAAAAACCTGAATCTAATCTAGATGATAAAGAAGTTAAACATCTCCAAATTCCTCATGGGGAAGAACATAATTCATCTCCAAATTCCTCATGTCACTTCAATATTAAAAACATTTATTTTTACCTCAGACTTGTAAGTCATCATAGGATCTCAAAATTTTAGTTAGTCAATTGATACTAAAAATCTTCAAATGAATCATTGCAAACACCAAGTAACTAAACAAGATCAAAGCTAATCCCAATCCCAATTGGATATTATAATAATATATAAGATGTAACTTTCAGACACCATTCAAATAGGAGTGGGACATAATGACACAAGTTTGGTGGAGTCCAAAAGAATCTAGAGGTGGTGCAGCGAATATTAATCCATAACTAGGATTAAAAGATAGAGCATGACTCTACCAGTGTAAGTACAACCATGGTGGTGTCTCTGTACAGTATGACAACGAAGCAAAGCTAAAACTGACACAGATGGCACACCTATGAAAGCACCAAGGAAGGATTCATATATCTGGACCACAAACACCAATCTAAAAGGAAAAGAAAAAAAGATATCAAAAGATGCAAATTAAGGTTTGGTAAGAGTTAAGATTTATGCGGTTTGATTCTAGGTTGCTCTAGTATCCTAGTTTTTGAAATTCATCCCAGTATTGTACTAAAATATTAAAAGTGTGATCGAGATTGAAGGTTGAAGTTAATAACACCCCCAAGTCTGACAAGAAAGATTTGTGTTAATAAGTTGTTGAGTTGCAGTGATGTTCCTGTCTATGGACATAGCATAGAAACTGAACTTTGGTTGTGGATTGACAAAATGTATAATCAACAATTGATGTTCAGCATCTACTGCTGGAACAAAATAAATCAAAGTCTATGAGAAAATAAAAGCCTATCCAATCTTTCAGAGGGTGTATAAGATATACTTTGATCGAAGGTATCAAGGAAAATTAACTTACCAATACATCTGTTTATCATTATCACAAACAGCTATTCGTATCTTTACTTCTTCTAACACCAAGCCTGGGAATCAAAAGCATGAGTAAGTAAATCAAAAATCAAATAAGTAAAACTTGTGCTTTAGGAAAACTTTAATACCAGACTATGCACTATCCAAAGCCTCCAGTTCTTGTAATGTTACAAAGATGGAAAATATGTGAATACTTGTGCGTAGGAAACTAATTGAAGATTGTTAGGAGTTCCATAAATCATATTCACATTAAACTCTTAAAGTAGTGCTCAGATCTTGAGTGAAAATTAGAAAAAAGAAGAAACAAGGCAAGACACATTCATTATGGATTATAAACACAAACAAAGTCGAACAGAGAGGATCTTCTTCATGTGTTCACTTTGGTGGAGGATTGGTGGGCTCGTCCGCCGTCGGGACGCTGGGGAGATCATCAAGGCCATCGCCAAGCAGGCGGAAGAGGCCCTGTAGGGCACTATTGGCGGAGGATAGGTTGTGGTGGAAGAGGTTGGGGTCGACAATGTCACCGATAGTGTCAATGGTTTGGCCGGCGAGGCACTCGGCCTCATAGGAGCTGGAGGGAGAGGGGCTGGGACTCGCGCTCCTTGCCGTTCTTGTCATCATGACCGCATGTCAACAGGAGGAAGCATGAAGGAGCGTCGGAGGGAGGATGAAGAGGAGCGACGACTGAAGGAGAAAGAGGAGTAGAGAGCGGCAGAGGGAAAATTTTGAGAGGGGGAGGGGGAAAATTCGAGTGGGAGGGGAAAATTAGGGCTACGGGATTTGAGAAAAAAAGAAGAGAGAGAAAGAGGGGTTTGCTGCTGCTACTACTATTTTGTTGGGAAAAACTAAAAAATTTTGATATAATAAAATATAAATTTGAATTTTAGTAACACTTTTCAATCATTGTAACATTTATTACCCTGACAAGCTTGTCACAGTAATAACCATTACTAAATGTAAAAAAAATTGTGTTACAAATTGTGTGTTTTGGTGTAGTGTAATTTTTTGAGGTAGGCAACATAAACATACCTCTTCGTGATAGCTTCCGAAATTCCGAAAATGCCCTCCTCATTTCCGAACCCAAGTAGATTTTCCATAATGCCCTTCCCCTCATCTCCGTCTTCTGCTTCCTGGGGAAGCAAAATCGAACCGGCAAAGTAAAAAAATTGTTGACACAGAGCTACGGAGGAGAAGTAATAGGTGGAAGAAGAGTGATCCACAGCAGAGGGGCAGACGCGTCTGCCTCGATTTCGTTCGAAATCGATCGAATTAGGAAGGAAGCCCTAAATTTAATTACATGTAAACCCAAGAATAAGAAAAGAAAGAAGAAGCAGGGAGGAGGGAAAGCGACGATCAACAATCTAAGCTGGCACTGCCATTTCGCATCCGAAAGAAAATAACATCAATTTGATTTGGAAGAAAAAAAATGAAGAAATGGAACCCTAATTTTGGTATAATATTTGGTTAGGGATCTGACCTGTTGGTGGTGAAAGTAGAAGTGGTTGGAGTCGAGCTCGAGCACGTCCCATGGGGAACAGTTGAGCTGGCATAGAAACAATGATCCATGATCGGCAACGGACTGCTAGTCGTACTCGTCGTCCGCCGGCGACGGCGGAGGTGGCGGCGGCGACGGAGACTATTGTTGCAGTAGACAAGCAGAGCCTAACAGGAGCTTCGCCGTGTGCTTTCGAATCCTCATCAGAAAAGGAGAAGAAGAAGAAGTGGTTCGAGAAGTGTAGTGAAGAAGATTGCTGCTGCAGCTGCTGCAGATCTTGAGATGAAAGAGCCCTTCACTTCGCTTGACTGCTGTAACACCCAATTTTCCAAATGAGGGTAATTTTAAAATTTTGTAATTTTAGTCTTTTAATAATGATATTTAAATCATGATATAATTTTTGGTGATTTTTAATCATTTTAAAACTATTTTAAATCATGACTTATAATTTTGGTGTTTTGATAGTGTAACCTTGGAGACTGGTTGACCTAGAGCCTAACCATGTTATTGGGATACTTATTTGTCCTTTCAGCCTAGAGGGTATTTTGTAATTTTTGGGGTTATTTGAATTTAATATAATTTATTTGAATTTATGAGTTATTTTGAGTTGATTTGAATGATGGTTGAATAGGTTGACTTTGACTAGTGTTGACCTTGGTGGACTGACCAATTAGCTAACCCTAGTTATGAGTGCCTTGGTTAGGTTATGTGATCCAGTCTAATCTAAGTTAACCCATGTTTAGTCATTAGAATCAAGATTAGCAATAGGTGACCTATTGATTAGGGGTTTTGGTTCATGACTTAAGGACATTGGAATCATGACTTATGACTTAACAAGTAGAGGCCCAAAGCCCAACCCATTAGCTAACCCTAACCCTAATTCTATGGCTGGCCACACCCACATAGGAATCCCCACCTATTTATACTCTCTTCCATTAGGTTAGCCTCCCTTTAGAAAGAGTTGCAAAGTTGGAAAGAAAGGTTCGTTTTAAACTTCCTAAAACCCTAGAAATTCCATTTTAATTCCTTTTCATCCCAAACCAATTGCATTAGGTTCTAATTAGCTTCCTTTTACTGTTCATGGAGGCCAATCCCAGTTGGAGAGCAATTTGGAGTCATTGGCTAGCTAGAGGAGATCTTATTTTTGGAGTTTTCTTTGAGGAAGACACCTATAGGTAAATTCCTATTCTCTCCACCAAATTTTGATTTTTTTACATGGTTAGGAAGCCCTAGGTGTCCTCTCTCTGTAGGAATAGGTTTTGCTAGGTTTCTTGTCCTTTACGTGTCCGTATCGGACACGTACCAGTCAGCAGTCGTAATTGTTTGATGAAATGCCACAGTGGTCATTTCTTTCTCGTTTTCTAATTTTGTTTGAATAGGAAATTAGGGTTTGGTCTCGCTTATCGATTTCTGTTGGACTGAGGTGTCCATTGTGTCGTGTCGTATCTGAATGGACAAGGGAACACACTGTTTCTACGCGCACCGCACGCGAGTAGCAGTCCCCTGCTACTCGGGGGCTATAACTCCCTGGACATGCCACTTGGACACGAGATTTTTGACACACACATTGGGGCGGACACTGACACGAGGCTCTCCATGTTGCACAAGTCCTCGTGTCGTATCGGACACGTATTTGTGCGTGCACGGGTTCTCTTCTGAGCGTGCACAGAACACTGTTGGATTCGTGCGAGTTCTGGACACGTTTGTGTCAAGTTGTGGACACGAATTTGAGTGTACATCACGTGCAAGTATTGTAGGTTAATTACCAACTCTTATTTCTATATATTAATGTGTTTTCAATATTCCATCTTGAATTTCCCATGAGGACTGATACATGTTCTGCTCGATAAATTCCTGTGTTCATTTCCAGTTTCAATTGATTTCTTAATGTTTAAAATTGCCATAACTGATTCACCTACATGTGTATTAATATCTGTTAGTTTGATTTTACATGTTGGATTGGGTTTGCACTTAGAATTTGGATTCCGAGTAGGGGCAGTACATGTGGACTGATATAGTCCTGGAATGAAATTCTGAACTGATTTCCTCTTCTTTTGAACTGAGTTTGATGTTTTAAATTACATATTTAACTCATGTACATATGCACCAACTACTGCTGGATAGGTCTTACAAGTTAGATTAGGTTGTTTGATCAGAAATGGAATTTTGGACATATGGTTGGACTGTTTTGATGGACTGATACACAAGCCAGATTTTAAATCCTGATTTAACCTTCCTGTTAAACTGATTTTTTATGATTCCTAGACTTAATGTTTAATCCCAATTACACATTGGTATTCACTGTTAGATTTAGGAACTGATATTAAATTCCTTTCTTAAAACTGAGATTAGAATGTGGGATTGTTATTTGATCTGTCACATGGGTTCCAAAACCTGGGAATAGGTTTCATTGGTATATTAGTAACTGTTAGTTTTAGGAACTGTCGAATTGTCTTCCATTCCCTTCCTTAAACTAACTTAAATGATTATTAGTTGTTGATTCTATCTTGTTAGTTAGTTCTCAGTTAATGGGTTATGTGATTGGTTCGAAATTTGTTGAAGGGTTCATGTTAAATGTCAATTAAATTGACTTGAAACCTGAGATATGTTTCCCTATTGAACTAGTCACATGATTCCTTGAACCAAATATTGAGTGGATTCTCATGCTTTGTGTTGGTAATGTTAGCCACTGTCACAGGAAATCTGAGAATTGGATGTCATTTCCTTTCCTTAATAACTGAGTTGAATTCCCTTTCCTGGAACCAAATTGGTTGATCATTGAATGTTAATTCATACATTGTATTACTTCATTGATTTTTAGAATATATGGGTGATGCAAATTCGAATTGTGTTGGGGTTGATAGGATGATAACTGTCATTTGGTTTTAGTTCTCATCAAAACCTGAGAAGTGAATTTATTTCCTTAAAACTGTCATTTTCTTCCCAATTACAAACTGTTTTGATTCCATAGTTCTTAAATACCTGTGATTGATTCCTATTGTCATGACCCGCACCCACTGTGAGGGTACGAAAACGTAGCAACCCCCAGCCTACGCCGCAGTGTCGGTGGTAGAACGTTATCCTAGGTCACAACATCTAACAAAATAATACTAAACAGTTTATACTCCCCGAATGGGGGTGACATAGAAGAAAATAAACTCAATCACAACTGAAGCAGAGAGATAAGGTAGAAGATAGATAGATAGATGCTGCTGAAAGAAAGGAATCCACAAGTACAAACAGAGAGTCTAAGTGTCTAAGATAAGTACATATCCCAAATTCCAAGTATCAAATATGTACAGTCATCCAGAGAGTAATATAATAAAATATCCTAGTCTAGAGGAGTGTTATCCACTGCTAGTGGGACCTGCTGCTGGTCCAGGTCCAAGCACTCATCTAGGGTAGCACCGTAATAAGTAGAACAGAAGGCCTCATCCTCATCCTCTGTAATATTTCAACAGGTCCAGTCAGGACAGGAGCGAGCACAATACATCTCAACAAGTCATAGCAGAAAAGGAAATATAATCATGCTAGAGAATAAAATACAGGAAACTGAAGAATAGCGTAATGTAAGAAAGAGACTGTAAGTAAATATCTATGATATATATAAAGAAAGACAGTGCTAGTGATTTAGAGTACAGGATAAACATGTGAATGGCTAGGGACTGATTCATGATTACACTACTTGGATTTATCCACATGTTCATTTATACTCCCCCGTCCCCAATCAATACACAAGGATCCAGTCAAGTTACGTTAAGATTCATGATTATACTACGTTGCCCATAAAGGATGATTCATGAATTGATTCGTGAAGGCTCGGTGATCATGAGGGTACATGAGTCACTAGCTGATTTCCGAAGATTCATGATAATAGAAGCAAGAGATACATGATGTAAGTGAAACACACGAGACAAGAGTATCTGATGCTCCCAAGAGGGATAACATCTCATGAAGGGATCCATATAGTACCAATCCGTGTTACCAACGTGTCAGCATCAAGTAAGATAATCTAAAGCAGGAAATATAATCCTAAGCAAGATATGAAATGATCAGATAATGTACTCGCCTGATGTCTGAATGTCCAAGGTAAATATACTGTCCGAGGAGTGGTGTCTGGCTCCTATTCAGAACAGCACAAGTCACAACAAGTCTAAAATGATAACAAGATACAATTCAATGCATTCTACATGAATCTAGGTCAATCTAGGCCAAAGTTAACTCTTGGTCAACTCTAGTCAACCCTAGAAGTCAAACTAGGTCAACTATGGTCAAACCAGGTCTAACAAGTCTAAACTAGTCTAACTAGTCTATTATAGGCCTAATCAAGACTAACAAGTCTAACTAAACTCTCACTAATCTAACAGACACACCATAGACCAATACCACAGATATACATATATCACTTTTCACACAACCTATATTGCATCTAGGCCTACACATGGAATCACATATTACATACATATATATACATATAGGCTACCTATATGTATACCACACATGCATATATATAATACATATATAATAGTACACACACATATTATAATATATATGATACCTACATATATACATAATATACTTTATATATTAGATACACATACATATTTATATACATTACATTATATATATATATATACATATAGAGATAGAAAGATAGAGAGTTAGAAAGAGTGAGGTAAAAGGAGAGTTACAAGTGTGTGATAGAGAGTGAGTGTGTGTGTGTGTAGGAGTGACTGAAACCTGTGTGCAGTGAGGGAAATCACAGAAAAACAGTGTTGTGCTTCAAGATTTTGTGTGTGAGTGATAGCTGATTTGTGTGTACATGTGAAATGAGAACAAGTGAAAAAAAAGGAAAGGAGTGTGAGGGTGTAGTGAGCATGGCAATGGTGTGGACAGTGGGCTATAAGCTCAGTTAGAAGAACAGGGAAGCAAGGGAAAGGAAAAGAATCAATTCAATTCAATTCATTCTTAGATTTCCTAAGATACTTCAAATCAGTTTGTATATTAAGCCACCAAGCAAACCAATCTCAGTTCAAAATCCTAATTAATACACAATGTGAATCTCAAGCCAACATATAACACACATGATCTAAACTGATTTATACCTACTCGATTAATCATGCTATGACATTATTAAACAGTAAGGATCCAATTTAAACTGAAAAACAGTGAAGAATTGACAGGTAATTAAGAGGACCTGTGTGTGTACATGAGTCTCAGATTTCAGTTATCATAAATGTGTATTTGTATAATAGGTTAGCTTGGTATCAAGGTGGGTGTGTGAGCATTCGAGTGACCCCAGGTTCCAATTATAGGTGTGTGTCATCAGTGTCCTGTATGTGTAACATTGTCTCATACTGGAAATAAATGTTTAAACCAACATCTCAGGTTTTCGATTAAAACAGTGTTCAAGTGTCTCAGAATTTCTAACATCTCACAGGTTCAATTCCCAATCATTCAGTCATCAACAAATTGCCACATTCAAAAACCCATTCAACAATTCTTCCCAAAAATGATTCCCTACATCCTAAACATGTTATTTGTTGTACAGCAAATTAAACATAACTAAAACACATGATATAAATCATTAAAATAAAAAGGGAATGAAGAACAGTTCTATTAAGTGAGTATCAGTGAACATTCAGTCCAATTCAATGTTCGAAATCTCATTCTAGATCAAACAACATAATCTAACATGAAAAATCGAGCTAACATGAACTAATACATATGTTCAGGAATTAAAATGGCAATTTAATCATTAATTTAAATCAGATTAAATAGGGATTAAATCAGGATATTAAGAAACTGGAACCATGTATCAGCCTACTTGGGGAAATTCAAAATTGAATATTAAAACACATTAATATATAGAAATAAGAGTTGGTAATTAACCTACTATATGTGCACGTGATGTACACTCAAAATTGTGTCCCAAACCTGACACAAACGTGTCCAAAACTCGCACGAACCCAACAGTGTTCTGTGCACGCACAGAAGAGAACCCGTGCACGCACAAATACGTGTCCGATATGACACAAGGACTCATGCAACTTGGAGAGCCTCGTGTCAGTGTCCGCCCCAACGTGTGTGTCAAAAATCTCGTGTCCAAGTGGCGTGTCCAACGAGTAATTGCCTCCGAGTAGCAGGGGATGCAGCACGCTGCGCGTGCGCGCGTGTGCACGAGTGCGACACGACACAAAACCAACACGAGACACGCTCAGTCACCTAGATACTGTTAGGCGACACCAAAACACTAATTACTATTCAAACACAAATCGAAATCTCGATCGAAATGCCCTTTGTGGCATTTCGTCGAACACCTACGCTGGTTGATGATACGTGTCCGATACGGACACGTACAGGACACAAAATCGAGCAAACCCTATTCCTACAGCACAAGGACACCTAGGGCTTGGTATTTATGCAAAGAAAACCTAATTTTAATGGGTGGATAGGAATTTACCTATGTGTGTTCTTCAACACAAAAAGCCTCTTCAAAGGAGCTCTCCAAAGCCACCCAAAATCTCCAAATTGCTTCAAATCTGAGATGTGACTCCACAATCAGTAGGAGAACAGGGATTAGAATACTATAGAAGAAATCCCAATAAAAATGGAGCCCTATTGATTAAACTATGAAGAAAAATAAATAAAGGCTCACCTAGTTCTTAGGAAAAATGATAAACTATTGAAAAGAGGCACAAATTTCTAAGGAGATATTATACAGGCAAGGGGGGGTCTTGGCTGGCCACTTTATCTAGGGTTAGGGTTTTTAGGTTGCATTTAAGGGCTAGCAATAAATCAAGGCTAATGAGTGGCCTAAAATCTAGGGCTCTTTCCTAGTTAAGTTGCAACCACTCTACTTAGCTAAACATGACTCAACCCACTATCCCATACTAACTAATTCTCAATGTGGCTAACTAGGCTAGCTATGGCTAATCTAGGTTAGGTCCAATCTAGGTTAGGCTAACCAAAATCACATAGCAATAAATAAACTAGTATTTAAATCACACCATTCAAATAAATCGTTTTAAATTCCTTATAAAATATATTAAATTCAAATAATTCAAAAATGACAAAAATACCCTCAAACTAGAAATGTGGTAGTGACAAATCTACCCTCCTTAAAAGAATTTCGTCCTCGAAATTGAAAGGCAAAACGCAACAGATGAGAAGAATAGAAAGTATACCTCAAGGTCCAAAAAGATAAGGGTATCGCTCGCGCATCTCATCCTCCCGCTCCCAGATAGACTCTCCTGGAGAATGATGTCTCCATGTGACGCGAACCGAAGGTATCACCTGTTCCTCAGTACCTTCTTCCGTCGATCCAGAATCTCTACTGGCTGCTCTGGATAGCTGAGAGAATGTCCAACCTCAATCTCCAAATGATCAAGCACATGGCTAGGGTCAGCCACGTACCGTCTCAACTGTGATACATGGAATACGTTGTGGACCCCCACTAGTGCAGGTGGCAAGTCTAGCCTGTATGCCATGTCACCGACTCTCCCGCTGATAACGAAAGGGCCGATGAAGCGCGGGCTAAGATTTCCTCCTCCACCAAAACGTATCGTACCACGAGTTAGAGATATCCTCAAGAAAACCTGGTCTCCAACCTAATCACAAGCAAGGTCTCAATTTAAATATGATAAACAAACATGATCAAAAAAACACAAACAAACAACCTAAATCTAATCCTACTCTAATCTGTACCTCAAACTCCAACGACCTCCGGTGGCTATCGGCCCAGTGCCGATGTCTGTCCTGCGCCACGCGAAGTCTGTCCCTGATGAGCTTCACCTTCTCGGCTGCGTCAACAACCATCTCTGGTTCCAGTAAAGCTCGCTCACCAACATCATCCCAAGATAAGGGTGTACGACACCTACGCCCGTACAGAGCCTCGAAAGGTGACATCTCAATACTGGCCTGGAAACTGTTGTTGTAAGCAAACTCCACCAAATGTAGATGATCCTCCCAGGAACCTCTAAAGTCTAAGACGCACGTCTGCAGCATATCTTCGAGCGTCTGAATAGTCCTCTCTGACTGTCCGTCCGTCTGGAGGTGGTATGCAGTACTAAACTTGAGCTGAGTGCCCAAGCTAATCTGCAGACTCCTCCAGAAATGGGAAGTAAAGCGACTATCCTGATCCGAGATGATGCTGACCGGAACCCCGTGAATCCTGACTATCTGCCGTATGTACATCTCTGCAAGCCTCTCTGTAGACGTACCCACCTTGAATGGCAAGAAGTGGGCCAATTTGGTCAACCTATCAACGACGACCCAAATCGCGTCTTTCCCTCCTGGTGTACGCGGCAATCCTGATACGAAATCCATAGTGATGTGCTCCCACTTCCACTCGAGAATGGACAGCGGCTGCAATAATCTACCGGGCCTCTGCCTCTCTGCCTTGACCTGCTGACAGACCAAGCACCTAGCTACGAAACGAGCCACCTCCCGCTTCATCCCGTACCACCAAACATGCTCCCTCAGATCTTGGTACATCTTGTTGGCATCGGGGTGTATAGAGTACTGAGATCTGTGGGCCTCCTGCAAAACCTGCTCCCTGAGCTCTCCGTTGGGCACACATAATCTGGAACCGTACCTCAAGGCACCATCCTCTGCAAGAGAAAACTCGCCATCCACCAGCCCTGCTCGAACCTGCTCTCGGAGACACCACAGAGCAACGTCCTCAAACTGTGCCGACTTGATCCAATCCACCAAGTCTGACTGAATCTGCAGGCCCCATAACTGCATCTGAACTCCGGGCACGATCACCTCAATCCCAAGGCTCTCCAAATCAGCAAGCAAGTGACGGTCCATGGTCAAACATATGGCTGTCGGATACCTACTCAAGGCATCGGCAACCACGTTGGCCTTCCCTGGGTGATACTGAAGTGATATGTCGAAGTCCTTCATCAACTCTAGCCATCTGCGCTGTCTCATGTTCAGCTCCTTCTGAGTGAACACATACTTTAAGCTCTTGTGATCTGTAAAAATCTCCACCCTCTCTCCATACAGGTAGTGCTTCCACAACTTCAGAGCAAATATCACTGCTGCCAGCTCCAGGTCATGGGTAGGGTAGTTCTTCTCATGGGGACGTAATTGCCTTGAAGCATAGGCAATCACCTTCCCATGCTGCTGCAAGACACAATCCAGCCCCTTCCCTGAATCATCACTATAAATAGTGAATCCTCCTGATCCTGAAGGCAATATCAGAATCGGAGCTGTCGTAAGCCGCTTCTTCAACTCATCAAAAGCTGTCTGACACTCCTCTGAACAAACGTACTCAGTATCCTTCCGGGTCAACCGAGTCAATGGCTCTGCAACCCGGGAGAAATCCTGCACAAATCTTCTATAATATCCTGCCAGCCCCAGGAAGCTCCTGATCTCTGCCACTAAAGTCGGCGCTGGCCATGCCTCAACTGCTACGATCTTCTTGGGGTCAACTGAGATACCTTCTCCAGTCACCACATGCCCCAAAAAGTCAACCCGGTCCAAGAAGAACTCACACTTGGAGAGCTTCCCATAAAGCTGCTCCCACCTGAGAGTCTCCAGCACTATCCTCAAATGCTCCTCGTGCTCCTCCTCAGTCTTGGAATATACCAAGATGTCGTCAATAAACACCACCACGAACTTGCCCAAGTACCGGTGGAACACCTTGTTCATTAGGTTCATAAACACTATTGGTGCATTGGTTAGCCCAAACGGCATAACCAAAAACTCAAACTGCCCGTACCGCATCCTGAAAGCGGTCTTGGGAATATCCTCCCTCTTCACCTTCACCTGATGATATTCTGACCTCAGATCAATCTTGGAAAATACTCGAGGTCCGCTCAACTGGTCAAAAAGATCGTCGATCCACGGCAGTGGGTATTTGTTCTTGATCGTGAGGTTGTTGAGTGCCCTATAGTCAATACACATCCGTACTGACCCATCCTTCTTCGGCACAAACAACACTGGTGCACCCCATGGCGACGAACTAGAACGGATGAAGCCCTTGTCCTGCAGCTCATCCACTTGCTTCTTCAGCTCCACCAACTCACTGTTGTTCACTCGATAGACATACTGAGAGATGGGTTCCGCTCCTGGAACCAAGTCTATCGAGAACTCAATGTCTCTGTCTGGTGGCAATCCAGGCAACTCCTCCGGAAAAATATCCATATACTCTGCTATCAAGGGGTGTGGAATCGTCTGCTCCTCAACCGAGACTCCGCAGAAAACTCCGCTGCTCTGCTCCGTCTGACGTCTGGAGTACTCGAACTCTGGCTCCCCCGGCACTCTGAAGAGAACTCTACCCCCTCTGCAATCAATGCTGGCGTGGTGCCTGCTCAACCAATCTATACCGAGTACTATATCGTAGTTCGACAATGGCATTACGAGCAGGCTCACCTCCAACTCACGGCCTCCCAAAACAATACTCCGACCCTTACAAACATCACTCACGAGGATAATGCCACCCCGGTCGTGATCTTGTAAGTCCTAGGCAACGATTCAGCTACGATACCGTGTCTAATCGCAAATGATACTGATATGAAACTATGCGAAGCACCGGAATCGAATAATGTAAAAGCTGGTCTGGTGTCGAGAAGAACCGAACCTGCGATCAGCTCTCCTATCGCCTCTGCATCCTCAGCTGCCATGGCAAAAGCTCGCCCCTGCTGTCCTCCTCTGGCCTGCTGCTGGTGCTGTACGAACCGCTGCTGCTGAGTCGGCAACGGTCCCTTCTGCTGCTGTCCTGCTAGAGCCTTGGCACCTGCTCCTGCTCCTGCTCCCTGCCCTGAATGTCCCGAGAATATAGGGCACTCCTTCAGCTGATGGTCTGCTATCCCACAGAGTAGGCACCTGCCTAGCCTCTTTCTACACTCGTTCCATCCGTGCCCTGGCTTCTTGCAAGAAGCACAGGTGGTGGCCTGCTGCCTCGGTGCCTGCTGCTGCAGCCTCTGCTGCTGATGCTACACTGGCTAATGCCTCGGCTGCTGAAACTGCTGCGACGGGAACCTCTGCTGCTGGTGGTGCTGCTGGTACGGCTGCTGAAAGTATGGCCTCTTGGCCGATCCTCCACTATTGCTGCCTCCCTGGAAGTCTCGCCCCCTCTTGGGCCTAAGCTCAAGATCATCCTCTGCAGCTAATGCGTCTACTAGGATCTCCTCAAAGGTAGCACTGCGGGCATTCTTGGTGTAGGACTTAACCTCCTTTACCAAGCCCTTGCGGAACCTCCGGGCCTTCGTCGTCTCCGACAAGCCCTCTACAAATCTGTTCAGGCAGCAGAACTCTCCTGCGTACTCCTCCACAGACTGGCTCCCCTGAACTAGGGCCTCGAACTGAGTCTCGAGGGCTCCCAGCGCTGCATCCGGGAAGAACTTCTCCTTGAACAGCTTCTTGAATGTCGCCCAAGTCTGTTATGTAGTACCAATCCTCGGGTCGGTCTGGCACCATGTACGGGCCAGATCCTGCATCATGCTGGCCGCTGCCTCAATCTGGAGCCTCGTCGAGATCTCAGCCAACCTGAATATCTCCTCCATGTGCTCAATCCACTCATCGGCATACAAGATCCCCTCTGTCCCTCGGAAGTCCCTAGGGTGCATCTTCTGAAAATCTTGGATGCCCTTCTCCCGTGGCTGGTGCGGCGGCGGGGCTGCCGCTGGCTGAGCTACAACTCTCTCTACCGCAGTCACTGCCAGCTCAATGCCTCGTGTGAGCTCTGCTGTGTGCCTCTGCTGCTGGGTCTGCTGACCCTCCATGTACTGCCAGAAGAAAGGTAACAGCTGAACGGCGTCAACTGTCCCCGCAGGTGGCTGCTGCTGCTGAAGCACATCCGGAATCACCGGACTCGGCTCATGCCTCATAGGTGGAGGGGCTCCTTCGAAAGCAGCTGAAATGCCTACCCCAGCTGGCATGACTGGGGCTACGGTACCAGGGGCTGGCTGCTGAGTATGAGAGGTGGCAGACCTCTCATCGGCGTCCCCCTGGCCCTGGCGATGTTATCTCGTCTCAACCATCCTGGAGACAGATCAAAAGAAACAATTGCTGAGAATGAGTCGAAATATCAAAGGAGGATAGTTTAAATTCAAAGGAAGACAATAAACAACAAAATTTAGATATACGGAATCTGATAAAGAGTTTTCCTAATGTGATTGAGTACTTTCAAAAATTTCCTAATTCTGCTGCAGGCTGCAGTAATATTCTAGTTCGAATACCACTATATTTCTAAACTGGACCTGCATGGGCCACCACTAAAAACGTGTTACGACCCGCACCCACTGTGAGGGTACGAGAACGTAACAACGCCCAGCCTACGCCGCAGTGTCGGCGGTAGAACGCTGTCCTAGGTCACAACATCTAACAAAATAATACAAAAAAGTTTATACTCCCCGAATGGGAGTGACATAGCAGAAAGTAAACTCAATCACAACTGAAGCAGAGAGATAAGATAGAAGATAGATAGATAGATACTGTTGAAAGAAAGGAATCCACAAGTACAAACAGAGAGTCTAAGTGTCTAAGATAAGTACATATCCCAAATCTCAAGTATCAAATATGTACAGTCATCCAGAGAGTAATGTAATAAAACATCCTAGTCTAGAGGAGTGTCATCCACTGCTAGTGGGACCTGCTGCTGGTCCAGGTCCAAGCACTCATCTAGGTAGCACCGTAATAAGTAGAACAGAAGGCCTCATCCTCATCCTCTGTAATATTTCAACAGGTCCAGTCAGGACAGGAGCGAGCACAATACATCTCAACAAGTCATAGCAGGAAAGGAAATATAATCATGCTAGAGAATAAAATACAGGAAACTGAAAAATAGCGTAATGTAAGAAAGAGACTGTAAGTAAATATCTATGATATATATAAAGAGAGACATTGCTAGTGATTCAGAGTACAGGATAAACATGTGAATGGCTAGGGACTGATTTATGATTACACTACTTGGAATTGATTCATGATTACACTACTTAGATTTATCCACATGTTCATTTATACTCTCCCGTCCCCAATCAATACACAAGGATCCAGTCAAGTTACGTTAAGATTCATGATTATACTACGTTGCCCATAAAGGGTGATTCATGAATTGATTCGTGAAGGCTCGGTGATCATGAGGGTACATGAGTCACTAGCTGATTCCCGAAGATTCATGATAATAGAAGCAAAAGATACATGATATAAGTGAAACACACGAGACAAGAGTATCTGATGCTCCCGAGAGGGATAACATCTCATGAAGGGATCCATATAGTACCAATCCGTGTTACCAACGTGTCAGCATCAAGTAAGATAATCTAAAGCAGGAAATATAATCCTAAGCAAGATAAGAAATGATCAGATAATGTACTCGCCTGATGTCTGAATGTCCAAGGTAAATATACTGTCCGAGGAGTGGTGTCTGGCTCCTATTCAGAACAGCACAAGTCACAACAAGTCTAAAATGATAACAAGATGCAATTCAATATATTCTACATGAATCTAGGTCAATCTAGGCCAAAGTCAACTATTGGTCAACTCTGGTCAACCCTAGAAGTCAAACTAGGTCAACTATGGTCAAACTAGGTCTAACAAGTCTAAACTAGTCTAACTAGTCTATTCTAGGCCTAATCAAGACTAACAAGTCTAACTAAACTCTCACTAATCTAACAGACACACCATAGACCAATACCACATATATACATATATCACTTTTCACACAACCTATATTGCATCTAGGCCTACACATGGAATCACATATTACATACATATATATATACATATAGGCTACCTATATGTATACCACACATGCATATATATAATACATATATAATAGTACACACACATATTATAATATATATGATACCTACATATATACATAATATACTTTATATATTAGATACACATACATATTTATATACATTACATTATATATATATATATATATATATATATATATATATATATATATATATATATATATATATATATATATATATATATATATATATATATATATATATATATTTTATATATATAATATATATATAATATATATATATATATATATATATATATATATATATATATATATATATATATAAAATATATATATATATATATATATATATATATATATATATATATATAAAATATATATATATATATATATATATATATATATATATATATATATAAATATGTATGAAATATAGAGAGTTAGAAATCGTGAGGTAAAAAATATATATATATATATATATATATATATATATATATATATATATATATATATATAGAGAGAGAGAGAGAGAGAGAGAGAGATAGAAAGATAGAGAGTTAGAAATCGTGAGGTAAAAGGAGAGTAACAAGTGTGTGATAGAGAGTGAGTGTGTGTTTGTAGGAGTGACTGAAACCTGTGTGCAGTGAGGGAAATAACAGGAAAACAGTGTTGTGCTTCAGAATTTTGTGTGTGAGTGATAGCTGATTTGTGTGTACATGTGAAATGAGAACAAGTAAAAAAAAAGGAAAGGAGTGTGAGGGTGTAGTGAGCATGGCAATGGTGTGGACAGTGGGCTATAAGCTCAGTTAGAAGAACAGGGAAGCAAGGGAAAGAAAAAGAATCAGTTCAATTCATTCTCAGATTTCCCAAGATACTTCAAATCAGTTTGTATATTAAGCCACCATGCAAACCAATCTCAGTTCAAAATCCCAAACACAATGTCAATCTCAAGCCAACACATAACACACATGATCTAAACTGATTTATACCTACTCGATTAATCATGCTATGACATTATTAAACAGTAAGGATCCATTTTAAATTAAAAAACAGTGAAGAATTGACCGGTATTTAAGAGGACCTGTGTGTGTACATGAGTCTCAGATTTCAGTTATCATAAATGTGTATTTGTATAATAGGTTAGCTTGGTATCAAGGTGGGTGTGTGAGCATTCGAGTGATCCCAGGTTCCAATTATAGGTGTGTGTCATCGGTGTCCTGTATGTGTAACAGTGTCTCATACTGGAAATAAATGTTTAAACCAACATCTCAGGTTTTCGATTAAAACATTGTTCAAGTGTCTCAGAATTTCTAACATCTCACAGGTTCAATTCCCAATCATTCAGTCATCAACAAATTCCCACATTCAAAAACCCATTCAACAATTCTTCCCAAAAATGATTCCCTACATCCTAAACATGTTATTTGTTGTACAGCAAATTAAACATAACTAAAACACATGATATAAATCATTAAAATAAAAAGGGAATGAAGAACAGTTCTATTAAGTGAGTATCAGTGAACATTCAGTCCAATTCAATGTTCGAAATCTCATTCTAGATCAAACAACATAATCTAACATGAAAAATCGAGCTAACATGAACTAATACATATGTTCAGGAATTAAAATGGCAATTTAATCATTAATTTAAATCAGATTAAATAGGGATTAAATCAGGATATTAAGAAACTGGAACCATGTATCAGCCTACTTGGGGAAATTCAAAATTGAATATTAAAACACATTAATATATAGAAATAAGAGTTGGTAATTAACCTACTATATGTGCACGTGATGTACACTCAAAATTGTGTCCCAAACCTGACACAAACGTGTCTAAAACTCGTACGAACCCAACAGTGTTTTGTGCACGCACAGAAGAGAACCCGTGCACGCACAAATACGTGTCCGATACGACACGAGGACTCGTGCAACTTGGAGAGCCTCATGTCAGTGTCCGCCCCAACGTGTGTGTCAAAAATCTCGTGTCCAAGTGGCGTGTCCAACGAGTAATTGCTCCCGAGTAGCAGGGGACGCAGCACGCTGCGCGCGCGCGTGTGTGCCCGAGTGCGACACGACACAAAACCAACACGAGACACGCTCAGTCACCTAGATACTGTTAGACGACACCAAAACACTAATTACTATTCAAACACAAATCGAAATCTTGATCGAAATTCCCTTTGTGGCATTTCGTCGAACACCTATGCTGGTTGATGATACGTTTCCGATACGGACACGTACAGGACACGAAATCGAGCAAACCCTATTCCTATAGCACAAGGACACCTAGGGCTTGGTATTTATGCAAAGAAAACCTAATTTTAATGGGTGGATAGGAATTTACCTATGTGTATTCTTCAACACAAAAAGCCTCTTCAAAGGAGCTCTCCAAAGCAACCCAAAATCTCCAAATTGCTTCAAATCTGAGATGTGACTCCACAATCAGTAGAAGAACAGGGATTAGAACACTATGGAAGAAATTCCAATAAAAATGGAGCCCTATTGATTAAACTATGAAGAAAAATAAATAAAGGCTCACCTAGTTCTTAGGAAAAATGATAAACTATTGAAAAGAGGCACAAATTTCTAAGGAGATATTATATAGGCAAGGGGGGTCTTAGCTGGCCACTTTAGCTAGGATTAGGGTTTTTAGGTTGCATCTAAGGGCTAGCAATAAATCAAGGCTAATGAGTGGCCTAAAATCTAGGGCTCTTTCCTAGTTAAGTTGCAACCACTCTACTTAGCTAAACATGACTCAACCCACTATCCCATACTAACTAATTCTCAATATAGCTAACTAGGCTAGCTATGGCTAATCTAGGTTAGGTCCAATCTAGGTTAGGCTAACCAAAACCATATAGCAATAAATAAACTAGTATTTAAATCACACCATTCAAATAAATTATTTTAAATTCCTTATAAAATATATTAAATTCAAATAATTTAAAAATGACAAAAATACCCTCAAACTAAAAATATGGTAGTGACACCTATAGACACTTTGCACAACTGTCTTGCCTCACCCTCACACACACACAGGTTTACACCATATTAGCTCGCTGATTTCCAAGTTACACTACACTGCCATGCCACTGTTTCCATTGTACACTTCACTGTCATTCATATCATGACACTCGCACACAAATGTACACTCACTGTTTTCCTATTTCCAGGATCAGACTACTCTACTATTTTTAGGATTTCACACACACACACAGGTATCTCTTGACACTCTCACTCACACACACACATGCTCTCATGACACTTGTTACACAACTCTATGTGACACTCACACATTTGCCTAACACTTATTCAATGATAATACACTCTCAACACACACACACACATGGACACAATGCACATGTGCCCCTTTCCTATTCTTCTATGTGTAAGCATATATTATAGGTATCCTATATATTATAATATGTGCGTGTATTATATTTAGATATATGTATTGATATGTTAATATGTGATATGTGGGTTGGCTTAGGCATAATATAGCCTATAGCCTAGGACTCTTAGACTATGGGTGTGGCTTGAATGCCAGTCTAGAGTCTAGTTAGACTTGTATAGTCTAGAATTGATGTGGGCTTACTAGAATAGACTAGTTAGACTAGTATAGACTTGTTTGACTTAGGTTTGACTTAGTTGATCTAGTTTGACTTCTAGGGTCGACCAGAGTTGACCAAGAGTTGACTTTGGCCTAGATTGACCTAGATTCATGTAGAATGCATTAAATTGTATATTGTTATTATTTTAGACTTGTTGTGACTTGTGCTGTTCTAAATAGGAGCCAGACACCACTTCTCGGATAGTACTTTCATCTTGGACATTCAGATAGCAGGCGAGTATATTCTCTGATCATTTTATATCCTGTTTAGAATTATTTTCTTGCTTTAAATTATTTTACTGATACTGTCACGTTGGTCACACGATTTAGTACTATATGGATCCCTTCTTGAGATGTTATCCCCTCAGGGAGCATCGGATACTACATGTTCTGTGTGTTTCACTTACATGGTGTATCACTATGCTTTACGGTTCATTGATCACTTGTGACATGTACTCTCATGATCACAGAGTCTTTCTTGAATCACCCATTTATGGGTATTCCTAGAATCACCCATTTTTGGGCTTACCATGTATCACCCCTTGTGGGCTATTGCATGGAATCATAACATAACCTGGCTGGATCCTTGTGTATTGATTGGGGGTACGGGGGAGTAGAAGTAGACATGTGAATAATATCCAAGTAGTATCTCATCTGATCACCTCCGTAGTGTCTCATCAGAATCTTCTATGCCATTCACATGTTTATATTGTACTCTGACTCACTAGCCACTGTTAGTTCTCTACTTATAGTAGATATTTCTATTATAATTCTCTCTCTGTTTACATTCTGTACTTTCTTTCAGTTCATGTATCTTACTTTACTGTATGATTATATTTTCTAACCTGCTATGATCTGTTGAGATGTATTGTGCTCGCTCCTGTCCTGACTGGACCTGTTGAAAATATTACAGAGGACGAGGAGGAGGCCTGTGTGGATACCTACTACGGGGCAGCTCTAGATGACACCAGTGATCCGGATTTCCAGCCGGATCCATTAGCTATAGAGACTGAGGCTCCCTAGTCTAGGTTTTACTATTATTGTCATTTAGGATCTGGATTGTATATATTCTTTCATATTCAGTAGTTGAGACTTGTATTTCTGGATGTTTGCTGAGATGTTATCTTAGACACTTAGACTCTTCTGATCTTCTGTATTTCATTTTGAGTTTTATATCATATCTACTTCTTCTTTCTTAGTTGTGATTGAGTTTACATCCTGCTATGTCACCCCCATTTGGGGAGTATAAACTGCTTAGCATTATATTGTTAGATGTTGTGACCTAGGATGACATTCTACCGTCGACACTGCGGCATAGGCTGGGCGTTGTTACGTTCTCGTATCCTCACAGTAGGTGCGGGTCGTGACACATTTTTAGTGGTGGCCCATGCAGGTCGAGTTTATGTAGTGGTATTCGAACTAGAGTATCACTACAGCCTGCAGTAGGATTAGAATATTTTGAGGGTACTCAATCACACTAGGAAAACTCTTAATCAGATTCCTTTATCTAAATTGTTGCTTATTGACTTCCCTTGAATATAAACTATCCTCCTTTGAATTTTTGCTTTATTCTCAGAAATTGCTTCTTGTTTTGATCTGTCTTCATGATGGTTATGAAGACACGATCTCATCGCTCCGGTCCGGGGAATACTATCGAGAGGCTGGCCACCTCTCGTCCTGTTCATCAGGGCCTCGAGACCGCAGCTCCTGTTGTGCCGACTCAGGTTGCCGTTTCTGCTATATGGTGGTGCACATCTGTCTGTACAGAGACTTTTTCCCGTTATTCCCGATTTCTCTCAGCAGCAGCAGTTCATGCAGCATCAGCAGCAGACCAGGGGAAAACCAGCAGGGGCGAGCTATCGTCAGGACAGTCAAGGATGCACAGACCATTGGAGATCTTGCTTCAAGTTCTGTTCTTTTTTATTCCATTCCCGCAATTGTCTTTTATGACTACCTTGAAATTCGATTCCATCTGTTCCTTGGTGATTGATTAATTTTTGTCATGATGCTCTTTTGTTTTTCTTCTAAGAAAAATTATATGGGCTAGGTCACCTCAGTTATGGGATCTATAATCTTCGATAGTCGTGTTAGTTGGCATCGTGAGGACATGTAGTCAGATTTTGGATGTATTTCTCGGGTATGGGAATTTAAGGTTTTCGCCATCGCATGCGGCAATACAAAAATTTTAAATACCATGAACCTAGAGGTACGTACCTTAGTCAAGGACTCTGTGATTATCGTAGCCTTGCTCACTAGCATGATGAAGACTCTGGACAACATGATTGTGGACAGACGCATATGATTAACAGATTGTATCTTGAGAAGATTTTAAACATCATACCCTTCTGTTGTTATAAATAACTTAGGAGTAGGGATATTTAGTTTTGTAGAGCTTATTCATATGTGGTTCTTTCATAGTATAATAATATGATGACTTGTAGAGTGCCTGTACCCTGGGGATGATAGTTAGCATTGGTATTAGAGTAGTAACCCAGTGTAGGTGATTCCCATGTTATTTATAATATCAACCAGTTACGTATAGGATGTTAGTATGCCTTGCAGCCTTTATGATTATTATTATTTTTTCCTTACCATTTTCCAGTGAGGCACCCATGACCAGAGCCTGCTCTTGAGTATAGTTGTAGTTTCACCTAAGACTGAGAGGTCTATATACATAGATAGATTGCAGGTGACATTGGCATATAGGATATGGGTTGGTTGGTACCTATAGATCATTGTTGTATAGGATTATTTACATGTTGTTAGCCTATATTGGTCCAGTTTCTATTTTAGTTAAGTTCTCTTGGTGTTGAGTTCAGTCATGTTTGATCAACCTTATTAGGCAGTGTGCAAACCCTTCACTAGATACCCTGTCCCCTTGGTTCAGACTTGTACAAGTTATTCACTGCACTCAAATTCATTACCCACCATGTTGCATCATAGGTTTCACTGGACCATAGTTCAGACCTCAATTTTTGACTCACCAATATAACCATCAACCCCCTTACCATATTCTGTATATCTGGAGAGTTAGTATCATACATACTAGAGGTCTGCACTCACCCCTTGGGACAGTTCACTGTTCTATCCCAGTACACCTTACAGTATCTGACCCCTTCATTGGAGTGATAGGCATGTGGTAGGGAGTATGTGTTATTAGACCTTGAGAAGAGTTGAGGTGATGAGGGTCAATATATATAGTTGTATATATATGTAATGTATTTTGATTGGTATGTAGCCTGCACTCGTTTGCAGTATACTGCATATTGCATTCCCTGTACACCAGTCTGGTTCACTCCTTCAGACCACTGTCTTACATATAGTTAGTTCAGCCAGATAGAGAGGAGAGCCCAGGTTGATCTAGAGGCATGTTTCAGTCACCGTGTAGGTTTCCTTTCACATTGACTATACAAGTGGACCCAAATGTCCTGTCCTTTAGCTTATAATTTCAGTCTCCTTAGCATCATTCCCTTTTGCCTATATTGATGTTTCAGACCATTCCTCCTTAGCCTAATTCTAAGCTTTTGTTTCAGTCCCTTATAAGTTTAGTCTACTTTAACCCTTGGTTGATCAGTCATATATATATAGATGATATACTTAGGATATATGTGATGGGTTGTTGTTTTTGAGCATATATATATATGTTATTTGGGATTGGTGTGCTCGGCTTGTAGGTACTTAGTTATGGGTGACTTGATAGGATTGGAAAGTTAAAAGCTAGCCTATTATAGAGTTTCTCTTTTTGCTAAATTCTAGTTGCCAACACTTAGGTAGCTAGCATAGGTAAAATCCTAAGAAGTTGACCAGCTGATGACCAAGTACTAAGAAGTTGAGAAAATTGACTAGTGTTTGACCCTTGACTATGTTTGACCTAGAAGGGGGTGCGATCATCTTAATTTCGAGGACAAAATTTTTATAAGGTGGATAGGATTGTAACACCCAGTTTTCCAAATGAGGATAATTTTGTAATTTTAGTCTTTTAATAATGATATTTAAATCATGATATAATTTTTGGTGATTTTTAATCATTTTAAAACTATTTTAAATCATGACTTATGATTTTGGTGTTTTGATAGTGTAACCTTGGAGACTGGTTGACCTAGAGCCTAACCATGTTATTAGGATACTTATTTGTCCTTTTAGCCTAGAGGGTATTTTGTTATTTTTGGGGTTATTTGAATTTAATATAATTTATTTGAATTTATGACTTATTTTGAGTTGATTTGAATGATGGTTGAATAGGTTGACTTTGACTAGTGTTGACCTTGGTGGACTGACCAATTAGCTAACCCTAGTTATGAGTGCCTTGGTTAGGTTATGTGATCCTAGTCTAATCTAAGTTAACCCATGTTTAGTCATTAGAATCAAGATTAGCAATAGGTGACCTATTGATTAGGGGTTTTGGTTCATGACTTAAGGACATTGGAATCATGACTTATGACTTAACAAGTAGAGGCCCAAAGCCCAACCCATTAGCTAACCCTAACCCTAATTCTATGGCTGGCCACACCCACATAGAAATCTCCACCTATTTATACTCTCTCCCATTAGGTTAGCCTCCCTTTAGAAAGAGTTGCAAAGTTGGAAAGAAATGTTAGTTCTAAACTTCCTAAAACCATAAAAATTCCTTTTCTTCCCAAACCAATTGCATTAGGTTCTAATTAGCTTCCTCTTACTGTTCATGGAGGCCAATCCCAGTTGGAGAGCAATTTGGAGTCATTGGCTAGCTAGAGGAGATCTCATTTTTGGAGTTTTCTTTGAGGAAGACACCTATAGGTAAATTCCTATTCTCTCTACCAAATTTCGATTTCTTTACATGGTTAGGAAGCCCTAGGTGTCCTCTCTCTGTAGGAATAGGTTTTGTTAGGTTTCGTGTCCTTTACGTGTCCGTATCGGACACGTACCAGTCAACAGTCGTAAGTGTTTGATGATTGATGAAATGCCACAGTGGTCATTTCTTTCTCGTTTTCTAATTTTGTTTGAATAGGAAATTAGGGTTTGGTCTCGCTTATCGATTTCTGTTGGACTGAGGTGTCCATTGTGTCGTGTCGTGTCTGAATGGACACGGGAACACACTGTTTCCACGCGCACCGCACGCGAGTAGCAGTCCCCTGCTACTCGGGGGCTATAACTCCCTGGATACGCCACTTGGATACGAGATTTTTGACACACACGTTGGGGCATACACTAACACGAGGCTCCCCAAGTTGCACGAGTCCTCGTGTCGTATCGGACACGTATTTGTGCGTGCACGGGTTCTCTTCTGAGCGTGCACAGAACACTGTTGGATTCGTGCGAGTTCTGGACACGTTTGTGTCAGTTTGTGGACACGAATTTGAGTGTACATCACGTGCAAGTATTATAGGTTAATTACCAACTCTTATTTCTATATATTAATGTGTTTTCAATATTCCATCTTGAATTTACCATGAGGACTGATACATGTTCTGCTCGATAAATTCTTGTGTTCATTTCCAGTTTCAATTGATTTCTTAATATTTAAAATTGCCCTAACTGATTCACCTACATGTGTATTAATCTCTGTTAGTTTGATTTTACATGTTGGATTGGGTTTGCACTTAGAATTTGGATTTCGAGTAGGGGCAGTGCATGTGGACTGATATAGTCCTGGAATAAAATTCTGAACTGATTTCCTCTTCTTTTGAACTGAGTTTGATGTTTTAAATTACATATTTAACTCATGTACATATGCACCAACTACTGCTGGATAGGTCTTACAAGTTAGATTAGGTTGTTTGATCAGAAATGGAATTTTGGACATATGGTTGGACTGTTTTGATGGACTGATACACAAGCCAGATTTTAAATCCTGATTTAACCTTCCTGTTAAACTGATTTTTTATGATTCCTAGACTTAATGTTTAATCCCAATTACACATTGCTATTCACTGTTAGATTTAGGAACTGATATTAAATTCCTTTCTTAAAACTGAGATTAGAATGTGGGATTGTTATTTGATCTGTCACACGGGTTCCAAAACCTGGGAATAGGTTTCATTGGTATATTAGTAACTGTTAGTTTTAGGAACTGTCGAATTGTCTTCCATTCCCTTCCTTAAACTAACTTAAATGATTATTAGCTGTTGATTCTATCTTGTTAGTTAGTTCTCAGTTAATGGGTTATGTGATTGGTTCAAAATTTGTTGAAGGGTTCATGTTAACTGTCAATTAAATTGACTTGAAACCTGAGATATGTTTCCCTATTGAACTAGTCACATGATTCCTTGAACCAAATATTAAGTGGATTCTCATGCTTTGTGTTGGTAATGTTATCCACTGTCACAGGAAATCTGAGAATTGGATGTCATTTCCTTTCCTTAATAACTGAGTTGAATTCCCTTTCCTGGAACCAAATTGGTTGATCATTGAATGTTAATTCATACATTGTATTGCTTCATTGATTTTTAGAATATATGGGTGATGCAAATTCGAATTGTGTTGGGGTTGATAGGATGATAACTGTCATTTGGTTTTAGTTCTCATCAAAACCTGAGAAGTGAATTACTTTCCTTAAAACTGTCATTTTCTTCCCAATTACAAACTGTTTTGATTCCATAGTTCTTAAATACCTGTGATTGATTCCTATAGACACTTTGCACAACTGTCATGCCTTACCCTCACACACACACACACAGGTTTACACCATGTTAGCTCGCTGATTTCCAAGTTACACTACACTGCCATGCCACTGTTTCCATTTGACACTTCACTGTCATTCATATCATGACACTCACACACAAATGTACACTCATTGTTTTCCTATTTCCAGGATTATACTACTCTACTGTTTTTAGGATTTCACACACACACACAGGTATCTCTTGACACTCTCACTCACACACACACACATGCTCTCATGACACTTGTTACACAACTCAATGTGACACTCACACATTTGCCTAACACTCATTCCATGATAATACACACTCTCAACACACACACACACACATGGACACAATGCACATGTGCCCCTTTCCTATTCTTCTATGTGTAAGCATATATTATAGGTATCCTATATATTATAATATGTGTGTGTATTATATTTAGATATATGTATTGATATGTTAATATGTGATATGTGGGTTGGCTTAGGCATAATATAGCCTATAGCCTAGGACTCGTAGCCTATGGGTGTGGCTTGAATGCCAGTCTAGAGTCTAATTAGACTTGTATAGTCTAGAATTGATGTGGGCTTACTAGAATAGACTAGTTAGACTAGTATAGACTTGTTTGACTTAGGTTTGACTTAGTTGCCCTAGTTTGACTTCTAGGGTCGACCAGAGTTGACCAAGAGTTGACTTTGGCCTAGATTGACCTAGATTCATGTAGAATGCATTAAATTGTATATTGTTATCATTTTAGACTTGTTGTGACTTGTGTTGTTCTAAATAGGAGCCAGACACCACTCCTCGGACAGTACTTTCATCTTGGACATTCAGATAGCAGGCGAGTACATTCTCTGATCATTTTATATCCTGTTTAGAATTATTTTCCTGCTTTAAATTACTTTACTTGATACTGTCACATTGGTCATACGGATTGGTACTATATGGATCCCTTCTTGAGATGTTATCCCCTCATGGAGCATCGGATACTATATGTTCTGTGCGTTTCACTTACATGGTGTATCACTATGCTTCACGGTTTATTGATCACTTGTGACATGTACTCTCATGATCACAGAGTCTTCCTTGAATCACCCATTTATGGACATTCCTAGAATCACCCATTTTTGGGCTTACCATGTATCATCCCTTGTGGGCCATTGCATGGAATCATAACATAACCTGGCTGGATCCTTGTGTATTGATTGGGGGTACGGGGGAGTAGAACTAGACATGTGAATAATATCCAAGTAGTATCTCATCTGATCACCTCTGTAGTGTCTCATCAGAATCTTCTATGCCATTCACATGTTTATATTGTACTCTGACTCACTAGCCACTGTTAGTTCTCTACTTATAGTAGATATTTCTATTACAGTTCTCTCTATGTTTATATTATATACTTTCTTTCAGTTCCTGTATCTTACTTTACTACATGATTATATTTTCTAACCTGCTATGATCTGTTGAGATGTATTGTGCTCGCTCCTGTCCTGACTGGACCTGTTGAAAATAATACAGAGGACGAGGAGGAGGCCTGTGTGGATACCTACTACGGGGCAGCTCTAGATGACACCAGTGATCCGGATTTCCAGCCGGATCTATTAGCTATAGAGACTGAGGCTCGCTAGTCTAGGTTTTATTATTATTGTCATTTGGGATCTGGATTGTATATATTCTTTCATATTCAGTAGTTGAGACTTGTATTTCTGGATGTTTGCTGAGATGTTATCTTAGACACTTAGACTCTTTTGATCTTCTGTATTTCATTTTGAGTTTTATATCATATCGTACTTTTTCTTCCTTAGTTGTGATTGAGTTTACATCCTGCTATGTCACCCCCATTCGGGGAGTATAAACTGCTTAGCATTATATTGTTAGATATTGTGACCTAGGACAGCGTTCTACCGCCGACACTGTGGTGTAGGCTGGGCGTTGTTACGTTCTCGTACCCTCCCAGTGGGTGCGGGTCGTGACACGTTTTTAGTGGTGGCCCATGCAGGTCGAGTTTATGTAGTGGTATTCGAACTAGAGTATCACTACAGCCTACAGTAGGATTAGAATATTTTGAGGGTACTCAATCACACTTGGAAAACTTTTAATCAGATTCCTTTATCTAAATTGTTGCTTATTGACTTCCCTTGAATATAAACTGTCCTCCGTTGAATTTTTGCTTCATTCTCAGAAATTGCTTCTTGTTTTGATCTGTCTTCATGATGGTTATGAAGACACGATCTCATCGCTCCGGTCCGGGGAATACTATCGAGAGGCTGGCCACCTCTCGTCCTGTTCATCAGGGCCTCGAGACCGCAGCTCCTGTTGTGCCGACTCAGGTTGGCGTTTCTGCTACATGGAGGTGCACCTCTATCTGTACAGAGACTTTTTCCCGTCATTCCCGATTTCTCTTAGCAGCAGCAGTTCATACAGCATCAGCAGCAGACCAGGGGAAAACCAGCAGGGGCGAGCTATCGTCAGGACAGTCAAGAATGCACAGACCATTGGAGATCTTGCTGCAAGTTCCGTTCTTCTCGATTCCATTCCCGCAATTGTCTTTTATGACTACCTTGAAATCCGATTCCATCTGTTCCTTGCTGATTGATTAATTTTTGTCTTGTTGCTCTTTTGTTATGTTTATTTTTCTTCTAAGAAAAATTATATGGGCTAGGTCACCTCAGTTGTGGGATCTAGAATCTTCGAAAGTCGTGTTAGTTGGCATAGTGAGGACATGTAGTCAGATTTTGGATGTATTTCTCGGGTATGAGAATTTAAGGTTTTCGCCGTCGCATACGGCAATACGAAAATTTTAAATACCATGAACCTAGAGGTCCGTACCTTAGTCAAGGACTCTGTGATTATCGTAGCCTTGCTCACTAGCATGATGAAGACTCTGGACAACATGATTGTGGACAGACGCATATGATTAACAGATTGTATCTTGAGAAGATTTTAAACATCATACCCTTCTGTTGTTATAAATAACTTAGGAGTAGGGATATTTAGTTTTGTAGAGCTTATTCATATGTGGTTCTTTCATAGTATAATGATATGATGACTTGTAGAGTGCCTGTACCCTGGGGATGATAGTTAGCATTGGTATTAGAGTAGTAACCCAGTGTAGGTGATTCCCATGTTACTTATAATATCAACCTGTTACGTATAGGATGTTAGTATGCCTTGCAGCCTTTATGATTATTAATATTTTTCCTTACCATTTTCCAGTGAGGCACCCATGACCAGAGCCTGCCCTTGAGTATAGTTGTAGTTTCACCTAAGACTGAGAGGTCTATATACATAGATAGATTGCAGGTGACATTGGCATATAGGATATGGGTTGGTTGGTACCTATAGATCATTGTTGTATAGGATTATTGACATGTTGTTAGCCTATATTGGTCCAGTTTCTATTTTAGTTAAGTTCTCTTTGTGTTGAGTTCAGTCATGTTTGATCAACCTTATTAGGCAGTGTGCAAACCCTTCACTAGATACCCTATCCCCTTGGCTCAGACTTGTACAAGTTGTTCACTGCACTCAAATTTATTACCCACCATGTTGCATCATAGGTTTCACTGGACCATAGTTCAGACCTCAATTATTGACTCACCAATATAACCATCAACCCCTTTACCATATTCTGCATATCTGGAGAGTTAGTATCATGCATACTAGAGGTCTGCACTCACCCCTTGGGACAGTTCACTGTTCTGTCCCAGTACACCTTATAGTATCTGACCCCTTCATTGGAGTGATAGGCATGTGGTAGGGAGTATGTGTTATTAGACCTTGAGTAGAGTTGAGGTGATGAGGGTCAATATATATAGTTGTATATATATGTAATGTATTTTGATTGGTACGTAGCCTGCACTCGTTTGCAGTATACTGCCTATTGCATTCCCTGTACACCAGTCTGGTTCACTCCTTCAGACCACTGTCTTGCATATAGTTAGTTCAGCCAGATAGAGAGGAGAGCCCAGGTTGATCTAGAGGCATGTTTCAGTCACCATGTAGGTTTCCTTTCACATTGACTATACAAGTGGACCCAAATGTCCTGTCCTTTAGCTCATAATTTCAGTCTCCTTAGCATCATTCCCTTTTGCCTATATTGATGTTTCAGACCATTCATCCTTAGCCTAATTCTAAGCTTTTGTTTCAGTCCCTTATAAGTTTAGTCTACTTTAACCCTTGGTTGATCAGTTATATATATATAGATGATATACTTAGGATATATGTGATGGGTTGTTGTTTTTGAGCATATATATATATATGTAGTATTTGGGATTGGTGTGCTCGACTTGTAGGTACTTAGTTATGGATGACTTGATAGGATTGAAAAGTTAAGAGCTAGCCTATTATAGAGTTTCTCTTTTTGCTAAATTCTAGTTGCCAACACTTAGGTAGCTAGCATAGGTAAAATCCTAAGAAGTTGACCAGCTGATGACCAAGTACTAGGATGTTGAGAAAATTGACTAGTGTTTGACCCTTGACTATGTTTGACCTAGAAGGGGGTACGATCATCTTAATTTCGAGGACAAAATTTTTATAAGGTGGGTAGGATTGTAACACCCAGTTTTTCAAATGAGGGTAATTTTGAAATTTTGTAATTTTAGTCTTTTAATAATGATATTTAAATCATGATATGATTTTTGGTGATTTTTAATCATTTTAAAACTATTTTAAATTATGACTTATGATTTTGGTGTTTTGATAGTGTAACCTTGGAGACTGGTTGACCTAGAGCCTAACCATATTATTGGGATACTTATTTGTCCTTTTAGCCTAGAGGGTATTTTGTCATTTTTGGGGTTATTTGAATTTAATATAATTTATTTGAATTTATGACTTATTTTGAGTTGATTTGAATGATGGTTGAATAGGTTGACTTTGACTAGTGTTGACCTTAGTGGACTGACCAATTAGCTAACCCTAGTTATGGGTGCCTTGGTTAGGTTATGTGATCCTAGTCTAATCTAAGTTAACCCATGTTTAGTTATTAGAATCAAGATTAGCAATAGGTGACCTATTGATTAGGGGTTTTGGTTCATGACTTAAGGATATTGAAATCATGACTTATGACTTAACAAGTAGAGGCCCAAAGCCCAACCCATTAGCTAACCCTAATTCTATGGCTGGCCACACCCACATAGGAATCTCCACCTATTTATACTCTCTCCCATTAGGTTAGCCTTCCTTTAGAAAGAGTTGCAAAGTTGGAAAGAAAGGTTAGTTCTAAACTTCTTAAAACCCTAGAAATTCTTTTTCTTCCCAAACCAATTCCATTAGGTTCTAATTAGCTTCCTCTTACTGTTCATGGAGGCCAATCCAGTTGGAGAGCAATTTGGAGTCATTGGCTAGCTAGAGGAGATCTCATTTTTGGAGTTTTCTTTGAGGAAGACACCTATAGGTAAATTCCTATTCTCTCCACCAAATTTTGATTTCTTTGCATGGTTAGGAAGCCCTAGGTGTCCTCTCTTTGTAGGAATCGGTTTTGCTAGGTTTTGTGTCCTTTACGTGTCCGTATCGGACACGTACCAGTCAGCAGTCGTAAGTGTTTGATGAAATGCCACAGTGGTCATTTCTTTCTCGTTTTCTGATTTTGTTTGAATAGGAAATTAGGGTTTGGTCTCGCTTATCGATTTCTGTTGGACTGAGGTGTCCATTGTGTCGTGTCGTGTCTGAATGGACACGGGAACACACTGTTTCCATGCGTACCGCACGCGAGTAGCAGTCCCCTGCTACTCGGGGGCTATAACTCCCTGGATACGCCACTTGGATACGAGATTTTTGACACACACGTTGGGGCATACACTGACACGAGGCTCTCCAAGTTACACGAGTCCTCGTGTCGTATCGGACACGTATTTGTGCGTGCACGGGTTCTCTTCTAAGCGTGCACAGAACACTGTTGGATTCGTGCGAGTTCTGGACACGTTTGTGTCAGTTTGTGGACACGAATTTGAGTGTACATCACGTGCAAGTATTGTAGGTTAATTACCAACTCTTATTTCTATATATTAATGTGTTTTCAATATTCCATCTTGAATTTACCATGAGGACTGATACATGTTCTGCTCGATAAATTCTTGTGTTCATTTCCAGTTTCAATTGATTTCTTAATATTTAAAATTGCCCTAACTGATTCACCTACATGTGTATTAATCTATGTTAGTTTGATTTTACATGTTGGATTGGGTTTGCACTTAGAATTTGGATTTCGAGTAGGGGCAGTGCATGTGGACTGATATAGTCTTGGAATAAAATTCTGAACTGATTTCCTCTTCTTTTGAACTGAGTTTGATGTTTTAAATTACATATTTAACTCATGTACATATGCACCAACTACTGCTGGATAGGTCTTACAAGTTAGATTAGGTTGTTTGATCAGAAATGGAATTTTGGACATATGGTTGGACTGTTTTGATGGACTGATACACAAGCCAGATTTTAAATCCTGATTTAACCTTCCTGTTAAACTGATTTTTTATGATTCCTAGACTTAATGTTTAATCCCAATTACACATTGCTATTCACTGTTAGATTTAGGAACTGATATTAAATTCATTTCTTAAAACTGAGATTAGAATGTGGGATTGTTATTTGATCTGTCACATGGGTTCCAAAACCTGGGAATAGGTTTCATTGGTATATTAGTAATTGTTAGTTTTAGGAACTGTCGAATTGTCTTCCATTCCCTTCCTTAAACTAACTTAAATGATTATTAGCTGTTGATTCTATCTTGTTAGTTAGTTCTCAGTTAATGGGTTATGTGATTGGTTCGAAATTTGTTGAAGGGTTCATGTTAACTGTCAATTAAATTGACTTGAAACCTGAGATATGTTTCCCTATTGAACTAGTCACATGATTCCTTGAACCAAATATTGAGTGGATTCTCATGCTTTGTGTTGGTAATGTTAGCCACTGTCACAGGAAATCTGAGAATTGGATGTCATTTCCTTTCCTTAATAACTGAGTTGAATTCCCTTTCCTGGAACCAAATTGGTTGATCATTGAATGTTAATTCATACATTGTATTGCTTCATTGATTTTTAGAATATATGGGTGATGCAAATTCGAATTGTGTTGGGGTTGATAGGATGATAACTGTCATTTGGTTTTAGTTCTCATCAAAACCTGATAAATGAATTCCTTTCCTTAAAACTGTCATTTTCTTCCCAATTACAAACTGTTTTGATTCCATAGTTCTTAAATACCTGTGATTGATTCCTATAGACACTTTGCACAACTGTCATGCCTCACCCTCACACACACACAGGTTTACACCATGTTAGCTCGCTGATTTCCAGGTTACACTACACTGCCATGCCACTGTTTCTATTTGACACTTCACTGTCATTCATATCATGACACTCACACACAAATGTACACTCACTGTTTTCCTATTTCCAGATTATACTACTCTACTGTTTTCAGGATTTCACACACACACACAGGTATCTCTTGACACTCTCACTCACACACACACATGCTCTCATGACACTTGTTACACAACTCTATGTGACACTCACACATTTGTCTAACACTCATTCCATGATAATACACACTCTCAACACACACACACACATGGACACAATGCACATGTGCCCCTTTTCTATTCTTCTATGTGTAAGCATATATTATAGGTATCCTATATATTATAATATGTGTGTGTATTATATTTAGATATATGTATTGATATGTTAATATGTGATATGTGGGTTGGCTTAGGCATAATTTAGCCTATAGCCTAGGACTCTTAGCCTATGTGTGTGGCTTGAATGCCAATCTAGAGTCTAGTTAGACTTGTATAGTCTAGAATTGATGTGGGCTTACTAGAATAGACTAGTATAGACTTGTTTGACTTAGGTTTGACTTAGTTGACCAAGTTTGACTTCTAGGGTCGACCAGAGTTGACCAAGAGTTGACCTTGGCCTAGATTGACCTAGATTCATGTAGAATGCATTAAATTGCATCTTGTTATCATTTTAGACTTGTTGTGACTTGTGCTGTTCTAAATAGGAGCCAGACACCACTCCTCGGACAGTACTTTCATCTTGGACATTCAGATAGCAGACGAGTACATTCTCTGATCATTTCATATCCTGTTTAGAATTATTTTTCTGTTTTAAATTACTTTACTTGATACTGTCACGTTGGTCACACGGATTAGTACTATATGGATCCCTTCTTGAGATGTTATCCCCTCAGGGAGCATCGGATACTATATGTTCTGTACGTTTCACTTACATGGTGTATCACTATGCTTCACGGTTCATTGATCACTTGTGACATGTACTCTCATGATCACAGAGTCTTCCTTGAATAACCTATTTATGGGCATTCCTAGAATCACCCATTTTTGGACTTACCATGTATCACCCCTTGTGGGATATTGCATGGAATCATAACATAACCTGGCTGGATCCTTGTGTATTGATTGGGGGTACGGGGGAGTAGAAGTAGACATGTGAATAATATCCAAGTAGTATCTCATCTGATCACCTCCGTAGTATCTCATCATAATCTCCTATGCCATTCACATATTTATATTGTACTCTGACTCACTAGCCACTGTTAGTTCTCTACTTATAGTAGATATTTCTATTATAGTTCTCTCTCTGTTTACATTCTGTACTTTTTTTCAGTTCATGTATCTTACTTTACTGCATGATTATATTTTCTAACCTGCTATGATCTGTTGAGATGTATTGTGCTCGCTCCTGTCCTGACTGGACCTGTTGAAAATATTATAGAGGACGAGGAGGAGGCCTGTGTGGATAACTACTACGGGGCAGCTCTAGATGACACCAGTGATCCGGATTTCCAGCCGGATCCATTAGCTATAGAGACTGAGGCTCCCTAGTCTAGGTTTTACTATTATTGTCATTTGGGATCTGGATTGTATATATTCTTTCATATTCAGTAGTTGAGACTTGTATTTCTGGATGTTTGTTGAGATGTTATCTTAGACACTTAGACTATTCTGATCTTCTGTATTTCATTTTGAGTTTTATATCATATCGTACTTCTTCTTCCTTAGTTGTGATTGAGTTTACATCCTGCTATGTCACCCCCATTCGGGGAGTATAAACTGCTTAGCATTATATTGTTAGATGTTGTGACCTAGGACAGCGTTCTACCGTCGACACTGCGGCGTAGGCTGGACGTTGTTATATTCTCGTACCCTCACAGTGGGTGCGGATCATGACAACTGCTGCTCTCCTCTCTTCCTTTTTGTGGCTATATAATTTTACACTTTATATCAGCTATGGATCTTTTATGGTTTGACCCCGCTGTTTTCTAATTAATTACGGAATCACCCCTCCAAGTCACCGTTATGCTGTCACTCTCTAGGGGTACAACTTGGACGGGCTAAACCCGAGCCCGATCGGGTAAGCCCGTTAATGGGTGTCACGCCCCAGAACCAGAATACTGGAGAGCGGGGGCAGACATAGCCAGCTACGTAATCCCAAAGTACGTTAATACTTTGAAATCGCGTATAAGCTGTCAAGGCATGGGGATTACTCTACAAGCCATCAGTCAATCCTATGGTTTAACAATCCTAGGTATCTCAATCACAGGCAATTATACAAGAGCAAGGAGTACGATCATCATACATACAATAGTAAGGCGTCCCGAACCATATATACATGACTGATCATGAAGCCAGTACCACAGAACTGAGGACTAGCTAGAGTATTAGTCGTACATGATAAGGACTAGCTATAGTCTAGAATACACATATCATGTTTATGCCCGTAGGCTACAATATCAAGAAAAATACCAAAACACGAGCTAAACACGTGTTCGGGGCTAAACGTTACAAGAGGAGAATTTACATATCAGTGGGAGAATGAAAAAGAAACCCACTGAGGCACTCTGGTGCTCCGGCTGGTCACCGTCGAGTATATGGTGCGGTAGATCCTTCGGGCTCTTCTATTAGAACCTGGCCATGCAAAACCAGTGGGGTCAGACCCCAGATAGCAAGTACCACAAAGGAGGCCGAACTATGAACTTAAAACCAGCAATCATTAGCAATCAACAAGCAAATAAGTGAAGGGGAATCGAGATTCGTGCAGTACCAATGCACTTATTTCGAACATAGAGAGACTGTAAGTAAAGCATCATTGAGCATAAGTAAACTGGAGAATATGTTAAATAAATAGAACTGGGAAGGTGATATACGATGAGATAACCATGGGACTATTCAGATAACCAGGTTACAACCCGTAAACCAAACAAGGACCGGGGTTGTAACCCTTCGTCTGAACAGAACTTGGTTTCTCCCACCATTTATCGGCAGGATAAAATAAGAAATCAGGACATGTAACAATCATGTACAAGATCAAGACGAGACTAGACAGATTGAACTCCATCTAACATTCACGGCCAAACAAGAAGTACGGCTGGATACTTTAACTAACTAGGGTTATCACAGGCCTAGTTACTAGCAAGATGTAATGAGAATTCCAAGTCCGATTACCTGTTTGTTACTACCTGAATGATCCCAGCAAAGAAAAGGAAAAGATAGCATGATATAGCAGACACACTGTAGTAAGATACATGTGTCCTAAGGTACCACGCTCGACGGCGGGCTGGAAGTGCGCTCATCTGGACGGATAGCAACAAATCCCATGTATATATATATATAAGGCCGGGACCAAAGGGGCAACAGGTAACTGGGAAATTTTCCATGAACTACTTGATCAATCTAGTCATTAATCCTAGCCATATTCAGTATGAATCCCTGACCGTGGGAAACCAGGAATTCATGTCCTAGACATGATGCAAGACAAGACGGTTTTATTTGTACAAACACAATCACCGACGGTGTCCAGACCATTTATTCTTGTCAAGTCATGTTAGCCGTCGCAACAGCATTCGAGATATATCATGTCAGGTTTACTTGTCAGGAGTGCGCCACGACGGGTCACTATCAAGTCATGTGTAGCAGGTCAAGTTATCAGGTCAAGTTATCATACATGTCAGTTCTTGGTCACACCATGCCAGGTACAATTGCCATTTCAGTCATGCCAATCAAATCGTGATTTATCAAGTTCAGGACAAAAGGCGTAAGGATATAAAATGGGCATAAAATATTCAATAAAGGTAAAGGTGTACGCCACAGGAACTCAAGTTACAAAAAGAGCCACAAGACTTGGATCTACTAAAATAAACAAAATATAAAATACAGGACATATGACAGAGCCATGCGGCTCGGGCAAGGCTGGCTCATGCGGCAGGATTAATCAGATGCATGCGGCTCAGGAATTGGAGCCCATGCGGCTAGGGTTCAACTCATGCGGCCAGGGACCTAAGAGCACATGCGGCTCAAGATGGATGGGCATATGCGGCCCGGGAGAAGGGAAGCGCATGCGGCTGGCAAAGATAGATCCTCATGCGGCCGGGAACGACTGGGTCCCATGCGGCCAAGGGGGAAGGCCTTATGCGGCCGGGAACAGACAGGGTTTCATGCGGCTGCATAAGCAAGGGGCGCATGCGGCTAGGTTCACTCAAGGGGGCATGCGGTTCAGGACGAGTCGGGGTACACGCGGCCCGAGATGATACGGGTTCATGCGGCTCAGGAATGTGGTGCATATGCGGCCAGCGGGAGATGGGTCATATGCGGCTGGAGAGACTAGTCCTCATGCGGCTGGGAATGAGACTCAGCCTATGCGGCCAAGAGAGAAGTGGGTCTATGCGGCTGGGGGCGAGTTGGACCCCATGCGGCAGGAAGGGACTGAGGACTTATGCGGTCAATAATTCGTATTCATGCGGCTAGAAGTGATGGGTGCTCATGCGGCTGACAGCAAGGGGGCGCATGCGGCTACGGGATTTCAGGATCTCATGCGGCTCGATTATGCATGCGGTTGGGAAAACACTTGCCGCATGAAATGTTCATGCAGTCAAGTCAAGTACTGTTCTTCTTCTCCAAAATTCTGAGAAGAACAACACCATGAGAGCCAAGTTCTCAAGCTCCATAACTCCATCATCCGGAGCCCAAATCCGAACTTCCTTGGGTCAAAACGGGGCAGAATGAAATGCTCTACAACATGAAACCATCAAAACTCGGAAATAACAAGATTAAATAGATCAAAACCCATGAAAACTAAAATTACTTCAAAGCTAGATCTACAACAATCGAACCATCAAAATGGAAAACTCCAAGTTCTAAACAAGCTTAGAATATAACAAGGAAGAGAATGGAACAAACAAAATTAAGATCGTCCAACATTCGGCAAGGTGTACTTGCCTCCCTCCAATGGCTAGGGTTTGGTGGAAAAGAAGTGAATGATGGTGAATGAGGAGGGAGAGAGAAAAAGTGGCTTATATGACAAGCTCAAGTGATCTCCACCATTCATCCCTCTCCACTAAATCTAAGCCAGACACCTCATCTCATGAGAAACCAAACTAAACCAAACCAAGTCAAAGTGGAACCGAACCAAATAAAACCAAATCCAAGTTAAACAAAGTCATGAAATCCTACACTTAGGAAAATTTTAAAATATCACGCAAATCGATAAATATGAAATACGGCTCAAATAAATACGTATCCATATAAAATACTGATACAGTGAGACGGGTCTCACAACTCTCCACACCTTAGAAAAATTTCGTCCTCGGAATTTCCTGAGGCTAGTCGAGCAAGATAACAAAACAAAAGCTCCAGGAAACTCAACAATCTCAATAAATTAAGCATGGCATATAAGTAAAGTAAAACAATCAGTAATGTAAATAAATGCGTAAGCAGTAAATAAAAGCACAAGAACAAATACAATCATGATCAAGAAGGGCTGGAGGCATATGGATCAATATGTCTCCTGAGACAGTTGTGTAGAAACCAACGTCCTCGCTGGCCTAAGCTGACTCCCAAAAATGGATAAAAGACAAGCCTCAAGGTAAGTCGGTACCAATGACTTAGTTCAAGGCATGACTCTACCCAGGACGTGTCATCGTAGTTAAAACAGATGCATGAACTTTATCACCTATCTCAAGATACGAATACAGAAGCGACTGGCTGATCGGGATGGACTGACATCTCTGCCTGCATGCTGAGACTGATCCTCCATAACTGGCCTGGCTGAAGAATGCTGAGCTGCCCTCGACAAAACACGAACAAGATAATCAAAAGGATCAAGAACAGTGCCCTTGAAAGTTGAAGGACACAAGATCAAATCATGGGAACAGGAATGATCAATGATCAAAACAGATATCAAGTCAAGTATCAGAGGTAGAGAATAATCCGAAGGAGATCAATAAGGATAATCGTGATTGAGATATCTAAACATGGTAACCCCCACAAATCTGAAAATCGAGACCTGCATGGGCCACCACTAAAACCATGTCACGCCCCAGAACCAGAATACTGGAGAGCGGGAACAGACATAGCCAGCTACGTAATCCCAAAGTACGTTAATACTTTAAAATCGCGTATAAGCTATCAAGACATGGGGGTTACTCTACAAGCCATCAGTCAATCCTATGGTTTAACAATCCTAGGTATCTCAATCACAGGCAATTATACAAGAACAAGGAGTACGATCATCATACATACAATAGTAAGGCGTCCCAAACCATATATACATGACTGATCATGAAGCCAGTACCACAGAACTGAGGACTAGCTAGAGTATTAGTCGTACATGATAAGGACTAGCTATAGTCTAGAATACACATATCATGTTTATGCCCGTAGGCTACAATATCAAGGAAAATACCAAAACACGAGCTAAACACGTGCTCGGAGCTAAACGTTACAAGAGGAGAATTTACATATCAGTGGGAGAATAAAAAAGAAACCCACTGAGGCACTCTGGTGCTCCGGCTGGTCACCGTCGAGTAGATGGTGCGGTAGATTCTTCGGGCTCTTCTATTAGAACCTGGCCATGCAAAACCAGTGGGGTCAGACCCCAGATAGCAAGTACCACAAAGGAGGCCGAACTATGAACTTAAAACCAGCAATCATTAGCAATCAACAAGCAAATAAGTGAAGGGGAATCGAGATTCGTGCAGTACTAATGCACTTATCCCGAACATAGAGAGACTGTAAGTAAAGCATCATTGAGCATAAGTAAACTGGAGAATATGTTAAATAAATAGAACTGGAAAGGTGATATACGATGAGATAACCATGGGACTATTCAGATAACCAGGTTACAATCCGTAAACCAAACAAGGACCGGGGTTGTAACCCTTCGTCTGAACAGAACTTGGTTTCTTCCACCATTTATCGGCAGGATAAAATAAAAAATCAGGACATGTAACAATCATGTACAAGATCAAGACGAGACTAGACAGATTGAACTCCATCCAACATTCACGGCCAAGCAAGAAGTACGGCTGGATACTTTAACTAACTAGGGTTATCACAAGCCTAGTTACTAGCAAGATGCAATAAGAATTCCAAGTCCGGTTACCTGTTTGTTACTACCTGAATGATCCCAGCAAAGAAAAGGAAAAGATAGCATGATATAACAGACACACTGTAGTAAGATACATGTGTCCTAAGGTACCACGCTCGACGGCGGGCTGGAAGTGCGCTCATCTCGACGGATAGCAACAAATCCCATGTATATATATATAAGGCTGGGACCAAAGGGGCAACAGGTAACTGGGAAATTCTCCATGAACTACTTGATCAATCTAGTCATTAATCCTAGCCATATTCAGTATGAATCCCTGACCGTGGGAAACCAGAGATTCATGTCCTAGACATGATGCAAGACAAGACGGTTTCATTTGTACAAACACAATCACCCACGGTGTTCAGACCATTTATTCTTGTCAAGTCATGTTAGCCGTCGCAACAGCATTCGAGATATATCATGTCAGGTTTACTTGTCAGGAGTACGCCACGACGGGTCACTATCAAGTCATGTGTAGCAGGTCAAGTTATCAGGTCAAGTTATCATGCATGTCAGTTCTTGGTCACACCATGTCAGGTACAATTGCCATTTCAGTCATGCCAATCAAATCATGATTTATCAAGTTCAGGACAAAAGGCGTAAGGATATAAAATGGGCATAAAATATTCAATAAAGGTAAAGGTGTACGCCACAGGAACTCAAGTTACAAAAAGAGCCACAAGACTTGGATCTACTAAAATAAACAAAATATAAAATACAGGACATATGACAGAGCCATGCGGCTCGGGCAAGGCTGGCTCATGCGGCAGGATTAATCAGATGCATGCGGCTCAGGAATTGGAGCCCATGCGGCTAGGGTTCAACTCATGCGGCCAAGGACCTAAGAGCACATGCGGCTCAAGATGGATGGGCATATGCGGCCCTGGAGAAGGGAAGCGCATGCGGCTGGCGAAGATAGATCCTCATGCGGCCGGGAACGACTGGGTCCCATGCGGCCAAGGGGGAAGGCCTTATGCGGCCGGAAACAGACAGGGTTTCATGCGGCTGCATAAGCAAGGGGGCGCATGCGGCTAGGTTCACTCAAGGGCGCATGCAGTTCAGGACGAGTCGGGGTACATGCGGCCCGAGATGATACGGGTTCATGCGGCTCAGGAATGTGGCGCATATGCGGCCAGCGGAAGATGGGTCATATGCGGCTGGGAGAGACTAGTCCTCATGCGGCTGGGAATGAGACTCAGCCTATGCGGCCAAGAGAGAAGTGGGTCTATGCGGCTGGGGGCGAGTTGGACCCCATGCGGCTGGAAGGGACTGAGGACTTATAAGGTCAATAATTCGTATTCATGCGGCTAGAAGTGATGGGTGCTCATGCGGCTGACAGCAAGGGGGCGCATGCGGCTACGGGGTTTCAGGACCTCATGCGGCTCGATTATGCATGCGGTTGGGAAAACACTTGCCGTATGAAATGTTCATGCAGTCAAGTCAAGTACTGTTCTTCTTCTCCAAAATTCTGAGAAGAAGAACACCATGAGAGCCAAGTTCTCAAGCTCCATAACTCCATCATCCGGAGCCCAAATTCGAACTTCCTTGGGTCAAAACGGGGATGAATGAAATGCTCTACAACATGAAACCATCAAAACTCGAAAATAACAAGATTAAATAGATCAAAATCCATGAAAACTAAAATTACTTCAAAGCTAGATCTACAACAATCGAACCATCAAAATGGAAAACTCCAAGTTCTAAACAAGCTTAGAATATAACAAGGAAGAGAATGGAACAAACGAAATTAAGATCGTCCAACATTCGGCAAGGTGTACTTGTCTCCCTCCAATGGCTAGGGTTTGGTGGAAAAGAAATGAATGATGGTGAATGAGGAGGGAGAGAGAAAAAGTGGCTTATATAACAAGCTCAAGTGATCTCCACCATTCATCCCTCTCCACTAAATCTAAGCCAGACACCTCATCTCATGAGAAACCAAACCAAGTCAAAGTGGAACCGAACCAAATAAAACCAAATCCAAGTTAAACCAAGTCATGAAATCCTACACTTCGAAAAATTTTAAAATATTACGCAAATCGATAAATATGAAATACGGCTCAAATAAAAACGTATCCATATAAAATACTGATACAGTGAGACGGGTCTCACAATGGGTTGGATTAGGGTTAAAGATACTCGGGTTCGGGCTCGGATATGGGTTAAAATATTTGAACCCGATCAAAAATTGGGTCGTACTCGGGTTCATGTGTCGGGTTACCCGAAGAACCCGAAACCCGACTTATATATATATATATATATATATATATATATATAGAGAGAGAGAGAGAGAGAAAGAGAGAGAGAGGAATGATAGGCATCCCCACAATTTTTGCATCCCCATGCATCCCCATGTTCACATCCGTTGGATGTGCTTTAAGTCATCTAATCTTAACCATTGGTAAATCAACGGTTAAGATTAGATGACTTAAAGCACCATCCAACGGTGCAAATAGGGGGAGATGCATGGGGATACAAAAAGTGTGGGGATCTTGATCCTTCCTTATATATATATATATATATATATATATATATATATATATATATATATATATATATATATATATATACTTTAAATCCTAAATTTTTCAACCCAAACTCTTCAACTCCTTATCATAAATCTTATTTCAGTTTGTAATTTTAATGATCAAGACTTGTTTGCTATTTGATTATGTGTTTAACATTACTTTTGTTTAAAATTATTTTAAATATTATATTAGAACCCAATAAACTCGATGGACCCGACCCAACCCGAGTTCAACCCGAGCCAAACCCGATCCTCCGGACTTGGTCTTGGACTTCATATGTTTAACCCGAAGTCGGGCCGGGCTCGGGCTCGGGCTCGGGCTCGGACTAGGCTTATGATTCATCGGGTTGGGCTCGGATTGACCTCAAGCCCGACCCAACCCGCCCGAGTTGCACCCCTATCACTCTCACCTGCTGGTTTCCGGAACATCAATTTTAACCCACTTTACTTGTTAAGTATTATATTGTGTTGTGTCCTTTGCATGTTGAGGCTTCACTGCTTCAGCTTGGGTCTGGGGTTGCTGCTGCATCTTGAAATCCATACTAGAAATAGTTTCTGGCAGGAGTCTCTCATAAATTTGAATAATTTTTTCAGAAACTTTCAGATAAAGTGTATTTACCCAACAATTATTGGTCATTTTTTAAAGAAGAAAAGAAAATCATAAGCATCCGGGAATAAACATTTCCAAACTTTGCCTAGGTCGTTTGGTTTTGTAAAATTGACATGCCGAAATAATATGCTTCACCAGTTTCGCACACAATTATATATCTATGTTCTTTATAAGTAGTCTTAAAAATAGCTTAGTCGTCTAAGTTTTATGTATATACTCATGTAATCAATTAAAAAATTAATATTTTTAACTAATTATTTAACTATCTAATATTATTTAATTATTATCAAACATTTTCAATTCATGTAGTTAGAGAGGAGGGTATTCTCCTTGGCTGGGTGGGTTCAATTCCACGGGGCACCATTTTTTTACTAACAAATTTAAATTTAAATTTTTTTTCAACAATTTTTTAATGCACGTACACGTATATATATATATATATATATATATATATATATATATATATATATATATATATATATATATATATATATATATATATATACACACACATCGAACTCAAGTGATCCTAGTGGTCAACGAGGAGACGTGTAAGGCTAAGGAAATGCTGGATGGCGGGCAGGCTCCTGATTCAGCCAGCAATTTGTGTTGCAAAAGAAAAAAAAAATCTCAAACAAGTGATGTTATTATTTTGTTATGGATTTATTATTAAGAATTTGATAAATGTGTATACTCTGATATTTTCGATAGAGATTTTGTGACATCTTTTTTGTTATGTGTGATAAATGTGTATACTCTAATATTTTCGATAGAGATTTTGTGATATCGCTTTTTTTATGTGGATGACATTTATATATGGGATATATTTAGATTTAATAAATTATATTAAATTATATTTGTCGAAAAATTTTGATACAAAAGATCTAGAAGAAGCAAATACAATTATAGCCAAGCTAAGTAATCAAGGCTTAATAACAATAAAAACGGCGCCTACATCTAGACTATTGTAGCCAACCAAGCGTCCTCATTTTATTTTCCTACTTTATAATGTGAAGAACACAAATAATAGACATAAATAAAATATCCATGATCTATGCAATCAGGGACATTGACAAATTCAATAAATAAATTTGTGGAAATTGCTGAGAAACCCAATTTCGGGGTGGGCTTTTATGAAATGCCCACCCGCTGGATGAGTTTTATGAAATACCCAGAATTAAGTATTTTCACGTTAAATATTCCAAAATTCCCTTTTAGATGCCACCCGCTGGAAACTGCTATTTTTATAATACCGAAACTACCCCTCCGCGCGAATTGGTCATCTATATGTATTTGAATTCAAAAAACTCATATCTGGATTGCGATTTTTGTCTTCTTCTTCTTCACGAGAAATCTGAATTCCATTGCTCTCATCTTTAGCAGAGATCGCAAAGATCGTTCGTAGTTCGGTGCGCTTTTCTTCAGTCGAACTCAGATCATCGCTCGTCATCATCATCACCATCATCATCATCTTCATCGTGGAGACATTTGAAGTTTTCCGACGATTAGGCCAATTGTGGAGAGAATATCTTTCTTCTTCTTTTCCATAAGAATTATCATCGTTTTGAAAGAAGAACGAAACTCTTTATTCCTGACAAAATTTTTCTAAAAAAAATATATTCTCCGTGTTAAAACCACGGAGAATGACCATTCTCCGTGCTAAAATGACGGAGAATGACTATTCTCCGTTTTAAAAACCACGGAGAATGGCATTCTCCGTGTTAAAAACCACGGAGAATGACAATTTTCTATGGGTTTTAACACGGAGAATGCCATTCTCCATGGTAAAGTGACGGAGAATGGCCATTCTCCGTCATTTTAGTACGGAGAATAGCTAAGATCCATCAAGTACACGGAGAATGGCCATTCTCCGTGTAATTTAGAAACGGAGAATGCCATTCTCCGTACTAAATTACACGGAGAATGGTCATTCTCCTACGTTTTAACACTGGAAATAACCATTCTCCGTGTAAATTAACACGGAGAATGTCATTCTCCGTTTTAATTAAGACGGAGAATGTCATTCTCCATTTTATTTAACACGGAGAATGACATTCTCCGTGTTAATTTACACGGAGAATGGCATTCTCCGTGTTTCTAACACGGAGAATGGCCATTCTCCTACATTTTAACACTGGAATGACCATTCTCCGTGCTAAATTACACGGAGAATGCCCATTCTCCGTTTTATTTAACACGGAGAATGGCATTCTCCGTTTTATTTAACACGGAGAATGACATTCTCCGTGTTTATAATACGGAGAATGGCCATTCTCCTGCGTTTTAACACTGTAATGACCATTCTCCGTGCTAAATTACACGGAGAATGGCATTCTCCGTGTAAATTAAGACGGAGAATGACCATTCTCCGTGTAATTTAGCACGGAGAATGACCATTCTCCGTGTAAATTAAGACGGAGAATGCCATTCTCCGTGTTACTAACACAGAGAATGACTATTCTCCGTGTAAATTAGGACGGAGAATGACATTCTCCGTGTTACTAACACGGAGAATGGCCACCCTCATGCGAAATTAACATTTTTCGTGTTCTAACACGGAGAATGACCATTCTCCTGTATTTTATGGTCAGTTGAAACTTTGAAGGGCCATAACTTTTGACTGGGAGGTCGAAACGAGGCCCCGTTTGTCCTAAAACGAGCGTATCTTCGAGAAGCCTGAAAGTAACAGCTTCTTCGTTAAACGGCCTTCCAAAATTTTAGAATCGCAAAAAAATGATGTTTTGACCTCCGTTTTAGCACTTTTGCCGTTTGTCTCGGTCTTTCCGAAATTTTTCGACGAGTTTTTGAAGATTTTTGAGGAGAAAACCTAGATTCGAAAGTGAGCAGCGTATGGAAGAAGATGAAATATCGAAACATTTTTTTTTAAGAGTAGTTTCGTGGGTGTTTTCAATAAATTAGAAGGAAGGGCAAAAAGGTCATTCGGAACCCTCTTTATATATTTTTTGCTAATTCTAAGCACGCGATGAAAGTTTCTTTTGCGGTGGGTTTTTCATAAAACTTTTTAAATTTTTGGGCATTTCATAAATTTTCCCAATAAATTTTGTCATAAGTAAGACGTAGTGGCAACATGAAATAAGTATTTGTTTCAATTTCATTCCGTAAATCTTCTTTACAATTTTTCTAAATTGAAACCACACAGAGTATTTCAAACTGGGCCTGAAACTGAACCAGACCAGTACCGAGCCCAAAAACCCATACCCCTATTATATGTTAAGAAAAAAAATTGCTGGAGTCGAGTGCAAATTATAAAGGGTTGTTTTTAAATCTCGACCAAACCACGGAACCGACTCACTTTTGGCCAGAACCAGGTGTCAGACCCCGGTTTGGGTTTTCCTTTTTGGTGCGTAAAAATTGTATAATTGCACCCAATTAATGGCAAGTTAAAATACTGACAATCCCGAATTGAACATTTTATGACATCAGACGAAGAAAATAACGTTACAGCAACATATATAAAGTCGTCGATCATATTGTTACAAGAAAGCTGAACTGACGCACCACTAGATAGCCAAGATATTAATTTGCGATCTCACGACTCACATGAGCGACTTGAGAGAACGAGCTTTTATAGGCTTTCTCCCCCTCTTCCTCCTTCTAATTCTCCCCTTACTAGTATCCACATTGCCAACAATTTTGACGTCCATGTCGGCCCCGTCGGTGTCGTCGTATAGATTGTCACCGACTATCGGAGCATCGGACCCCCCATCCCCGGATTTCCACTCTAATTCCTTCGCTTTCGCGTCTTCTTCTTTCCTACCACCATCGCTCCTACTCTTCCCCCGCTGTAGGCCGAACCCAGAATAGTAATAGTAGTCGTCTCCGGCCGACTTGGAACAAGTAGCGGTCGCAGTCGCCGCCGCCGCCTTCGTCTTCGGCCTACGGGAGGTCTTGACCCGAGAAACATCATCCTTCTTCTGATTCTTGACCGAGTCGTGGTGGTCGACGGCTTCTTCTCTAGCAATATTGTTGCTGCTGTTGTATCTGGTAGAGCTGTAGGACTTGAGCTGGGTGAGGTGGTGGTCGCATAGGGTGTGGTGCGGGTTGGCCGGTCTGTTGCAGTGCCACCCCTTGCCGTCGTTCTTCTTACAGATTCCCGGTACTTGGCCGACACCGACACCGCCACTCTTAGCGATAACAGTTACAACACTACCAATCTTCTCCTTGTCGTCGTCTTCATCATCATTCTCCTCCTCCTTCTTCCTTCTTCTCCTCCTCTTCTTGACCTTCTTCTTCTTATCACTATCATCTTCGTCTTCGCAGTGGAAGTACGGCTCAGCTACTACTACACTGCTGCCATATATATATATATATATATATATATATATATATATATATATATATATATATAACAAATTAATCAACGTTTTGTACCGAGAGCGAACCCTAAGGCATTTGAAATAGATATGACCAATTTTGCAACACTAACCTCCTCGTGAAAGCATCTGATATTCCCAAAATACCCTCCTCATCTCCTAATCCAAACGCATTTCCCATAATGCCCTCTATTCCCTCTTCTCCTCCCTCCTGGCGAAGGAAAAATATTTACCGATCGAGAATCGAGACATGGAGCCAGCACGAAAGAGGAAGTATGAATTAAGGAGGAATAGGCGGGAGAAGAGCAGTTAGTTGCACATAAGAACTGGCCTTGGCCTTTGCTCGGATCTCGTTCGAAATCGATCAATTTAGCAAGCCCTAATTTATTTATTTATTTTCATTCGTTTTGAATCACATCAAAACCCTAAAAATAGCAGCTTCCGGTACAAAGAGGGAAAGGAACAACAGATGCATGGAAGCCTATAGCTACTCAACTATACATAGCTAGCATTTTTAATTTGATTTGGGCGGAAGAGAGGGAAGAAGGAAAGGAAAATCTAATTATTCTTTTTTGGTAGGGATGGGTGGCTGACCTGCTGTAAGTAGAAGGGATTGTAGTCCATGACGTCCCATGGAGAGCAGTTGAGCTGGCAAAGAAACGGTCCGTCGTCGGCAGCGGCGGACTGATCGCCGGCTGGAGGAGGCGACGGAGTCGACGGTCGCTGCGGAGAATGGCACGGTAGACAAGCAGATCCAAGCAGCAGCTTCGCAGCGTGCTTTCGAATCCTCATCTCTCGATTTAGTAATTATCGGATTCTGCTATAGTAGGAGGGAAAAAAAAAAGATTTTTTTTTTTTTTTTTGGAGAGATCGGTGCTGCAGATCTTGAGTTGAGGAACCCTTCACTCACTCACTTACTGCTGCCCTCCCCTTCTCCCCTTTTTTTTTCATTTCGAGGCTATATATTTTACACTTTATATTAGCTATTTTAGGGCGTTAGGGCACCTTTGACATTTGACCCTCTTGTTTTCTAGTTAATTACGAAAACACCCTTCTTGCTACTACAATAAGAAGAGCCACTCCCCTTGTCACAATTTCCAGGAAAGCTAATTAAAATCTGGGAGCAGCATATAGATTTTTTTTTTTTTTTTTTGATGGTAATTGCAAGCTTTATTGATTAGGGACTAACAAATGTAGAGTCCAAGGGAGAAAATTCCTCAGCAAGTAGCCGATCAATACAATTAGGCGTAGAACAAAAAAGAGAAGTAGATTTAGAATCTAAAGCGAATCTAGCTAAGGCATGAGCCACTTTATTTCCGGATCTTTTCACGAATTTGACGTTGAAAGGATGATTTGTTGAGACTTCACCAAGAATTGCCTCTATCATGTTCGATAATTTCCATGGGATGAGATTATGGTCTCCCTTGAAGATTCTAACTGTCGTCCATGAGTCCCCTTCAATACAAGCATCATTCTCATTCAAAAGCCCAGCAAGTCGAAGTCCCAAATGAACAGCTGCAACTTCAGCCTGGAGGCTAGAACTCTCGGGGCTCAGAGGTTCAGCATATAGAAATTAGGGTTGAGTAGAGCAGCGTATAGAAATGAGGGCAAATATTTGGAAGTTAGGATTTAGATCCTTAAAATGTCCAACATATAATTTTGGGTCTGGAGTTGATCCATAATGATATTTAAAAATATGTTAATAAATACTTTATGATTAGTTAGACTTAGGGTTCTGTAGATATTTTTTATCTTCTTGAATTTTGATCCAATTTATTTATTAAAATATTTTGAATGGTTCGCATGGTCTCGAAATCTAAATCCTTAACTAGACATAGAATATTAATTTTCGAATGATTATGAAACCTTAATTGTTATCAAAATTTATCTTTCCTTTTTTTTAAACATTAAAAAAAATCAAATAAGGTCTTAGTAGAGTTGGTTTGATAGTCCTATTGTTTTCTTAAAAAGTGGCCGCTGAACTGATTTATTATTATTTTGTAAAAGTTATATTATTTTTATAAATAATTTTCATAACCGTTTCTCCAAAAATGTAAGCACCAAAAGAACAAATCCCAAGCCAAATTGGAATCACTTGTTATTGAGTGGGTCGGACCTGGGCTTCAATCTAAATTGAATTTGAACTAGTCCGATGAAAGTATCTTGGCCAAGACTGAATCGAGCTTTCGTCGAAATGAAAATATTCCGAGCATGATCGATTCAAGCGGACTGGTCCTGGAATGAGTCTGACAAGACTTCGAAATTGGACAATCATCCTCCTACCACAACCCTCCAGTTCATTTTGTTTTATTAGGACCGGTCCAACCCAAATCCAAATTAAATATATATTTTTCAATAGGAATAAAGGACAATCAAAATTAGTTCCGGCTAAGACAACCCAGCATGTCTAGATCGACCGCAAGTTCATTCATTTGGTAAAAAATAATAATTATAATTATAATTATAACTAATAATTAAGACATATGATGAGCTAGGTCAGATTAATGGAGCCTACATGTTAGTGATTTTGTTGACGTGTGAGGCATACACCAGAATCGGTTCCACCAAGATACGGCTCGTGTCGGGCATCGCCACTATTATTTTATTCGGGATCTGCTGCACACCAATTTAGGCTAAAAAAGCTAATGTCTATTAGTGTGGCCCCATCCTCCGGTGCCATCTATGCAAACTTTTTCAAATGTGTCGAGTAAGCTAAAGCTGTGGTTAAATTAGATTTTTTTTTACCATTTACTTAAAGGTTTTCGAAAGTTAAAGGGTTGACGACCCTAGGAGTGAGCATATAACTGTTAAAAATCGAAAATCGAACCGAATCGAACCGAAATATGACAAATGGTTCGATTTTTCGGTTATCGGTTCAGTTTACGGTTTAAAAATTTAAAAATTTGAAATAACGGTTCGATTTTCGGTTCTTCATCCGAAAAATCGAACCGAACCGAAAACCGATTTAGATTTAGTAATTTATCAAACTATCCACAATATACATATACTAATGTTTATTAACCCCTAACTGAGCGCACTCTCTTCTCCTATTCTATATCGGCGCTTCTTTGAGCACTCTCTCTATCTACCATCAATCCATATATACTAATATCTTTGTCACGTCCCACTTCTCAAATGGAATGATGACGTCATACACATCTCCAGGCTACGCGCCGAAAATCCGCGATTGTCGCCCGTAAACATCAGCAAAAATGGAAAATGCCAGAGATTACAACTTATAATACATATGGTAATTGTTATACAGGACTTCATCAACAATACTTCTACAAGCTTATTACAAAAGAAATAACTAGCAAGTTGTCCAGACGATTATTCCTCGTTGTACTGCGGCGTTACTTCGGCGGAGACGTCCTCTTCTTCACCTAGTGAACAATACTAGGTCGTTTTAGAAAACGACAAGCAAGTCCTCGGTCAAGGACGGTAAAGTATACAAAAGAAAGATGCAGTTTTTCTAAAAAGAAAGAAACATGCCAACTAGCACTATTATATGTGTTTGCTTCACAAAATCGAGGAAATGTAAATGACATCCTACTCCATAGATTGTAAGATGTTCTGAGCTTCCCTTGAGCTCTCAATTAGGATTTTGCTTCCCTTGAGCAATCAAGAAACTACCTACCTTTGATAGGTGGAGTTATTTTACTGGAGTAAGATGAAATTTAGTAGACTAAATGCAATGTAATTTTGAGAACAGTACTCTGAATTAATTCCCTAAATAATTCCCGTGAACAATCCCGTTAACCTGGGATCAGGCTGTGATTTCGGAGCCTCCCTTGGGCTAAAATCAATCTATTCGATGTTACTGTCGGAATAGAAGTAGCAGGACAGGAGCCTCTCTTGGGCTAGTACTTATATAGAAGTACTCATCAGGATATTCAGGAATCGCTGATCAGCTTTTTATGGTTATTATGTTACGGGATATCTAGAGATATTCAGTTGTCCTCCCCACCCAATGATTCTAAAATTTCCGAAAATCAAAAATTTGTCTATCTCCTAAATTTTCAAAAATTTCGGCAGAGTCTCCTTTGTATTTAGGAGCTCCGACAATTTACAAAACATGATATAAGAAAATATATGGGCTCGCCGACCCCTTCGGTGGAGCAACTCTCAACACCGGAACCACGCAGTTGTATAATGCGTATACTTAATTAAAGGAACCTTTACCTTGGCAAGCAAGCAAGCAAGCAAACAATTTTACCTTTTTCCTTTAGCAAGCAATCAACTATTTAGGATTATTAGTAACTTGATTTTCGAAAATCCACCAACTTTAAAGAAGACATGGTTGTTAAAAAGAATTTATCAATTCTGACCTCCAATTTATGTTGTACACAAGATAGGTCTAAATGTCCAAATTTAACTCATGCTTCTATGTGTCATATTTTAACTACTTGGGGATGCAAAATGAAATCTAAATATGTTAATTTAGTAATAATTCTAATTTGGACAGAATTAAAGTGCTGAAATAATTGACAAATTCTCAACTCTGTATAACGAAATTATCCCAAAATTGTAAAATTAATACTAAGATAAGTGAACTCTAAATAAATGAAGAAGATATATTGTATGTTGGTCGTATTCCCAAGTGACACCAAAATTTATAAGTGTCCACATAAATCGTGTGTTGTGTCTATAATTTATGTCAAGGTATGTATATATATATATCATGTGTCCAAGAATCCTTTGGTGTTGTGCCCAAATTCATATAAATTTGTGTTGTATCCTACACAAGATGTCCATTGCATATATATTATTTGTATCGTGTCCAGTACATTCATTCATGTGTCCAAGTATTCATAAACACATATATACATATGTGAGACAATTCCCAATTTTCAATTACATTCAACAAAATTGGATTCTTGTTAGAACATTCGTAAATTCAGAATTAAAATTATCTATAATTGCTCCCACGTTAGAAAATTAAACAAGAAAATCTCAAAGGAATAGAGGGAAAAGAAAGAGGACTTGCCTTGGATTGAGAATAGCCTGGATTCCTCCGTAAATCCTAATTGAACCCAATAACCATTTATTGGTTAGAATTTTCTAATCCTAGGGTTCTAGAAGTAAGAATACACATAGAAATTTGGGAAAAGAGGGAGAAAATTGATATACCTAGGTTTAGCCTTCTCCTTGGAGATGGAAGATGATGATGAAGAGGTTGAAGATGAAGTTGGGGGAAGAGGGTGATGGTGGAGATGAAGTGGAGGAGGAGGAAGTGGAGAGGAGGTGGTGCGGTGGTGGCGGCCGGAGGCTGGCCGGCGGCAGCAGGGGCGGCGGGCGGCGGCGCTGGCGGCGGCGGGCGGCGGCGCTGGCGGCGGCGGGCGGCGGCGCTGGCGGCGGGCGGCTGAGCAGCAGCGGCAGCAGCAGCAAAGGGAGTTTGGGGGGGGTCGGGTGGTGTGTGGTGGGTGTGTGTGTTGTATATATATATATATAGGGAGAGTGTAGTGGTGAGGTGTCCCCTCCCCCATCCCTTTGTAGGGACACCTTGCACCCCCCCTAGGACTAGGGTTATGGTTAGGGGTAGGGTTATGGGCTAGGGTTATGGTTAGGGGTAGGGTTATGGGCTAGGGTTATGGTTAGGGGTAGGGTTTTGGGCTAGGGTTATGGTTAGGGGTAGGGACACATGGCCATAAAACAAAATCCTAATCACAATATGATAATAATAAAAGTAATAATAAATATTTTTAGTATGACAAGTCTACCCTCCTTAGAAAAATTCCGTCCTCGGAATTTGAAATAATTAGACTAGCAATATGGTTACTGACCTGTCTTAGGGAATAAATACGGGTATTGCTTCCGCATGTCTTCTTCCTTCTCCCAAGTTGAATCTCCAGGAGAATCCCTGCTCCACGCAACTCGTACTAACGGAATGACCCGATTGCGGAGTATTTTATCTCTTCGATCCAAGATCCCAACGGGTCTCTGTTCTATCCGGAGTGTAGGCCCGATGGTGATTTCTGAATGATCGAGTATATGGCTCGTGTCCGGCACATATCTTCGTAGCTGGGAAACATGGAATACATTGTGAACACCTTCTAGCGCTGGCGGCAAGGCGAGTCGATATGACACATTCCCAACTTTCTCCAGGATGTCGAATGGTCCAATATATCTGGGACTTAGCTTTCCTCTGGTCCCGAATCTGATGGTTCCCTTAGTTGGTGAAATTTTCAGAAATACATGTTCTCCGGGTTGAAACTCCAATATTCTTCGGTGCTTATCCGCCCACATCTTCTGCCTGTCCTGAGCTGCTTGCAGGTGACTTCTTATTGCTTTGATAATATCCACAGTTTGTGTTACTAATTCTGGCCCCAACAATTGTCTTTCTCCTACGTCGGTCCAGCATACCGGCGATCTGCACTTCCTACCATATAGTGCTTCAAAAGGAGCCATCTTGATGCTATCATGATAACTGTTGTTATATGAAAATTCTACCAAATGTAGATGATCATCCCATGCTCCTCCAAAATCTAAAGTACACGCTCTCAGCATGTCTTCTAAGGTCTGAATGGTTCTTTCAGACTGGCCGTCTGTTTGGGGATGGTAGGCGGAGCTAAATTTCAATTTAGTGCCAAGACTTTCTTGCAAGCTTTTCCAGAAATGTGAAGTGAATCTGGTATCTCTATCCGATACTATACTCACTGGCACTCCATGCTGACTGACAATCTGTCTTATGTACATTTCTGCCAGGACCTCCGTTGACTGTCCAACTCGAAAGGGCAGAAAATGTCACGCCCCGATTCCGTCGAATCGATAGTCGTCCCCCGGGCGCGATGCCGTGCGAACCTAAGTTGCGTTCGCACAAGGCATAGTCATAAGATTATCCGAAACACAACATCAAATTAGAGTACGCAGAGAAATTGTAGAACACATTTGAAATGGAAAATAGACTTTTCATTGATAATATGAACTTTACATAGACTTCTTTTTACAATCATTGCCGCGCGGGCTACAACATGACTTCGACTTACAAAAATGAACGCCGATGAGATAGTCGTTCCATACATTACACCCTTTTATACAAGCAAAAACCAATACATATTTCCACCTGCTATGGCGGGAAGTCGAGTCGTCATTTTTCTTTGGACTGATGTGCGGGTCTTCTTCAAAAGGAAATCCAGAAAACAAGCCTTCACACGGACGAGGCTTCAAAAGAGTTCACGCCGCCTTGAGCTCTAGTTGGCACGCCCTTCGTGGTTCGGGGTACCTGCGTGGAGAGCGAGGATCAGTACATTACACTTTGTACTGGTGCGTGGCTATTTAAATTCTAAGCTCTCATTTGGTTGAAGAGTTTATATGACATTATAGTATGAATGTTTCTAACCATCCTAATGGATTACAAACAAGTAATGACAAGCATAGTGAACTTTTACGTTGAAACTTACCCCGGCGGACCGCGTCGCGCCTTATAAAACTTACCATATTCTTCCCTTTCAATTGTTATCATTTCTCATACCAAGTGCATTATTTCGTGTGTTGGTCACTGACTCCCAGAGCTATTGTGGACTCCTCTTTGCTTTTGTTAGGCGGGGTCCTTTCAGCGTAGGTAGCTAGCCCCGCTGCAAGTCCTCGCCTAATTCTTTTGTTTCCCAATGCCCGCAACGGTCCCGTGGCCTCGGGCTTGCCGTGCGGGGAAACGTTCACCTTGTCGACAAGTTGTCCATGACCGTGCAAAGACATGATTTTTGTTATTAAGACATAGCCTACATTTTCTTTGAAACTTGTTCATTCATTCGTGTCCGTGCCCTTGCATTTATCTTTTCTCTCGCAACAACACTATCGATTTTGCCTAAGAAGGGGGTCGAGAAGAGAAGGGTCAGCCACTCACCTTGAGTTTACCTTGGCGAGCGAACTTGTTGGTCGCGCTAGACGTCGCCTACGCGATTACCTGAAATCGCACAAGCAACCGATTAGAACACTGCATTATTCAAAGAGTTCGATAGGAAATGCGAGTTCGAAATGCAAGCCATGAAAACCATCGAAAACATCCACGAAACGCATTCAGAAAACAAAGCCAAAACCAACGCAAGCGGCGTGAAAAGCAGAGCAACGGGAGGTCTCTCCCGACTCAGCCGCAGAGTCAATCCTCGAGGCGCAACCCGCTGAATATGGGACTTGGTTCCGAAGAAGACATTCCATAACGAGGAATGGATCTTAATTCAACCGTTCCCGTTCGATCGACTCGGTCGATCCCGACCTATCGGTCCCGGCCGAATCGATAGCGACAGTGTTCCTTTCTCGCGCACCCCGTGGACAGAGTACGGGGCACGATGTAGGGACGGGGCACTACACCATAACCAACTAAGAAAAAGTTTCGTCCTCGAAACTTAAGAATAGAACCTACCTCTATGAAAATAATGAAGGGAACTTTTCCCTCATTTCTGACTCGAGTTCCCATGTCGACTCCTCTGCCGCATGGTTCCTCCAGAGTACGCGGACGAGAGGGATCGCCCGATTTCGAAGTAACTTATCCTTGCGTTCCAATATTTGAACGGGCGCTTCAACGTAGGATAAGTCGGACTTTAGCTCCAGCTGGCCAAAATCCACCACGTGGCTAGGGTCGTGCACGTACTTCCGCAGTTGGGAGACGTGGAAGACATTGTGTACACCTTCAAGCGCCGGTGGTAGGGCAATCTTATAGGCTACGGGGGCGACCCGCTCGAGTATTTCGAACGGCCCAACGAATCTCGGACTCAGCTTCCCCTTCACGCCGAACCGAGTAACTCCACGCATGGGCGACACCTTCAGGAACACATGATCGCCTACACAGAACTCAAGCGGTCTTCGATGGGTGTCGGCATAGCTCTTCTGCCGACTCTATGCAATCTTTAGTCTTTCCCGGATTAGCTTGACCTTCTGCACCGTCTGTTCTACCAGCTCCGGGCCGAGTATCTGCCGTTCCCCGACTTCATCCCAGCAAATGGGCGATCTGCACTTCCGACCGTACAAGGCTTCATACGGTGCTATTTGGATGCTGGACTGGTAGCTATTGTTATATGCAAATTCTGCCAACGGTAAGTGGACGTCCCAGCTTGACTTGAAGTCGATTGCGCAGAGCTGTAGCATGTCTTCGAGAATCTGATTAACGCGCTCCGTTTGGCCGTCGGTCTGTGGATGGTAAGCTGAACTGAACTGCAACTTGGTACCCAGCGCCGACTGAAGGCTACTCCAGAATCGCGACATGAACCGTGAATCCCGATCAGAGACGATGGATACTGGAACTCCGTGCAGCCGTACGATCTCGTCAAGATAAATCTGCGCCAGCCGATCAACGCTCCAAGTAACTTTAATGGCAATGAAGTATGCCGACTTGGTTAATCGATCGACGATGACCCAGATGGCGTCGCTCCCCCGTGGTGTCTTCGACAGGCCAACAATAAAGTCCATCGTGACATGATCCCATTTCCACTCTGGAATGGCAAGGTTCTGCATCTCCCCGCCCGGTCGCTGATGCTCAGCTTTCACCTGCTGACAGGCCATGCATTGTGACACGAAGAGCGTCACATCTCTCTTCATCCCGTGCCACCAGAAAGTCGTGCAGAGGTCCTTGTACATCTTGGTACTGCCTGGATACAAGGTATATTTCGCGTGATGCGCCTCCGACATAATCTCCTTTCGTAGTTCAGAATCATCCGGAACACATAGTCGGCCATTCAATCGCAGCGCGCCGGTCTTGTCTTCCGCAAAGTCGGTCACACTACCTGTTGAAATTCGCTCGCGCATTTTCTTCAGGTACGGATCATCCTTCTGAGCGGCCATGATCTTTTCCAGCAAACTCGGCTCTAACTGCAGCTGCGCCAACCGTATATCCCTGAATCGAACCCGGAGATCGATGCCCATTTCTTCGAGATCTTGTAGTAGTCTGCGGTCGATGGATAGCGAGGCAAGGTATTTCCGACTCAGAGCGTCCGCCACCACATTTCCCTTGCCCGGAGTGTAGTCGATCGTCAAGTCATAGTCCTTGATTAGTTCGAGCCAGCGCCGCTGTCGTAAGTTCAGTTCCTTCTGGGTGAAGAGATACTTGAGGCTCTTGTGGTCGGTATAGATCGCGCACGCCACGCCATATAGATAGTGACGCCACAATTTCAACGCGAACACAATCGCCGCTAACTCCAAGTCGTGCGTAGGATAGTTCTTCTCGTGCGGCTTCAACTGTCTGGAGGCGAATGATATCACCTTGTTCCGCTGCATGAGCACACATCCCAAGCCCTGGCCTGAAGCATCGCTGAATATCTGAAAACCCTCTGGCCCATCCGGAAGTGCGAGTATGGGTGCCGAAATCAGCCGCTGTTTTAGCTCCTGGAATGAAGCTTCACAGTCATCCGACCACTCATACGCGACTCCCTTTTGAGTGAGGCGAGTCAGTGGCGATGCAATCTTCGCAAAGTCTTTCACGAAGCGTCGATAGTACCCCGCCAAACCAAGAAAGCTTCTAATCTCGCTAGCAGACGCAGGCCTCTTCCAATCAGCAACGGCTTCCACTTTCTTCGGGTCGACTGCAATGCCTTCGGACGAAATGATGTGACCAAGAAAGGATACGCTGCTGAGCCAAAATTCGCACTTACTCCGCTTCGTAAATAGCTGGTTCTCTCGAAGTGTCTGGAGCACGGTCCGCAGATGTTCTGCATGCTGCGCCCTGTCTTTCGAGTAGACGAGAATGTCGTCAATAAAGACTACCACAAATTTATCAAGGAAGGGTCGAAACACCCGATTCATTAGGTCCATGAAGGCGGCAGGGGCGTTCGTCAGGCCGAATGGCATCACCAGGAACTCGTAGTGGTCGTACCGAGTGCGAAAGGCTGACTTTTGCACGTCGTCCGACTTGATCTTGAGTTGATGATAGCCCGAGCGGAGATCAATCTTCGAAAATACCGAGGCGCCTTGCAGTTGATCGAATAAGTCGTCTATGCGGGGCAAAGGATACTTGTTCCGGATGGTAGCCTTGTTCAGCTCTCGGTAATCGACGCACAGACGCATGGACCCATCCTTTTTCTTCACGAACAACACGGGCGCTCCCCACGGTGAAATACTAGGCCGAATAAATCCCCTGTCGAGTAATTCTTGTAACTGGGTCTTGAGCTCCTTCAGCTCGGCGGGGGCCATTCTGTACGGGGCCTTTGAAGTCGGTCGAGTATCGGGTAATGTATCGATGCTGAACTCGATCTCTCGGTCGGAAGGCATGCCGGGTAGTTCGTCCGGGAACACATCGGGGAATTATGCCACAACGTCGGTCTGACCTACGTTTGCACCCTCCTGTCGCATGTCTCGGACGGACGCCAAGTAGCCTTCGCACCCAGAATGCAGCATCCTCCGAGCAGAGATTGCCGAGATCAACATGCAGGTCGACGACGCCTCACCACACGAAAAGCAGAATTCAGGCACTCTTGGTATGCGGAAAGTGACCGTCTTCCTGGCACAGTCGATGGTTGCGTTGCACGGCCCGAGCCAATCCATCCCCAGAATGATATCGAAGTCATTCATGTCTAGGACCATCACGTCCAGACCGATCTTTTGACCGCCAATACAGATAATCCCGTCGGTGCAGGCTGAATTAGTGAGTATTGGTGTGCCCGAAGGTGTGCTCACGCTAAGGTCGAGGTCTAATGATACTAACGGAAATTTGTGCTCGGCGACAAAGTCCGCCGCTATAAAACTATGCGAAGCACCTGAATCAAATAGTACGCGAGCAGGCACATTATTAAAACTAAGTATACCTGTCACGACCGTGTCTGAGGCAAGCGCTTCATCTCGAGTCAAGGCGTAGACGCGTCCTTGTGCATTCGGACGCCTGTCTTGATGGTTTGGTTGGGCAGGCGGAGCAGGTCGAGGCTCCTGCACTCGATTCTCCTGTCGGTTCTGTTGGGGAGGGGCGTTGCGAGTCTGACGAAGGCTTGGACAATTTTGAGCCCGGTGACCAATCTGTCCGCAAGTGTAACATTCAAGATTGCGGAAGAAACAATGGTCCTCATGGTGTCCCACTCGCCCACATCTGGTGCATCGAGGCATCGTTTTCTGACCCTGGTAGCCGTCGTTGTTTGGACGCTTTGACGCGTCGTTGTTGCCTCCCGTATGGCTAGGACGTTTGTGATTGGAGTGGCGCACAACGTCGTCAGCGCTGGAAAGATACAGGCTCTCAAGACGGAGAGCGTGATTCAGAGCCTCGCCCGTGGTCTTGTACTCCGGGACGCCGACATGCGCACCAATAGATTGTCGCAGTCCCACTTCGAACCGTCGCACGCGGCACTCTTCAGTAGGCAGAAACGCACCAGCGAACTTGGACAATTTGTTGAACTCTGCGGCGTACTGTTGCACCGTCCTGCTCCCCTGCTTCAATGACATGAATTCATTTTTTTTTGCTTGGCGAACGGCGGACGGAAGGTACTCGAGTTCGAAAGCCTTGCAGAACGTGGCCCAAGAGATCGGCGCGGTAGTGTTGTCCGGTCGAATCGCTCGCTTGCGCACGGCCCACCAGTCGTGCGCGTTCAACCGTAGTTAAAGTTGTGCGCAGGCGACTTGCTTTGAATCTTCGATGCCGAGAAGCTCGAAGTGGTCTTCTAGTTCTTCCAGCCAGTCGATCGCAATGGAAGGACCCTCGGTGCCGCTGAAAGAGGTGCGACACGCCTTCTTGAATTCTGACACTTCGAAGTTGTACTTCTTTGGTGCCGCCGGTTGAAGCTCGGGCTCCGCCGTGTCGACTTCAATGGGTGGAATCGCCGGCACGGTGGTAGTAGGTACGGTGACGGTAGGTGCCGTCGCAGAATTTTCGTTGGCCGCAAACGTCTGGACGATCTGCTGCAGGGTATCCATCTGCTTTTGTTGAAGTTTGATGTGCGCATCGAAGCGAGCTTCGAACTGGGCCTGTCGTTCCTCTACGCGTTGATGTCGGTTCTCGGACTGGTTCCGCTGCGCCTCCATCATGCGCAGCATCCTTTCGATGGTATCGTTAGAAGGTCCGGCCTGCCGACGATGCGAGCTACTAGAGCCACTGGAAGCGCTCTGTTCTTGCTCGGCCGTGGGTTCCGCCACTTCTGAGATACAAAGGCAACGCATCAGTCTCAATTTATTACGGACTCATTGTATGGAACAACTTATCTCATCGTTGCGTGGTCAATGGTTTAAAACTCTAGACGCGAGGCCAAAGGATGTAAAGCCGTGCTCTGATACCATTATGTCACGCCCCGATTCCGTCGAATCGATAGTCGTCCCCCGGGCGCGATGCCGTGCGAACCTAAGTTGCGTTCGCACAAGGCATAGTCATAAGGTTATCCGAAACACAACATCAAATTAGAGTACGCAGAGAAATTGTAGAACACATTTGAAATGGAAAATAGACTTTTCATTGATAATATGAACTTTACATAGACTTCTTTTTACAATCATTGCCGCGCGGGCTACAACATGACTTCGACTTACAAAAATGAACGCCGATGAGATAGTCGTTCCATATATTACACCCTTTTATACAAGCAAAAACCAATACATATTTCCACCTGCTATGGCGGGAAGTCGAGTCGTCATTTTTCTTTGGACTGATGTGCGGGTCTTCTTCAAAAGGAAATCCAGAAAACAAGCCTTCACACGGACGAGGCTTCAAAAGAGTTCACGCCGCCTTGAGCTCTAGTTGGCACGCCCTTCGTGGTTCGGGGTACCTGCGTGGAGAGCGAGGATCAGTACATTACACTTTGTACTGGTGCGTGGCTATTTAAATTCCAAGCTCTCATTTGGTTGAAGAGTTTATATGACATTATAGTATGAATGTTTCTAACCATCCTAATGGATTACAAACAAGTAATGACAAGCATAGTGAACTTTTACGTTGAAACTTACCCCGGCGGACCGCGTCGCGCCTTATAAAACTTACCATGTTCTTCCCTTTCAATTGTTATCATTTCTCATACCAAGTGCATTATTTCGTGTGTTGGTCACTGACTCCCAGAGCCATTGTGGACTCCTCTTTGCTTTTGTTAGGCGGGGTCCTTTCAGCGTAGGTAGCTAGCCCCGCTGCAAGTCCTCGCCTAATTCTTTTGTTTTCCAATGCCCGCAACGGTCCCGTGGCCTCGGGCTTGCCGTGCGGGGAAACGTTCACCTTGTCGACAAGTTGTCCATGACCGTGCAAAGACATAATTTTTGTTATTAAGACATAGCCTACATTTTCTTTGAAACTTGTTCATTCATTCGTGTCCGTGCCCTTGCATTTATCTTTTCTCTCGCAACAACACTATCGATTTTGCCTAAGAAGGGGGTCGAGAAGAGAAGGGTCAGCCACTCACCTTGAGTTTACCTTGGCGAGCGAACTTGTTGGTCGCGCTAGACGTCGCCTACGCGATTACCTGAAATCGCACAAGCAACCGATTAGAACACTGCATTATTCAAAGAGTTCGATAGGAAATGCAAGTTCGAAATGCAAGCCATGAAAACCATCGAAAACATCCACGAAACGCATTCAGAAAACAAAGCCAAAACCAACGCAAGCGGCGTGAAAAGCAGAGCAACGGGAGGTCTCTCCCGACTCAGCCGCAGAGTCAATCCTCGAGGCGCAACCCGCTGAATATGGGACTTGGTTCCGAAGAAGACATTCCATAACGAGGAATGGATCTTAATTCAACCGTTCCCGTTCGATCGACTCGGTCGATCCCGACCTATCGGTCCCGGCCGAATCGATAGCGACAGTGTTCCTTTCTCGCGCACCCCGTGGACAGAGTACGGGGCACGATGTAGGGACGGGGCACTACAAAAAACGAGCGGACTTGGTAAGTCTGTCTACAATGACCCAAATAGCATTATTACCCCTTTGGGTCCTAGGCAATCCTGTCACGAAATCCATGGTGAGGTGCTCCCATTTCCATTCGGGTATGGGTAACGGCTGGAGAAGTCCTGCTGTCCTTTGATGCTCCGCCTTCACTTGCTGACAGACAAGACATCTTGATACAAATCTGGCGACTTCTCTCTTCATCCCGTGCCACCAAAATATTTGTCTCAAATCTTTGTACATTTTAGTACTGCCCGGATGAATGGAATATTGTGAGTTGTGGGCTTCTGACATAACCTCTGTTCTTAAATCTCCACTGGGCACACATAATCGATCTCCGAATCTTAATGATCCGTCCGGATGCTTCCTTATCCCGGTTTGGAGTCCCTCTTCTGTTTGTTTCCAAATTTTCTGAAGTTTTGAATCATTCTGTTGAGCTTCCTTAATTCTATCTATTAAGGAGGACTGTATTTGCAAGTTTTGCCACATTCCTTCGGTTAGCGGGCGTATCACTTCAATTCCCATTTTTCTCAAATCCTCAAGGATTTCTTTGGGTGTATTCATAAAGAAAGCTTCGGGTCTTCTACTTAAGGCATCAGCCACCTTATTAACTTTGCCCGGATGATAGGTCAGCTCCATGTCAAAATCCTTCAGTAACTCCAACCATCTTCTCTGTCTCATATTAATCTCCTTTTGTGTGAAGACATATTTTAGGCTCTTGTGGTCTGTGTATATTTTGATTCTTTCTCCATATAAATAGTGTCTCCACAACTTGAGTGCGAATACTACCGCTGCAAGTTCGAGATCATGAGTTGGGTAATTCCTTTCATGCGTCTTTAATTGTCGGGATGCATAGGCTATGACTCTCCCGTGCTGCATCAGTACACATCCTAAACCTTTACCTGATGCATCACTATATATCTCATATCCACCTGAACCAGAGGGTAATGCTAGTATTGGAGCTGTAATTAATCTTTTCTTCAGCTCGTCAAATGCTGCTTGACATTTCTCCGTCCAATTAAATTTCTCTTCCTTCCGGGTAAGACGGGTTAAAGGTTCTGCAATTCTTGAAAAGTTCTCTACAAATCTCCGACAATAGCCAGCCAATCCTAAGAAGCTTCTGATTTCTGCTACTGACTTAGGTGTTGGCCAAGACTTAACTGCTTCTACTTTCTTTGGATCTACCGAGATGCCTTCTCCACTGACAATATGTCCTAGAAATGGTATTTGGTCCAACCAAAATTCACATTTACTAAGCTTAGCATACAATTGTTCTTCCCGCAGAGTTTGCAATACTATCCTCAAATGTTTTTCATGCTCCTCTTCACTTTTGGAGTATACAAGGATGTCATCAATAAATACAATTACAAATTTATCCAGATATTGATAAAATATTCGATTCATCAGGTCCATAAATATAGCAGGTGCATTTGTCAACCCGAATGGCATAACTAAGAATTCGTAATGCCCATACCGAGTTCTAAATGCGGTCTTTGGGATGTCTTCCTTTTTCACCTTTACCTGATGATATCCGGATCTCAAATCAATTTTTGAAAATACCCTTGCCTCTCCTAACTGATCAAACAGTTGATCGATCCTAGGTAAGGGATATTTATTCTTGATGGTAACCTCATTCAAAGCCCTATAGTCAATCACCAGGCGTAGGGTACTATCTTTCTTTTTCACAAATAATACTGGTGCACCCCATGGTAAAGCGCTAGGCTGAATAAACCCTTTTGACAATAACTCCTTTATCTGTTTATTTAACTCAACTAGCTCCTCTTTGTTCATTGGGTATATCTTCTTGGCTATGGGTGCAGCCCCCGGTATTAAATCTATAGAAAATTCTACGGCTCTGTCTGGGGGTAGCCCTGGTAATTCTTCTGGGAACACATCCTTGAATTCTTCTACTACCCTTGGAAATGATTGCTCTACTACTCCTTGCAGCAGTACTGGTAATTCAAATCTCTCTAGCTCCTCTGCATTGAACTCATTTTGGTCTCTTGCAAATTCATAAGACTCGCCGTCAGGGAGTTGGAATGAAATTTTCCCCTGGCCGCAGTCTATATTGGCTAATGTTGCAGTTAGCCAATCCATACCCAATATTATATCATAATTGCTTATTGGAAAGACAAGCAATCGGGTACGAAAAGCTCCTCCACCCAATTTAATGGGATATCTACGACATACTCGACTGACTTCTACTACTCCATTACCGGTGAGTACTTTCAGAGATTTAGGCAGAGGTTGTGATTCTATTTCACGTTGTGATATAAAAGAAGATGCTATAAATGAATGGGTAGCCCCGGAATCAAATAATACTGAAGCCGGGTATGAAGAAACTAAAATAGTACCTGAAACTACTTCTCCAGGGATATTCGCATCTTCAGTTCCCATTATGAATGCTTGCCCTTGCCTATTCCTTTTCTTGTTACTATTTTGAGCTTGAGCTGCCCGCTGTGCTTGTTGAAACTGATAAGCCTGAGGGGCATAGGGCGGCCTTTGCTGATTTCCATAAGCCATTCCTGCTTGCGCTGTTGGTGCCTGTATCATTGGTCGAGGTTGGTTTCCCTGAACTGGAGGTCGGTATCCTTGAGTGAAGCCTTGTGTCCTTGCTCCATTCGCAGGCGGCTGAGGACATTCACTACTAAAATACCCCACTTTACCGACGGAAGTTTAGCGACGGACGGATTCCGTCGCTAATAGCGACCAGTTTCCGACATCTTAGCGACGGATTAGCGACAGACAACATAACATAATTTTTTCCAATTTTAAATGTAAAAATTTGTCGGGTTTCCGTCGCTAAGTCGACGAACGTTAGCGACGGATTCTTTTTCGTCGCTTATTCGTCGCAAATGTTGGCGGCAAAATCTTTAAAACATTGGCGGGAACTTTAGCGACTAACTGGCGACGGATATATCCGTCGGAAAACACCTTTTAATTGGCGACGGTTTAGCGACTAATTTATTCCGTCGCTATTCCGTCGCTAGGTTCTGTGCCCTAACTTAAATTGAACCGACGGGGGGGAATTTTTTATTCCCCCCAAAACTCTCTCTCTCTCTCGCGGCTCTCTCTCTCTCTCTCGCGGCTCTCTCTCTCTCTCTCTCTCTCTCTCTCTAATTTTGGGTTTTGGGGCCGGGGGGGGTCGACTTCGCGGGGGGTGGAGAGGGCGGGGGGGGGTGGTGAATGGGGTCAGGGGGTCGGGGGGGGTGTGGGGAATGGGGGCAGGGGGTGGGGGGGGTGGGCAATGAGGGTCGGGGGGGTGGGGAATGGGGGCAGGGGGGTCGGGGGGTGGGGGGGTGGAGTGGGCAGGGGGGTCGGGGGGGTGTTGAATGGGGGCAGGGGGGTCGGGGGGGGTCGGGAATGGGGACAGGGGGGTCGGGGGGCGGGGGGTGGGGGGTGGAGAGGGCAGGGGGGTCGGGGGGGTGGGGAATGGGGGCAGGGGGGTCGGGGGGGTGGGTAATGGAGAGGGCAGGGGGGTCGGGGGGGGGTGTTGAATGGGGGCAGGGGGTGGGGAATGGGTTGCATTCCCCGATACGGATACGGTTTGGCATGTCCCGATCCTAAGAAATAATACTATTTTATTTAATTTAATTTCATTTAATTTCAAAACTACTAAGAAATAATACTTAAAACACTTAAAATTATGCCTAAATGTATAAATTATATGTTTTTAAATGTAAATAATTTATTAATAATTATTTGTTTTCCAATACCAAAAAAGTCCGATACTTCGATCCGATACCGCCGATACTACCGATATCGCCGATACCAATACTAGATTGCTTAGACTTATATTGCAAGGTAACTAGATAGAAGTTATGATACAATGTAAATGCAAGTATACATGTTAGCTAGATAGCTTAGACTTATATTGCAATCTCCTATTCACACGAGTATTGATATCGCCGATGCCAATACTCGTAGGAATATATAGTCCGATACCGATTCCGATACCGATACTTTGAACCTTGATTTAAATACATGTTAGTATAGTATCTTCACATATATGTTAAGAGTATATACATGATTAGCAAGGTAACTAGATACAAGTTATGATACAATGTAAATGCAAGTATACATGTTAGCTAGATAGCTTAGACTTATATTGCAATCTCCTATTCACACGAGTATTGATATCGCCGATGCCAATACTCGTAGGAATATATAGTCCGATACCGATTCCGATACCGATACTTTGAACCTTGATTTAAATACATGTTAGTATAGTGTCTTCACATATATGTTAAGAGTATATACATGATTAGCAAGGTAACTAGATACAAGTTACGATACAATGTAAATGCAAGTATACATGTTAGCTAGATAGCTTAGACTTATATTGCAATCTCCTATTCACACGAGTATTGATATCGCCGATGCCAATACTCGTAGGAATATATAGTCCGATACCGATTCCGATACCGATACTTTGAACCTTGATTTAAATACATGTTAGTATAGTGTCTTCACATATATGTTAAGAGTATATACATGATTAGCAAGGTAACTAGATACAAGTTATGATACAATGTAAATGCAAGTATACATGTTAGCTAGATAGCTTAGACTTATATTGCAATCTCCTATTCACACGAGTATTGATATCGCCGATACCAATACTCGTAGGAATAGTCCGATACCGATATACATTGTAGAGCTCTGTTTTGCTATTCTGGACATGTTGTGACCTGTGATGTTCTAAATAGGAGCCAGACACACTCCTGAGACGGGGGAGTATGTATAGTGATGTGGATTCTTACTAACTTATCATGTGAATCCATTTATGGGCCCTTCATTGAACCTTCTCATGTGCAACTTTCAGTCCATTCACAGTTCCCTATATTATACTCTACATCACCTAGTTCACTTATATCTAACATCCTAACCCTAATCCAAATTTATGAGTATCGGTATCGGGCTATTCTTATGTTTAGTTTGTCTTACGATACAGATTTTTACATCCAAATTGAGGATGAGTCGTTATTTTGTTGATCGTACATGGATGTACAAACGGCAACACGAGAGTAGAATTGGTGTGAGTGACGATTTTTAGGCAGGCGTGGAAGTATTTCTTAATTATGCAATGAGCAAAGCTCAGTACATGGACGGTAACAAAATTAAGTGTCCATGTGTTAAATGTCACAATAGACGTTACGAAGAAGTGGTGACTGTGAGAGATCATTTGACCCGTAAGGGTTTCGTATGTAATTACGGCCTGTGGTCATCGCAAGGTGAACTATATTCGGAAAGACAGGCTGCGGAAGCTGCTACTTATGCTTTTGATGATAATGCTGCAACGGATGTCATCGAAGACCACGGATGCTCTGTTGATTATGGAGATTTGCAGAACCTTGCACGAGATATGGTGTATGATGCGGCAGGGCCTAATTTTGATCCGGAGGATCCTAATCCCGAGGCGAAGGAGTTCTATGACATGTTTCAGGACGCAGATACTTCTCTATATCCTGGTTGTGAGACTCATTCCGCACTGTCAGTGACGATGCGGTTGTTGAACATAAAGTCTGATTTTAACTTGCCACAAGCTTGCTATAATCGGATCACAGAAGTAATCAAGGAGGTGTTACCGAAGGAATCAAAAGAGCTACCAAAAAACTTCTACAAGTCAAAGATGATGGTCCGACAACTGGGACTGGGGTACGAGAAGATAGATTGTTGTCGCAACGGATGCATGTTGTACTACAAAGAGAATTGCGTATCAGAAAGTTACAGCTTCTGTAATGCGGATCGTTACAAGCCAGTACAGGGAAAAGGAAAGTCGACTAGAAAACGACGTCCTTACAAGTATATGCATTACTTGTCGATCACGAAGCGCTTGCAGAGGATGTATATGTCTCTAAATACAGCAGAACACATGACGTGGCATAGCGAAGAACGCATAAAGGACGAAGGAGAATTGTCACATCCTTCGGATGGAGAGGCGTGGAAACATTTTGATTTGTGTCATCCAGATTTTGCTGCAGAGCCTAGAAATGTACGCCTGGCGCTATGTGCTGATGGCTTCGCCCCTTTCGGACAGTCGGGATCTCAGTACTCATGCTGGCCGGTCATTCTTACCCCTTACAATCTGCCACCATGGATGTGTATGAAGACTCCTTATATGTTTCTGACAGCTATCATACCCGGTCCTAAAAATCCGACGAAGAACATCGATATATATTTACAGCCGTTGGTGGATGAGCTGAAACAGCTGTGGGAGATCGGCGTCACGACCTATGATATTTCCAGGAAACAGAACTTTCAGATGAGAGCTTCACTCATGTGGACAATCAATGATTTTCCAGCATACGGTATGCTGTCGGGATGGAGTACGCACGGCAACATGTCTTGTCCGATATGCATGGAAAATAGTAAGGCGTTCCGCCTTAGGCATGGAGGAAAAACTTCTTTCTTTGACTGTCACCGTCAATTTCTGCCCGCGACCCATCCTTGGAGAAAGAATAAGGACGCGTTCAGATATAGAAAACAAGAATTTTCTCAACCTCCTGCCAGATTTTCGGGATACGATATTTGGGAAGCTGTAAAGGAATTGCCCACCGCAATGGAAGATCCATCGAACCATCGTGTCGAGGGGTTCGGACAAAGCCATAACTGGACCAAACAGAGTATCTTCTGGGACTTGCCTTATTGGAAAGATAATCTTATAAGGCATAATCTTGATGTCATGCATATCGAAAAGAACGTGTTCGATAATGTCTTCAATACCGTCATAGATATTAAAGGAAAGACGAAGGACAATCCAAAAGCAAGACAAGACATAACCGAGATATGCAAGCGTCCTCATCTGAACTTGATACAAAGGGGTGCTGGTGGACAATTAAGTAAGCCTATAGCGCCATACACATTGAGCAAGGAAGATAGATTAATAATCTGCAAGTGGATATCTAATTTAAGATTTCCCGACGGCTATGTTTCGAATTTGTCTAGATGCGTTGATCTTAATGAACGCAAGCTAACGGGAATGAAGAGTCACGACTGCCACGTGTTTATGGAAAGATTACTGCCCATTACTTTGAGAGAGTTGTTGCCTTCTGCTGTATGGGTTCCGTTGGCCGAGCTGTCTACATTCTTCAGGGATATCTGTTCAACTAAGCTGACGGTGCAACATATGGTACAACTTGAGGAGAAGATTGTCTTAACAATCTGCAAGTTAGAGAAAATATTTCCACCGGGCTTTTTCGACAGCATGGAGCATCTACCGATTCATCTAGCATACGAAGCCCGTGTCGGTGCATCTGTTCATTATCGATGGATGTACCCCTTTGAAAGGTAAATAAAAATCGATATAATTTAAGTGAAATTTAAGTGGATTTTACAATTCATTGTTAATTCTCAAGATAATTTGTCTCTTTAGGTACCTACACCATCTAAAGAAGAAAGTTGGCAACAAGGCTCATATAGAGGCTTCGATATGCGAATCATATCTTATCGAGGAGGTGTCAAATTTCTGCTCCATTCATTTCGATACTCATGTCGAGACAAATCGAAATAGACCTCAAAGGAATGAAGAAGACGTTGAGGATGGAGGTATATTCAATTTAAGGGGCAAGCCTATTGGGGCTAGTAAGAAACGGTGGTTGACCGACGATGAGTATGATACCGCTCACCGATATGTCTTGTTAAATTGTGACATACAAGAAGTGAGAGATTTGGAGAAGTAAGTGACTACGCCTCGTTATAATCTCTAATTTGGTGAATTAAGTGACTACACTTATTTTTATTCTCTCTAACAGTGTATTTAGAGGTGAAGTCAAAATGAGGACACCATATATTACAGATGTGGGACTTCAAAGAGAGGTTGATTGTACCTTTCCGTCCTGGTTTCGTAAATACGTAAGTAACTGAGATAATATGTTATACGGCTACCATTAAAATATATGCAGCTAAAATATTTAAATTATCAATACATGTTTACAGGTTTTATTGCCTGAAACAACACTCATAAATGAGAGCATTCGTTATTTGGCATTGGGACCGAAGAAGCATGCAAAGACTTTGTCAGGCTATGTCGTTAATGGCTTCAAGTTTAAGTCAACTCAGCATGCTATAAATGCCAAATTTCTCAATGACGGCTTCGATACCAAGAATTCTGGTGTTTGCATAAGAGGTACCATCTATGATGACGAGCCGGACTTTGACTATTATGGAGTGCTTCGGGAGATTGTAGATTTACAATATAGTGCCCCATATGATATGCATATTGTGATGTTCAAATGTGAGTGGTTCGATACGAGACCAAATATCGGTTGGAGAATCGATAAACAATTTGGATTCGTCGATATAAATCATCGCAGGAGGTATAGAGGGTCCGACACGTTTGCGATAGCAAGTCAGGCTGTTCAAGTCTACTATACAAGCTACCCAAGGCGTCGTAGAGATCGATTTGACTGGTGGGCAGTATGCAAGATTAAATCTAGAAATACATTCAACGTTGGAGACCCAGCATACCAAGAGGACCAGATCGAGAAGCCCCAATACATGGGACAACAGTCGGATACCATGGACGTGGAAGATGTCGATATACCTCATGCTGAGGAAAATAGAGGGGAGGAAGAGGTTGATATACAAGACTTAGCTGTCAACCAGGGGAGAAAGAGGCGTCTTGTCCCAAGTATTGAGCCTGAAGAAGAAGTAGAAGAAGAAGAAGAAGAAGAAGAAGAAGAAGAAGAAGAAGAAGAAGAAGAAGAAGAAGAAGAAGAAGAAGAGGATGAGGATGAGGATGAGGATGATGATACAGATGAAGTCGACGATGAGGATGATGATATAGATGAAGTCGACGATGAGAATGAGGATGAAAACGATGACGATGAGGACGAGGACGATAACGATGATTAGATTAAATATCGGTATATATTAGAAGCACTTACAACTAACTTAGTGAATTCAGTTTAGACGGACACATTCTTATTTCAGTTTATGTTTTTGTCGTTCGATCATCTACTTATTGTATGATTTTCTTTTTACAGATGGCACTCTTAGTTCTCATTGTCTTGACGGCACTCGCCGCCCTGCTGCTGGTATATATATTTTAGTTCAGTTTTATATTCATTTATACTTCTATATTGTTAATTATATTTATGTGTTCTATTTACAGGTTATGGTCACTACCACTCGTGCTGCTGGTAGCGGCAGTGGCCGTGGCCGTGGTGGTGCTGGTGGCGGTACTGGCCGTGGTGGGCGTGGTGGTAGCGGCACTGACCGTGGACGTGGTGGTAGCGGTCGTGGTGGTAGCGGTCGTGGTCGCCTTCCACATTCCCCGGATATAGAGTCCTCCGATCCCGACCTGGAGAGCCCGGCCACAGACTCTTCCCGCCGTCGATCTATCTCTGCGCTACCTTCATCTTCATCGAGGCCTGAGACTCCATCCGCTAGCGGATTCGTTCCGCCCCCGGATGCACCAGCGGGTACACCATCAGTTACTGCAGGGTAGGCTCCGGAGTACCCCCGGATTCAGCTTCATCCTGCTACCGGTGAGTACATCCGCGGACCCGCGGATCCTCCGACGCCTCCAGAGAGGCCGATAGGCGAGAACCGACGAGAGCTATGGCCCGCGGGTGATACGTAAGTAAATTTAAGTTAATTTATTAAATTTGTTTCATTTATTCAAGTTAATAATCCAGTCTTTGTTTCTTTGTAGGTTTTTTCCGTATGATGCTGCCCGGATACTCGGGCAAATTATCCGGGAAAACTACCATGGCCCCTACCTCAATTTTTCTGAGGTGCCTCAGAACATGCAGTACGTCTGGCTCGAGGAGATGAAGGTATATATATCTTTTGGTTAATTATTAATTATTCTTTAATCCACTAATTTTTTAATTACGTGATAATTTAATTTGTATGTCAGACGACGTTCTGGTGGCCCTCCCATCGCGAGGAGTTGATTCGCAAGGCCTACAAAGCCGCCGCCGGAAAGAAGATACGGGATGCGGTGTACGACGTTTGTACGGCGCATTCGAGGAAGAAGTGGCTCCGGGAGGAGTACTACGAGCAGATGTTGGATAAGATGAATACTGCTCAGTACAGGGAGAAATCAGAGAAAGCGAAGGCGAACAGACAGGCCGCTGGTCTGCATACGGGAGGTTCAAAGCCCCACGCAGCGACGCGTGCAGATTTGGTGAGATACCGCAAATTTATTTCACTATTAAATTCGGTACTATTAATATACGTAGTTAATTAAATTCGACGTATATTTCGTATGCAGGCACAACGGGCGGTAAAGGAGGGAAGAGAGCCGGAGTCGGTCACCGCCTACGATGTATTCCTGCATACACACAAGAGGCGGGCAGACGGGAGCTTCGTCGACGCGAGGGCCCAGGCGACTGATGTAAGTAATTACGTTTATGAGATTTATATTAGAAATATAATTATTGTTAACTTAATTAGGTGAACGTAGGATTCAAATTATAACTTAGGGAAACATAGGATTTAGATTATAACTTAGGAAAACTTATAGTATAAACACATTCATTGGATAGGCTGCATATCGTGAGGCCCTTAGTCAGATTGAGCCCCCTGCCGAGGTTGTCGGCGAAACGACGCCCACCCAGACGCCCTCTTCTATGGCCGCTCGCTACGACGACGTGTTCGTAGAGTCTGTCGGCGGCTTTAATAAAGGGCGCGTCTACGGCGTAGGTTCCATGGCGGCGTCGTTGCAGGGCGCGACTCCGAGATATCCACCGCCCCCGCCTCCTTCCGCGCCCCCGTCGGACGATATGAGGGAGCAGCTTGCGACTCTCACCTCCGATATGTCGGAAATGCGGAGTCTAATGTCGGATGTGCTGGAGCGCCTTCCGCGTCCTTCTTCTGCTCCCGGTCCAGATCCGTCTGCTCCCGGTACGTCTAGTGCGGTTGCCGGTCCTTCCGACCCTGGACGTTATTCATTTGACCGTTCTGCCGAGGTCCACCTGGTACCGGATACTGCGCTCATGGGGCTCATGGACTTGATGTCGCCAGAGCAGCTCCGCACGCTTCCAGAGCATGTGTTGTCCCAGGTGCCGGCGTACATGGTGGAAGAGTACATCCGCAGAGCCGAGGCGGCGCCGAGACGACGACGCGATCCATCTCAATGATATTTGTACTGTTTTTGGATATTTGTACTATTTTTGGATTTTGAATTCTGGATATTTTGGAAGCGTACATGAATGTTTGGATATTATGAATTTGTGTATTTGTGTTTGGATATTTGTACATAGATGTTTGGATATTTCTGTTTGATATTGGATATTATGAATTTGGATATTTGGATATTTGTTGATCGTACATGGATGTTTGGATATTGGATATTATGAATATGTGTAATATTTACGAAAAGGAAATAGAATGTTTCTGTAATTTTTTTTAATTAATGTTGCATTTAGCGACGGACTAGCGACTAACTAGCGACGGATATATCTTTTAGCGACCGATGAGCGACTAACTAGCGACGGCAAATCCGTCGCTAACTGGGTTAAATAAATATTTGCAGTTACCGACGGACGAGCGACGGAATATCCGTCGCTAACTGGGTGATATAAATATTTTGCAGTTAGCGACCACCTAGCGACTACCTAGCGACGGCACATCCGTCGCTAACTGGTTGAAATAAATTTGCAGGTAGCGACGAGCTAGCGACGAACTAGCGACGGAACTTCCGTCGCTAACTGGAATATTAGCGACGGAATATCGACTACCTAGCGACGGCAAATCCGTCGACATGGTTCTGGAAATATGGTAGGTTTCCAGAGACTTAGCGACGGATAGTGGGTCGCTAATCCGTCGCTAATCTGTCGAGGATGACGACGGACTAGCGACGGCTTAGCGACCCATTATCCGTCGACATGGTTCTGGAAATATGGAAGCTTTCCAGAACCAGGCCGACGCCCTACCCGTCGCTAATCCGTCGCTATAACGTCGAGGTTAACGACGGAATGGCGACGGAATAGCGACTGATTTTGCGTATCAGGAACCTCTCTGATACGCTTTTACCGACCTATTTACGACGGCTTAGCGACGGATATTTTAATATTATATGGCATGTAAACCGACGGAAACAAGTCGCTAATCCGTCGCTAAACCATTGAAAGGCAACCGTCGGTAATCAGTCGCTAGTCCGTCGGTTAATCATTTGTCCGAGGGCTTAGCGACGGACAAATTTTAGCGACGACGTATTTCCCGACGGCCATTTCATCAAATATCCGTCGCTATTCTGTCGGTAATTTATGTTACCGACGGATGAGCGACGGATGTGGCCGTCGCTAAAGTTGGTTATTTTGGTAGTGATTGACTAATTGGATGATTTGCTCCATATCTCAAACAAAGCCCCAATCTTCTCCTACATACATTCTTTTTATGTCCTGGCTTCTGGCAGAAATCACAGATAAGGAATTTGTCCGAGTTGCCATTCTGAGGACGCTTAGGTGGTCCTTGCCAGTGATTCTTGTTAGAGGATGATCCTTCCTCAAACGTTCTCTTGGGTTGTGATGACCGGAAAGGTTGCTCCTCTTTCAGGATTCTCTCCTGGTCTCGAGCAGCTTCTGTTACCTCAGAAAAGGTCTGGCATCGGTAGGACGCGACCCTGCTTTTCAATTGGGTCCCGAGCCCTTCCAGGAACCTAGAAATTTTTGTTTCTTCGTCGGCTATCATGTTAGGAGCAAATCGACTGAGTCTGGAAAACTCTACAGCATATTCATCGACGGTGCGTCTTCCTTGTTTAAGATAGTTGAATTGCCGCTCTAACTCTATTCGTGCTGATTTAGGATAGAATCTTTCTTCAAACTTCTTCTTGAATTCTGCCCATGTCATAACTCCATCGGAATCTTCTGGGTACTCAGCACTCCACCAGTATCCAGCGATATCTTCTAGCTGGATGCGGATTGCTGGCACCATATCTTCGGTTTTGAGCTTTGCGGCCTTCATTAAGCCTTCAATGGTTTTCAACCATTGACCCGCTTCTATTGCATTTTCAGTTCCCTTGAACTTAGGTGGCTTAAGATCTCGAAAATCTTTTAGGGTTCCCTCTTCTGTTTTCTTGGAGTTCTGCATTTGTTCCAATATGGTTGTATTGGCAATATGGGCTGCATTGGCCTGCTGATTATGGGATTCCAATAATTGCTGGAATAATCGAAACATATCGGCCACAGTTGGTTCTTGAGGGGGCGGAGTACTTGACTGACCGTGGTTGTCCATATCCTGAGAAAACGCAATTCTTAGGGAAGTATTTAACTCAAAATTTTCAACAAGAGCGTATCATAAAACTTCGTATATATATCTATACATTCATTAAAATGAGAGTAATTACAAAAATGGTGCTCCTTACTCTCATTTTTCATTTACATACATTCTTGCTACTTAGTTACTCATGTCACCATCCCAAAACGTGACATGGTAAACTATTCTACTTCATACAAGTACATATCTGCAGATGCCAAAATACAAGGAAAAGGACTCCTTCTTCACTATGTACAGGGTTAAGACATCTTATGCTACGGCTTCAATAAGCTCCCTCCCTTCAGCAAGGATCTCTACTTCTGTATATAACCTCTCAAAGTCATCCATGGTGCCTTCGTAGCCGTGCAATCCGACATAGATGCGGTTCGGGTCTCGGACATAAAGACAGTAGGTGATGTACTCAAAGTACACTTCAGCGCCATCCTCCACGTCTCGTACCATAGGACGCCTGACTCCATAGAATATTTGGTAGACGTGAATGTCATACCAGTCGGGTGCATTCCATAGTATCCTGGCATAGCGTTGGTATAGGTACAAGGTGTACTCGCTTCCATCCCATTCCAAACTGGGTATAAACAGGTCCATATCCTTGATATCCTATGTAAGAATTTCTTATAAGGAACATAAGGAGATTGAAAAAAAGCATATTTTATTTATTCATAGAACAATATGCCCTTGGCTTACATACATACTTGGTCACATTCTACCTACATGCAGATATATCTTATATTTCATCCATCCTAGCTACATACTTATCATCTATAGATACTAGGGATCTAAGTCCATATTTTCCTACTTACTTACATTCTTACTACATCATCCATATATTACATTCTTACTTCATACATTCCACATACATACATGCTTGAGGATCTAAATCCACATTTTCCTGATGTTGGGCACTATTGCGTTTGGATGAGTTTGCAGCCATTCTTCCAAGGTACCATTGCGATCAGTCTCTGGGCCTTTGGTGGGTTCCGCCTTTATCAGGACATAATAATGTACCGAGTTGTAATACTCCTTCCTTTCATCATCTATGTCTGACACTATTGGATATTTCAATTCGTAGTGTACTCCATAGGCTTCGATCATTCCTTTACGCGCTACGTGCCACATCTTCTTTACAAATGCATAATACTCGTCTAGGCTGTGACTATCATTTCCTAGTCTTGCAAAGGGTGCAAACCGAGGCATGACCTAGATTGAAAAGAAAATAAAAAGTATTTCTTCCTTAGGTTAGTAACTCCTTAGTAGGATTTAAGATCTAGACAGGAAAGAGGAATTTGTAAGGAAAGTGCTACCAACTATTTATCTACCTTACTTATGGATTTCTAAGATATGATCAAAGTTTTCTATCTGAGTTTAAAACCTACGTCTAGACCTAAGGTCTGTTCTGGATTTTCCATTTTCGCTGACCTGCATGGGCCACCACTAAAAGACGTGTCACGTCCCACTTCCCAAATGGAATGATGACGTCATACACATCCCCAGGCTACGCGCCGAAAATCTACGATTGTCGCCCGTAAACATCAGCAAAAATGGAAAATGCCAGAGATTACAACTTATAATACATATGGTAATTGTTATACAGGACTTCATCAACAATACTTCTACAAGCTTATTACAAAAGAAATAACTAGCAAGTTGTCCAGACGATTATTCCTCGTTGTACTGCGGCGTTACTTCGGCGGAGACGTCCTCTTCTTCACCTAGTGAACAATACTAGGTCGTTTTAGAAAACGACAAGCAAGTCCTCGGTCAAGGACGGTAAAGTATACAAAAGAAAGATGCAGTTTTTCTAAAAAGAAAGAAACATGCCAACTAGCACTATTATATGTGTTTGCTTCACAAAATCGAGGAAATGTAAATGACATCCTACTCCATAGATTGTAAGATGTTCTGAGCTTCCCTTGAGCTCTCAATTAGGATTTTGCTTCCCTTGAGCAATCAAGAAACTACCTACCTTTGATAGGTGGAGTTATTTTACTGGAGTAAGATGAAATTTAGTAGACTAAATGCAATGCAATTTTGAGAACAGTACTCTGAATTAATTTCCTAAATAATTTCCGTGAACAATCCCGTTAACCTGGGATCAGGCTGTGATTTCGGAGCCTCCCTTGGGCTAAAACCAATCTATTCGATGTTACTGTCGGAATAGAAGTAGCAGGACAGGAGCCTCTCTTGGGCTAGTACTTATATAGAAGTACTCATCAGGATATTCAGGAATCGCTGATCAGCTTTTTATGGTTATTATGTTACGGGATATCTAGGGATATTCAGTTGTCCTTCCCACCCAATGATTCTAAAATTTCCGAAAATTAGAAATTTATCTATCTCCTAAATTTTCAAAAATTTCGGCAGAGTCTCCTTTGTATTTAGGAGCTCCGACAATTTACAAAACATGATATAAGGAAATATATGGGCTCGCCGACCCCTTCGGTGGAGCAACTCTCAACACCGGAACCACGCATTTAATATCCGGGTACGCCGACCCCTTCGGTGGAGCAACTCTCAACACCGGAACCACGCAGTTGTATAATGCGTATACTTAATTAAAGGAACCTTTACCTTGGCAAGCAAGCAAGCAAGCAAACAATTTTACCTTTTTCCTTTAGCAAGCAAGCAACTATTTAGGATTATTAGTAACTTGATTTCCGAAAATCCACCAACTTTAAAGAAGACATGGTTGTTAAAAAGAATTTATCAATTCTGACCTCCAATTTATGTTGTACACAAGATAGGTCTAAATGCCCAAATTTAACTCATGCTTCTATGTGTCATATTTTAACTACTTGGGGATGCAAAATGAAATCTAAATATGTTAATTTAGTAATAATTCTAATTTGGACAGAATTAAAGTGCTGAAATAATTGACAAATTCTCAACTCTGTATAACGAAATTATCCCAAAATTGTAAAATTAATACTAAGATAAGTGAACTCTAAATAAATGAAGAAGATATATTGTATGTTGGTCGTATTCCCAAGTGACACCAAAATTTATAAGTGTCCACATAAATCGTGTGTTGTGTCTATAATTTATGTCAAGGTATGTATATATATATCATGTGTCCAAGAATCCTTTGGTGTTGTGCCCAAATTCATATAAATTTGTGTTGTATCCTACACAAGATGTCCATTGCATATATATTATTTGTATCGTGTCCAGTACATTCATTCATGTGTCCAAGTATTCATAAACACATATATACATATGTGAGACAATTCCCAATTTCCAATTACATTCAACAAAATTGGATTCTTGTTAGAACATTCGTAAATTCAGAATTAAAATTATCTATAATTGCTCCCACGTTAGAAAAATTAAACAAGAAAATCTCAAAGGAATAGAGGAAAAAGAAAGAGGACTTGCCTTGGGTTGAGAATAGCCTGGATTCCTCCGTAAATCCTAATTGAACCCAATAACCATTTATTGGTTAGAATTTTCTAATCCTAGGGTTCTAGAAGTAAGAATACACATAGAAATTTGGGAAAAGAGGGAGAAAATTGATATACCTAGGTTTAGCCTTCTCCTTGGAGATGGAAGATGATGATGAAGAGGTTGAAGATGAAGTTGGGGGAAGAGGGTGATGGTGGAGATGAAGTGGAGGAGGAGGAAGTGGAGAGGAGGTGGTGCGGTGGTGGCGGCCGGAGGCTGGCCGGCGGCAGCAGGGGCGGCGGGCGGCGGCGCTGGCGGCGGGCTGGCGGCGGGCGGCTGAGCAGCAGCGGCAGCAGCAGCAAAGGGAGTTTGGGGGGGGTCGGGTGGTGTGTGGTGGGTGTGTGTGTTGTATATATATATATATAGGGAGAGTGTAGTGGTGAGGTGTCCCCTCCCCCATCCCTTTGTAGGGACACCTTGCACCCCCCCCCCCTAGGACTAGGGTTATGGTTAGGGGTAGGGTTATGGGCTAGGGTTATGGTTAGGGGTAGGGTTATGGGCTAGGGTTATGGTTAGGGGTAGGGACACATGGCCATAAAACAAAATCCTAATCACAATATGATAATAATAAAAGTAATAATAAATATTTTGAGTATGACAATCTTTCACTCTATGTAATATAACAATTCATAAATACAATAATGTCATATATTTTTTAAAATTTGTTATTTAAATAGGCTCATTTTGCTAAAAACTTGAAGGCCATGCACATTGGCCCATGAAACCGAACCGACCGAAAACCGAACCGAATTAACTCGGTTCGGTTTTGTTCGGTTTTTATAAAAACGGTTCGGTTTTCGGTTTTGAGAAATACGGTTTACGGTTATTTCGGTTTTTACATATTCGGTTCGATTTGAACCGAACCGAACCGATGCTCACCCCTAGACGACCCTAACAAAATAACTAATATTTATTTATTTATTTACTTATTTCCAAACAAAATAAGTTTGTAGTACAGACTATTATCATGCATTGCTGAGAGGCAATTTCGACTGGATTTTCATATATTCTTGGGTTAAGTATAAAAAAAAAAAAAAAAATGCCCCCTTAGATGCAAGTTTTTAGCCCAAAAAAAAGTAAATTTCTATTCTAAAAAAATTTAAAATTTTACAATTTTTTCAGTTTACACTCAATTTAGTTTCTACCGTGAATGTCTAATTTGATATGAATGACAATCATACCCTCTAAAAATCTAAGAATAAAGTTTTTTTTAAAAAAACTTTTCACCATTCTCTCTCTCCCTCTCTCTCTCCGGCAGCCTCCCTCCTTTTTCGGTGACAGCAGTGGCAGCACGATAGCGGGACAGAAGCGGTGTCGACAACAATGCGGGTGGTGGGGCCTGGTAGCATGGGAGAAGAGGGGGGGCACGGGTGGGGGCACGGCCAGCGCCGGTGGGGGCACGGGTGGGGGCACGGCCAGCGTCGGTGGGGGCGCGACCAGCTCAGTTTGAGCCTCATGGAGGGAGGGGGGTTCTGTAGGAGGAGCGCGGGAGAGAGGGTAAGGGTAGGAGGGATATTTTAAATATTTTTATTAATTATTTTTTTAAAAAAAAATTGTCTCTAACGTTGACTTCCAACTGTTAAAAGACAAAAGGGACTATTTTGATCAAGATATCTATTACAGCAGGGTTTAATTGCTGCAAACGTCTATTTTGTCTTATTTTGCAAAATGTATACATCTAAGGAAGGTTTTTTTTTACTTTATCCTATATTGTTAGTTGGTCTCTTTTTTTCTTAAAAAGATTTTTCCTCTGCTCGGATGCTGGTTCGAACATATAATTAGGACTTCCCAATTTGACGAACGTTGAACCATATACATGTATTTTGTCTTTGAGTACTTTTATACGCCTAATTATTCAAGCGTCATAATCCTTCAACTTTATCTCGACAACAACATAAAATAAAATTGTGATCGAGTTTCTCCAGAATAGGAGGGTTAGACACAGACACGATGAAAATCGAAGCCAACAATCTAGTCCAAATTCAGGTCCAACCAAATTGGAATTTAAGTTTCCTAAAGCATGGAGTTTGGAAAATTGCAAAATTTCGGTTCGGTCAAAACAAAATATCCGTTCAAATCGATTCAGCCTAGTTAGAGCATCTCCAACCCTATTGTTTTGTTAAGTGTTGTGAGTCTTAGGTGACTCCTATGTGGCATGAGCCACAAGACAATGTCTTGTTTATGTGGCAAAATTATATCTCAAAAGACAATGAGATAGAAAAATTCTCTCCAATGCAAAAGTATTGAGGAGACAATAAAAAGTATTTTTTCCAACTTCCAAGACAACTTTTAAGACAACTATTCATCTTCTTTCTTTTTTCTAATATTTTTTATTCATAATTGATGACATGGAAGAGAAGACATTGTTAAGTGCATTGTCTAGAACAAGACAATCAACTTCACAATATCTTCTTTAATTTTTACCACATAAGCTTCACAATTGACTTGACAATTGCATTGGAGAAGAACTTTTGAATAAAATTTTGTCATTTCTATGTGACATTAACTTTTTTCTAAAGTCACAATAGGGTTGGAGATGCTCTTAGACGAGTTTTGACCAAATCTTTTTAGAAGTATTTGTATTTATCTTTTCATTTCATTCCTAGTTTAATTGGAATCTGTTTCTTATAGTTTAAGTAGGTTATTTTCATTAAACAACTTTATAGAGAAGAAACATTGGATTGAATAAATATAGTATTGTGTTCATCTATGGATTTTAGCTCTTTATAATTCCGTTATGTGATGATTGAAGTGTCACTTCTCATATTTGATCAAATTGAATATAAATTGTACAATTTGGTCATCAAAGACTGCTTCATCGTCTCCTTTCCCGAGTGACCTCCGCTGATCAAGAAGCTACGGTGAATGACTGTCACGTGTAGTCATATTGGTTTCGTATGAAAATTTTATGTCCAGTGGAATTTCTGTTGGATTTGTGCCTTAAGTTGAAATTGGTCAGGATTGGTTCTATATGTCGGGTCAGATTCGAGTCTGGTCAAATGTTGTGCTAGGTCAGGGTCTAGTTTTGTCGGTTCGAATTTGGGTCCGACAATTTTGTGTCGGACCTAGGTTTAGGTGAGTCGGATTGGATCTGGTAAGGTTTTGATTTAATTGAATTTGGATCGAATATAGTTCTGACCATTTGAGTAGTTAGACCTATGTTATTTTATTTTTAACTGTTGTTTCTTATGCCCATGCCAACATTTTATACATTTTTTTATGTACATGAAGTGCAGTGAAAATTAGCTGCAAAGCTATATATTGAACATGGATGAAGAAACTTTGGTACATATAGTAGGTACACATAAAATACTATTTAACCATATATTATTTTGATTGTTTGATTTTCTAACTTATAGCCATGATATTTAAGATAAATAATTTTAGGGGACGTTTGGTACGCGATTTTTTTTTTTTTTTTCCGGAAAAATTTAAGATGAAAATCTATTACCACGTTTGTTTGGCTTATAAAAAATTTATTCCCGAAAATTATAAATACCCGGATAAATAGTTTACCCACAAAACATGGGAATTCTATCCCTTAAATAGGTGGGTATTTTTCTTTTTGCCCGGGCAAAAAAAAAAAAATTTGTCTAAATTTTTTTCTTCTTTTTTGATCAATTTTGATTAGTTTTGAACATTTTTTCTTTCTTTGTAGTTTTTATCTTTTTTTGTCATTTTGTCGTTTTTACCAATTTTTTGTCATTTTAAGCGATTTTTTGTCGTTTTTACCCATTTTTTGTCTTTTTGTTACTTTTTGATTATTTTTTGTCGTTTTTACCCAATTTTTGTCCTTTTTGTCTTTTTTTTTATCAATTTTTGTCGTTTTAGCGATTTGTTGTCATTTTTGTAGCTTTTTTGTTATTTTTACCGATTTTTAGTCTTTTTGGTCGTTTTTGTCGCTTTTTGGTCATTTTTACTCATTTTTTGTCATTTTTGTCGTTTTTTTTTTGTCGTTTTTACCAATTTTTTGTCGTTTTTGTCGCTTTTTGGTTATTTTTTTCGTTTTTATCGATTATTTTCGTTTTGTCGCTTTTTTGTTATTTTTCATCGTTTTAACAGATTTTTTTGTTGTTTTTTAACCGATTTTTTTGTCGTTTTTAACCGATTTTTTGTCATTTTTTGTCGTTTTAACCGATTTTTTGTTATTTTTTTTCGTTTTTGCCGCATTTTGATTTTTTTTTGTCATTTTACCGATTTTATGTCATTTTTTTCGTTGTTTTTGTTATTTTTGTCGTTTTTACCCTTTTTTTGTTATTTTTTGTCATTTATACATTTTTTTTTGCTTTTTGGTCATTTTTGTCGTTTTAACGTTTTTTTTCCGTTTTTTCATCGTTTTTTGCCGTTTTTTTTTTTTTTTTTTGTCGTTTTTACCGATTTTTTATCGTTTTTACCATTTTTTTCGCTTTTACCGAATTTTTGTCCTTTTTACCGGTTTTTTATATTTGTTCATTTTTTTCGTTATTATTATTTTTTATTTTTTTCCGGGAATATTTATATTGTCACCAAACATGGGAATGTAATTTTTCAGAAAATTTAATTCCTTGGAATTTGATTCCCGGAAATATAGAATTTTCGGCTATATAGTATTCCGCATACCAAACGTCTCCTTAGAGTTTATATTCGATACAGTTCATTTGAGTCCAAAAACATTATTGAGAATTATAGATGGCTGTCATGTACCCCGATAACAGCAAATAATGAACGAATGATACAAATTTTTTGGGACATTTACCGGCCATCTGTGATCCCTTGCAAAATAAAAAATCGTAACCTATTTCTGTTTGTCTAAGGGTCCCAATTCTGGTTCTACCAACCAACGGGCCTTATTAAACAAAATTACGTCAGTCCTAAACCGATTCAAGCATAAAAGAGTCCACGGCAAACCCATTTAATGGATCGGAATAAAAAATTTCCGTCTAAACCAAAATGTAATCTAAATTATGACATAAAAGTTAGAAAAATGTTTAACAAACTACTTTGGTTTTCACACAATTAAAATTAGAGAATTTTTAACTTGCCCTCCACTTTGGTTACCCAAATTAAGGGTGCACCCCACTGTTTTGTATTAATGTACATCACCCTCCACATTGGACGGATTCCGTCAAAAAAATATTTTTTTGGACCAAAATGCCCTCGTCTTGTTCCTCCCTCTTTCCTCTAACCCCCCTCCCTACCCCCCACCCCCCGTGCGGCCACCGCCGTCGCTCACCGCCTCCGCTCCCCCCCTCCCCGCCTCCGCTCCCCCCCTCCGCCACCGCCCCCTCCCCCCCCCCCCCCCCCCCCCCGCCTCGCTCCCCCCCTCCGCCACCGCCCCCTTCCCTCCGCCTATCTCCGCTCCCCCCTCCCCTCCCCGCAACCGCAGCAGCAGTGACAGCGGTGGCAGCAGCGGCGGCGGCGGCGACAGCAGCAGGGGGGCGGCAGCAGCGGCAAGCGGCGGAGGCGACGGTGCGGGGGCGGTGGCCGTGGGGGTGCAGTGGCCGCCGGAGGGGAAGGAAAAAGGAAGAAGAAAATAGGAAGGGCATTTTGGTCCAAAATTTTCGGTCAAAACGTTTGACCGTTAATTTTTGACGGAATTCGTCAAATGTGGGGGGTGATGTACATTAATGCAAAACAGTGGGGTGCACCCTTAATTTGGGTAAACAAAGTGGGGGACAAGTCAAAAATTCTCTTAAAATTAAAGAAGAAGCCAAAGAGATATAAGTATACCAAAAGAAGAAGAAAAAATCCCACTTCAATCACTAGATGATTTATTTTTCCATTTTTTTTTGGGTCCTCCCATTTAAATCATATCAACCCAAATATGAATGATCCAACCCGGCCGATTCGACCCGACCCGATAGCCAAGCCCCACGTGTATATCCTTCGCTGGCCCTTGTTTAGGAACCAACCATCTATGATTTTGAATATGTTGTGGTCACCACCAGGTGAGTAGAGTAGCTGTACTCACAGCTAAGCCAATGAGGACAATTTTGTAATTAATGGGGATGCCAGGGGTCCTTCGTACGATCTAAACAACGTCCATAAAATTAAATTTGTTGTATAATTATAATATATAGCCTCTCTCGAAATGAGAAGCAGCAGCAGCAACGAAGTGCTTATTTCTCTCTTCTCAGCAGCAGCCATCTTCTCCATTCGAACCACTTCCAAAAATAACTGCTGCTGCTGCTGATTATTACTATTTCTGATGAGTGAGGGCACGAAAGCAAGCTGCGCTGCTTGTCCACCGCACCTGGCTGGTGCCGAAGGACTGTTTTCGTGCCAGCTCGACTGCTCTTTCCGTGGGATGGATGACGTCATATGCTGCGACCACCTTCTACTTCCAGCAGCAGGTCCGGTCAGCTCCCCAAATAATAATTAGGGTTTAGTTCTTTCTTCCACCTTAAATTTTCCCAAATCAAATAAACTACATACGTAGAGCGCGTGCTGAAGGAATACTGTTCTAACTGTGTTTTCGACGTCTGTTGTTCTGTAACCTGTTCCTCCTCTCCTTCTTCTTCTTCTTCTTCTTCTTCTTCTTCTTCTGTTTAGGGTTTACATGTAATTATTTATGTCAAATTAGGGCTTCATCCCTGCTATCGAAGCAGAGGCTTAATTGCTTAATTTGATGTGTTCAGAATTACTCTTCTAATCAAGGAAGGAAGGAGGAGGATGAGGAGGGGCCTCGTGGGAAATGTAGTGCTTGGACCCAGTGGAAGAGCCAGCTAGTATTCCGAATTCGGAAATCATATTTTACCCGCAGGGGAGGGCCGAGAGGTGACCGCACTCCTACGTGTCACTCCCCATTGTCCCCCCCGCACCTATCAGGCCCACACTTGCGAATTCCGCCTCCCTCCCCTCAAATGGAGGGAGGCTAAGTTGGGTTGGGGTGGACTGGTTATTGATACATTCATATATAAACAAAATGATGATGCTATGTTACCAAGGGCAGAGCCAGGATTTAAGTTTACCCCGGACTGAAGTTAAAATACACTAAAAAATTTACACATAAAATATTTCTTATAATGCCATATCATAATCCAAACGCCTGAATTTCATAAGTGAGCATGTTGCTTAAGACTAGAGCTGTCAAGACGGGCCGGCGGGGCGGGCCGGCCCGTAACCCACCATTTGGCGGGGCGGGACGGGCCGACCCACCATTTTGGCGGGCTGAAAAAATTCCAACCCAGCCCAACCCACGGGCGGGCCGCGGGCTAGGCGGGCCGGCCCGCTTAATTTTTTTAAATTTTTTAATTATTGTTTAGTTTCTTAAAAGGAAAAAAAATCATATATATAATATTTTCTACTCACTCTCATATGCATCAAATTACAAGTAAAATACAAAAAATATTATAATAGTAGATATTTCTTTAAAACACCTTCATTCGTGTAAATAAATGACCAAATTTAATATTTTATACGTCATTACTTGCATTAAATGAGAATTTTTATCATTTATAATACATATTTCATATATGTGCTAAATAAAAAAATTAAAATTTTTATTAAAAAATAGATGGCGGGCCAACCCACTTGGCCCGCGGGTTAGCCCACCGCGGGGCGGGCTACTAGCGGGCCAGCCCACCTAGGCCCGCCTGTTTGGCGGGCTCCTAAATGCTCGGCCCAACCCACCTTTTTGGCGGGCGGGGCAGGCCGGCCCAACGGGCTTAGCCCATTTTGACAGCTCTACTTAAGACAATTAAAAAAAGTGAAAACATCATTGTCATACATAAGATGAAAAATGAAAAAAAAAACTTTTAGAGTTAATGATCTTCTGCCTTCCAAAACTCTCCTCCAACTTATATCCCGGAAAGAAAATCTACCACAAAATAAATTGCAAGCACAAACAAATAAAGAGAATGAAAGAGAGCAATATAAATCATATAATGTATAAAATTGAACTAAAATTGACTCACTCAGTCACTCGGACATCCCATCTCCACACTAAAATTGACTCGGCCATATAAAAAATTGAACTAAAATTGACTCAGCCATCTATAAAATTGAACTAAAATTGACTCGGCCATCTCCACATACTGTATCAATATCAGTATAAGCTATCAGCATCATGCATTTAACACAGATCACAAATTCACAGACTAAAATTGACTCGGCCGGCCATCTTCTTTTTTTCCTTGCAAGTAATTACTTGGAAAAAAAAAATTACCTGTAAGGTGCGGGCCGCGGCTGTCGGCTGGTCTGGTTGTCCCTGACCCTGAGTCCCTTCACCTTTGTCCGGTTGTCCCTGCACAACACTCTGCCAAGAATCGATCCTTTGTGAAACTTAAATGATTAAATCCAATTTATAATATAGAGATTGAAATTTTAACATCCTTATATAGAGATTTTAGTAACAGACTACAGAGAGAGGGGAGAGAGACGTAGAGAGTCTGGAGAGAGACAAGAGAGGAGACTAACTTCGGCGATGGGACTCGCTCGCGGCACGGTGACGGGGATGCGATGTGCGCGCGGCGCCGCACAGTCTGCAGCTGCACAGAGGTCAGAGACTCTCTGCTGGGGCCTGGAGGGGGGGGGGGGGGGGGGGGGGGGGGCGGCTCCTTCTCGAACCCTAATAACATTTGGTAAGGGGTCAAATGGATTTTATTGTTAACGGGTTCAGGGATTGGACTTCAGGGTGGGCAGGACTTAGCTTGGCGGGCTTGGCGGGCTGCTCTGTTGGGCTACATTACACTACATGTATTAAAAAAAATCTTTTTTTTTGGGCTGGGTGGGCTAGAGCCCACCCCAGCCAACCAATGCCTCCGTCCTTGTATGTTACCCGCAGATTTGGACCGCAATCCTGGTCCGCGGACCACGTGTCATCCTTTAATTGGATGTTGGCGAAGGGAGAGGGGGGGGGGGGGGGGGGGGGGGGGGGGGGGGGGAGGGACGGAAGAAGGCAGTAGGGAGGCCTGTCGGGTGGTGACACGCAGCGTGCGGGCACGCGGGCGGTCACCCCCGCAGGCCATTTATCATTTTCCTACAGAAGAAAAACATATGAAAAAAAATATAACTTTATTTTTAGGAGGCGCGGGAGTCAATGGGTGACCGCCAGCCGATGTAATGGCTGGCCATTCGCCTCTGGTCCGGATGGGACCCGGAGATAGAGGGGTCAATGGGTGGCCTCTACATCGGCAAACGATCACGTCCGTAGTTACAAACCGTGAACAACGTAGCAGCTAAAGCAGAGAATAAAAGCGGTCGACCCCGGTCTAATATCTGCGTTATTTTTTACATGAGCTACAGGTGCTTAACAGTTACTACTCATTCTATCTTAGTCTGTCGAATATGGTTACTATTAGTATTCTGGTTTCGGTATGCATGTGGAAAGAATAAAAGCAATGGCAGAAGGTGGTATAACATATATGCCTAGCACCACGTTCCAACCTCCTAGGCTTTTGTACGGATATAGATCGACGTAAATCCGAATACTCTAATTTGAAGATCATCATATGTGATCTTATTCATACAACAACCAGAGATTCGCTTGATATTTATGGGCCGGTCCGGAGGGTTGGATTGTCCTATCCTGGAGCTCATTTTGGTTGACTCTTGATCTTTATTGTCAGCTAGTTCTAGTGGTCATCCGTGATCCGTGATTCTGATCTTTGATAGGATCATGCTGAACTTGGAAGATTGGTCCTACTAGAAAAAGGTTGTCGAAGTTTTAAATCTTGTCCGACTTATAAGCAAGAAAGCAGACCCTAAGACTATTTCATAAGTTATATACAAAAAAAAATATCCTAAAATTCTGTCAACATTTTTATTCATTCACAATCTAACTGTAGCATCGAAACGGCACGAAGCACCTCTCATGTAGCCAATGATCAAAGAAGGAGAAAACTTTGATACACCCGGCTGTATCAAAGTTTTGATACAGCCGGTGTATGACAAGTGGGCCCTCCTCTCTCTACGTAATTCATGCATTCTAAAATTTTTATAGTAGGGCCCACTTGTCATACACCGGCCGGGTGTATCAAAGTTTCTCTCATCAAAGAATTGAGCATTCTTGTTATGTTGTTGTTGCCATGGTATGACCAATCAGCTCTTTCCGAGTGACTCCTGTCACAGACCTGTGGCTGTGACCGAGTACTAGCGATGCAGATAAGCAGAACACCACAAGAGTCATACAGGATTCCTACACTTGTGGTACGTCGACTGTACTAATCTGCTTGCACTGTACTTATACCAGTACTATTTGGTAACCACAATTTTCAAACAATATTTGGTATAGCAGTCATATAACAAGAAGTAAACAAAACAACACAAGCACATACATAGAGCAAGAGCTACACTTGAAACTACCACAAGCTAATTACACATACATGATGAGATGGAGATGGTTTAAGAAATTCTACAATGGTACATGACGAACGATGATATCAAAGTTTTATCTTTAGTTGCTTATTTATGATGTATAATATTAATTCCACTCAGATGATCTATTTGCTTGGGTGGGACTTAAGCCACCATGTCGTTGGTACTCACGGGGGCTTTCATCCCCATCAGATGGAGGCTCTATTTGTGGAATCTTTTTAAGCTTCTGCAGATCATAACCATACTCTCATTGGCCTTCCATACTCTCATTGGCTTCTCGACCAGCCAATTGTATGTCTCCTCCATTTGAGTTTTGCCTACACGAAATCCCCAAAAACCAATCGCCAAAGTTCAAACTTTGTTATTAAAATCGAAAGCAACATATCAAATTCATAATACATGAAAGATAACATATGACAAAGATGTTAGTCATCTTCTTTTCCAATGACATACTAATTCTAAAGCGTACAAATCATTAGCTCAACTGATCCACATAAGAAAATGATGTTTGTATATGGCAAACATGAATATTATTCCTAAGCAACCAGTAAATATAATTAAAAGTTCGCATGATTCATGTAGTGATCTTTCCGGTTGATTCACATCACGTAGGTAGCTAAGATGCACAACTAATTTAATAAACTTCACACAATTGCTTCAAAAAATTATTTTGGATGTAATATTCTGTGCGCACACACGGTAGCAACACAAGCAACATCTCCAGTGCCGATGAGTAAATAATAAGTCCCAACTAACGGAACAAATTAATAGCACATGATTGGACCACATTTTTTTTTCATGTACCTTTTTGGAGTTGTTTTGTTTTTAATAAAATTTATTCATTAAAAAAAATTGGCAAAGGGCACAAATTTTTTTCGCCCGGGGCCTATTAAACCTCAAGACCGGCCCTGCCATTGGCCTATCTAAGAAAGTTATATCTCTTCTCGCTGACCACAAGAGCCACTTGAGTTCGGTAAAGGCTATTATTGTTAACATTGTCTTCAAGTCACTTTGTATGAATTGAAACTAATGTGCAACTTATATAGAATGTATTTATCTTCCCAATCCAACTCAATGCAGAAAACCTTATTAACTAATTTTTATTTTTTTATTTTTGAAATCGAGCTTTGTTTAGGTCAGGGATGATAATAAGCTGAGATTTGAAATGTCTGTTTATTATATAAATCAGTTGGGTAACTGGGTTGGGTTGTCAAATATTGGGCTTTAGAGTCCAATACTCGATATGATAGCCCAATTTAAGCCCGAATAGAGCTCACCAATTTTTTGGACATAAATATACAAATGCCACACGAACCCAAACTAATAGTTTGTGCATAGTTCATCATTTTTTCAAAAATGTCCCAATTCTCAATTCTTTGATAAACATTTGCAGACGTTCATTTAAACTCTCATCAGCCATTTTAACCCCAAACACCATTAACTCCAGTTAGGGACTGTGTGGTTGCATATGAATAGAATTTTCTTACAATAAATAGAAGTTGTTGTAAGTGATGTTACGATAAAAATAATTCATAATCAAATGCCGTTAAATTGGGATAATTATTGCAGCTTTTTGTTACATAAGTAATTACAGTGAAACAAATCCACGAAATGGTGTAAATGTTGCAAGGAATTCTACAACAGCTTAAACTATACAACACTGAAAATACACAAGTTTCTGCATATGGATTAGGTAGACCGTCCAAATGAATGGTACATATTTTATGGTAAAAGACTAAGGGAAGTAGAAAAGAAACTACACTTTAGGCAGGAAGGACAACATTACAAGAAGTAACATGATCAGTAACGTCTAAAATCGTCACTAAACTAAATTGGTGACATCATTAGTGACATTAATGGATGTCACTAATATAAATCGCAAATTACGACAACAGTATTCATGATGTCGTTGTGGCAACGCTACGTATCGTCGCTGCTAGCCGCGTACTAAGACTTCTCTACAATGTAACTACTTTTAGTTACCAACAATTATCCGGCAATTATTCATAAAAACCAACCCCAAATCTGTGTTGAATACACCAAACCGCCACGGACCGATATATCAATTGTATGTCATTTTGGGCAATGGTCCAGATCTAATATCCACATGCTCTTTGTGTTGAACAGATTTGCATCCTGCACACCAATATACCGCCGATATACCGATAGTACGTTGGTTAGTTACAATCTACCCGGATCGCTTTCCCGCGCAATCCTTCTGTCTACATATCAACCTCCGTTTTTCCGACACTACGACACTCCAAACTATCCTGCTTCCCCCAATCAAGACTGGACTCCTGACACATATATCCTAATTTTTCCTTTTTAAACAAGGCCAAAGCGATCCGGGTAGTAAGTACAACAATATCCCCTATGATCCATTTAGGACCATTCTTAAACTGCAAACGTTATAACACAATAACAAAATGTTTAATCAGCTAAAATCCATTTCTCATTACAAGAAAAGAAAGCCCAACGTGACAAAAATTTACACTTGCTAATATACAACAGGGGCTAAAATCCTACTTGCAATCCACATATACAAGCATTCAAAATCTCCTACTTAAAATACACGTACAAATGACTATACAAGAAATCCAAGCCTTCAAATCAATCCCCTTTGCATAATCAAGCAATCACACAAATAAATAAGCAGGAGAAGCCAGAATCTGCAGAACTCAGGACTTCTACCTCAATTTGAACTTCCTTCTTCAGTGCAAGTAAATCCCGAAGAATTTGTAAGTTCATTACTTGCACGCCTCCAGATCAGTTCTTCTCTTCCTTAGCTGAGTCTAGAGATGAAGAGTGAGGGAGAGGATGTGAAGACAAGAGTTCCCTGTAATCTTTCCGGATCCCCCATAAGAATTCTGCACAGGTCTTCATGCTCGGTCTGCTCTGTCTGGTCGGAGGTAGGCACTGCAAGGCCAGCTCGAGGATCTTTTCCACCGCGAAATTAGCTGCTGCATTTGGTGGAAGGTTTGGGTCTATTGTTTGTTCCACATTCCCTTCCACAAAATTCTTCATTGCCTGCACTTCAATGAGACCAAGTTCAGAGGCCTATGGTACAACAATATGCAAAAACAACCTAGATATTGATACTGTCTTCTGAATGTAAGCGTAGGTTATCATTGTATGTATGTAGATTTGTAAATCTAAGGTAGGCCCACTCTATCTTTCCTGATGAAATATATGAAGCTTACTTTCCTCTCCTTTTTTCTATGATTAGAACAAATGAGACGACAAAACTTGGAAAATCGGTTCTAGATGACTGATATATCGTTGCAAACTGGAGTAGTCTTAGTACATTTAATTATGAAACCTCAAACGAGAATTTAGTATCAGAGATGATAGCCCAGTAAAGTGCCCCAATGGCAAGATCGTAAATGTATTGTCCACCAACTGATATACTGTTGCAAACTGGAGTAGTCTTAGTACCTTTAATTATGAAACCTCAAACGAGAGAGCTAGAAATTAATAATCGATGTGGTGTTCAGAACTAAAACATACCCATTTCACAGTTACTCGTTCTTTACTTTCCCTTTTTGGTTCAATGGGGCGCCTTCCAGTTACCATCTCCACTAGCAATACTCCAAAGGAATAGACATCGCTCTTCTCTGTCAGTTGATAAGTTTGAAGATAATCTGGGTCTAAATAGCCTGCAGTCCCTTTCACCTGGGTTGAAACATGAGTAAATTCATTCTCGGACGAGCCCAGCCGAGCAAACCCAAAATCAGCAACCTTAGCACGGAGATTTTCCGTGAGAAGAATATTGGACGATTTAATATCCCGGTGGATAATAGGATGATCTGTGTGAGCAACAAATCAAAATGATCAGGAAGGAAGAATTGGGAATTAATTGGCTCTTTAAACTTATGTATGCCAGAGAATATAAGTACAGGTTAGTATATATTTATTATTTAAACTCCAACTATTCCCCTTCCTCACAGATAAAGCATGAAAGCAAAGATAAATTTACTTTTAACAAAAGCTAAAACAACTCGGTACACTAAATGTAAGTTATAGGTTATTGCTATTAGAAAAGAATAACGTACTTTACAGCATTATAAATAATACCTGTATACATATGGAGATAAGTAACAGCATGGGCAATGTCAATTGCAATATCCAGTCTTGCAGCAAGGTCTAAAGGATTTCCATGCAAACCTGCACACAGTCAAAGCATGTCATCCAATATACATATCCATGGCCCAATAATCATTCAAGCAAATGTTTAAGAGGCACGAAAGAACTGACAATCAAGATGCTCCCTAAGAGTTCCATTAGGAACATAGTCAATGACAATAATCTTCTCATCTCCGTGCTCCAAATATCCAAGGAATTTAACTAAATTCAAATGCTCAATGAGTGACATTGTTTGAATCTCCCTTTTGAAATCTGAATTTAGATGGCCCTCGTTATCATTCTGCAAACAATCACATAGCCCCAATACTAGCATGAGTCCAAAATTTACAGTAAAACAAGAACAAAAAAAATCCAGAAACATAGATTTTGCGCAAATAGCTTGCTCTAACCTTTTTAGCACGTTTGATTGCTACTATGGTGCCATCATCAAGCTTTCCCTTGTACACTGTCCCAAATCCTCCTTGTCCAATCGCTAAAGAGGGGGAGAAGTTTTTAGTTGCCTTTTGGATATCGGCCATTGTAAATGTTCTATCACCAGATCCTTTTGAGGAAGGATTGAGTCGACTGACATATAACCTTTTACCTGATCTTTTCCTTTCACTACCATGGATATTAACTGATGGTGTACCTAAATATGTCATTAGTAGTAGTTAGAGAAGCTTATCACTAAGATCTACTTACATTTGTTAAAGGAACTGAAATCCAGTGACCACACTATAATAAACAGAAATATGTTAGAATTCAGCAATTTTTCCACAGTACAACCCTATTAACAGGTATTTTGTACGCAAACTCCATAGATGCAGAAAAATCTAACAAATATTTGGAAAATGAAGGAATCTCAGATCCATCATAATAGGTCACCGTCATGTATGAGCATTGCATTTTTGACTTGCAATAGCATCAAATAATTGTTATGGATTCCGTAGGGTTCCCAATGAGGTGGGTAATTTAGGTTAGAAGAGTGTAAATTATAGCTGACGGTTTGAGTTCGTATTTGACAGTTTACTACCAATTCTTCAATAAATACTAATTTTATTAACTGATAAGTCAAAAAATACACTAGCTTGTCTATGATTTTGGCAAGACAACCCACACTCTCCAGTATCTACACTCTCAGAAACCCTCACTCGGTGTTTGCTCCCTGGAAGACAGTTCGCATCTAAAATGTGATCTTAGCTATATATTTGTTTATTTATTGTTATTTTCAAAGGGATCCATTGCAGAGGAAGGGTGGTTGTCTGTCATCAACATCCACCACTTATCTTCTTCCTTCTCTAAAGGTAAAATGAGCCTGCAAAGTGTATATGATTTTGGCAAGACAACCCACTCTCTCCAGTATCTATACTCTCAGAAACCCTCACTCGGTGTTTGCTCCCTGGAAGACAGTTCGCATCTAAAATGTGATCTTAGCTATATATTTGTTTATTTATTGTTATTTTCAAAGGGATCCATTGCAGAGGAAGGGTGGTTGTCTGTCATCAACATCCACCACTTATCTTCTTCCTTCTCTAAAGGTAAAATGAGTCTGCAAAGTGTATAACTTTCGAGCAGAACGTGGCTGACAGTCACCAGAAACATCTCACTGACCCTGCTCATAGTCATTGAATATATTTCTGATGAAACACATCTGAATTGAAAAGATTTAGGCTTACCTAAACTATTTATTTAGATAAGCCTAAACTAGTTAGGTTATTAAATAGATTTAGGTAGTTTAGATTTTTTATTTAATTAGGTTAATTAGTTAGACTATTCAAATTAGTAGGATAAATAAGATAATCCTAATCTAATTTAAATGGCTTACTTAGATAAGATTAAATAAATAAGGGGTGTCCTGACATATTTTTATTCTTAGCCTAGGGTTAATTTCTTTTTCTATTTGAAGGCATGAAGTCCTCATTGTTGGATCATTTTTTCAATAAAAACATTATTATATCCATTTAGGATTTTCTGGTGGACTCCAGTATTATTTGTGCTCGAACAAACCAAAAGGACTCCGATCGTTTGGCTATGGCGGTGACATTGTTCTACTTGTCCAAAGCTCTGAGCGTTGACTAGGTGATGATGCGGCTTCTAGTCATATTTTCTACAAAGTCGCCGTATGATCTACATCATCCCGCGTCACTTTCACTAGTTCAACTTAGGGTTGTTAACAAACCAAACTATTTGCTAGCCGGCTGAAGCTCAGCTCACCCAAAAGCTCGAGAGCCGAGCTCAATCCTAAGAATAAATCGTAAGATAAACAAGTCCGAGCACAAGCTTATAGGTATTCAGCTGTGAGCTTGCGCGAGCCAGCTATTTTTTATATATTTATATGAAGGGAAATTTGCTTACAGGTCCCTGAGAGTTATTGAAACGAGCTAAAAAGAGTTGACGAAAAATCTCTTAGCTAGGAGTCTCTAAGTCAAATTACATAACTGATTGTACACTAAAAATTTTGAATTTTATTAGCATAACTACTTTACCCCTTATTACATCAAAGGTCTCTATTTAATTCATGTGGAGAGAGAGAGAGAGAGAGAAGATACTGAGAAAGAACTAAGAAAGAGGTTGCGAGAAAGTATAGAAGGAAGAATCAAATAAGAGAGAGACTAAGAGTGGACGTGTAAATAGGGAGGAGGGAGAATGTGTGTGCAGAGATAATTAAAAGGGCCTGCAATGTAATAAGGCCAAATTAGTCTTTTGAATAACTTTTTACATTTTCAATGAATAATAAGTATAGAGAGTCGAGCTATAGCTCAATATCTTTTAACACCCAATTCTATTTTCCCGAGAGTCAAGCTCGAGCAGAGGAGTGCTCACTCAATCGGCTCGTTAACACCCCTAGCTCAACTAAGATTATGTCGTCTAACCACATTCCATAGTCATCTCTAAAAGTCTCTCCTTGGTGTAGACAACATTCATCAGCAACATGTTGGATCACGTCCAGGGCCGGCCCTGGAGCGGCCAGGGCGACCGCCCAGGGCCCCATGGAATTTGGGGGCCCAAAAAAATTAATTTATATATATATATATATATATATATATATATATATATATATATATTAGTAATCTTGTATCGAAAATAGAACTAATATGTAACATGGCCCTCCTTTATCACAAAACAGTTGTGGTGTAGGGTTATTATGTTAAACTTGCGCACTAGAGGTCCTAGGTTCAATTCTTGGTTGTAACATTTTTTAAAATTTACTTTTAGTTCAAATTTTTTTATATTATATATGGGCCCCATTTTAAAGTTTGCCTAGGGCCCCTATGAACTCAGGGCCGGCCCTGATCACGTCGAGTCTATATTTCCTAGGTTTACATGCTAACCTAGTAAAGAACAGTCGCAATTGATTAAGGATCAGCATGGTACAACGAATTAGAAGATAAAAGTCAAGAGAGGAACAAATTTTACTTAAAGATCCACGGGGAGTTTGACAATTTGTTTAGAGGATAATCTCCTAGACAAAAAATTCTTAAACTCGCAATCTTCCTTCTTGTCTGCATTTCTAGTGAATCAATTACAACAATAAATAGCTAGGAAAAGAAGAAAGGAACTTCCATATAGTGAAGGTTTGGGTTGTTCAAGCAGTTCTTAACAAGAAGAATTTCGTCCTCTCCTCATAGAGGCATTGGAGCCCTCATCTTCCAGGAGAGAACCTGTTGGTGAGAGGAGCTGATTTTTACTTACTTCACAAACAACAATGAATAGGCTTAATAGCTGATACAGAAAATATCATTCAAAGCTCTAAATTTGTGGAGGATCAGCTTTATAGCTTCATAGCCTTCACTTTTCAATAACTCTTAACTGGTTGTCATTTTTAAGCATGTTGAACCAATAGTCTGTAAGCAGCGTATCCACACTAGAAGAGCTAGCCGAGGTGCCCTGGATTGGCTAGCGATCAGCACACTAGAGTGCACTAGACTGAAGATTAAAAGATAGAACATTGCGAAATAACCACTTAATATGCCCTCAAATTACTAATAATTGAGTTATAAGTCCCTGTGGTTAACTCATGAAAAAGGTAAATATTCCATTAACTAAAAGGGAAAAACGACTTATATGAAAATAACAATGTTTGGGGGAATTGTGTAAAAACTAAGTTACATGTAACTATTCATATGCGAAAATCCAACAATATTAGGCTTTTGGGAAAGCAGCTTCTGAAAGCAATCTCTCTTGTACCTGCTACCCCAGAAATGAACTAGCTTATCAAAAGATACGTGAACAAGCTATCAAACAACTTTCGTTGCTGCTTCAGAAACATAACCAGAAGCAGCCAAAATAAGCAATACCACATTCACATTCGTTAAAGCTGCTGTATTAAGTAGTTGCTGTATTAGCCAAAATAAGCTTAAGTAGCTAAGTAAGAAATGTTGTTTGTATTTAAGGGTGTTTTGTGCCTAAATGACATCAAGTTTTTTTTTTCTTTATTAAATTGGCAAGTAGCGAAATGGTTCCAAATAAATACTCCTACTAGCAATATAAAAATTACAGTCTGTTTGTTTGTTCTTGATTGATTCACTTTTTCTTGCTCCTAATTGTACATTTTACACAGCAGAAGCAAAAACAAATTTTACTACCGCGGAATTGAATTATGCAGCCGAAACTTTTCTTTATCCAGGAAACCATGCCGCCGTGTCCGGCCGTGCCGTGTCGGGAATTGTGTCCGTGCACAATAAATTATGGACTAGATCGTAATTGTACATTTTACAGAAGAAGGGAAAAAAAAAAACTATTTTACTCTCACCAAATTGAATTGTGCAGCGGAAACTTCTCTTCATCCAGACATTTTTTTACGGTGCCGCGTCCGTGATCCGTCGGTTGTCGGACGCGACACGGACGCTCCGAAACACGGACCGCAGGCGCCAAAGCCGTGCCGCCGTGTCCGACCATTTCGTGTCGGCAACTGTGTCCGTGCGCAGTAAATTATGGACTAGATAGACATTATTTTGTCTGGATGGAGAAGCGAGGGGCTTACGGGAAGGAGAATCGAGCTGCTGCCGCCGTGTCCGGCCGTGTCGTGTCGGGAACTCAGTAAATTATGTAGTAGATCGACGTTATTTTGTCTGGATGGAGAAGCGAGGGGCTTACGGGAAGAAGAATCGAGCTGCTGCCGCCGTGTCCGACCGTGTTGTGTCGGGAACTGTGTCCGTGCGCAGTAAATTGTAGACTAGATCGACATCATTTTGTCTGGATCGAGAAGCGAGGGGCTTACGTGAAGGAGAATCGAGCTGCTGCTGCTCCTCTTCCTCCAGGAGGATGTGGTGGTGGTGGTGGTCCGCTGCCCTCGGGGATCCGAAGCAGGACCCGATAGCCCGCACGGCGGACCGGACCCGGCTCCGTCCGGATCCGGTCGCCGACGACCCGCTTCCGGCCGAGGAGACGGAGGATCCGGAGCTGTGGGAGGCGTCCCATACCGGGTCCCGGGTCCCGGATCCGGACGATCGTGGGCTCCGCATCCGCGTCATCAACAGAAGAGTGAGAAAGAGGGAGGGAGCGAAAGGACAAAAGCAAAAGAACAAGGATTAGATGGCGTCGGCTGTATATATATATAAACAACAAAAAGATCCGAAACCCTCTCCTTATCGTGCGCCGGACTGCATGTCGGACGACGCCGCCTCTGCTACCGTGCGCTGACCGGACACGTGGTGGGATGCGATTGGTCGCAGAGTAGTGATGATTTATTTATTTTTGGCTGTATTTTTTTGATTGCTTCCGAGTAGGAATTGTTGTAATTATCTTGACCACGAACAATCTTAATCTTCTTCTGTTGGAAATTAGGAATTCAATTGTGTTTTTGTAATCAGTGGTAGCTTTCTTAAGAAGCAGTCTCAGCCAGAATAGAGAGGTTAGTTTATGATTAAACATCATTTTTAAGTTTTTTTTTTAATTCCGAAAAAATTAGAATTGGGACAGAAAAGTGCTGACCTGGATTTGTAAATATCTTGCTATTTTATTGGCAAAACCTTTCATGGTCAATTTGACTTTAAAAAAAACTCAAATGGGGGAACTCGTAATATAGTTATGCTACGTTGACTTATTTTTCTATTTCATCGCTGTCTTTATTGTTTAGGCACGACAATATATAATACAACGGTTTTTCATTGGCCATTTATAAAATTTTGTAACTCATGAGTTACTCTAAGATTTTTGTTTCATGATAGTATTCTGTAGGAATTTTTTGTTCCTTGACTTTTATCAAATCTCTCCGATATTTTTAGGGGCATTAGTTGGTGATTTATTTATTTTTTTCATCTTCTCAATGGAACTTTTGATGCTCGCAGCCAAAAGGGCTTTATTTTAGATATCTGGACAGTCTTACACCTTGATGTACTTTATCTAGATATTTGTGTCAATCTTCGAGCAGTTTGTGATCTAAAATCAAAAATCGAACCGAATCGAATGAAAATAGACTGTTATGTTCGTTTTAAAGAGTGTGGTTTGATTTTCGGTTATATATGTGCAATAGTTCGATTATTCGGCTCGAAATGCGGTTTGGGAGTTTGAAATTAAACTTCACCGAAAAATAATTCACTCATACATCATATTATTTTTTTATCCCTAACCAACTAAACATAATTAAAATCTAACTTTTAAACTAACCGTCTAACTATCACTCTTTTCATGCGCCTCTCATCTCTCGCTCTCCTCCTATCCCTTTAAGAAAACCTAATTCTCTCCATCTCTCCAAGTATCTCCACTCTGGAGTCGAACTTCTTGGGTTATCTCTCCTATAGACGTCTTCACTCACTTATCAGCTCCATTCATTTAGTTTTTTTTTTATATTAGGCTACATTTCAACTATAGGGAGGAGGGGGGGGGGGGGGGGGGGGGGGGGGGGGGGGGGTGGTAGGAAAAATAGGGGAGGGGTAGTTTAGGTTTTTTTTTTTTTAAAGTTAACAGCCATTTAACGACAAAATAGACGGTAGGGGATAAATCGCTCGCACGGACGAACTAAGGGGGGCCAAACTGCATTTTTGGTCTAAGGAGTCTTATTTTGCGAACGAGGCAACTCTAAAGAGGGTTTTAAATGCAATTTACCCATCAAAAGTGTTACATTCTAATAACTTTTTAGTATCATTAGCATTTGTCTATAAAATAAAATGCAAAATGGATGTCAAATGTCAACGTTTGAATGATGGGGAAGATGTATTTGTCTCTGTCCATTTATGTGTAATATACAATAAGCTATTGGAGGTATTTAATTAGGCCCAAATTGTGAGCTCAATAGTATATAGAGTTTTGACATTACGCTCTGTCCATCAATCAAGTGGACCTCATAACTGAATTATTTTTAATTCGGTTGGATTTTATTTGATTGAAAGAAATAACTAGTATAATTTAAAAAAAATAGATTTGGTTCAACATCGAATGCTCACCCTAATTTGACATGTTCAAAATCTCAACTTTCTTCCATCCAAGTTTCATCTTATTGATAGGGTTGGTTTAGATTGTTGAAACAACTTTTTACAACATCATTTTATTTAATTTTTTACCAAAAATAAGTCCAGATTACAATGTTTTTAAAAAAAAAAAATTGAAAAATAAGGAGGCAATTCCAAACGTGTAGATCACCATTTCATAAATAAAAAAAAAACAGCTGGCATTATCAAAACTCCCTTGAGGTTCAAGGCTCCTAGATGTAAAATGCGACGGGACCACCATTTCCTTTGTGGGGACCACCTCTCCAGTCCTAATAAATGGACACAATCAAGAATCATTTTCTTTTTTTTTTTCTGGTCAACATTATCGCTCCTCAGTTTTTTTTTTTAAAAGGAAGAAAATATCTACATAAATTAAACCTCGTGTGACTGACGATACAGTGACCCCGATTTTTGGCCCATGTCACGCCAAGCCGGCCGTTGCCGCCAACTGTTCCAAACCAAACTTCCCGCCACTTTTTCGACTTCCGCACGCCAGCTGCTCGACGAAACGCCTCTGAGAACAACCAATACCAATCCGCATTCGTGGTTCGGCTTCACCACGGCCCTCCGCCTCATCGGCGCCTGCGCCCGCGAAGGCGAAGCCTCCGCCGGAGAGCCGCTCCACTGCCTCGCCGTGAAGACCGGGCTCTCCGCGAGCCCCTTCGTCGGCAGCTCCCTCGTCGACCTCTACTCCAGACGCGGGCTCGTCGGGGCCGCCCGCTCCGTCTTCGACGACGTCCCGGCGCGGGACCTGGTGCTGTGGAACGTCATGGCCTCCTGCTACTCCCTCAACGGCCTCGGAGTCGAGGCCTTCGCCGCGTTCGAGTCGATGAGGAAGGAAGGACTCTTCGGAGACGGGTTCACTCTCAGCATCCTGGTCAGCACCTGCAGTTCCATGGGCTGGGGGTCGCTGGGGAAGCAGCTCCACTCTCTCGCGACCAAACTGGTCCCCGGCTCCGACGTCGTCGCCGGCAGCGCCATCGTCGACATGTACGCGAAATGCCGGCTCGTCGAAGACGCCCGCAGGGCCTTCGACCTCATGGACTGCCGCAACGTCGTGTCGTGGAACTCGATCGTCGTCGGCTACGGACGGCACGGCGGAGGCAAGGAGGCGATGAGGCTTCTCGTGCGGATGATCCGGGGAGGCCGTCCGAAGCCGGACGAGGTGACGCTGGCCAGCGTGCTCAGCTCCTGCGCCGACTCCGCTGCCGCGGGCGAGGCCACGCAGGTCCACGGCTTCCTCGCGAAGGGCGGGTACGAGGGCTTCACGTCGGTGGGGAACGCGCTGATCGTCGCGTACGCGAGGAGCGGCCGCATCGACAGCGCCTGCAAGTGCTTCCGCGCCGTGTCCCGGCCCGATTCGGTCTCGTGGAATTCGATGGTCTCCTCCTTCGCCTTCCACGGCCTCGCGGAGAAGGCGATCGGGGCGTTCGACGGGATGGTGGCTGCCGGTTTGGAGCCCGATGGGATCGCGTTTCTCGGGGTCCTCTCGGCGTGCAGCCACGCCGGGCTGGTGGAGCAGGGGTGGCGCTACTTCGCCTCCATGAGGGAGGACTATCGAATCGAGCCTAGTCCAGAGCACTACACCTGTTTGGTAGATCTACTGGGGAGGGCCAACCGTCTTTCCGAGGCCTACGATGTCGTCAGGAGCATGCCGTTCGAGCCCGGTGCGGATGTTCTTGCTGCGTTCCTGGGAGCGTGCAAGGTCCACGGTGACACCGAGCTCGCGGAATGGGCGGCGGAGAGGCTGCTGAGCGTGCAGCCGGAGGAGCCTCCGAACTACAAGGCGATGGCCAACGTCTATGCGACGTTAGGCCGATGGGACGACGTAGCGAGGCTGAGAAAGTTGATGAGGGACACGCGTGTCCGAGCGATACCAGGTTGCAGCTGGATAGAGGTTGGCGACACGGTTCATACGTTTCTTTCTACCGACAAATCGCACCCCCGGGCGTCGGAGCTGTATGTTATGTTGAGGCTGCTTGCTCAAGTGATCGATGGAGTCTTCAGTGAGTGTTCATTTTCTATGGAAATAGAAGCATAGAGACAATATCCTTGCCACGGCCGGCCCACGGAATTGGATTGTCCTATGTCGAGTTAGCTTTGGTTGTTCCTTGACTCTTATTATTTACCAATTCTGGAGGGTCATCTGCGACTCCGAGCTCTTGTGGGCTCGTGCTGAGTTTGGGGGGTCGCCCCAAGCCGAGGGGGGTTGTCCAAACCTGAAATTTTGTCCGACTTACTTCTGAGCCGGCCTGATCATTGCCATGATTGCAAAGGTCTCCTAGATTAAGGTTGGGGTTGTAGTTAATTTCTTTAGGCTTCTTGTTCTGTTACTGCACCAAATAACCAACATGCACTTCTCAGAGAGCTTCTATTTCCTTTTCCCGCAATTCTGAACTTTCATGGCTGCTGAATGATACATTCCCTCGAGAGTTAATGATGTTTAGGCGTCGTTTGGTACACTGTAATATAATCGTAATCGTAATATAATTAAATATATTTTTTTAAATTTGATTACATTACGATTACAATTATATTACAGCGAACCAAACGGAGTCTTAGTTTCACTGAAATTCTTTGTAAGTAGGGATGTCATATCTATGTGCAATGTTCTTGTTGTTTGATCTTTTTCTCCAAAACTTGCCTGTTTAAGTTATAGACTTAAGACTTATAGTAAGCCCACCTGAATATGGAAATTACTAAGGGCACCACGTTATAGGGGCTATGTGTCGCATGATATGTGGCATCATTCTTAAGTTGTAAAAGTGATTGGGCACATCACACAATTTGTTAGGTGTTAACATTTCATTTCAAACATCCAAATTTCTTTTCATCTCACACAATTTTTTCTTACTTTTTTTCTTGCAACCTCTTTCGAACATCATTATTGTTGGGTTTCGAACTCCGGTATAGGAGTTTGAAAACTTTAAAAAATCATGACAGCCGGATTGGAAACGACAAAAGACTGCCAATATCTTGGCATTCCTAAGAAAAAAAAACTCTCTTAGGACTGTCACGATTCTGGCAGTTCTAATAATAGTCAGGACTGCTAGAAACCTCCTAAAAAAACTCTATGTCTTAGGACTATCAGAATTCTAGCAGTTCTAATAATAGTCATAACTGCCAAAATCATGGAAGTCCTAGGATAAAGATATATATAACTTTGTTTCCTATGAATGTCAAGGTTTAGCAATCCTAATAACATTTATGACTGCTAGAAGCTGACAGCCCTTCATCGTCCCAAATCCAACTGTTATGATTTCTAAAGTTTCCAAACCCCTTCAATGAGATTCGAAATAACCAATAATGATATTCGAAAGAGGAAGATGTTGCAATATAAAACGAAGTTGTGTGAGAGGAAGAGGGAATAAGAGTTTAGGTCTTTGAAATTACGTTTTGCCTCCTACCAGTTTTTGAAGAATAATTTGGGTATCAAAAATTGACCATATTTTTTAAAAGATGTTATGGCCCCTATCAGTCGTTTGTATATTGCCCTTAGTAATTTCCATTAATATGCTCAAATTTCAATTTGCCACCACCATATAAAAGTTCATATATACCTCTAAGTTGCATGGGACACGTCAAAATAGTGTTATGTACCCGAATCCATACCTATATCCATGTATGTATCTTCCAACGTTATACTATACTTTACAACCCATTAAAATGGTCGTATCATGTATCCATAATGTGTCCATTGTACTTATTCTTATTTGTGCAAACATAGGATACCATGTGAAAAATCTAGCCACTATGTGTTGCCCCCACAAGTCTTTCAAAAAGAAATCCCATGAACTTTGTAGGGTGTCACAAAAAGTGTAGCCCATGAGACCTTTGTCTCTTTCTTAGTTAGAGGCAGTCAAGTGGCCATGCTCAGCTTTGATGTACTACTGCAAGCTTAAAACAATGTACATGATACTCCATGAACTACCCCACCATTAAAGCCTTGACCCCTCCCTGTCAGTGCAAAAGTGACCTGTGGTTGCAACCGACTTGCTACTGAATCATTAGCAGTCAATTAATCATTGTGCCTTTTGGATTTACTTTCATAATTATATATCGCGCACAAATTTAGGATGAAAAACTTATGAAATTTTTTGAGTGACATCCTACTTGGATGGTCAATTTATGCGATGCACCCCATATTGCTTGTAATATGTATAAGTTATCCTACTTTGAATTTACTATATGTATAAATCATTCCACTTTGGATGTTTTTCGTCAGTTTCTGACGGATTGACTCTTCATTTAAAAAAAAAGGACCAAAAATACCACCCTCCTGCCATGGTTCTTTTCCTGAACGTCCATCCCCGACCTCCGTCCGCCCCCTCCACGATCAACAGCCCCCTCCCCCTCCCCCCCCCCCCCCCCCCCCCCCCCCACCTTCCACCCCCCCCCCCCCCCCCCCCCCCCCCCCCCCCCCCCCCCCCTCCCCGACCTCGCCCCCTCCCGACCTCCCGCCTCCGCCCCATCCCCGACCTCGCCTCCCTCCCCGAACTCTCCGACCCTCGCCCCCATCCGCCCCTCCCCACCTCCCCACCTGCCCCCTTCCGCCCCCCCCGACCTCGCCCCCTTCCGCCCCCCCCCCCCCCCCCCCCCCCCCTCCCCCAACCTCGCCCACCTCCGCCCCCGCCCCCCGCGCTCCCCTCCGCTGCCGCCCCCTCCCCCGTCCACCAGCAGAGCTGCTGTCCTCGAGCCGTGCACCGCGCCTCGAGTAGTGTGTCGTGCCTTGAGCACAGCAACGGGAGTCTCGAGCATCGTGTCTGCTGCGAGCGCTCTGCCTCCTAGCTGGACAACCACCGCAGCCATGTCGCGTTGTCTAGCTACCGGATCTCACCGTCGATCACTCTTCGCCGACCGGATTTGTTGATATCATCCAGGTCTAGCCGATTGAGTTGCCACCGGCCAACCAGAGCTGTCGTCTTCGACCTCTGGAGCACCGGAGCACCGCTGTCCGGAGTTTGAGCCACCGTATTCGCCTCTGGACGCAGAAGCCTCTTCGACGAGTACCGCAGCCCAGATCTGCCGCGACGTCTCTTCACTCGATGATCTCCAGTCAGATCTGGCCACCGCCAGAGTTACTCCGAGCGCCAGAGACCCCCGCAGACCGTCGACGAACCGATGGTAAGCCTTCTTCACTTCTTCGTCTTCATATGCTTCTTCTTCTTCTCTACTTGATCTTCTCTTTCTTGATTAGCCTAGGTTTAATTGGGGAATGCCTGTGAGAATAGAGGGAAAGAGAGAAAGAATTGAGAAGTTAGGGTTAGCAGCGGCGGCAACGGCAGCAGCAGCAGCAGTGGCGGCGGCGGCAGCCAGCAGCGACGGCGGCGGTGGAGGGGGGGAGGGGGGGGCAGCGGGAGGGAGGAGGGGAGGAGGAAGAGGGACATTTTCGTCTTTTTTCGTCTTTTTTAAGGGTCAAACACGGCTGACCGTCAAAACTGACGAAAAACATCCAAAGTGGGACTACTTATACATATAACAAACAATATGGGATACACCGCACAAATAGGCCATCCAAGTGGGATGCCACTCAAAAATTTTCAAAACTTATTCATATATTTGGTTTATATTATAAAATTTATTTTCAAAAATTAAGAATATCCGGATAAATAATTTTCTTATCATGCATGCAAGATCATTAATGATCCAATACAGAATATGTAGATCAACAATTACGGTGCTTCCTGCCAGAAAATTTCCCAGTTATATCATGTCGCTTCACGACATGACCTTTCCATCCCGATATCCCATCACGAATCCTGAGTCCCTTATATTAGGACCCATGCCTTTTGGATCGGATTTTAAGTTAATTCATTTTGGTACTTTTTTTTTTTTTTTTTTGGGTACATTGAACTTCAAACAATTTGATGTACAGCTAATGAGAACCTTAAACACAACTCAGAGGATTTCATCCGTATCTGAATCCTGGTCCAAAAACCTTACATAGTTTAGCTCTGACCCAAAATCATATGTATTCATGTATACTAATTTTCTTATTCTTTGAAGAATGGGAGAAAAAAAATTAGAAAGTACATTAATAAAAGAGTTAAAAGGGACTACTGGTCAAACTCATCAGTATGCTCCTATTTATTCTTTAAACTGGCACAGCCATCAGCTTGTCAGAGATCAATATACCCAGCCCCCTAAACTTTAATACTTCTCCAAAGATCACAGACTTAACAGAATATTAATACTACTTTCCTGACAACCAAACCTTTTTCCCCCCTCTGCCATTTGCATCCACTAGATAAAACAGACACAAATCCCATCATACAGCCTGTCCATCCTCAAAGTGTTGTAAGAGAGAGAAAGATGCCTCTGTCTACTGTTTACAAATATAAGGCTCAATCCAGAGAATAGATATAGGTGTTGTAATTGTCTAGCCATTCATAGCACTTAGCAATGACAGGAACTAACATCAAATAGATTATATATAGTACAACACCTCAAGTTCCATGGTTAGTGTCATATAGCAGCTAAAAATCCAGCAATGCTTACTACAGTTAGTGCCATCTAACCTAAACTAGAGATAGAAACCCAGCCAGCACAATACAGCAAAGGGTATTTCTACTGTTTTCCTTCTTCCTCTTCTACATATAGATATAGGTCCATTTCATATAACACTATCATCTCCCTTCCCTAGGAATAGAGAGTTTTTAGTTTCTTTGCTGTGTGAATGAAGCCCACAATGACCTGCATCTCATCAAGTTGCTTTTGCAAATGGAAGGGAAAAACAATATTAGCTTATAGAAAACACAGAAATTTGAGAAGAATTAATTTATATCATATACTAATGTGCTACCTGAGATAGGAAATGATGCTGGACATCATGAACTAGTTGTTCCTTGGATGGGTTGGGATTGATGTTCACCTGATTTTTTTTATACATAAGAATGTGATGTCAAATTAGCATATAAGACAAACCAACAGCTCTACATCCTAACAGTTCTCCTTTTAGGTGATCTAGACATGGAAAGGAACTCACAAGATTGAAGTGCTTCCAGTATCTCCATAAGGTGGTGGTCTCAAGTTTTGCCAGATTCACCCTCTGTTAATAAGTTATAATGAGAAAAAGTTAAATTTCTCTCTAAAAGGGATATCAATCCCTAAAACAGATTATTACTGATTGCCCATGAACAATTACAATTGATTTGTAGTTTGTAGTTTGCCGCATTATTTAGACAGTAGATTGGCAAATCAAAAGAAAGGTAGAGCTCCCGTAATGAGGCATGATCTGAAGGTTCAAAACTAAAATTTAATTGTCAATAACTACTTACCGACTGAGACTTGGAAATTTTGGAATGCACATCTCTATAGCTGGTTCGGCTATTTGATTTTGCTGAAGATGCCCACGGCCTAGTATGCCTAACCCTTGGCTTTGTTGGCTTTTGGAACTCTATGCTAGCTGGCCATAAGGGATTTAAATAATGACAAGTGGTCCTCTATTTTATACATTGAATATTAACTATCTAGCATTAAGACAACAATAACTTACAGTAATCAATTTCTTTATCACCCATGTCAGAACTGCTGCAGAAAGAGTTATCACAGTCCATATCATCGTCGTCGTCTTCGTTCCCAGTTGGAGCTTCCAACACGCTCAAAGCATTCCTTTGCAATTTCACCTCAACCCCATTCTTAAGTACCTGGAATCCAACATGACACTTTTTACATCTACAACAATTTAGACAAGTATCTAAAGGCGACAACATCTATTGATATGTGATCTTAGTAATGATTGATTTGACTCTTGGGTTCAATTATTGTAACATCGAATATCATAGATTCATAGTGAAGTTCATAATTCAGCTTTCAGATTGTTGACATCAAATCTTAATGAAATGTGATTGGAGATGCAGAATCCATTCAGTTGAATACAAGATTTTCACAGTAAGTTTCATATTGGCATCAACATCAAATTCAAAAACTCAGCCCAGCACCAAGATAAGATATTAAAACCAATATTTATATATTGTACAAAATAATGATCTATGAAACTAAATTTGTCAAAAGGATTATCTTTTGAAATTTCAAAAAAAAAAAAAAAGATCACAGTATACGTCAACCATATTTTGAAATTCTGAAGCTCAGATAATATACCTGCTTATAATATTGAAACTACATCTTGCCACATTGTACAAGATAACTATCTACATTTCGAAAGTTACCACTATACTCGGCATGTGCATGTCTTGAACTAAATTAAAAAAACAGACAGAGAAGTGAATATCGTCTAAATTTATGAGTCAAGGAATATACACCTATAAACAGGTGGAATGACGAAATAGATTATGAACAACTAAGGATTGGTAAGTGCTTCTTTACCAGCCAATGCCAGCCACCGAGACCAACAGCCTTCTTGACAACACCTTGCAGCCCGACAAGAACAGATTTTGTTCTGTTGTTCCCAGTTACAATCACTTTGGTGTGCCTCGGAAGGACAGATAGTTCCTCGTCACCACTTTCTTCCTGAGAAGCAGAGAGAACTCGAGATGGAGAAAGAACTCGCGATGAGCACAGCTCCGCCTCCATCATTTGCAAAAGAGAACTTTCTAGTATCTAAAGAAAAGAGAGTAATGCTTGAATTATCACGGGATACATAACAATTTCTAAAGACAAATAGGGCGACAACTATAAGAAATAAGAAATACCCTGTAAAATTTCCACCTTTATCCACATAACATCTTTCAAGACAAATTATGTTGAATTGTAAAACGTCCCAAGTTCATATTCTAGTAATTAGCAGTCAAAGCCAAATATCATAAAAATTATTCCATGCAAGGCCCAAGACAAAGAACTTAGCCACGAATATTCGTTATTGCTATTAATGAATTCGAGCTCCAGAAACAATCTATTTGATTGGATTCACTACTATAAACAATTTGGGGTTCAAATTACAACAAAATATTTGAGATTGCACAATTGGTTGATAGATGAGAATGGGCTGATACATCATCAATATTGGGACAGGCCACCCATAAAATACTGTCCAAGTAATCCAAATTAACAAAATAGACAACAACATTTCTGTCACTATTGCATTACAACTGTAGAGCAACAATCCTTGTCTATAAAAAAAACAATATAGACCAGTGAAGAATGCTAAATTCACCTGATTTTGAATCTTTGATATCTGATCTAAGTCCCACCTCAAATCAGGTCCTTCCAAACTTCAACTCTACTGTCCAAAAATAGTAACTTTATCAGAAGATGTTCACTTCTAAATATTTTATGAAAATCAAAATATCAGTTATAAATAGTCATCTATAATCACAGTGAACACCTTCAAAATGGACAACGAACAAAGAAGAAGCAATCAAATAAAAATAGTATTTTAAGCTTGGGCTCTAATCTTCACAATTACATAACTATTTCTTACGATTTCAAAAAGAAATTTTGGTTTATGTCATTTCTGTGAGTTAATAAATAATGAGATTAGTAGCATGCACTTAGTGCAGTTAACTAAAAGTTGAATCTTTAAGATCCAGCTGAAACAGGCAAGCACATTGAACATCTTCAAATGGATAAAGAAACAAGCAATTAACTAAAAGTAGAATCTTTAAACTACAACTGAGCTAAAATCTCCACAGCTACTTTATTCTCTTACGATTTCAAAATTTTAGTTCATATTATCTACATGCTAGAAGACGTTCACATCTAAACATTTTATGAAATCAAAATATCAGTTATAAATAGTGTTCTATAATCACAGTGAGCATATTCAAAATGGACAAAAGCAATTAACTAAAAATAGAATTTGAAGGTACAGCTGGGATCTAATCTTCACAATTACTTAACTATTTCAATAAATTTTGGTTCATATCTTTTCTATGAGTTAATAAATAATGAGATTAGTAGCATGCAGTTAGTGCAGTTAACTAAAGGTAGAATCTTTAAGCTCCAGCTGACACAAGCAATCACATTGAACACCTCCAAATGGAAAAAGAAACAAGCAATTAACTAAAAATAGAATCTTTAAACTACAATTCAGCTCAAATCTCCGCAACTACTTCATTCTCTTCTTACAATTTCAAATTTCAAAATTTTAGTTCTCTATCCTATAATAAATAATGAGATTAGTAGCATTCAACTACTGCAGTTAACTAAAAAAATAGAATCTTTAAGCTGCAGATGAATCAAGCAACCGCAGTGAATATTTCAAACGAATAAAGAAGCAGTCGAGCTCTAATCTCCAAAATTATATACTTCACTACTTCTTGCGCTTTCAAAATTTCAGTTCAAATTGCTTCTAGCATGCAATGAAAAAGGGAAATTTTTTTTGGGAAACTGATAGAAATAGATCATTAGATCCCACAACCATTCGAACATGTATTGGGAAAAAAAAAACACAGATCTCGCTCGAACTTCACCGCGCATTCGAATTTTGAACGAGGAACAATGCGAGGAGGAGGAATTAGAGCTTGAGAAATTGAATTACCAGACGGCATTACTCCGATCTGGCGAGGAAAGAGCGGAATGCGGGGCTTCACGCCATGGGAGAGCCGAATCCGAGCTCCGATCGGAGGAAAGTTAATGGATCTGGGAGGAATTGGGGGAGAAATTTCTCTCTTTTTTTTTTAGGGTTTGGAGAATTTTTGGAGGGGGTGGGGGTTTTTGAAGAGAATTTGAGAGAGAAGGGTGGGGGGGGGGGGGGGGGGGGGGGGGGGGCGGGGTTGCGCACGCTAAATGCTCCCCAACTGCCAAGTAAGAAGAAAGCATAGGTGATTCCACCGTAAAAAAATAATAATAACGTACGCCGAAGCCTCGGCTAGGTCGACCCGGCTTGAATCGGCTTGTTGGTGGATTTCCGGTATTACCCTTGGACCAGATTCCAAATCAAAAATAATAATTTGGATTTTTAATGATTAGTAAAAGGTGCTGCTATTAGTCCTCCTAAAATATCATTTGACACTCCTCTTTAATTTTCTAACATTCAAATTCCAAATCTACCCCTATGCATGTACAAATTAATGTTATATTTAATGCATGGATAGGTTTGTAATTTGAATGTTAAAAAAATAAAATAGAAATGCCGAATGATATTTTAGGAGTGCTAATAGCAGCACCCTTAGTAAAATAATTTAAATAGTTATTTGTTCGAGGAAATTTTTTTTTAAATGGTTATAACATAGTGTTGGATTATATTTCGCTTTCGGTTGAGCGCTCAAAGGGGAGGACAATTGTGTTGGTAATTTAGTCATACATCGATTAGGAGGTGCGATCATAATGTGTAGATAATTAAAAGAGAATTTTTGACTTGCCCCCCACTTTGTTTACCCAAATTAAGGGTGCACCCCACTGTTTTGCATTAATGTACATCACCCCCACATTGGACGGATTCCGTCAAAAATATTTTTTTTGGGACCAAAATGCTCTCGTCTTCTTCCTCCCTCTTTCCTCTAACCCCCCCTCCCTACCCCCCCACCCCCCCGTGCGGCCACCTCCGTCGCTTACCGCCTCCGCTCCCCGCCCTCCCTGCCTCCCCCCCCTCCCCGCCTCCGCTCCTCCCCTCCGCCACCGCCACTGCCTGCCTCTGCGCCTCCGCTCCCCTCCTCCGCCACCGCCCTCTCCCCCCCCTCCCCGCCTCGCTCCCCCCCCCCCTCCGCCACCGCCCCCTCCCTCCGCCTCCCTCCGCTCCCCCTCCCCTCCCCGCACCCGCAGCAGCAGCCGCGGCGGGCAGCGGGTGGCAGCAGCGGCGGCGGCGGCGGCGGCGGCAGCTAGCAGCAGCGACAAGCGGCGGAGGCGACGGTGCGGGGGCGGTGGCCGTGGGGGTGCGGTGGCCGCCGGAGGGGAAGGAAAGAGGAAGAAGAAAATAGGAAGGGCATTTTGGTCCAAAATTTGTGGTCAAAACGTTTGACCGTTAATTTTTGACGGAATCCGTCAAATGTGGGGGGTTATGTACATTAATGCAAAACAGTGGGGTGCACTCTTAATTTGGGTAAACAAAGTGGGGGCAAGTCAAAAATTTTCTAATTAAAATTGGTTCAGACCTTACATGATAAATTTTTTTTAAGACATATAGGTCCAATTAAATATCACACCTTAAGAGACAACTTCGATTCGAATCACACCACGTTCCTAACACAGAATTTCTAAAAACCTTAGGGGTAATATGTGTCGCTCCTATTAAAAAAATAAAACGAACCTAGCGGTTATATATGTACAAATAATCCAAAATGGGGTTGGGTGACATGATAAGGTCACATATATGTAACTTGGACAAGTTTGGTCTCGTCTAAAAATTATCTAGAGTGTGCTGAAATCGTAATTGAAGATGAACTTATGGACCTTATATATATATATATATATATATATATATATATATATATATATATATATATATATATATATATATATATATATATAAGTGTGCTGAAATCGTAATTGAAGATGAATATATATATATATATAGGGAGCGGATCGGGAGCCCCGCCGAAGTCCCGCCCCCCCCCTTAGCCGTTGGATCGCGCGGGCGGACGCGGGCCCCACGCGATCCGACGGTGCAGGGGGGGGCGGGACTTCGACGGGGCTCCGCGGACGGGACCTTTGATCCGCTTCCATCCATATATATATATATATATATATATATATATATATATATATATATATATAGCAAATGATCTCTAGTCTAGTGGTTAAGAGAGATGCATGCGGTCCAAATGGTCAGGAGTTCGAATCCCAGTGGAAACAATTCCAAAAACAATTTACCTGATTCCAAATATATTATATATATATATATATAAATTAAAAAAATTCTATAGAATTTATAAAACAACAATTATAAAAACAACCATAATATTTTATTAATGATACCGTCAATTTGCCAACTAGTTACTACTTATACAGAAATCTATTTTGTACATAATTTTAAAATTCAACAAATATGTGTATAAAAATTATAATTTAACACGATTCAAATTTTAGGTCCGAACTATTAAACAATATACATAGTCCTTATCTCTTTCTACTTCTTATTGGTTGTTAAGCATTACTGGAAAAAAAAAATCAAGTGGACCAAAAAAGTAAACTAATTGTAACCGGAAAAAAAAAATGTAAATTTATGAAAAGAAAAAAAATAAAGGAAAAAATAACCAGATTTAGTGATAATAGTTTACCACCACCGACATTCAAATTAGAATAGGAGCGCGTATGCAATTGATAAACTTTTTTCGGTAGAATGTAGTGCGTATCTTTAGAACATAGTGCGTATCTTTAGAACATCGAGCAGTGTGCGCCATTTATACTTGATTGTCCTAACTGTTCATTAGCTTGTCATTAGATTGCGGACATGTCTCCTTGATGGAGTAATATACAGTGTTTTAAAAACTGGACCGGTGGTTGACCCGGCCAAGACACTCGATCGAATCAAATTGGTTCAACCAGTTGGTTCAACCACTAGGTTAATCTAAGTGATCCAACAATCTCTTATGGACATTAATTTTTTTTACAAAAATACTAATTTTTAAAAAATACCGGGTCAATACTGAACCGGACCGAAAAAACAACCGGTTCACGAGTGAGCAGATTGAACCGACCGGTCTAGTTTGGTTTTTAAAACACTGGTCGTATAGTTGTGAGCAAAGAATTTTTTTATCGTCGTGTAACCAGGGGCGGACCCATGTAGAGTCCAGTGGGGAGCAGTGCCCCACTGAAATATTAAAGTTTTTTCTTAATCGACAGCACTGCTACACTCAGCAAGTATGTTACGGACGCATTCGGGCCTGAGGCATGTGGTGGACGGTGCCTCCCACTGTAATAAAAAAATACCTGCCATCGTCGGAGAAGGTGTCAGGGGAGTGGAGGAGGAGCTACTGCTGAAGGAGATCACCGAAGGTAAACTTCAAAATCAAATTAGATTAAAAAAAAAGTAGTCATTTTTTTTTGGTTGTTTGGAGTGGTTTGTATGTTCAATTTTTAATTATGTACTTTGTTTCTATATGTTCAATTTTTTGGGAATGTTGTCTCCGAATCTCTTATGATTATGCTTCCAGTAAAATTTTATTCTGGATCCTCCACTGTGTGTAACTGTATATCGATTGAGTTGTTATGGCGAGAGAAAACAAATAAATATACCACTAGGGGTGAGCGTCGGTATAATCGGTCGGTATTTGGTCGATTTTTTTGGTATTTTTTAAAATCGGTATTTGAAAAATCAATACCAATATCGTACCATTTAGAATCGATTTTTTCGGTTTCGGTTTAAATCGGTATTCGGTCGGTTTTTGTTCGGTATCGGTATTTTACCAATTAATATTTGATCAATTAACACACTTAATATTGTAGAACCTCTTAACTTATAATATATACTAGTATATCACCCGTGCGATGCACGGTTTGTATATTTAAAATTATTTTAAAGCGCAAAATAAATAAGTTAATGTTCTTCACATTTATTTAACATTTGAAATTAAAACAAAAGTTAGAATAAACTCAATTTTGAAATACATGTAAGATAACATTACATTAATATGATTATTTAATAATTAAATTTTAGCAACGTAATTATCATTAGTACTATGTATGTAATTCACAAAATATCTTGGACCAACATATATTAATATGTTGTTGAACGAATTATAATAATATATACCTCAATGTAAATAAAATAAAACGATAAAGTCTATTTTGATGACATAAAAGATAACATTTCACTTACTTCTACAAATTTTGAAATACTTCCTTATACACAACATTTGTTGTTGAATTACATTGATCTCCATCTTGGCTGCATATTAAAATCTTCAATCATTTCTTACTTGTTACCCTTGAAACCGCAACATATAACTGTCCGTGACTAAAAACGGGATTCTTCAAGAAAAGTCCAACATGAGAAAGTGATTGACCTTGACTTTTGTTTATTGTCATTGCATAATAAACAATCAATGGATATTGTCTTCTTTGAAATTTGAAAGGCAATCTTGGATCAGAAGGTGTCAGTGACATTCTTGGAATCAAAACTTTATTACCAGCATTGTCTCCACAAAGAATCTTTGCTTCAAGAACACGATTGCCTAATTTTGTAATCAGCAATCTAGTACCATTACATAGGCCAGCTGAATGATCTATATTTCTTAATAACATTACTGGGGTACCAACTTTCAATTTTAACTCGTGATTCGGTACACCTGAACATTTAATACTATTCAAGAACTCTGGAGTGTGAACATCTGATAATAAGTCAACATTGGCATCTGACTTGGATGGACTATCAGAACTTAAATATGTGCTTGCGTTACCAGAATTCAGTGCGATCATGTACTCATTTACAGACTCGACAACATCAAGAGTTGGCGCTAATATAGCTCTATCCTTCAAAAAATCTGGATCGATGACGAAATTCGCAAATGAAGGATATGTGCTCTCAACAATTGTTTGCAGTGGATCATTTGCATTACTAAGTAAAATATCACTTGGAATATCGATACTTGCACAACCATCATTATGCCCTCCAAGTGTTCCATCTCCTATACTTGCAATCCATTCAGAAAACCGTTTGAGCTCTTCACTTTCAGATGTTATGCTACAACCATGAAGTCTCATGTTTTTTGTCAACCTCAAAACTTTGCAGTTTTGCTAAATATAAGAAGAATTTATAGTTGCATGAACTATATCTTGTCTACTACCTTTCGGAATTACAGGCAATATTTGTCGAAAATCTCCTTCGAAGACAATTGTTTTTCCTCCAAATGGTGTCTCAGAACTTAGTGGATTGCTAAACTGCATTATATCTCTAAGCGATCTATCCAACGCTTCAAAGCAATATCGATGCATCATCGGCGCTTCATCCCAAATTATAAGTTTGCACCTAACAATTAGGTCTGCAAGTTGACTTCCTTGTTTGATATTGCATGTTGAATCCTCATTTACATTTATTGGAATAGCAAATCTTGAATGAGCTGTTCTTCCACCAGGCAACAGAAGTGATGCTATCCCACTTGAAGCCACATTTAGAACTATTTTTCTCTTAGATCTCAAGCATGCAGATAATATTTTCCAAATGAACGTTTTTCCAGTACCGCCATATCCATATAAAAAGAAACACCACCATTTGTAGAATTAACAGCATCCATTATTATGTCGTAAACATGTTGTTGTTCATCATTCAAGCAAGCAAGTAGGTGTACGTGTTCTTCTGCTAGAGCCGCTCTATCATAATTTAATTCATCATGCACCAATCTATTTGTAGTATTTGATAAGGAGTCCATGTTTGGAAATGGCATTGATGGAAATTCTCGCAAACTTCTACCACAATTTCTCAATAACTTTTCAATCTCAACCAAAGCGTAATTCTTAATGTCATCCTCACTCATAAGCAAATCTAGAATTAAAGAGAAAGAATATGTTGTAATTAATTATAAAGCTATATTAACGATCAAATAATATGCAAAACACAAATTAAACTTAAAAATAGAAAATAAAATATTTTACCTTGGTCGTGCAAAGTAATTCGTTGATTATATAAAACATCATCTGATAAGTATGTCCAACACTTGTTCCAAAGTAATTCAGGCCGACTTATAGAGCCAGATGACAACAATGTCACAAATAAATTTCTCAAAGAATATGCAGATGCCCAATAACTTGCCTCAATAATACCATCGATATACTCATCATCATCCTCCAATAAACCTAAGACATAGGAAGCTTCACGATATGACTCGTAATGAATACCATTGACTTTCTTAATATCATCATAGCATTTAGGTCCACGGACGATATTGAGAAGACATCTTAAATGGTACATCTCACCGCAACCAGGTGGAACATAAAAAATTCGACCTAATGAGAAACATTTTTTTCTCGGAGTCCACTCTCTAGTCTTCTGTTTCCAAACAAATTTTTGTGGAAATTCTGCATATGTGAGATTTTTTGCCTCTGGATATCGCTTGTTCGCTTCAAACCAAGCTAAGAACATGCTTTCATTCACACTGGCACGATCAATAATGGTATCAATAGCATCTGCGTCTGAGAAAATAATAGGCTGCTCGTCGGGTAAGTGAAAGCTAAGTCGCTCAACAGGAGGATTCTTATATTGGATCTCAAAACCAAACAATCTCCATGCTGCCTCACAAGCAGAAATGTATCTACAATCGTAATACATGTTAATTTCATCTATTGGTTTTTTGGTTTCCTCATCGTCCGTAGTTCTATAGAAGGATGCAGTTACACGATCATGCCCTTTATTCACATACTTGAACAAATATTTTATAGATCGAGACTGATTGCACCATTCAACATTCATATGACCACCATACTTCAACAATAGATAACGATTATGAGGCACTACAAATCGATTATCTAGTTCAACGCCATTCTTTAAAACCGTTCTTCCATCATCTCTGCGTCTATATACTGGATATCCGTCTTCATCAACCAAAGTATTTTCAACAAATTTTTTGGGAAAATGCTTTGAGCAACGACCATCTGACATACATGGTGAATTCTTTCTTGCAACACCACAAGGTCCATGTATCATAAAATCTCGCACTGCATTGTAATAGATAGGATCTAATTTTTGATCAGGAATTTCTGCTGAGATTATATGATCTATATATTTACCCGATGGAAACTTATCTTCTTTCGCTAGGAACAATAAAATATGAGCATGCGGCAACCCACGTTTTTGAAATTCAACCGTATATATAACTGAAAAACAATAGAAAAAAATTAATATTAAATCTATTAATAAAACACATGATTAAGTACAAAAAATATAGCAAAATTATTACCATCTCTAACTGTTCCAAATATTTTATTATGTTTCGGATCTTTGATCAGCCCATCCAATTTCACCTTGAAAACCCTACATAATATATCTGGTCGATCTTCAGGATGAAGACCTTTTTTTTCAACATATCGAAGTATTTCAGGCCATTTGGGGTTGCATGTAAATGTTATAAACAAATTCGGGTAACCAACCCATCTGCATATTGCCATTGCATCTTGGTAATTTTGAATCATGTACCGGGCACCTCCTGTAAAAGAAGATGGTAGAATGACTCTTTTTCCTTGAGTAGTCGGATCTGTTTCACCTCGTAATAATGCATCTGTAAGACCTTTATACATCTCACACCGTAATTGTTTCTGATGCGTTCGAATAAATTTTAATCTTGCAGATTCAACCATTGTATAAGCATCAACCAAAAATTGTTGCATAAGTCTTTTAGTAGCAAATATGATAGAAGGCTCATTATCCCTTTCATGCAGTCTATAAGCAAACCATTCTCTAGTACTTACTCTCCTTCTTCCACCATTACCTCTATTTGTTGATTCAGATAATTGAATGTCTTCTCTATAACCATCTTCACCGTAGGGAAAGATCAAGGGGTATTGTAATGCTAAATAAGAAGCATGTAACTCATTTATTCGTTGTAGGTTTCCAGCTTGTGTTTCAACCATAATATCTCTATCACCTAAGCATTCATCAAGATCTCCAACTATCAAAGCAGCAACTTCAGAAACTGTAGGTAAATTATACTGTCGTCCATCTCCATGTCTCCTTCCTATCAATTTCAATCGGACGCTTGAATTACCTCCTTCACATATTTTTTCGCGAGCCATTCTAAAAGACTTCACTAATACATTATTTTGATCCAACATATCCTTCAACTCACGTACAATTTTTGCATGCAAATTATTAATATTACCGTTCTTCCTGAAAATAATGTAAAAAAATATAAGATAACTGAATATATTAATAATCAATGATCAATATACAATTGTACATATCTGGGAAAAATATTCGATAAATACCTAACAGCTTTCATTCTGTTTTGAATTTCATTTTCTGTATCATAAATATATAGCTGTGCAAATTTTGGACTTGAACCTTAACGGGTAGTAAACTTCCTAATAGATGGTAGTTTTGTCCATGCATTCTAAAAATTGGTGGAGAATTTCCTTGTTTTGGTTCCGGATCAACCTTGCCTCCCATTGAAGTGAATGAGAACATGCTGTTATATGATCTTATATTTTCTAGAAAATGTTTGCTCTTATCACTCACACCATATAATAGATCATTTAAAACTTTAGGCGGGCTCTTCATTGGTGAAATTTGAATCTTTCCTTGCATACAACATAAAGAGTACGTCGGATTTTTGCATTTGTAGGAAGACTGCACTCTCTCGTCATACCAAAAGTGTGCACCACAAAAGTTACATTTATAAGTTGGATCGCCAATATCCCAATAATCTGTTAATAAAAAATGCCAATAAAATATAAATAAATTACAAAATCCATAAACTAAACTAATAAGTACACACATAAACACACAATCTTTTATAAACTAATACCAATTTTAGGATTTGCATGTCCATGATCAAATTTACAATCTCCATTTGTCAATTTAACAACAACTGCAACAGAAAAAAGAATTATTACGCATTCGATCTATCATACAAAAACTGAAACTAATTTCCTTTTAAGAAAAATTGAAATAAATCACAAAATTTAAATACTTGAATTTAAAAAAAAAATTAGGCTTACAACATACTTGAAGACTCCTCATCTGCAGTTAAATCAATTGTTGTTAAATCACTATTTTGCTGCAAATTTGAGGTTGTATATTTCTTGCAATATAGTGAACTTTGGTTCATTGAAGTAGATAAATCAACTGCTTCACTTGATCCACACACTGCATAATATTAAATGAAATTCAAAACTTTGCAAAAATAAAATATATAAGTATGTATGTATAATTTAATAATAAATATCAACCATACCATTCGTTATTTCGCTAAAAGGATATGTAGAAGTATGACACACATTATTAAACAATACGCTGCTAGAATACAGCTGTTTGCCATATGGATTTAAATCTTCTGCAAAAAATTAAGAAAAAACTTAGAAAAGTAATAACAATACAATAATAATATATAACATTTTTATTTATAAAAATAGTAAATTAGGCTCTAATAGATTATCGTAACACATTTTTTAGTATATATATTCGTTTTAGGTTTGGGAAAAAAAAAACTCACTCGAATGACCATCATCATTAGTTTGTAAAATCACTCTCGATGGATCAGAGTGTAGTTTTGTAAATCTCTTCGTCGAGTAGTCAAATGATCTTTTCTTCTGAGAAACAATTAAATCCGCAGGCTCACTTGACCCACATACTGCATACAAAATCAACATATATATGTATGTACATATATATTGTTAGATAGATATGTAAAAATCATTAACCATTAAATACTTTGTGAAAAAAAAATCATAACTTACCATTCGTGATGTCACCGAAAGGAGATCTAGATGATGGACAACTGGTCATGTTCGAATCGTTCCCACAAATTACGTCCGATTGAAATTTTTTCTGGCTTGATGGAGGCGTAAATTTACCTAAGTCCTCATCTATATTTTTAACAAAAAATAAAGAATAATTAAGTAAAATTTTAACAAAATTTAAACGTAAATTATGTATGTCATAAATTTTTAACAAAATTTAAACGTAAATTTAACAAAATTTTAACAAAATTTAAACGTAAATTTTAAAATTGTGTATGTTATATATATATATATATATATATATATATATATATATATATATATATATATATATATATATATATATATAAGTTTTTATATTAATATTTTTAATCTTCCATAAATTGTGGTTTTGGGGAGACAAAAAAAAGTTGTTGAAACGGTGCTTTGGACTGTGGTTTCGGGAAACCAAAAAAATTGCTGAAACCGTGGTTTTAGCCCACAGTTTTTTAGACCATGGTTTTAATAGCCCACGGTTTTACCAACCGACGGTATTCCCAAGACCTCAGCATTGAATGGTAAAAGAATCACTTCATTTTTCTTCTTTTTCTCTCTCCATTCTTCCGTTTCATCTTCCCGTGCACTTGTGTATACATTTGGTTTTCTTGGGTTTAAATTCTTTTTTTTCTCTTAAAATCTATTTTTCGTCCGGCTTCTCTTCTTTTAATCTCTTAATTCTTTTTTTTTGCTTTAATCTTCCTCCTTCCATCCGTATGCTGCATCGCACGGGTCATAAAATCTACTTGTGTTTTTTTTTTTTTTTTGATTATAAGCATGGAAATGGAATTTAAATGTTTATTTTTCGTCCGGCTTGAGAATTTTTTGTTCTGGAATTATTTATTTTGCCAATTTATTAGGTTTTCGTCCAGTTTTCATTGTTCCCTCTTTAATCCATAAGTTGTGGTTGTTATAGATCTTGGATGTTATAGATCTTGGATATATTGAAAGTTTTGTGGATTTCGAATATTTTTTGCGGTTGCGAACGGATTTATGTAATAAAAAAAAATTTTGTAGTGTTTTTAAACCGTATGTTGACAGTTTTTTTCATTAAAGAATTTAAATTTATTTTTACAGTTTAAATCCAACAATTTATATTTCATGTTTTTTCTTATAAATTCATGACCCAGAAAGATAGATTAAAGTAATCAGAATTTAATATATATATACATATATATATATATATATATATATATATATATATATATATATATATATATATATAAATTTATATATATATAAATTTTTTTATATTAATATTTTTTTTTCTTCCATAAATGGTGGTTTTGGGGAGACCAAAAAAATTGCTGAAACGGTGGTTTTGGACTGTGATTTTGGGGAGACACAAAAAAATTACTGAAACCGTGGTTTCAGCCCACATATTTTTAAGACCATGGTTTTAGTAGCCGATGGTTTAACCAACCGATGGTATTAGGGAGACCTCAGCATTGAATGGTAAAAGAATCACTTCATTTTTTTTCTTCTCCTATTTCCATTCGTATGTTTCATCTTCCACAAATTTGTGTTACGTTTGGTTTTTCTTTGGTTTGTAATTTATTAATTATTTTTTCATTTAATCTTTCTCTTTCAATCCGTATGCTACATCTCTTTAGTAAAGACTACTTGTCGTTTTTTTTTTGTAAGCACGGGAAATGGAGTTTAAATGTTTCTTTTTCAACGGAAGCCAAGAATTTTTTTTGTTCTGGATCTAACGATTTAGGCCAATTTGTGAGGTTTTTGTCAAATTTTTATTGTTCTCTCCTTAATCAATAAATTTTGTATTTTATAGATCTTGGATATATTGAAAGTTTTACATATTTCAACCATTTTTTTTTTCTTTTTTACAATACATGCAACAACATGTTCGGGTCTTCTGTTTTTTATTTGTCTTGTTTTCGAACAGGATGCTGAGAAATTCTTTTATTTTATTTTTTTGAACGATTTTTTTTGAGCCTCATACGGTTTTAGGAAACTGTGGTTTTGGGGAGACCCAAATAATTTCGGAATGGTTTTAGCCCACAGATTTTGAAGAACATGGTTTTAGTAGCCCACGGTTTTACTAAACCATGGTATTGGGAGCATTGAATGGTATAGAATCACTTCATTTCTTGTTTCCTATTCCTGTTTTTTCCATTCGTACGTTTCATCTTTCACAAATATGAGTTATATTTGTTTTATATTCCTGTTTTTCCTTTCCTTTTTTTTTTTAGTTTTTCTTTTTCATTTTTTAATGTTTCCTTTTTCGGTTCTTTCCGTTATTGGGGCAGGAAACTGATTCTGTTATAAAGATATATACATTAAATTTATTATTGATTAATATTTACAGGTATTTGTTGCCTTCTATGAGTCAATGGACTACTTCGAGATGGTCAGCTACTAATTGAAGGTATAAATCTACTCTTGTACTCAATATCAGGTAAATAAATTTAAATATAGTCTTATGCTGAATATTTTTAGAATAATGTTGGTACAGTGTTCTAAATACAACACGTTATTTATGTTGGTACAGTATTTTTATAACTAATATCATTATAAATTTGAATATAGTCTTGTAAAATAATGTTGGTACACTATTTTTAGGACCAACACGTTATTTATGTCTGTTAAATGGTAATTTTCAGCTAAATAAGTTAGAAAAGTTATCTGATGTTGAAAATGTATATTATTGATAAAATTATTCTGCACTATTAGAAGTAATTGAAATTAAAATAACAATTGAAGCATAACAACAGAAATTAGATGGAACTATTACCTCCTTTATCGTTTGTAAGTTTCGGACGCTTGTTAAGTGTTGTACTCATTGTCAGCTTCTTCATTCTCAATTTCTTCCTTTGTAAGAGTTCCTTCCTTGTTATATTTCTGTTGTGATTTGAAGTGACAAAATTGAAACACCATTCTTGAATGTGTAAGTCCAATATATAGACATACAATTAATGATTAATTTTGTATTGGGAGGAGGGAAAACAGGAATGCCAACAGTTTTTGCTGTTATCCACACATCATTAGAGGTGTATGAATTTGTCTATGCATCGTTTTTCGTATAATTAGGCCAATATATGTAGGCTGTCAATTCATCATTAGTTTGTATTGGGAAGACAAAAACAATCTTTTAAAATAAATATTCTGATATTTGGTTTTTCCAATGTATACATACATGTTTTAAACATAAAGCATTTTTTTTTTAATGTTCCAATATATGTAGGCTGTCAATTCATCATTAGTTTGTATTGGGAAGACAAAAGCAATCTTTTAAAATAAATATTCTGATATTTGGTTTTTCCAATGTATACATACATGTTTTAAACATAAAGCATTTTTTTTAATGTTCAAATGATGTGTGAACAACTATTTTTCTAGATTTCAAAAAAACAGTTGTATTTAGAACAATATTTAATATAAACATTATAAAACTCAGTTGTCTGATCTGTAATGTTACAATAATCAATATGTTTTAAATTGTATTATTTAGTTGTGTTTAGAACAATATTTAAATTGTATTATTTAGTACAATGTCTGATCTGTATTATTTAGTTGTCTGATCTGTAATGTTACAATAATCAATATGTTTTAAATTGAATTATTTAGTAATGTTTAGAACAATATTTAAATTGTATAATTTAGTACAATGTCTGATCTGTATTATTTAGTTGTCTGATCTGTAATGATACAATAATCAATATGTTTTAAATTGTATTATTTAGTTGTGTTTAGAACAATATTTAAATTGTATTATTTAGTACAATGTCTGATCTGTATTATTTAGTTGTCTGATTTGTAATGTTACAATAATCAATATGTTTTAAATTGTATTATTTACAATAATCAATATTTCCAAATTATGACTTTTGAATTTTAATGATAATATTATGAACCTATATTTTGGTTGTTAAACATCAAAATTTGATGTACGGCATTTAATGACATTCGAAGGGTGATAATGTATATGTTGTATGCACTGCCCTTTTTTCATACAATTGGATTTGAAGAAAAATAATTTATATGTTTGCATGTAGTTTGCTGCTTTAATATACCATCTTAATTGTATGTATAATCAACATTTTATGATGTACCAAATGTCATTCCTTATTTGTAGTCATGTTTCCCTGTTTTCTATACACATTGCAATGGTCATATTTTCTTAAAACCTGAGTTTGTATACTCCCTAGTACTCAGAAATGAACTGGTTGTGCATTAGATAATGTGAATCATTGATTTCATTTACATTCCACTGTTTCAAGATTCGTAGGATACTCAATCCAGTACATAAATTATTTTTTAGATCCCCAAAACTGGGATTACAATTTCGTTAATAATAACAATCATTTGTTTGCTGCTTTAAACCATCATCTTATTTGTATTATTAATCAACTGTTTAAGAATGAAAATGTCATTATCTATTTTTCTTAATATTGACAATCTTGAACTTATTTGTAATTATGTTTCCTTGTTTTTACTAAATTAGATTATCTAATAGAAGCAAAAAAGGATTATATAATCTCTCTTCAACTAAATCTTCATGACAATTTTTAACACAAATGAAAATAACATTGAGAATAACATAAGTTGAAGCAACACAAAATGTTCTTTTAAGAACTGGCACAAAATGTTCAGCACCAATGAGAATAACAAAAGTCGAATAACATAAGTTCAAGCTCACACAAAATATTCAAAAACGTCAATTCCTCATTACAAAGAGTTTCTTTTAAGCTGAATGATATTAAAAGCAATAATGATCAAACTAAGGTAATCTTCATTCCTTCTCTTTCTTTATTTCAATCTTCATCTTCTTTGATCCTGCTGTTGTTGAGTATGCATCAACCAACGACATCTTCAAGCGGGAATCTTCAGGAGTTTCCATAGACTCATTTTCTTGTGAATATTTAACATTTGGTGTTGAAATCATCTCTCCACACGATCCAATCTATTCAAAATAGTTCAAAATTTATAATTATTTGTATTGTAAATGAAAACAAAAATGACTAATTAAAGGAAAACTTGTTTACCATTTCGAAATCATTATCCTCCTTCAACAAATTTGAAAAGATATCAGATTCCTGTAACCAAATAATTTTAAACAGAATATTTTAAATATAAATTAAAGTAAATTCAAACAACCAAGATGTTAACACATACCTGACTATCTTTAAATTGTTCAGAATATAGTGAAATTAGTCCTTCATCGGTAGTCAACTTTAATACCGTAAATGATCCAGTATAATTACGTACTTGTTCAGATCGTACTTGAATTTTGAAGAAAATTCTCAAGCCAACTAAATTTTGTATTTCCTCTGGAACTTTGTTATCATTTTCTGATTCCTACAAATTTAAAAAAGACAAATTTAGGTATAGTCAATAAATTCCCAAATATGTTTAGAGCTTATTTGCAAACGTACCTCTGTCATCTTCTTTTTTAAGTCCAAAGCTTTTTTTCCAATAAGCTGAACGCATTCCTTGTCCCATAATAGTAAATCAATTTCTCCGGTAGTGTCAATGACACGAACATTAATTTTGTACCTGTCACATAAAATTGTATTTAGGTTTCTAGTAGAATAGTAGTTGAATTTAGTTCTCAAGTAGTATAGTAATTGGCTTTTAAAAGATTGTAGGTTATTACCTGATGTTAACATCTTGTTCAAATTTGTCACACCTGTCACAGTAAAATAAATCGCCGCATTTATATAGTTTTTTTGGACATTTGTTACACGATAAATACCACCAAGCATTCTTTAATACAACTTCAACAATTTCAGCATAAACCCAAAAGCTTCCAATCTGATAATCAATAATAAAAAATCTAGATTAATATTATAATAAAGGTAAAAGATGTAATAAAATATAATTATCAAATGTAAATGAAAGAAATATATACCTCATGGTTATCTTTCAATTTATCAATGGTCCGAACTACAGCATGGCCACTTGATAATTCATTTTCAACCAAATTTGTAGAAGTAAGGGAAACTGTACTTATAGTGATTGATTCACTACTTTCCTCAACAATCCTTCATGAAGTGGACAAATATTCATTAATTTAATTCTGAGTACTAATGTAAACTATAATAAAGCAAAAAAATAAATTTTATTATCACAATGATTTAGTTACCTTGCTTTAAAATTTTCAATATCTGGAATGTCAACATCAAAAATCAACCTTGAAACATAGAAGGTGTTGGATGCTGTAACTTGTCCTATTCGAAAAACAATGCAATTTAAACTTGTATTAAACAATTTTATAAATTTGGAAATGAAGAATGAAAATAAAATTATATTGCAAAAAAATTAAATTATACCACGGTTTATTACCTCTATATAATTTCGTACGAAACATCTGTAAAATTACTACAACATGTTCATTTCTGCCATTGTTAACGTAAGAAACCATATTATCCACCAAATTACCCCACAAAGTACATGGCAGACGATGTTTCCTACAAATACAAATGAATTTAATTTTTTTGTTAATTATATAGATAATGTTAAAAAAAGAATATTAAAAAAATTAAATTATTACTCATTGTCCTCGAGAGTAATATCCATAAGTCGTGTTGGTCCATCTTTCAAATCCCTTTGTTGGGGAGGATCTAATGAAACAACTCGTCCAATAATATCTGAAATTGATGGTATTTACAAATAACATTAAATTTGATGAAAAAAAATTATTTCATATTTGTAATAATTTCTAAAATTTAACAATGTATTTACCAATAAGTTTGTTATCAACCAAAGATTCTTCACTTGTAAGATCAGAAAACTTTTGAAAACTAAAAACAAAGGAAGGAAACTTATCGTCAAATATTTCAACAACTTTCGTTTTTGCCAAGAATAATATCTTGTATTTATTTGCGGTTGTTTTGTATTTCATGTTGTTATTTGTAACAACAAAACAACGAACAACATAGACTCTTCTCTCATTCAGCAAAGGTTGAAAGTTGGCGATTAAGTCTTTCTTAATACTTGCATGAATTCGATCTCCCTGCAAAGGAAAAAACTTTAATTAGTACAAAAATATTTATGCTTATAATTTATCCAAGTATGCAGCTAAGTTTATTATCATTGAAATACTGTAAATATTTTTAATTATGGCTTATTGGTATTATTATTTATTATTCAAGATATTATGTGAATAAATTTGTTCATTTGATTCTGTTAATTTTTATTACATGTTGGTAAGTTATCATCATCATATTTTTCAATTTATTTCTAAGTTGTATGTACATTTATGGATATATTTATATATGAATGTTGTTTTAAAATTTAATTTTATTTTCATCTTTATTTTCAGTTGATACAAATGAAGGTTAAGGAGTTTACTGTAAGCTACATCCTACAATTATCTACATTCGGCTATTGTCAAAACCATTGGCGTGGCATTCGTTGCAGCCATTGGCCATTGGCAATGTGTTCGTGTGATCTGATGTTGTAAAAGATGCTGACTTTTTATGGTATTTGTGTTTTTTTTGTCGGAATCCAAAACAATGTGTTTTATCATTTAACACATTTCGTTCGATTATCGCTAAAACCATTGGCGTGGCATTCATTGCAGCCATTGGTTTATCGACAATGATGATTTGACATCCAATGGCGAGGTATTGATTGCAGCCATTGGATGGTTATCCTAAATCTGAGTCTACAGCAGTTTTTACATTATTATACATCAATAGAGAAATAGAAGAATATATAAAAATTTGGGGAACATAAAACGTACGAATGGAAAGAGGAGAAGAAAAAAATGAAGTGATTCTATACCATTCAATGCTGAGGTCTCTCCCAATACCATCGCTTGGTAAAAACGTGGGCTACTAAAAACATGGTCTACAAAATCAGTGGGCTAAAACCACCGTTTCAGCAATTTTTGGGATCTCCCCAAAACCACAGTTTCCTAAACACGTTAGATGCTAATGGTTGATATTAAAATTTAACAGATTCAACGAACATGTAAAAAAAAAAATATACGGTGTGCGTGTATAAGCGTAGTTTTGTTTCCCTGATTTGTTACAGTTTTAAATGGCATGAGATGATACAATATTCTGATAATGGGTTCTTTAGAAATTATATAATTGTTATTTCGTATTTTATTGATGAGTTCCACTGAACACATGTCACTTATTTTCCTAATTATATTTGTATAACAAACTGTCAATATAATTAATGATTAAACAATAATGTTTCAGTTTTCCCAAACCATAATCACTACTAAATCTGATAATAATTTTGTATATTGTGTCTTGATCTGTCCAATGGTTAACTGTAAACTTTGAGTTCTTGGGTCTGTCAAAACATAATCAGATTTCCTTTACTCTATGAAACCCTGACTTGAATGTTTATATTATGAAACATATTGAAAGTGTATATTGTTTTCAGATTTCATTACCACTATTATATTTGATATAAATTGATGTATATTGTGTCTTGATCTGTCCTACAGGAGCAATGGTTCATGTTAGATAGGCTTTGTATGATAGATTATGTTTTTGGTTCATTAATGATAATTTGTCATGAGGAATGAGACTGTTTTGGTAGACTCAGATACATTCACTTCTGTTTTTAACATTTTGTAATCTGACATTCGATTTTCATTACTCCTTGTCAACCCATAGCTGGGGAAAAATGAATGTTTAATTCATAGTTAAATGTCAATTTTGATTTCTTGGGTTTGTCAAAACAGAATTTGATTTCCTTTACTCTATTTTGTTTTCAGAGTTGGACGGATTGTTGATTCACTGTCTCTTTAATATCAACACACGCCCAGTAAATTGGTTTTCCTTCCATCCAAAAAAACTGAGATTTTTGGTTTTTTTCCTAATGTAAACTATGCTTTGATTTTCTTAATGCTGGATACAGACTCAGATTTATCTGTTTTCTATACACATTACACTGTCAGATTTCCATGTATTCTATACACATTGCACTGGTCAGATTTTCTATAACCATATGTTTTTGTTTTCTTGTTTTATCATTTAACACATTGCGTTCTTATAGTTGAAATAATGGCGGGGCATTCGTTGCAGCCATTGGTACACTTGACATGATGATTTGGCAACCATTGGCGGGGTAGTCGTTGCAGCCATATGGTTTTTAATCTAAATCTGAGCCATTCAATGCTGAGGTCTCCCTAATACCGTCGGTTGGTAAAACACTGGGCTACTAAAACCATGGTCTTAAAAATATGTGGGCTAAAGCCACGGTTTCAGTAATTTTTTGGGTCTTCCCAAAACCACAGTCCAAAACCACCGTTTCAGCAATTTTTTTTTGGTCTCCCCAAAACCACGGTTTCAATGATTTGAATTAACATTTATGTGGGGTACACTTGACATGATGATTTGGCAACCATTGGCGGGGTAGTCATTGCAGCCATATGGTTTTTAATCTAAATCTGAGTCTACAGCAAAATTAATCAACCTCCGTTTTTTAATATTGCTGACAGCTATTGTACAATTTGTAATATTTCGTTGTACCAATATGGTTTTTATTCTAATTGTTTATCAGGATAAAAAACCATTCTCACTCTTCCGGGTTTAAAATTTCATTTCCTATTGCTTGAAGGACTTTAGAAATTGTACAATTCTGAGTTGTAATATATACCTGGTTGTAATAATATATGCTGTTGTAGGAAAAGCATTTCTAAGTTCTATATTAACATAATTCTGAGTTTACAGCAAAATTAATCAACCTCCGTTTTTTAATATTGCTGACAGCTATTGTACAATTTGTAATATTTCGTTGTACCCATATGGTTTTTATTCTAATTGTTTATCAGGATAAAAAACCATTCTCACTCTTCCGGGTTTAAAATTTCATTTCCTATTGCTTGAAGGACTTTAGAAATTGTACAATTCTGAGTTGTAATATATACCTGGTTGTAATAATATATGCTGTTGTAGGAAAAGCATTTCTAAGTTCTATATTAAAATAATTCTGAGTTTAGCTAACATAATCAGAATTGCAGAATGTAATTGGTTTATGGATTAGTAAAGTTACCTCAGAATCGTGAAATACACATTCGAGACTGAAAGGTTGTCATTTTCCTCCATAGCCGGGTACTTCATACATACGAATAAGCCGAACTTTCAAATTCCAGAATGTTTTCGATGGACTGATCTCACGAATTAGAGAGAAGAAAGGAGCCATGGGTGAAGAATTTCTTTCTTACTTTTCTGAAACAGGGAGAGTGAGAATGGTTGCCAATTTTCCACTGTATTTATAGACAGTAAATTAAGACAGAATATTAATGTAAATAATGTTGGGAAACTCAAGAGTTGCCTTGGTTATGTAAAAAAGTGGATTTGGGAACCTTACAAAAAATGCATGGGTTTAATTATTGACAGCTGAGTTTAGGCGGGAATATGCTGATTCGTGTGAATTTTGAATAATTTGAATTTTGTAAGGTGAAAAAATTGGACTTTTTTTTATTTTTTAGTAATTTTTTATTGTACCTGAGTTTGGGCGGGAAAATGGCAGGTTTGTAATTTCTTTCAACTATTTTGCTATTATATATATATATATATTTTTTACTTTTTTGGAAGCATTAATTTTAAAGCCAAGCCTCTACCAACCAAACAATTAATCAAAATTATTAGAACAATATGTAACAAGTCGCAAATACATAAAAATGAGCTTAAAATATCAAACGTGGTCACTAAGTTTAATCTTTAGTATAAGTTTAAGTAACCAAAATTCACTTCAAAATTCTATGAGAACACAAAAATATAAGCTCAAAAGATCAAAAACTCAATTCTTAGCATTCTTAACATAAATTCAAGTCCACTAAAATCAATTCCAAGTTCTAGGAAACCAATCAAAACAAAGATAAAAATAAAAATGAGTAGTGTAAAATTAATCATGAACAACATTAAAAAATGTGTGTGTGCGTGTGTGTGTGTATATATATATATATATATATATATATATATATATATATGTGTGTGTGTGAATCGGTTCGGTTCGGTATTTTCGGTATGGTATTACACTCAAACCGTTACCATTACCATTATACCGTAATTTAGTCGGTTCGGCAATTCGGTATCGGTACATAATTTTGGTTCGATTTTTCGGAATATTTTTAATAGGTATTCGGTCAATTTTTCGGTATCGGTCGGTATTTGCTCACCCCTATATACCACTATATACCTTGAGTTGCGCTAGTAATTGAAAGCGCTGGAATTCTAATTAAGCTTAATTGCTACTTGATACCCTCAACTATTACCGTTTTTCAACTTTGTACCCTAAACTTTTTTTCGTAACAACTTGATACCTCAACTATTTTTTTTTCAACTTAATACCTAACATTTTAAAAAATTCCAAAATGTCCTTATCCCTTCCCTCCCTCCACCCCCTCCCCCACTCCGGCCGACCCCCCCCCCCCCCCCCCCCCCCCCCCTCCTCGCTTCCGGCCAACCTCCCCCCCCCCCTCTTCGCTTCCGGCCAACCTCCTCCCCTCCTTGCTTCCGGGCCACCCCCAGCCCCGCCTCCCGCCCCGCACCCCCCTCCCCAGCCCCCCCTCCTTCCGCGCTGTCGCGCCATAGGGGAGAGACGGGAGCGGGTGGGCGACCGAAGCGAGAGGGGGGGGGGGGTGGGGATGGCCTGAAGCGAGCGGGGGGGGGAGGGGGGGAGCTAGCAGGCGGGTGGGCGGCCGGAGCTAGCAGGGGGGGGGGGGGGGAAGCGAGCAGGGGGGAAGGGGGGGGGGGGGGTTAGAGGTAGGAGAATTTTTGTCCAAAATAATATTCGGGTATCAAGTTGTTACAAAAAAAAGTTCTGGGTACAAAGTTGAAAAGCGGTAATAGTTGAGGGTATCAAGTAGCAATTAAGTCTTCTAATTATTGTTATATATGCAAAAATAATCCCTCTCTCTTTTATTTTCTTTTCTTTTTTTTTTTCTAAAAGGGTGCACGTCCTCGTCGACGCCAGCTCCGTCCGACCGCTCGCGGGACGAGAGACGTTGGCGGACCGGCCGTCCTAAATTAGGGTTGGGTGACATGACGAGATCACGCAGATGCAATGTAGAGGAGTTTGGACCCGTCCAGAAATTATTTAGAGTAATAGGTGAGGTGGTGAAATTGTAATTGAACATGAACTTATGGACATTAGTATATAATATATATATCATCAGTTATCTATACTACTATATAATAGGAAAACTTAGATGGTGAAACTTTTGAATTCCGAAAATACCCTTATATACTTATACTAATTAAAAATAGTTCATTAATTTTAATAAGGACAACTTAGTAATTAGGAAGACTACCTTTTGGTCTTCCTAAACTAATTAAGAAATGTTAAAATACGTGCAAGGCACGTGCACATATACTAGTCAAAATAAATTAGAAACTTTCTATAGAATTTATAATAAAAAATTAACAATTATGAAAACAACCATAATGTTTCAATAATGCTCATAATACCGTCAATTTGCCAACTACTTACTACTTATACAGAAGTCTACTTAGCCGATATAGTTGGCTGTGAACAAGTTTGAAGAATAATAGTAAATTTTAGATCACACTTTTGCATTTGAACAAATAATTAAAAATATTATTACACCCCCCATGACCCAGATTCAAAAATTATGCAAGGAGAGGGCAGTTATGTCCTTTTCTATGTACTCTCCCAGTTGGGGCGGCGCAGGTAGCCGAGCCCCTGAGACGAATCGCGAAGGACACGTGTCCTACGTTACAGCTGGGGGAGGGGGGGCGTGGGGCCCCAGGAATGACGTCCGAAAGATTTTGCTGTTATATAAATTCGGTTTCAAGTCCGCGGGTTCAGGTCCGGCAAAGGGGACCAGCTGGCTCCCAATAAAAAAATTCCCCATCCGTCGTCTGCTTCCCTATTTGGAGCAACAAGATCCACTACGAGCCCCACAACAGCGGACACTGAAGAAAACTCATCGAATAGATTTTCGCCACGTCATGAGAGGGAGCGGTGCTAAAGTTGGTCACATGGGTGCATTCAATTTCGGGTGTACTTTTTGTTTATACTTACGTACGTTTCTTTTTCAAATGGGAGTATGTAAAAAAAAAGAGTACGTATATTGTATTAATTTCGGTACAATTCACCAACATAGTTGACTGATTTTAAAAACTCAACATTCACAAAAACTTTTGACGAATCTGTTGGCAAAATTTATATTTAACAATAAAAAAAAATAATACGACACAAAAATGAAAGTTTTATGTCCAATATGTAGGGGTGAGCATTATTCGGCTTTGAACCGAAAATCGAACCGAACCGAACCGAATCGAACAAGAAATTCGGTTCGGTTTTGAAAAAAATCGGTTCGGTTTTGAAAATACAAAATTTTCTTATTCGGTTTCGGTTTCGGTTTCGGTCCAAAACCGAAAACCGAATAAATTTTTTTAGTTTATATATATATATATATATATATATATATATATATATATATATATATGGAGCGGATCGGGAGCCCCGCCCGCGGAGCCCCGCCGAAGCCCCGCCCCCCCTTAGCCGTTGGATCGCGCGGGCGGGGGCGGGCCCCACGCGGTCCCCGCGCGATCCGATGGTGCAAGGGGGGCGGGGCTTCGACGGGGCTCCGCGGGCGGGGCCTTTGATCCGCTTCCATATATATATATATATATATATATATATATATATATATATATATATATATATATATATATTAACAAAAAAAATACAAATAAATCAAAAAAATCGAATAAACCAAATAAACTGAAAACCGAACCGATTTAATTCGGTTCGGTTCGGTTATTGACCAATTCGGTTCGATTTCGGTCGAATTCGATTTTCGGTTATTCGGTTCGGTTGGAACCGAATAAACCGAATACTCACCCCTACCAATATGGATTCAAATAACTCTATCAGCTATTTTTATTATTCAAAATTTTCCCTATATTTAATGTTTTAGTTTTATTTTTCATGTATTCTCTATATATACACACAAATTATTACTTTCTCTACAGCAAATTTTGTAAGCAATTTTTAGGATTTACTGCAGTCCTTTCTTTGCCACTCTATTAGCATCTCTACTATTATAGTATTTTATTTTATTCACCAATAAAAATATTATCTTGGAATATCAAAGGATTAGGATTACAGGAAAAAGAGACCTATTAGAAATATGATTGAGGTTAAATGTGATATGTTGTTTATAAAAAGAAACTAAGGCTGTGTTTGCTTAGAATTAATTTTTTCTTCCAAAATATTTTCATCACAAATTATAGTGTTTGATAGCTTATATTCTTTTTTTATAATATTTTTCTCCTGAATGATGGAAAATAAAACTCGTCTAACACATAGAAAAATATTATTTTTGGAAAAATAATTATTTTTATTGAAAATACTGAGAATCAAACATCCAAATTAAGTTTTCTATAAAAAAATTTTAAAAATTCATAAAAAAATTTCTATTAAAATTAATATATTTTTCATTTTACAATCAAACGCACCTAAACTGAAAAGCATGGATTTTCAATTATGTAGGGCTTAGGTGCTAATATAATAGATTGAATGGTCTATTTGTGGGGGCTAATGGATCATCTGGTGGTTTATGTGTTGGATGGAATAGTTCTTTATACATTAAAAATAATAAATTCATTGGTAAATATTTTATTACAATAGTGTTATATTATGTTGTTTTAAAATAGAATTATATATTTCTAATGTTTATGGACCTGCAGAAGGTAATAAATATGATTTCTTTTCAGGAATTTAATTGGTTTGAGTATACTTAAAAAAAAAAAAATAGGGGTTAGGTAGAGATTTTTAATGTAATAAGATATATTTGAAAAGAAAAATTGAAGTGGTTATAATAGCAGATATGGTAATAGAAAGAGCGAAAAAAAGAAGCAAGTGATGTAACAAGATATATATTTTCGCTAAATTAATTAAACTAGACTAAGGTACAATGATTAATGAAATTGATCTACAGTCAAAACAATTACGGTAAATTATGACATTCTACAGTGGATAAAATAAAAGTAATAACCGAACTCAATTGGCCCTTGTGGTCAGCGAGGAGAGATATAACCTCATTATCTAGGCGGACGGTCTCGGAATCGAACTGGGTGAAGTGTGGGTGTGTGTAAAAATTGGAAACAGTAGGCTCAAAAGCATGCAACACAGCGTACATAAAGTTCCATGCGTTATGTCGGATATTTTAAAAAAGCAACAAAAGCAATATATAAAGAGAACAAATGCATTGATAATTGAATTTGAACCCACAATTTTTTGGGCAATTTTTTTTTAGTTTGTTGTTAAATATTAAATTTAGCCAACAAAATTGACGAATTTCAAGTTTTTTAAAATTCACCAACTTTGTTAGCGAATTGTTTCCTTACACTAAATTCTCCTAACTTCACACTATTTTTTTCCTCTTCTGATTTCGGTACATGTACGTTCGGATTTGGGTTGGCCTTGCTCATCAAAGCTGCATTGGCTTTCTATTTGCTTTCAAAAGCTACACAAGAAATCAATTAACTTATCTTAAAGGAAAAAAATTATGAAAACAACAAACAACTCCTGTTACTTTCAAAAGGAAAAATAAAATAAACACAAACACAAACACAAACACAAACACGAATACAAATAGGTAAACCCAAGCAAAACATGGTTGGGTCTAAATTGCTTATTGGAGGCAGCTTATGCTTTTTCATTTTTCTTAGAAAGTAGATAGATAGTAAAAAAATTTGCTTATGCTTTCATTTGAAAGGCCCCTTATTGTTTTCCGGAGGCGGTTGTCCAAAAGTTCAATAGTTTTTTTAACCACAACATATCGATTTTTTCTTCTAAAAACCAGTTAAATTGAAGATCGTAGTTAAATTATATTAAAAATTATATAATTTTGGTACATATATTTATTGTATTTTAAAGTTGGATCTAAAATTGAAATAGTTGTTTGTAAAATTATCAAATATTTGATTTTAAAACACAAATATTGTTTTTAAAATATACACATTTTTAATCATAAAATATATACAAACTTAAAATTGTTATATGATTGCTCAACTCTTATCAAGTTTTCTATTTTGGAAAAAGCCCAAAACCGAACTGAATATTATTTTTTTAGTATTTTTAAAACTAAACCAAATTTTTTCAAACCAAAACCGAATCTCAATTTGCGGTCCAAAAGTCTGAATAATAGTCTGAATAATACCAAATTTTTTCAAACCAAAACTGAATCTCAATTTTTTCAAACCAAATTTTTCACATGTTTTTTACTTTGCAATCAAACACACCTAAAATGAAAAAGCATGAATTTTCAATTATGTAGGGGCTTAGGTGCTAATATAATAGATTGAAATTGAATGGTCTATTTGTGGGGGCTAATGGATCATCCGGTGGTTTATGTGTTGGATGGAATAGTTCTTTATACATTTAAAAGAATGAATTCATTGGTAAATATTTTATTCCGATAGTGTCATATTATGTGATTTTAAAATAGAATTATATATTTCTAATGTTTATGGACCTGCAGAAGGTAATAAATATGATTTCTTTTCAGGAATTTAATGGGTTTGAGTATATTAAAAAAAAAGTTGGACGTTAGGTGGAGATTTTAATGTAATTAAGATATAGATTTGATAAGAAAAATTGAAGTTGTTATAATAGTAGAGATGGTAATAGAAAGAGAGAAAAAAAGAATATTGATGTAACAAAGATATATATTTTCGCTAAATTAATTAACTTAGACTAAGGTACAATGATTAATGAAATTGATCCACAGTCAAAAAAATTATGGCAAATCATGACATTCTACAGTGGATAAAACAAAACCAATAACTGAACTCAGCTGGCTCTTGTAGTCAGGGAGGAGAGGTATAACCTCCTTGTCTATGCGGACGGTCTTAAAATCGAACCGCGGGGAGGCATGAGTGTGTGTGTGTGTGTGAAAATTGGAAACAATGGACTCAAATGGCATGCAATACAGCGTGCACAAAGTTCCGTGTGTTACGCCAAATTTAAAAAACAACAACAAAGGCAATATATAAAGAGAACAAATGCATTAATAATGTAATTGGAACCCACAATTGTTTGGACAATTCTTTTTTAGTTTGTTGTTAAAAAATAATTTTGCCAACAAAATTGACGAATTTCATGTGTTTTAAAATTCTAACTCTGTTAGCGAATTGTTTCCTTACCACTAAATTCTCCAAAATTCTCACGATTTCGGTATATGTACATTTGGATTTTGTACAACTCTGTTAGATTATATTTGTAATGTAAATATGGTCCATACCCATAAGTCCAAATGTAGACACTATATATATTGTAACAAATCCTAGTAATGAGAACAAGGTATTATTATTTCCTACATGGTATCAGAGCCTCCAGAAAAATCCTAGCCGTCATATTCACCATCCTCGATCCGATCTCTACGCGTCCGACGCGTCCGACGTCGGAGTTGACGGACGCGCTCGTTCTCTACGCGCCCGATCCGGCGCGCCTGCCGTTCCCTTAATGCCAGCCGCGCCGATCCGACCCGACGCGCCGACCCTCTCCTTTGCAGAACAATCGGCTCTTTTGCACTGCTACTGACACCGCCATTGACAATATTGTCAACGGACGAAGCTGCAAGCTTGGCTTGTTCATCGTTCAAGACCATCTCTTTGTGGCACTTGGAACACATCGTTCAAGACCATTCAGAGAACAGAAGTGTAAGAGTACTCAAAGCACTCCCAACCTTCTAACATAAGTTGTGCTTGGGATTGTATTGATTTGTTAGAGGAGAAGATGGTGACTTTGTTTGCTTGTTGATCTCTAGTCAAAATATATATATATATATATATATATATATATATATATATATATATATATATATATATATTGACTAGAGATCAACAAGCAAACAAAGTCACCATCCCAATATATACATATATAAGTCACCATCCCAACAAGCAAACAAAGTCACCATCCCAATATATATATATTGACTAGAGATCAACAAGCAAACAAAGTCACCATCCCAAACAAAGTCACCATCCTCTCCTCTAACAAATCAATACAATCCCAATATATATATATATATATATATATATATATATATATATATATATATATATATATATATATATATATATATATATATATATATATATATATCCGGTGCCCCTGATCGCGGTCGATTCGCCGTCGATCCCGTCCATCAGCGGCCGATTCGTCGGAGTTGTACAAAATTTTGTACACCCGATATCCGCTCGTCCCTACGCGCCAGATCCGGCGCCCCTGATTGCGGTCGATTCGCTGCTAACCCCGTCCATCCGCGGCCGATTCGTCGGAGTTGTACAAAAAATTTTGTACACCCGACATCCGCGATGGCAGATGATGATGTGTCCAACTACTCCGTCGCGACTGGCGGTGGCGGTGCACACAACCCAAATTATCCTAATCCGAAGGATCCATATTTTCTGAGTTCTGCTGATCAACCAGGAAATATCATTACTCCTATTGTTTTCCGTGGACCGAACTATGCTGAGTGGTCTCGGTCGATACATCTCTCCCTGATCTCTAGGCGAAAGATCAATTTTCTGGAAGGTACTAAAGTCAAACCTGTTAATGATGCTAGTAAGTTGCTTGATTGGAGATGCGTGCAAGCGCTATTGGTTCAATGGGTTCTTAATACCATTGATCCGTCTCTGAAGAAATCTTTGCCTATTTTGAGGAGGTTTATCCCTTGTGGACCTTGTTGGAGAAAAGATTTGTTGTTAGCAATGGCACTTGAAAGCAACAAATTAAGGTGGCTTTGGCTGAGTGTAAACAAACGGCTTCGATGTCTGTGGAAACCTACTTTAGAAATTTGCAGTCTTTGTGGGATGAACAAGCTACTTATTTCCCATTGCCTACTTGTACCTGTGGTGAACTTGCTGCAAAGCTACAGGCTATGAGGGATGAAGACCACTTTCAGGACTTCATGTATGGTTTGAATGCTGAGTTGTATGGTCATATCCGATCTAATCTTCTGGCTCAGGATCCTCAGCCAAGTTTAGATCGGACATACCAGACAGTCCGTGAGGAGGAGGATATGCGAAAATCTCAGGTCCAATCCGCTACTGAGGAGGTGTTGGCGCTGGCTGTGACGACTTCACCTCGTCTTTCTACTACTTCTAATAGTAGAACTTCAGATTCCAGGGACAAATCAGGTATGATCTGTACTCATTGCAAGAAAACAGGTCATGATGTTACAACTTGCTTTGCAAAGATTGTCTATCCAGAGTGGTGGGAGACTCGTTCTCGGCGTGAGGGCGGACGTGGTGCTAGTGGTGGCAGAGGCTCGGCACCACTGCAGAGACGAGATGGGGGTCGCGGTACTGGTGGCGCAGGGGCTGTTCATCATGTCGCCGCTGCTGGTCATGGTGTCCCTGCTTGTCTTGCTGGAAGTTCGGCAGACATGATGCATGGAGGGTATCCTTCACCACTTTCAGGTGAACAATGGCAGAAACTGATGAGCTTGCTGGGTAACGACAATCCTTCCAAACCTGGTTCATCAAACTCTGATCGTCTGATGGGTAAGAATGCTTCTGTCCCTTGGATATTCGATACTGGGGCTACTCTTCATGCGACAGGCTCTCGTGACTGTTTAGTTTATTGCTTTGAGGGCCCTGTCTGTCCTGTGATTTTGCCTGATGGGAGCACTATTGAGGCTGTTCTGAGAGGCAAAGTATTTCTGACTGCTTCATTGGTGTTGACGGATGTTCTTTATGTTCCGACATTGACATGCAATTTGATCTCTGTCTCACAATTGATTGGTGCCAGAAATTGTGATATATTATTTACTCCTGATTTGTATTTTGTTCAGGACCGAAGTACGAGGATGGTGATTGGAGCAGGTGAACAAAGGGGTGGACTTTACTTCTTGGAGGCGGTCCCAGCTTCTTTGGCTTCGGTGATCCTGGCATGCAAAGAGTGATTCTGAGGTTTGGCATAGTAGACTGGGGCATCCTTCAGATAAAGTAATGCAGACTTTATCTTTTCTCTCTGGTAGTAGTGTGTTTTCTCATAAGGCTTGTGATATTTGTCATCAAGCTAAACAGACTCGTGATGCCTTTCCTGATAGTAGTAGTCGTGCTTTAAGATGCTTTGAACTTATACACTGTGATCTGTGGGGACCATATAGTGTTCCGTCATCTAATGGGGCACGATATTTTTTGACTTTGGTGGATGATTATTCTAGAGCTGTTTGGGTTGTTTTATTAAAGGATAAGTGTGCTGTTTATTCTATGTTTCTTAAATTCATTGCTATGGTGAAGCGTCAGTTTGGGGCTGATATACGTCGTGTGCGGAGTGACAACGGCACTGAATTTAATTGTTTACGAGATTATTTTTTATCTCAAGGTATATTGTTCCAAACATCCTGTGTTGGGACACCTCAACAGAATAGAAGGGTGTAAAGGAAACATCGACATATTTTAAATGTAGCCAGGGCATTGAGATTTCAGGGTTCCCTTTCCGTGGATTTTTGGGGGGAATGTGTTCTGGGTGCATGTTATTTGATAAATAGAACCCCTTCTAGTATCTTGCATTTTAAGTCTCCTTATGAAGTTTTATATGGTTCGGCTCCTTCGTATGATCATCTACGTATCTTTGGTTGTCTGTGCTATGCGTATGATTTAAAATCCCGACATGATAAATTTGCTAGCAGGAGCAGAAAATGTATCTTTGTTGGGTATCCACTTGATAAAAAGGGATGGAAATTGTATGATTTGGAGACTGGTAAATTTTTTGTGTCCCGTGATGTTATTTTTTATGAAAAAGAATTTCCTGGGTGTGGCTCTGCTAGCGAGATGTCTTCTACGACACGCCATACATCTGTTGAGGTACCGGGAGACGATATAGAGGCTTTTGGGATGGTACCGGCTGCAGTTGCTGAGGTCGGAGTGGTTGCTGGTGGCTCGGCACCAAGTGGCAAGGATGCACAGGTAGATGCAGAAGTATTGACAGGAGAGTCCGCTGGGGGTGATGCGGATACTACTAATGATACAGGGGATACAGTGTTGCCAGATGTGCCTGATGAGGTAGTTTTGGGAAGAGGAATGAGAAAGAAATCACAGCCAGTACGATTACAGGATTTTGTGACGAATGCTGTTCGAAGTAAAAGTCTCCCCTTCACCACAGTTCATCTGTTCCCGTCACTTCCTCAGGTACTTCGTATCCTCTAACACAATTTCTAAGTTATGACATATTTACTGTTGGACACAGAGATTTTCTTACAGCTATCACTGCCAGTGTTGAGCCTACTTCATATCGCCAAGCCTCACGAGATTCAGGCTGGCGCGCAGCTATGCAAATTGAAATACAGGCTCTTGAAGATAATGGGGCATGGAGTCTTGTCGATTTGCCTCCTGGAAAGAAAGCATTGGAAAGTAGATGGGTGTACAAAATAAAGTACAAATTCGACGGCAGTGTTGAGAGCTTAAAGGCACGGCTGGTTGTGTTCGGTAATCATCAGGTTGAAGGGATCGACTATTCAGAAACATTTGCCCCGGTAGCTAAGATGCCTACAGTTCGGACGTTCTTGGCTGTTGCAGCTGTGAAAGGCTGGACTTTGCACCAGATGGATGTGCACAATGCTTTTCTTCATGGAGATCTGACAGAAGAAGTATATATGAAGTTGCCGCCAGGTTTTTCGCATAGTGAACCCGACAAAGTGTGTCGTCTGCGTAAGTCTCTATATGGATTGAAACAGGCACCACGTTGTTGGTTCGCTAAGCTTACTGCTTCTCTGATATCCTATGGATTTATTCAATCACATTTCGATTATTCCCTTTTCTCTTTTTTAAGGGGAAGGTAGAGCTGCATGTTTTGATCTATGTGGATGATATGATTGTGTCTGGTAATGACACAGGTGCTTTAGATGCTTTCAAAAAGTACCTTAGTTCTTGCTTTCACATGAAGGACCTTGGTGTGTTGAAGTACTTTCTTGGCATAGAGGTGGCTCGGAGTACGGAAGGAATTTTTTTGTGTCAAAGGAAGTATGCTTTGGACATCATTTCAGAATGCGGTTTGATGGGGTCTCGTCTTGCTGGTTTTCCCATGGAGCCCAATCACAAGCTGGCAGAATCGACTAGTCCAAGGATGGCGGATGCAGAGACTTATCGGAGGCTGGTTGAGAGGTTGATTTATCTATCATTTACTCGTCCTGACTTGGCCTATGCTGTGCATATCTTGTCTCAATTCTTACATGAGCCTCGACAAGATCATTGGCATGCTGTTTTGAGAGTTGTCAAATATCTCAAAAATGCACCAGGACAGGGTATTCTTCTGAAAGCTGATTGTGATCTCCGTCTTTCTGGTTGGTGTGATTCCGACTGGACAAGTTGTCCCTTGACTCGCCGCTCTGTTATAGGCTGGTTGGTGTTTCTGGGGGGGGTCTCCTATTTCTTGGAAGACCAAGAAGCAATCAACTGTTTTCCGATCTTCTGCTGAAGCTGAATACCGATCTCTTGCTGTGCTTGTTTGTGAGTTGAAATGGTTGAAGGAGTTATTGGTGTGTTTGGGTGTTCGTCAGGAGTATGCTATGTCGGTGTATTGTGACAGTCAGTCAGCCCTGCACCTGGCTCAGAACCCGGTATTTCATGAGTGCAGTAAGCATATTGAGGTGGATTTGCATTTTGTTCGCGATGCTATTAGAGATGGCACCGTAATAGCCTCGCATGTTCCTACTTCTTCTCAACTGGCTGACATCTTCACCAAGCCCCTTGGAAAGCAAGTGTGATTCTTTCCTTTCCAAGTTGGACATTTGTGACTTGCATGCTCCAACTTGAGGGGGGGGGGGGGGGGGGGGGGGGGAGGTGTTAGATTATATTTGTAATGTAAATATGGCCCATACCCATAAGCCCAAATGTAGACACTATATATATTGTAACAAACCCTAGCAATGAGAACAAGGCATTATTATTTCCTACAAAGCTGCATTGGCTTTCTATTTGCTTTCAAAAGCTACACAAGAAATCAATTAACTTATCTTAAAGGGAAAAAAAATTATGAAAAAACAACAAACAACTCCTGTTACTTTAAAAAAAAAAAAACAAACACAAATACGTAAAACACAAGCAAAATAAGGTTGGGCCTAAAAAATTGCTTATTGGAGGCAGCTTATGCTTTTTCATTTTCCTTAGAAAGCAGATAGTAAAAAAATTGCTTATACTTTCATTTGAAAGGCCCTTTATTGTTTACCGGAGGCGGCTGTCCAAAACTTCAAAAATGTTTTGTCAACTTATCGATTTTTTCTTCTAAAAACCAGTTAAATTTTTGAACAACTTTTGACAACAACGCTGCTTCTATTATAACTTTTGAAAAGAAAGAAGAATTTCAAACCAAACATAAAGACGAGTTACTATTTAATTATTTTTGCTTAACTTTTGTCTTTCTTATTTTCTTCTTTGGAAAATTTGTTTGGTAAAAGCTATTTTCATTTATTTTTGATAAATCAGTCCATTATTAGAATAAAGCTTTGAAAACAAGGGCAAATACTTCAAAAAATTGCTTATGTTTAAAAAATGGGCTAATTGTAGTTTAAACCTTGAATTTTATACCAATTTAGAATTTGAGTCCTAACATGTACAACTGGAGAGTTTAGAGCTTAAAGTTTTATTTCTTGTTTTATTTTTCCTATTATACCCTCGCTAACTTGTATATGAAAATTTTATTATCAAACACGAGTGGAGGGTATAATATGAAAAAAGAAACAAAAAATAAAAAACCACGGTATAAACTCTTTCATTCATGTTAGGACTTAAACTCTAAATTGATATAAAATCTAAGGTGTAAATACTAATTAGTCCTTTAAAAAAATAGAAGAAGAAGATGGCAATGCCAAATAAGCCCCCAACTTGTGTTTGATATTGCTAAAACTTATAAAAAGCTGTTGTAGTGCAGTGGTGCATTTTGAGATGAATTTTGGATGGGAGCAGTAGTACAAGCAAGTATGAATTTTTTAAAATATATAGAATATCTATACAAAATAATATTATATAAATCTAACAAACGATGCAAAAGAAGAAGAAGAAAAAACCTCAAAGAAATGACGGGCCACATGTTCTTAAAATCATTTTTTAAACCAATAATTTGATGAAAATTAAAATATTCACATTTTCTACAGTAAATTGGAGTGTGTTTGATTTATTCGGTTTCAACCAAATCGAATAGTCCAAAAGAAATAAATCAAACTTCTAAAAATCTAAACCAAACCGGAATTAGCCATAAATAAAAACAAACCGAACTGATAATTGATTCGATTTATTCAATTTATTTAGTTGGACTATTTTTATTACTTAATAGACAAGACCCAAAATTAAATCACGATTAAATTATATAAAAAATATATATAATTTTTACACATGTTTATTATATTTCAAAATTGAACATACAATTGGATTAGTTGTTTCTTAAATTTTCAAAAAATTAAAACATGGACATTGTTATTTTCAGAATATACATTAAATTTTTTTTTTTAATCATAAAATATACATAAAATTACGTATTCGATTTTGGACGAAAACTGAAGCCAAATATATTTTTGGGAAGATTTATGAAATGCCCAAAAACTAAAAAAGTTTTATGTAAAACCCACCGCTAAAAAAACTTTCATCGCGTGTCCAGAATTAGAGAAACTTATCCAAAGCGGATTCCAAATGACCCTTTTGCCCTTCCTTTTAATTTATTGAAAACACCCACGAAACTGCTCTTAAAAAAGTTTCGATACTTCATCTTCTTCCTTACGCTGCTCACTTTCGAATCTAGGTTTTCTCCTCAAAAATCTTCAAAAACTCGTCGAAAAATTTCGGAAAGACTGGGACAAACGACAAAAATGCTAAAACGGAGGTCCAAACATCATTTTTTTGCGAATCTAAAATTTCGGAAGGCCGTCTAACTGTGAAACTGTTACTTTCAGTCTCCTCGACGATACGCTCATTTTGCGACAAACGGGACCTCGTTTCGACCTCCCAGTCAAAAGTTATGGCCCTCCAAAGTTTCAGCTGACCATAAAATGCAGGAGAATGGCCATTCTCCGTGTTAGAACACGAAAAATGTTAATTTCACATGAGGGTGGTCATTCTCCGTATTAGTAACACGGAGAATCGCATTCTCCGTCTTAATTTACACGGAGAATGACCATTCTCCGTGTTAGTAACACGGAGAATGACATTCTCCGTCCTGAAAGTTACACGGAGAATGACCATTCTCCGTCATAATTTAGACGGAGAATGGTCATTCTCCGTCTTAGTTTACACGGAGAATGGTCATTCCAGTGTTAAAACGCAAGAGAATGACCATTCTCCGTGTTAGAAACACGGAGAATGCCATTCTCCGTGTTAAATAAAACGGAGAATGTCATTCTCCGTGTTAAATAAAACGGAGAATGACATTCTCCGTGTTAATTTAAACGGAGAATGTCATTCTCCGTGTTAAATAAAACGGAGAATGACATTCTCCGTCTTAATTTAAACGGAGAATGGCCATTCTCCGTGCTACATTAAGACGGAGAATGTCATTCTCCGTTTTATTTAACACGGAGAATGACATTCTCCGTTTTATTTAACACGGAGAATGGTCATTCCAGTGTTAAAACGCAGGAGAATGACCATTCTCCGTGTTACTAACACGGAGAATGCCATTCTCCGTGTTAAATAAAACGGAGAATGGTCATTCTCCGTGTAATTTAGCACGGAGAATGGTCATTCCAGTGTTAAAACGCAGGAGAATGACCATTCTCCGTGTTAGAAACACGGAGAACGACATTCTCCGTTTTAAATAAAACGGAGAATGGCATTCTCCGTGTAATTTAGTTTTTTTTCATGAACAAAGAGTTTCGTTCTTCTTTCAAAACGATGATAATTCTGATGGAAAAGAAGAAGAAAGATATTCTCTCCACAATTGACCTAATTGTCGAAAAACTTCAAATGTCTCCACGATGAAGATGAAGATGATGATGATGATGACGAGCGATGATCTGAGTTCGACTGAAGAAAAGCACACCGAACTACGAACGATCTTTGCGATCTCTGCTGAAGATGAGAGCAATGGAATTCAGATTTCCAGTGAAGAAGAAGAAGACGAAAATCACAATCCAGATCTGAGTTTTTTGAATTCAAATACATATAGATGACCAATTTGCGCGGAGGGGTAGTTTCGGTATTATAAAAATAGCAGTTTCTAGCGGATGGCATCTAAAAGGGAATCTTGGAATATTTAACGTAAAAATACTTAATTCTGGGTATTTCATAAAACTTATCCAGCGGGTGGGCATTTCATAAAAGCCCACCCCGAAATTGGATTTCTCAGCAATTTCCAGTATATTTTTTAGTATTTTTAAAGCCGAAAAAAAAAATTCAAACCTAGTCGGAGCTCAATTTTTCGGTCCAAATAATGCTCGCTCTAATAATATAGAGCTCCAGAAACTTTGTATCCTGTCCTATTTTCCAAATGTCATGTTTTGACATTTTCACATACATAAAAGGAAACAAGATGGATGACAAAACACCAACCAATTAGCTTATTTCTCACTTAGCCGAATGCAGAAATATCACGCGAATGATCTAAACAAAGCACATGATAGCTCACGCACTCTGTTCATTAGTCCAATGTGGCATCATTCTACAACTATACAAAGTGTTAATTTATAGAAAGCAAGACAAATCGAGCCACCAGATTGCGACAATATATGTCGCATGCGTTGTCACTTAATTATAATGCTGCAATTTCATGTCAACAACCAAAGTTTGTCATGCCAATTTGCAGTCGTTCATCTTATTTTTGTGCAATGCATAATTATAAAGCGGGAAATGAAGGAACGAGTATAATGCATTCTCTCTCAAGATGCAGTTATTGAATGCTTACAGACGTGTCGTGTCCATCGTGTCCTGTGAACCAATTCGCGGCACAGTAACAGGCGCAGAGCAAGACTCTTCACAATCAATTTTCAGTTCCTCTGTATCCCTTTATATATATACATACAAGTTCCGAAGAATTACATATAACCGAGATTCGCGCTTGAATAGAATTCTGGTGGAAATAATCCCCAACGTGCAAATCCTTGTACAGGTCCCCACAAGCTGGGCTACTCGTCTCGATCGCCATCAGTTGATCAACATGATCTGCATGATTCAATCACGTGAACATCAAAATCAGAAAAGAGTGCCGACAAGAGAAGATCATCTGCATATCATGTTTCGAAGGAGGAAGTCTGTTTCTATTTCACTTTACGAAGGAGCTACTAGTTTAGGAATTCTCATTATTAATGTGGCATGTGGAAGGTGGACATACATATTAAACCTGCACTTGCGCAGAATCTTCACTTTTAACCCGAAACTTGGATTTCTATCATAATCTTCATAATGTACTTGACATAGAGGTTTGCAGCATCGGTTTTGGCAGTTTCGGAGGGTTTCCGTGGTTTTGAATTGGATGGTTTCTGTAGTTTCAGCTGTCTTGGCGTAAGTATCCGAGTCGGTTTTGGCAGATACTGCCTACCTACTTCCGTAAACGAGGATCCTCATACTACTAGTAACCATGCTGAAGAAATAGGTTTCTTGTATACATACCTCGTCACATATGGGGCAAGTATCGCTCCTTTCCTTCCATTCAAGAATGCATGAGAGGTGGAAATGATGCTGGCACTTCGTAATGATCCGAGGGTTCTCGGAGTCGTACTCTGCAAAAATAATAACAAGCAATAATCAGCCGTGTTCAAATACAATAGCGGAGTTTCCATCCAATCAAGCATTATTTGGGTTTATACTATTAAATTTTGGGTATTTGGTTCATACAAAACTGACTAGTTCAGGATACGATAAATGCTTTTGGCACACAGAGGGAAACAGAAAGGGAAAAAAGAATCATGCATTAGAAATCTTCGAATCAGAACTATCGAAGTGCCGTCGCTTGGATTCTGTCCACATTTCTATTACTGATTTCAGAACCGTGAGGTTCAGAAAGCTGTGATGACACTTTGATAATTGCGAGGAGAGGAACTTGAGAAATTTCAGGGGTATACTTGGGATTTGCAAAACTTGATCAAGGGAAATAGTTAATGTTAGTCTATTTGCAAACAATCGATGGAAAAACTCAGTTGCAATCCCTAAGAAGAGATGCAAAGAATGCAGTTGCAATCCCTAAAAAAGAGATGCAAATAATGCAGTTGCAATCCCTAAAAAAGAGATGCAAATAATGCTGATTGCGTAGCCTAAACGATTAAAAAAAATCGAATCGCATTTGCAATAGCGGTTTCTCGAAGGCAACAAGAGATGATCAACAACAGTTGAGTCTCAGATTCTCGAAGGCAACAGAAAGAGGAAGGAAGAAGAAGAGCGGATCTCGCTGGGGTGTTGAACACCGGCGCTCAAAGCTATACCCGCAGTACGGATAAGCTCCCAGGAACCAGCAAGTTCAGGAGAACTTCTGGAACGCTCGTAAGTCAATATTTGAGACTTGAACGGGCTTCCTGGACTTAACAGACTCCCTCAACTCTCTTCTTGGTGCATCTTTCAAAGGAGGCCAAGGGGCTCTATTTATAGAGTGGAGTTGAGACTTCACCTCTTCTCCTATCCGATGTGGGACTAAAATACCAATACTCAAAAATAGAGTTTGATATTTTAGATCATCCCACAATCAGCATAGAAGTGTGCCAGTCCACGCCTACCCCCCGAACCCTCCCGTGCATGCACGAGACATCTTGGAGTCCGCGTCCGAGTCCGAGTCCGCACAACAAAAATTAACTTGCATCCTTGTTGGATTTAATCCTTTTTCCTTCTAGGAAAATACTTCCACATGGCACAAACTTGTGCCCCACTACACCTCATGTGCACACCTCAACACAAGCAATGCATTATATTGAGATACTCACCATTTGGTGTAGCCGATGTGGGACTATCTTTTCTAGTCCAAAGGCAAAAACACCAACAGTTAACATCAACATATAACATGTCTAAGAAAAGATCGTCTCCAGGATGCCATTGATGTTATGATGAGTATTCTGTGTCTGCTTCTTTTCATTGTGAAGTAAAATTGTAACGCACACATCACACATGGATCGCAAAGTTGCAATGAACTGTTTATATTTAATATTTTGAAATGAATAGAGATCACATTGATCCCGATCGTTTGCCTAAATTATTTATAAAAACATCAAATTCTTATAACCGTAAGCTTTCGTGCAAGCCATTGAAATCCCGTACATATTGGACGAATTTCAAAGAAAATGATGCCATTAGCATAGTGATAATGTAACCACCTACGTTGCACGAATATGGACACGAGCATGGATAAGGACATGATACGGACATGGGATACTGACATTTTCAAATAGGTACACATTTAGTCCCCTATGTTGCACAACCAGGTAAGAACACCATATTCTCGTGTCCGTGCAACGTAGGTAACAACTAAAATAGAGATCTATGTAATGAGACGTATTATTACCTTCAAGGCAAGTGGGGCAAACATCCTCTTCGGAATCTGAAGCATTGTAATTGTTTAACTGAAGGGAATCTTTTCCACCATCTGTTTTAGTTTCAGAACCTTTCAAACTCTCACATGTATCGAATATTTCAAACCTATCTACTGGAACCGCTTGTCCCGCCATTTGAGAATCTGCCTTCCGCATATGACTACCCTTAGTGCCATAGTTAATGAAACTTCCTGGTATAGTTCGTGAGCCTGCGAAACCCGCATCACGAGGAAATGGCATCGGAGGTTCTCGGTAACTATCAGGAAGTGAAGACTGCAAACTTGAATTCATATAGAGCCCAGAAGAGACCGTCGCGGGTGCAACATGGGAGAATGAGAAGTGTTCCTGTCCTTCGAATGCTCGCGGACACTGCAAAAGAAATGGCACGTTTATGAAAGCATCATCAAGTCTGCTGGAGCATTCTGCTTGAATTGTGCAAAGACAAAGTGGAACGTGATTCATATAAATCTAACAAATAACAAAATATCATCATCATCCAAGCCTTCCCTCATCAGAATAGGATCAATCGACTATGGAGCATAAGAGACTCCATAAAGATTCAACAATGTTTCCATGGCCGGCTATCGACCTGCCATCAACCCTCAATGTTGGTGCTAAATTCCTAGCCAAGGTTGCTATGAGCATGAGAGGGTCATGCCATAGAACCTAGACGGCCAGTTGGCATATAATAGACCTATCTTTTGGCTATGTAGCTTAAGCTTATTCAACTAAGGAGCATCCTCCAAGTTCCCCTAGACTATAACAAGTCCAGTCGAAGAGGTAATATGATACAATTTGCTATAGAAAATCGCATCCATCTCCATGACACATTAATTAGCCAAAGAGAAAAGGAATTACATTCTCAAACAGCCCAACAAAATATGTAAAATACTACATTTTAGACCTAGGCAAACAACAGACCAACAAAATAGGGTATCATGATGGAGGTAGTAATATTGGTATCTGGAACATAAATCAGATCTAGCTATGGCTCTGGGTTTTTTCGGCCTCTTGCTTCACAAGTTGAAATTAGAACCGACTCTGACTTGACATCGGGTGCTAAAACTGGCTTCTCATGTAAATGTAACGATATAGGTCGAAGAATGCCTATGGATTTGTCGAAGAATATGGTAAGTGGCTGACGGTAATTCCAATCAATCATGACTAGATTACAATCAAAGTCAGAATTTTGAGTCGACACCAATTTGGTATGTTTTATATTAGCTTCCATATTAGTATCCGGATATCTAGGATTTATCCTAGGATATGATATCTAGGTTACATGTTAGAAACCTCGGATTTATGGATGGTGTAAAGTTCATGACAGCATGAAGAGTTAAAAAGTGCTTCATATGTTTATAAGCAAAGTAGTGAACAGAAACGAAAAATCCCTACTTAGAGTCGCCATGTGAGAGTAGACTAAGCAATAGATCTCAGTGCTGTTACTGCTTCAAGCCCACCGAGGAATAATGTAAAGTGGAATTCAAAGAAACAATTACAATGATGTATACTAGGTACTAGCTAGTTTAATTAAAATACACTGCAAAGTGAACGGAAACTACTCACATGATAGTAAAGTGGCGTCCTATCTTCCTCTGCTCTTATTCCGGCACTACAACAAGCACCCATCTTCTACTTATTTGATCTATTCAGTTTCCGATACTTCTTTTTCTCGCTTCAAATAACCGTTCACCTGAAAAAGTACGGGATTAACATTTCTGCATTGCCTAGTCAAAGCTTATAACATGCTAGAAAAGTACTATACATATCAAAGGTATGAAAGTCTGATTATAAACTAAATGGCAGTGGCAGATACTGCAAATATAATGCTCCAAATATAAATGGGCAAACTTGCGCTAAAATATGATAAAAGAACAGCCATAATCACAGTTATAAGGAGATGATGGGAAAACAAATGGATACAAGTTATTCCATTAGCTCTGTATTTCTATTGAAATATTAAGTTAAATTCTTCATCCTCTCATCGGCTAGTATAGTAAAGTAGACGAACGATATCTGGTTCGTGAAGAGGTACTTTGCAAGCGAATACAGTAAATCAATGAAACGAATAACCTAAAAGAAAAGGCATCTTTCTTATGATGCAACATTATCAACAGCCCAGCAGTAACAAGTGCTGTTGACAAAACAAAAAAGTGGCGGAATTTTGAGCACACGCTGCACACCCTCTTGGAAATGGTGGGAAGAATTGGGGGTGAAACCATGATTAGGTACACTCACAGTTGAAGAACTTCAACAAGGAAGGTTATGGCCTATACAATTTGATTTTGAACAGAAAGGGGAAAATAAATAAAAAAAAATCAAATGTCAAATAGAGTTCCAGAGGGTCATTTAGTATTTAATCACAAAGTAGATATAATTTCAAATCGGATATATCGTGTTGAAATGCTCTTTCCTATTAGCATTAGTTGATAAACATAGTTGAAGGAGTGACAATGCTTATTGTCATCGTACATATATATTTGTACATGAATTAACTCTATTTCTCATTAGGCCCTCGTGCATCTTAACAATCCAAGCGAGTTCTAAATATTCAGTCGCTAACCTCCCAAGTCATGTACCAAAGCTCCTTCAATCCAGAAGAGAGCTTGTAGAAAATAGTCGTAGAAAATAATTGTTATATTTTATTGATAATCTCTTGGCTATTTATAGCCTTACAAACTCCTCATTACATTAACTCTCTATAGGAATATACTATGGCATATTCTCATTACATTAACTCTCTATAGGAATATCCTATGACATATTCCATCATACCAAATATACTAATAGGATATCCAACACATATTCCAACATACAAAAAATACCAATAGAATATTCCAACACTCCCCCTCAAGATGGACGAAAGATATTCACTAAGCCCATCTTGTCATATTCTCTCATCATGCTAACAGAGCTAAGCCCTTTGGTCAGTTCGTCTGCTACCTGATCTTTGGTTGGAACATAGCCCAGCTTTAGTAGTCCACTATCCAACTTTTCTTTGATGAAGAATCTGTCAATCTCGATATGCTTGGTCCTGTCATGTTGTACTGGATTGTTGGCAATACTAATAGCTGACTGGTTGTCACACCATATCTTCATCTTTGCTCCCTGGTCCAGCCTCAGCTTCATCAGCATATTCTTCAACCACAATAGCTCTGTGACTCCCAAGGCCATAGCTCTATATTCTGCTTCAGCTGTTGATCTAGCCACCACTGATTGTTTCATACTCCTCCAAGAGACCAAGTTGTCTCCTACAAATATACAGTATTCCGAGGTGGATCTCCTGTCGTCAGCACAGCTAGTCCAGTCAGAATCACAATAACCCTCGATACTCACATGATTATTCTTTCTGAAAATCGGTCCCTTCCCGGGGCCTCCCTTCAAGTACCTCAGAATCTGGTACACTACGTCCATATGACCCTTCCGGGGGTCATACATGTAGCGGCTCACTACGCTGACCGCAAAGCTGATATCAGGTCGGATGTGGCTCAAGTAGATCAACTTGTCCACCAATCTCTGATATCTATCCCGGTCAACTGGTTCTCCGGCTTCAGCATCCAGCTTGAACTTCTGGTCTATCGATGTCGTAGCTGGTTTGCATCCCATCATCCATGTTTTTGTAAGCAGGTCCAGTGCGTACTTACTCTGAGAAAGAACAATTCTCTCTGTATCTCGAGCAATCTCAATCCCAGGAAGTATCGAAGAGGGCTAAGATCCTTCACCTCGAACTCCTTGCCAAACTTCTCCTTGAGTTGGACAATCTCCTGCTCATCATCGCCTGTGATAATCATATCATCCACATACACCGCAAGCATAGTGATATGGCCTCCACTTCGTCTGAAGAACAGAGTATGATCAACATTGATCTGCTGATATCCCATCCCTATCATTGCTCTCCTGAACCTGTCAAACCACGCTCGAGGAGACTGCTTCAGTCCATAGAAGAACTTTTTCAGCCTGCAGATCTTACCTTTTGTCTGATTGGTGCCGAATCCTGATGGTATCTCCATGTATACCTACTCCACTAGATCCCCATGAAGAAATGCATTTTTTACATCCAGTTGGTGTAGCTTCCATCCTCCATTGGCTGCCAGAGAGATCAAGATCCTAACAGTACTCATCTTCGCCACTGGTGCAAAGGTCTCGTTATAGTCGATGTCGTACGTCTGTCTGTATCCTTTTGCCACCAGTCGAGCTTTATAGCGCTCAACTTGTCCATCTGGGTTCTGCTTCACAGTAAAAATCTACTTGCATCCGACTGCTCTCTTCCCTTCTGGCAGTCTCACCAGCTCCCAAGTTTGGTTCTTCTCCAGAGCTTCCAACTCCTCGTGCATCGCTGCTTCCCACTTTGGATCGTTATTCGCTACCTGCCAATTGTTAGGTGCAATAACACTATCCAATGATGCAATAAAAGCTCCATAAGAAGAAGAAATATGATCATATGAGACAAATTTAGCAAGGTCCCAACCATATCTATCAGGAGGTCTTCCCGCATTGCTGCGAGTGGACCTCCATACTGATGATGGTTGGGGAGGAGGAGAAGGAAGGATATCACTTGAAGGGGAAAATGGTATTGTAGGTGTCCCAGGAGTCAAGACGGGCGCATGCAAGGGACTTAGCACTGGCACTGTAGGAACTGGTCCTGCAAGTTGCTTCTCTCGCCTGCTGTAGGTAAGTATCTCCCCCTGAGCTGTGTGCCTAACATCTCTTATTTCCCCCCGTCCCTTTTTACCTTCCTGTACCCTATTTGTTCCTCCAAGCCATACTCCGAGATCAGTCGAAATGCTTCCCAACAACTCCCCCTCTCGTCTCATACTTGCAGTATCAGGTGAGATATTTGGGTTTTCCTTCTGACTGTAGTATGGCTCATGTTCCCTGAAGTGAACATCCATACTTACAAATTTCCTTTTTTTCACTGGACTTCAACATACGTAGCCCTTCTGAGTTCCCGAGTAGCCCACAAAGATACACTTGATTGCTCGAGGATTAAACTTCTCTACCGACGGTCTGTTGTCCTTCACAAAGCATACACAGCCAAACACCTTTAGTGGGAGCATCCCACTATTATTTCCTTGCAGCATCTCGCATGGAGACCTCCATCCCAATACCTTCGAAGGCATCCTGTTGATTAGTTGAGCTGCTGTCAACACTATATATTCCCATAGACTCTGTGGGACATTCATGTCTATCATCATACTTCTCGCCACTTCCAGGAGGTGTCTGATCTTCCTTTCCGCTAATCCGTTCTGTACTGATATATATGCACAGGTGGTTTGATGCCGTATCCCTTGGACGGACAAGTATTCCGCAAGTGTCTTGTCGGTGTACTCCGTTCTATTGTCAGACCTCAGTACCTTCACCACTGTATTGTACTAAGTCTGGACATGTTTGTGAAAGTCCCGAAAACATGAGAGGACCTCACTCTTATTTTTTTTATCAAATACAGCCAAGTAGTATGAGAAAAACAATCTATGAAGGTAACAAAATATTTGTAACCATTCTTAGGAGTAGTACAAGGCCCCCATACATCAGAGTGTACCACATCAAAAACAGACGAACTCCTATGACCGCTACTCACATATGAACTCCTAGTAAGTTTGCCTAACTCACAAGCATCACAAACTAGTTTCTCTTTATTAACTTCTTCATAAATTACAGGGTATAATTTGCTTAAAATACCAAATGAAGAGTGTCCCAATCTCCTGTGGTGGAGTCGCAATGTATCTTCCGCACTTATCTTCTTCAGTCCTTCCATCCTTGCCTTTTCCGCCATAGATACTAATGTTGAATCCATCCTTTCTCGATCCAGGTACCACAGTCCATCATGCCAAGTGCCAGTCCCAAGTCTTCGTCCCGTCTCCTTCTCCTGGAATATCACCTTAGGAATATCAAAGCAGACAGTGCATTTTAATTGGAGGATTATAGAACTAATGGACAAAAGACTGACTGGAAAAGAAGGAGCATGCAAAACATTGGATAATTTTACTGAACCTGTACAATCGACAGTACCCTTACCGACCACTGGCTGGAAAGTACCATCATCTGTTTGAATGCTGTCCGCCGATGCTAGGCGAGTGTAGGAAGAAAACTCACTAGCATTCCCTGTCACGTGTCGAGACACCCGAATCGATAATCAAATCCGACGATCTGATGGAAGACATAGATGCAAGAGCGAGCGAGTCGTCAGTGCCTTCCGTCGATGGATGGACATACATGACAGCGTTGCCTCTGGCGAAGAATGAGGTGGACGCCTCCCCAGTCCTACTCCTCCTGTCTCCATCGCTCGACGCTCTCTGCCTCCTCCTGAGTACTTCCAACATATCTTGCAGTGCCTGATCCTCCTCAGTATAGGCACCGTCAGCTGTCTCCTCGCCTTCTACTACCAACAGGTTCGTCCGACAACCTCCTCAACCGTCCCGTCGACCCCTACAATCATGGTCACATCCTCCAAACTGTCCACGTCTATCACCTGAATCTCCCTTGGGTGGTTTGGTGCAAGCATATCTCAGATGACCCACCTTCTCGCAGTTGTAGCACTGCCGGAGCTCTCCCTTAGGTCCTGACGGTGCTCTTCGTCCTGTCGAGCCCTCATTCGGCTCTGTCTTCTTTGCGAGGGTTCTCCTTTCCCGTCATGGCCAACTCAGGTAGGTAGTCGGTCCATCAAGCTTCAGATCGATGGAAGAAAGCTCCAACTTCGGCAACGTTCGTGTCGTGCTCTCACCAGCCGACATCTTCATCAACTTCATCAACGTCGCAAATTCTGCAGGATCCAGCTTCTTGATGATCTCCTCCATCGATGCTTCTCCTCTCCGATCACGTCACGTTCGCTCCACGACTAACGCTCGTCCTCGTCGTCCGCTCCTAGATTCGAACATGTCTATTTTTATCAGATCTAGGCATCGGTGTCCTCTTTCGGAATGATCCGAACAACGACAACAATGGCACCGTTACGTGCGGTAGGAGGGGGCGGCACGCACGTGGAAGGGGCGGCCGGCTCGGGTACCACAGCGGGCAGCCGCTGCCGCAGCAGCAGCAGGCATGGGAAGGGGGGCTGCTGTGCGCGGGTTAGGGTTTGGTGGCAGAGAGAGAGAGAGAGAGGAGGAAAAATGTTAGGGTTTGTGGAAAGGTGGCTATAATACCATGTAGAAAGTAGTTGTAGAAAATAGTTGTTATATTTTATTGATAATCTCTTGGATATTTATAGCCTTACAACCTCCTCATTACATTAACTCTCTATAGGAACATCCTATGGCATATTCTTATTACATTAACTCTCTATAGGAATATCCTATGGCATATTCCATCATACCAAATATACTAATAGGATATTCCAACACATATTCCAACATACCAAAAATACTAATAGGATGTTCCAACAGAGCTCCTATGTTATCTACCGAGCTTTCTAGCCATCCTTGAGATGATAATAGGTTCATCTCTTCCATGTCACATAGTCGACTCGTGCTCTCTGCTCCAACATGAACAGAGTGGCTTTTGCCGCACGATCCTTACTACACATCCCCAACCATGCCGACGGCACGTAACAAGGCTAATAGCAACAGAACCAAGAAACCAATCACTTCAAAAATCCACATATTCACATCACATACATGTGTCTCAACTTCAAATATGTCACCAATCAACCCAAACAACTAGAACTAAGGCCTCGTTCGGTTCTCGGAAGCGAAATCATTTCCCTTGTCAATTCCATGGGGATGGAAAATTAGAATTCATATCAGGTTTCCTTTCCTGTGTTTTGGTAAAAACAACCAAAGCATTTAAGAAAGACCATTTAATTTTTCTTCTAGTGTTTGGTTGGTGCACGAAAGAAAATATACTTTTGGATAAAGTAAGTAATACCCCCATTTGAGGAGGGCTATTGTTGTCCTAAATTTTCGTAATAAATACTGGAAAAGGATAAGGGAAAAAATCAATCCCACGGGTTCCGAGAGGAACCATCTCCTCCCTATTTTCCGCCACGTCAGAGAAAAATAGTTCCCGAGTTTGTGGCTACCAAACAAAGAAAAGAACAGTGAACCAAAACAAACATGGCCTAATAGTAAACTACAAGCATGCAGAAACTAAGTATCAATCAATAGCACTATAGCATATCAAAGACTGCACATATATATAGAAATGATGAAGAAAGAGTTCCATGGGTCTATTACCAGAAGTTCCCACAGAGGAGAAGGAAGGAGGAGAGGAGGAGCAAAGCAGCTGTGGATGAACACAACAGAAAACCAACAAACCTCAACAAATGTTTATAGGTTCAGTGAGCAAAACTGGGAATATATATGTGTAGTTATTTGTGGATGGGGTTGATGGGTGCTGGCCAGCCGGCCACTCTGAAGCCATGACACCTGGACTTTGTGGTTGGCTCGGTAAGTAGGGATGGGTGGGATGGATTGACGTTGGGGGGGTCCAACTGTTCAAATGCCTTCTCGTACGTACGTGGTTGAAAGTAACAACGGACACCTGGAATTTTTAAAGATTTTGACTCCAGCTTTGTCATTTGTTTGGTAGGAGTTTGAGAGTTCCATTCCTGCTGGGATTCTAGTCCTTAAACTTTCATGCCGATAATTATAAGTTTGCAGCTAAATATCATGATTTTTTTTTTCTTGGCTTACACAAAATATAATTAAACTACTAAAGATCTTGAAACCTTAACCTGTTATCAATTTGGCACTAACGTATTGTATCATTCATAATTTTGTCTTTCTTAATATCACTATCTTACCGTTCTGGAATGTCACAAGTGGTCAGCGGACAGCAGGTTACATCCTGTCTGGATTAGTTTATGGTAGGAGTTAAAAAAGAAAATCTTATAGTTTCTGAGACTAACTATAAAAATAGTGTCTTTATTTAATATTTATATAATTTTTTTTAAGTAATGTTATTCGTATCTCCAAAATGTTCCTTCAATCTATTCCTCCTTACGTGGCAGCTGACGTGACAACTGATATGTCTGTTGACATGACAAATTCTAACCCAAAATATTAATTCTCTAATTTTTAATGTTAATATTAGTATTAATATTAATATTAATTTAATATTAATTTTATTTTTAATTTAAATGTTAATGTTAATTTATTTTTAATTTTAACGTTAATGTTAATTTTAATATTCATTTTAATGTCAATTTAAATTTAAAATTTAACATTAATTTTAAATTTGTCTTGTCAGCTGCCATGTCAACTGCCATGTCAAACGACACGTTAGTTGCCACATAAGGAGGGATACTTTGGAGGGAGAAATATCATTTTCAATTTTTTTGGCTAAATTATAATTTAATACCCTCAATTATTCAAGTTTATCAACTTGATATCGGATAAAGTACAAAAATTTCTTCTTAGATAGATTTGCATCGTTGGCAAAAGAAGATCCTGTAGATGTTTGCATCAATTAAACCCCGTCGCGCCCTCAACCCCGTCCCCCCTCTCCGTGGCGGCGGCAACAACAATAGCACGCGTTAGAGAGGGGGGTGGGGGTTGGGAGCGCGTCGCAATGGTGACGAGGGTGGTGCAGCCGAGGGAGAAGGCGGGGTGGTGTAGCCGAGAGGAGGGTTGGGTGAGAAAGGGGATAGTTTGTTGGTGCTTTGCTCCTTGACATGAAGAGAGCTTGCTCTCAACATGCTTTGTAAAGTTTAGTCCCACATTGGAAAAACACCATGAGTTATCTCAACATATATATGAGTATGTGTTGTTGGGATATGCACATGGGGTGGTGACCCTAAGGAGGGAACCATGTGGATAATTTTACTAAAGAGGTAAGGATAAGGCTCCAAGAAAAGTATTCATGCTTTTTGCTCTTGGGAAATTAATTTCCATTGGGGCTAAGCCCCGTAGGGACTTAGCGACTCGGACTCAGACTCGGACTCGGACTCGGGCTCATGGGCTCATAAGGCGTAATGTGGCGTTTTGTTGGCGCACTTCGCAGGGTGCGCGGGTGCGCTGGGTTGCGCGGGGTGCGCGCGTGCGCGAGGTGCGCAAGTTGCGCCAGTGCGCCAGATGCGCCAGGTGTGCAAGTTGTGCCAGTGAGCAAGGTGCTCCAGTGAGCAAGGTGCGCCAGTTGCGCCAGTTGCGCCTCAGCGTGCGCAGTGCGCACAATGCGGCTGTAGGCGCGCGCGCAACTCGTTCATTGGCGCAATGCGCACAGGTGGTGGCTGTCCTCGTTCAAACTGATCCGCAATATGCGATAACTAATCCTGAAATAGTGGATCTGACATTATTTTGTGGCGCACATTGCGGATCTGAGCGATTATAGCAGTAGCTATATATTCAGGGCCTCACTTCTCTTTCGAGGGACAGAGAATTATTATTCTAAAATTCCAGAAAGAGAGAAGAGAGAGTTCCTCGAGCCACTGGAGTTCCAGCACCTTCGACAGCACCTTGAGTATTCTTTTTCTGTCCATGTCGTTCCGAGCAGTCCGTCTTAGAGCTTTCTTCAGAGCGTTCCAGAGTTCACTTGAACTTGCTGGTTCCTGGAAGCTGACCGTGTGGACGGATCTAGCTTTGAGCACTGGTGTTCTTAACACCCCAGCAGGCCACTTTCATCTATCGCCTGTCATCGCTGCTGTTGTCTTTAGCAATTCGGCCGGCATCTTCTTTTTAGAAGTGTCTTCGTCGTTTGCTACGTATACGAAATCTTTTTAGATTCTCGTATTCCAGAATCCTCCTAGGATCTCTGGTTGTGCACCTTCCTTGAAGTGTTGTATTGGAACATTGTTCTTACAATTGTTTCATTCTTTTGTTTTCCATTGAAAATTGTGCCCCGGCTCTAACAATCTCAAAGCTAGACCAGCACAATGGAAAACTCTTGTGCCTCTCTCCTCGATACCAGCTTTAACAAACTGGAGAAGTTCGACGGAGAACACTTTCAAATATGGAAGAGAAAAATCACCCTCAATCTACAACTGGTGGACGTCGATCATGTGCTGATTGAGACTGAACCAACGATTCCAGAAGGACCGACGACTCCAGAAGGTGGTACAGCAGATGCCATTGCTGCTGCACAAGTCAAATTGACCAAATAGAGAAGGGACAATAGTCTTTGTAGGCTATTGATTCTGAATGCAATGGAGGACTCCCTGGCAGAGTCATACTCCAAGAATCCTTCTGCCAGGGATATCTGTGAGTCCTTGGAAAAGCTGTATGAAGACGACGACAATAGATCGAAAATCTTCATCATTGAGAAGTACCACAAGTGGCTCTTCGAAGACGAGAAGGCAATGTTGCCTCAGGTAAAAGAGTTCTTGAAGCTGCGCCAGAAGCTCGAAGACGAAAAAATGCCCCTCGTCGACAAGTTTGTCGTTAGAGGGTTTGTCTCTAAACTTCCCGCAGGATGGAGTACATTCTATGCAAGAATGCACCGGAAGAAGCTGGATATCAGCTTGGAAGATCTTCTTCAAGAGATCCATGTTGAGGACGAGATGCGTTCTCAACAGAAGATGGACACTCTGTCCAAACAGTTGGCCAAGGCCAATCTGGTGCAGACGAGAGAGCCCAAGGGGAAGCAGGTGGCTTCTCATCACAAAAAGAAGGATTCCACTAATCTGAAAGTGAAGGGTCATTCATTCAAGCAACAGAAGTCCAAGTCCCATGTGACTTGCTTCAATTGTTGCAAGAAAGGCCACTACAAGAGTGATTGCAGATCCAAGCCCAAACAATCAGAGAAAGGTGAGCCTAGTAAGGTTTCTTTGGTTTCTAACCTCGTTGCTATGATCGCTCAGGTCACAACTGTGGGGGCTGACTCTGACTGGTGGATAAACACCGATGCGACTTGCCATGTCTGTTCTGGGAGGGAATGGTGTTTTCCATAAAGAAATTCTCTTTATTTGTTGTGTATCTGGGAAAATTACAACTGTAGGAATCCGATCTAGAAGACGATCGCTTTATCCCTTGGACTATGCGAAGAAGAAAAGCTCTCAAAATCTTGACAGTAGATATCAATGTATCTGTACAATGAATAAAAAAAAGAACTCTATTTATAGAGTCAAAATAGTAACTGAAAAGATAACTACCTCACCACTAGTGCATTTGAAAAGTCACGCAGACTCTAAATACACGCAGGGTTAGTGAGTAGTTACTGGACGTGGCCCGTAACTGTTGGACACATGGCATTAGTGCATGAGTCGTGTGCAAGTTACTGGGCACGCGAGAGAGAGATCGGTGGCATGGCTGCCACGTACTCCAGTTGAAATAAAATCCATGCTGTCTTGCTGAAGGCAAAAAATCCACGCAGTTTCGTTGACGCAGACTCGTTGAAGGCGAAATCCACGCAAGCTTTGAAGAAGAATACTTCAGAATTCACGCAGGCTTTGAGAAGAATAACTCAAAAAATCCACGCAAACTTGAGGAAGGAGAAGGTTCAGAATTCACGCAAACCGCCAGCTGTCTTGATTTAGCACGCTTCGTCTGACACAAAATCTCTGACATTGATTATATTGTCAGCCGCATTAAATGAAGATAAGACCCAAAGTTACGCCAACTTGGTGAAGAGTGAGTCTTGCTAAGGAAGATTTCGAAAATCACGCAAAAGACGGCGATGATCTCTCGAATTTTGTGCATACGTGGCATACAAGGAGACGTTTCTCGACTGTTGTGTTGTCAGTCATTATGATTCTGACGTATGGCTGAGCTGTCTCTGCGTGACTTCTAAAGGAGATGGCCAGGCAGAACTTAGCGTATCTTTTGTGCTGCTTCTTGGATCACTCTGCGTGACTTGTTCTGATCAACTCAGCGTGACTTTCATTTTTGAGACCTACAAAACCCCCTTCAAAGTTTTCGAAAAATGATAAAATATTTTCGAAATACTTTGAAATAGAGATGATGAAATGAGTTAAAGTCACGCTGAGATGACTCCAAAATTTTTCGGAAGTCGAAAAGACTTCGAAGTTCTTTGAAAACATCCAAATGAACTTATTAAATGTCATAATGACTCTTCGTTCTCCGAGACTGATTGCGTCCAATTTATGGTGGAATATGAACTGTCGACGAGATCTGTTATATAAACAGGGAGTGATTCTCAGTTTTAACTTCATCTCTCGAAAATATGACCCCAAAGGAAGCAGCTGAAGAGGAAGCACGCAAGTTGGGCTTTTGTTCCCATGGTGACCCCACTTTTGGGGGTAAAGAACCCGAACCTGTCGTCATTGAGCTCAAGGACGACGCCACACAGTTAGCCAAGAACCTCTTGAGCTACTTTGGATTGGATGGCTCGTCTTCTTCTGATGGGCGGAACCTTATGGAGAAGCGTGAAATGCTCGAGACTCTATTGCATCGCCTGGGAGTTAAGAGCGTAGAGGAGTTAGGCATCAAACTTAGCCGCTCTGGAAAATAGGGCGTAACTTTCTACGCTTTTGTTGCACTTTTTTTTTTGTCTTTTTGTAAGGCCATCAGTGCCTGTTTAAAGAATGAAGTACAACTTTTGTGTTTGATCTACGTCCCTTTTAATGAAGAAGATTAATTAGCACTCTTTGACTGTTTCCAATATTGCACGGTCTCCCGAAGTACACGTGACACTCATTCCACAATTTACGAGCGCTATTTATGCGGATCTTTTCCAAGAATAGACCTGCACTTGACCCTTTAAATAGATGGATGAACTCCACGCAAACTCATCTTCCCATTCTTCTTCCTCTCTTCTGAGAATGAATTTTCTATGAGAAGGAAATAGGAAAGCCATGTTGTCTGATGTCAAATCTCTGTGCACGCTACCAGACATGGATCTGTCAATCCTTAGCAGCAAACTCAGCGGTAAGTTCAATATACACGCATCGAATTTTTTGTTTACTAAGGACAAATTCATCTTCCTGAAATGAACATAATGCATCTGTCTTTGCTTGGCCAGTTTCTGTTGACTGATTTTTCTTTACTGTTTCTTGCAGAATTTTGGCTGAAAACCTTCTTCAGAACTGGCATTGGTGATATGGATGCTGTGGACAATATTCTTCTGACATCTACATCAGGGAGCTCATACGCTTTTGACGCGTAAATCAGACAACTCAGAACTCTTCGTGAGATAGAAGGGTCTTCCTTAGATGGTAGGAAGAGCCTTTATACACGAGAGTTGGATGGTGGAGTTAACTCTACTACCGAGAGATTGGGTAGTAGAGTTCCTTTCAAGGCAGAACCAGGAATTGTATCCCAAGGTTTGGATACATTCCTGTCTTTCTTGAGAGGTTACCCCCATCCACCAGTTGTATTGGCAGCAACACGTTTTCGTGTTGCCCTACTCTGTGGTTCTCCTATCGTCTGAGAGATAAGACCAGAGTTTGATTCCTGCTGGACACCCAGGAATTGCCACAAACAACGAGATTGCCAGAGAAGATCCAAGAAGAAATAGATCTCAGTTGTACATAGAATGAAAATCCAAGATTTGTAATAGATTTCCATTATGATTTGTAAGAAAGTCTAAGAAAATGTAATAGACTTTTTGTGGTGAAATGGGAATGGAAATGACAATTCTTCTATGCTCAATGATTTGTATTTGTGGATGAATTGTGGACATGATAGATAATAAAATCATCTTTTCTGTTTTTAGAGTATATGATATTATCAGAGGTATTATGGACATGATAATATATAGGAACTCGAAAGAAAATAGATTGATTTCTATACAGAGGTCAAAATATGACAAATGAGTAAGCAGATTCAGAATTAATTCAGAGGTTATGAAAACATGAAAAATAACGAATCCCCACTTAATGAACTGATAGAAGATTATGGACGGATGAACCGTTAAGAAATGATGAACAAATGAACTGTCGAGTGAATGTAATAAATGAACGGACGAACCGTCAAGTATTAATGAACATGTGAAACGTCGGATGAATATGAGAAATGAATGGATGAACTGAGTATTGGGAAAGAATACGTCCCTTCGAACCTTGTAACCATATGCCTATAAATAGAGCATATATTTGAATAGAAGGATCGCATTTTATCCACAATGTCTTTTGAAGAGAACATAAAGAAGGCTGAAGTCGCCCTTGAAGTTACTGAAGGTGTTAAAGAACATCCACCTCCGCAGAAGAAGGAAATGGGCGAAAGCTCGTCTACTCCCAAGCCGCCAAAAGATATCCTGGACTTCCTGGTCGAACCAGGAGAAACCGAAGAAGAAGAAGCAATGAGGCTGGCTGCCTGTCAATTCTTGATGCGGTCAGGAAAAGATGTATTCAATTCTTTGCTGATTATGTATGTGGTCCTCGTCCCAAATATGAAAGGGATCATAGTGATCTTCCATGATGATGTACTACTTTTTTTTTCCTTGAGGGATTTGTCTCAAATAAACTCCGTTTAAGGAAACTTTGTTTACGATATATCCTTCCCACTTTATATTTGCCTTTATTCATTGATCTTTTGACTCAGAAATCAGAAAGACTAAATATCATTTTCATAAATATGATATTGAGATAGAAAATTCAGAGGTAATGTGGACATGATTTTCTGGATATCAAATTTGTTGAGAAAACGATACAAAGTAGAATACCTATCTCCACTGGGGATAATAGATATCAGAATGATTCTTCGGAAAGAACAATGAAACAGCTGGAGAGTGATGGAAGGACAATCTTGATAGAAATATCAGACGTAGTACTTCTTCAAGAATTTGCCGTTGATGGGCATCATAGTGGCTTTACCATCTAGAGTAGTGAGTTGATAAGCCCCATTAGAAAAGATCTTATTGACAATGAATGGACCTTCCCATTTTGCATCAAACTTGCCCTTACTCATGTGTGTCATAGTCATCGGGCGTCTGACAGTAAGCACAAGTTCTCCTTTCTGAAATGTTCGAATTCTGACTTTCTTGTTAAAAGCCATTGAAATTCTAGCTTGATAGAATTCAATATTCTGTTGAGCAGATAACCGTTTTTCATCCAGAGCCTCCAATTCTTGAAGTCGAAGACGATCATTATTTTCGGCAATGAGTTCATTAGCGATTGCTATCCTTAAAGAAGGAATTTGAATCTCTAATGGGAGAACAGCCTCAGATCCGTACACCAGAGAGAAAGGTGTACACTTAGTAGCATTACGGACTGTAGTGCGATAAGCCCACAAGCATTCCCCGAGCTTGTCACTCCAATTACGTTTGTTAGTGGAGACAAACTTCTTTAGGAGTTTGATGATAGTCTTGTTGAAAGCTTCTGCCAATCCGTTAGCTGCTGGATTATATGCGGTAGAAGCAACATTATTGATCCGGTGATCGTCACAAAATCGAGTAAATTTCTGGCTGACGAACTGTGGTCCATTATCATGAACAATGCGTCGAGGAACACCAAATCTGTAGATGACGTGGTGCTTAATAAAGCTGATGACATTAGACGTCTTAACTTCAGATAAAGGAATAGCTTCGGCCCATTTTGAGAAGTAATCGGTTATTGCGAGAATGAACCGATGACCTTTAGATGATGGAGGATTGATCGGGCCGACAATGTCCATGCCCCAAGCTTCGAAGGGCCATGATGCTGCCGTCGGATGTAGAAATTCCGAAGGTTGATGTATAAAATCCGCATAGATTTGGCAAGCTTTGCATTTCCTTGCATATTCAATGGTATCTGATACCATAGTTGGCCAATAATATTCCATCCGTCGAATACGGTCTTGAAGTTTTGGCTCAGGTTGATGCGCTCCACAAATTCCATCATGTGCTTCACGAATAACTTGTTGGGCTTCATCACCGGCAATACACCGAAGGAGTAAACCATCATAAGCTCGACGATATAAGGTCTTTGTTGTATGATTGTAATAGAATCTGAGTGATCGTCGTCTGATAGATGCTGCCTCACTCGGATCATCCGGAAGAATATCATACAATATAAGATCTAAGAAAGGAAGTCTCCAATCTTTATCCGTATTCTGATTCTCAGTCGAGTTACTGAAGATGAATTCCATGCTGGAATCGGATGAAGATGATATCGATTTACGACTAAATCCAAATCCTCTTGTTGTGTTGACGTCATAAGATGTTGATTCTTCAATGTCAACTGGAAGTCCTAGAGTCAGGTTATTTTCAAGATGAAATAATTCTCGATTACGAACAACGATCATTTGTTGCCGTCTGATTGGGATAGCCAGCACCGCTGCAAGATTAGCAAGGGCATCAGCTTCTGTGTTACATGCTCGCCTAACATGTTCAATGAAGAATTCCTTAAATGATGAGGCCATAGATATGGCCACTCTATGATAAGGAACCAGATCTTGATGGCGAACTTCATAAGTACCCCTGATCTGATTGACAATAAGTTTAGAGTCTCCATACGCCTCCAAATGTTGAATATTCAGATGTTTAGCGAGTTGAAGACCAATAAGCAATGCGTTGTACTCAGCTACATTGTTTGAACACGGCTGATCGAGAGAATAAGCTCTTTGGATGGCAAGACCTTCTGGCGATACAAGAACAATTCCAACTCCAGCAACAATATCGCCATTAGGACCAATTCTTGACGCTCCATCAAAGAATAGACGCCAAATAGGATCTTCTTCAGCAATTTGATTTGAATCTAGGACTTCATCTGGGATTTCATCATAGAGTTTTGAATTTTCTGGAATTGAGTGAGCAGCCAGAAAATCAGCTAAAGCTTGTCCCTTGACTGATTTCTGAGGAATATAGTGCATATCATACTGAGCAAGTAGGATTCCCCAGTTAGCCAATCGAGAATTCAAAACACTGGATTTCTTCATCATGATCCGTATAGGATTGATCCTGGAGATGACATGAATAGTCTGGCCAATGATATAATGACGTGTCTTTTGGACAGCAAACATCAAGGCTAGACATTCTTTTTCAACTGGTGAATATCGAGGTTCAGCTCCGGTCATAGTGCGGCTGAGATAATAAATGGCCTGTTCATGGCCATTTTGATTCTTTTGAGCGAGTAATGCACCCAATGAATGACTCATTGCTCGAGTATAGAGGAGGAACGGTATTCCTGAGACGGGAGGTACCAATACTGGAGGGCTCATCAGATATTGTTTTATATCATCGAATGCTTTCTGACATTCATCATTCCAGACAAAAGAGACACCTTTCTTCATAAGTTTGTTGAATAGTCTGCAGCGTCCTGATAAATTAGAGATAAATCTCCTGATATAAGCAATTCTTCCTTGAAATCCTCGTAGCTCTTTTAAGGTGCGTGGAGGACGCATCTCTTGGATGGCTTTGATCTTCTCGGGATCCACGTGTATACCTTTAGAGGTAATGACGAAGCTGAGAAATTTACCACTAGAGACGCCTAAGAAGGACTTAGTAGGGTTCATTTTTAATTGATGCTTACGCATTAGATCAAATATAGTCTTCAAATCTTGGATATGATCCTCCTTTTGTCGACTTTTGACTGCAATATCATCAACATAGCATTCGACTGTTTTTCGCAAATGTTCACGGAATATAGTACTCATAGCTCGTTGATAAGTTGCTCCTGCATTCTTGAGACCGAATGGCATAACTGTATAGCAGTATGTACCAATCGGCGTTCTGAAAGAAGTGTGCTTCTCGTCTTCTGGGAACATTTTGATCTGATTATACCCAGAATACCCGTCCATGAATGACATTCGTTCGAATCCACAGGTATTATCAACCATGACATCAGTGATTGGTAGAGGGAATTCGTCTTTAGGACATGCCGCATTGAGATCGCGAAAGTCTATGCATACTCTGATCTTGCCAGTCTTTTTAAGAACAGGAACAATATTAGCCACCCAATCGGGATGTTGTTCCTCTCTAATAAACCCAGATGTAATGAGTTTATTGACTTCAGCTTCAATTGCATCCATGATGTCCGGACGAAATCGTCGCTGTTGTTGTTTGACCGGTTTAGCATTCGACAAGATGTTGAGCTTGTGAGTTGCAATTTGAGGATCAAGCCCTGGCATATCTTCATAACTCCAAGCAAAGACATCGATGTAATCACGAATGAGTTTGATCATGTCTTTCTTATCAGTTTTTGAAAGACTTTCACTGATGAATATTGGTTTGGGAGACCCCTCTTCACCAACATCTATTTGAACAAGTTTATCTTCAGTCGGAGGTTCTTTTTGCTCGAAACGGAACTCCCATTGATTATCTAATCTTTGGGCCCACTGTTCTGATTCATGTGAGATTTCAAACTCTTCTTCGTCTTCATCACTTTCTTCAGAATGGTCAATAGAAACCATGTTAGAAGATAGAAGGTTGCAATAGAAGTCACCGATACTCGTATCGGAATCCCAAGAAGTGGTACTAGAAGAATCGGATCTCTTATCTTCGTCAGACTCAAGATCTTCATGGATAATGTTGATGAAAGGAGTGGGAGCAGTATAACCCAATCCGTATTTCGTCTTTCCATATTTCAAAGGAGGAATCCGGACAGGCATTTTTCTTCCTTTTCCATTATTAAGGCCAGTCCTGAAGTCATAGCCCATATTTTTGATGATGTCTCTAGATTGCTGACTATAACGACGTAGTTGTAATCTTTCAGTATCATCATTTTTGTCATCATCTTCAAGATCAGAAGGATTTTGAGGCCCTTTGTAGAAGAATATTGGAATGTCTTCTGGCTTTCTGCTAGGAACCAGAAAGTATGAAGATTATACAGGTTCTAGAGATACATCTGTATGAACAGTCTGTACAACTCCTATGGTTATTGTGTTCAAGTCATCTAACAGATGTAAATAACTATGAACATAATTACACACATCAACGTACTGCAAAGGTGGAGACTTTTCATTAAATGTAAAAGCAGCAATATTTACATTGGGAGAAGGCTGAACTTTAGAGATTTTAGCCAAGTCAATGACTAAAGGAGGAGAAGAAGAAGAAGCTTTGTTTCGATTAAGATCGATAACAAATGGCTCAGAAGAGGTGAGCTCCCTTGAAGTTTGAGTAGGAAGAGTAGTCCGCCCTCCAACTGGAATTAGCAGAGTATCTTGTGAAGGTACAGGAACTGTAGTACGCCCACTGACAGGAATGATCAGTGTATTCTGAGTAGATGACTGAGGTAACGGAGAGATCCGTCCACTCACTGGAATGATAAAAGAATCTTCTCCAAAGGGTTTAGGAGATTGTTGCTGAGTAGTTCGACATTTAACAGGGAATATTAAAGTCTCACTTTGTGCATCTTCTTTCTCCATAGCTTGTATGATCCTTGTATATTCTTCTTTATACATTCGGGAATCATTGAAATAAGCTTCAACCCCATGGAAGGGATTTATATCAGCAACTTCTTTTTGTACTCTTCCATTGCTATCAATGTACTTAAAACATTGATGAAGAGTAGAGGGCACCACATTATTTTCATGAAGAAAGGGCCTCCCCAGAAGAAGATTATAGGATCCCGCGATCTCGATCACATAGAAAGTGACTTTAGATCTGAAATCACCTATCTGAAGCTTCAGATGAATCTTTCCCAAAGGCTCACTTCGGCTTTGATTGAATCCCAAGATAGGAGTAACCGTCTTGGAGAGTTTATGAAGAGGGATTTTTAGTTCATCCAACAAACTCTTTGGCATTATGCTTATAGCAGACCCTGGGTCAATGAGAATACGATCTATCTTCATCGTATCAATATAACCAGTGTCGTAGAGAGGTCGATCATGTCGATTATCCTCCAGTAACATGTCGTCTTGTGTAAAGGTGATATTTGGGATAATCTCCAGTACACTGTTGCAATATAAGCAAGTGGCAGGTTCCGCATCCGGCTTCTTCAATTGTACAAGACAAGAGTCAGCTTGTAGAAGTGCTTCACTTAACGTCTCCCGAGTCTCTTTGGAAAGACGTAGAAGTTCAAAAAGGGACATTCTAGCGGGAGTATTAGCAAGCTGAGCCAAAATGTCGAAGTTGTAAGGCTTCTGAAGTCCAAGAGGAGAAGACTTCTTGATTGGCTTATCAAACCGAGCCTGTTGTTTGCCTTTCTCCAGAGCCGTAGGCTTGGGAGGAACAGGTTCAGTAGATGGTTCTTCCTCGGGAGGAACATTAGGAGCATCTTTAGCATCTGAAGGGATATCAGTAGGATCTTCAGGATTTTTAGAATAATCCTTTAGGTAAGGTTTCCCCGTTCGAGTAGCACTAACAAGTGCTTCTTCTTTATCTTTTGGCTCTATGTCAGAGGTAGACCCAAGAGAAGTCATATGACATGACTTGATCTTTCCAGCCTTCTTGGATTTTTGAGAAGAAATCTTTTGAGGAAAAGGCGATTCAAAATCTGCCACTAGATCAGGATGGATCCACATGATTTCTCCTGTTTCCAAAGTGATTGGCACTAATCCTTCAGACTGTGGAGGAGGAAGATTCACTATGTCAAGAGTTGCCTTGGGAATAGGAATAATCCCACTTTCAAGGAGTTGAGGAGGAAAATTTCCAAATTGCACAGAGACGACGTTGGAGGTGACGGTCTTCTCTTTTGGAGTAAGAGAGATAGCTCCAGATTTAATCATTTCTTGGATCTTTCCTTTCAATACATAACATGTACGAATTGTATGACCCAGCATTCTGTGATATGGACAGTATTTAGGATGATCTGTCTTACCAGCTTCATCAGGTTTCTTGATCTCTGGTAATTGTATTTTATTACCTTTCAGCAGACATTCAAAGATACCAAGGACATCGTCGTCATCAAAAGAATATTCTTCTCTGGGGCGAGGTGTTCTTGATTGTTGAGTTGTAGAGGCAGGAGTTTGAACATTCGATGCATCTTTGCTCTGAAGATTAACTTCTAGAGTTTCTTTTCCTTTGCGAGCATTATTTTTATTGTTAGCCCCTTGTCCTGTTTCTTTAGGAGTCATCTGCACTCCTAAACCTTTGAAGGTTTCAGCACTGATTTCTGCAGCTTTAGCACTGACTATGAAGGAAGGCCAATCTTGAAATTGAGTGGACCCTGTCCACATACTGATGATTGGCAACAAGTTAGATTTGCACGTGTCAATGGTGACAGCATCAGGAGTTCCAAGAGGCATCTTCAGAGCTTCTCTTCGAAACCGTTCAATGTATTCCTCTGTAGATTCATTATTTTTCTGCTTGATTCTAATAAGAGCAGACATAGTCATGTCATTAAGCCCTTCATAGAACCTTTCAAGAAACATCTGTTTGAAACCAGCAAACGAGGTAATACTCCCATCTGGGAGACTTCTATACCATTCATAAGCCGTTCCCTTGAGACATCCAATAAATACCCGAGTAAGGAGGGCATCACTTGGTTGTAGTTGATCAGTCATCACTTCAAAGTGATTGATAAACTGACTTGGAGAAGTGGTTCCATCATAGAATGAGATAGTAGGAGGCTTGTATTTAGGAGGATATGATACTTGCTTCCATTCTATCGGATAAGGCTGCTTGATGCCTAACCTTTGTAAACCATCCTTCTGTTTGAATGCCTCGAATTGAGTTTTGAGATTTTTCAATTCTTCAGAGACAACTCCCGAAGATTGTGGAGTTGTGGCTTGTAGAGAATAGTTAGGAGGAGGAACAGCATTGTAAGCACTACCCCCAGCTCCAGAGAGACTAGGATTTGGTTGAGCAGGTCCAGGAGTATTGGATTGTACTGCTGGAGGAACTTGTACTGGACTTATATCAGTATCAACTGGTATGGCATCTGATACAGTCTGTCGATTTTGCAACTGAGCTGTCATGAGTTCATACATTGACTTCATTGTGTCAGTCATAGACTTCATTTGCTGTTCCAAAGAAGCAATTCTTTGATCTTGAGGAGTCAGGGAAGAAGAGGGTTCATCAGTATTCCCATCAACCATGTAAGTTGTGACTGTATGAGGGATTATTGATGAACTAGTAGATGTTGTATGCTCTGAATCATTGCTTCGTGTATCAAAGTCAACTATAGGAGAATTACCCCCAGTAGGAAGAGGTGGGAAGTTAGATTCTCCAAGAAATTCAGAGTCAATTTCAGGGATCAAATTTTGACTAGAAGCCAGGACTCTTGCTCTGGTGTTTTTATATACTCCATCTGGACTATCAACTCTACCCCCGGTGTCCCGAGAAGTCATGTTGACAGAGGCAAACAAAGGCTCATCTTCATCAGGCATAGGTTCATACTGAATCCTATTAAAGACAGACTGTCGTTTATTTTGACATCTGCATTGCATTGTGACTCTTGGCTGGAAGTCACATTCAGCATGATCACCATGGTCTTGAACTGTTGATTCACATCTGCACTGAATTATGACTCTTGGATAGAAGTCACATTCAGCATGTTCCTTTGATATAGAATTACTCCTTCTCTTCTGTTGAAGATATTCCCGTAAATCTGTTTGTGAAGATTGAGGAATATACTTCCTGTTCTTGGGTCTTGATGGCTCTTGATTATACAAAGAGTGATTAATGTGAGCCACATAATTTCTTGCATACTCTGCATCTGGATCTTTTATCTTCATATCCAATTGGTATGGTTTCTTAACACCAGAAGTGTCACGTCCCGCTCCCGAATAATCGGACACGAGTCGGACACGCCCAGCCTTCGTCGTTAGACACGACGAAGTAAGCTGTACCAGAACTAGGGAAAATCTAACAAGTCAAGTAAATGAGAAGTAATGTCACAGCATATCTATAAACGATCCCAGAATATTCAAATACATGTCTAAGCATTTTATTATTACATTCATCCAGAAATGTAACTAAAGTCTGACTAAAGTCTCAAAAGCAGGAAAGACAACTAAAAGGAAGATAACTAGGCTTCTGCAGCCTCTATGTCACAAGCAGCTCCAGCTGGCTCAAGGAAAGCAGTATCATGTCCATAGTATGTGTCACATAAAGCCTCCATCTCACCTATCATAACATATCCAGTCAGGAGCGGAGCAAAGCACAGTTCTAGGTAATGAACAATAACATAATGATATGGAAAGTAAATGCTGGAAGAACAGGATAAGAACAAGTATGTAAAGAACATGAAGATCATGAACTACTGCTATAAAGATACATGAAAGATCATGACAATGTAAGATGCAGTAAAGATCACGACTAATATCAAGATCAGGATCAAGAGAAACTAATGTAAGAACAATATCCTGAACATGTGTTTATATGTTTGAAATACTACTTAGATATGTGACCGGCTTGGGTAAGATCATGAAAGAACATGAAAGGATCCTGGAAGATCATGTAATGGTACGGCTTAGGGCCCGCGTGCACTGTGCGAGGCCTAAGCTAAAGATCATGAATAAGTAACCGGGTTTAGTCACATATCTAGAGTATTTCCCCACCCCAAGATACAAGTAAGAACATGAAAGAACAAGCCAGAAAGAACATGAACGTGTCGCAGTGTGTCAGCAATAAAGAACAAGGAAAATACACTGAACAAAACCATAGAATGTACTTGCCTGGCTCCAGCAATATGGTAGGCAATCTAGCTGGATGTTCTCCTGTTAACAATAGTGATGTACAAGTTGGTTAATAAACTATGCTAGTTGCTTCTAGGTTAATTAAAGAACTAAATCTTTATCTTGATTCTGCCCAAATAAGATAGTCTTATTTGGAGGTTCACAAGTTACATTACACTAGGTTAATTACTAACTACCTGTTTTCTTTTGGGAAAAACAAATGTTAAACACAACCCTTGGTTTTACGTGTTTAACACTAAGAGTTCTATAAGTTTATAATTCAAAAACTCATTATATATATAGAGTTAGCATTGCAACTTTTTATATATATAAAAGTGGTTTGTCTTATAAACTTGGTTCTAAAAGTTATTTAAGAAAAGAGTAACTAATCAGTAATAAAAAGTTAACTAATTGTTTTAGTTATAAAATTGGTTTTAAGAGGATGTTTCCATCAACTCACAATAAATGGGAAAATAACATTTATTATTTATAAAAATAAACTACAGACAGTCCTGCCCAAAGGCAAAGTTTAATGGCTGGCCCACAACCACTCGGCCCACTTACCCAACAGTCTGCCACCCGGTCAACCCAATACCAAGGATCAGTTCAGACCCGACTATCTAACCAGCCCAACTATAACTATACAGCATATAAGCCCGGCCCAACACAGCCCAGCCAAACCAGCCCATCAATTATTAATTACAGTCATCCAGCTATAATTAAATAATATTACAACACATTCAGTATGGCCCAGCCCATACTAACAGCCCACAAAAGAATATACAAAATAAGCCCTCTGAATAAACACCAACCGGCCCAACAAATAAATAGCCGCAAACTGCCAAAGTCCACCGCCGGTCAGGCCCACAGTCCAAGGCCAGTCACGTCAGGGTCAAGTCACATCATCTCCTTGGTGTCCAACACGCACGTCGGACACGGGAAAGAGGACACGGCTACAGCAAGGTCCATCAAAGTTCTAGCCACGAGTCCGCGCCACTTCGTATCCGACACGAACATCGGATACGAACGGTAGGTACAGCCACAGTCCAGTCGGGACAGAGGTCCAACACCAGAAAATCCCTCAGCAACAAGTAACAGAAAAGAGAAAGAAATCATCAATTAAAATATATAAAATATGCATGCAGTGTCGGACACGAGAGTGTCTGACCATGAGATCTCAGTTCAGCAAAATGGAACCAACATCATATCCATATCCAAAATTATGGCATGCATGCTGTGTCAGACACGAGAGTGTTTAGACACAAGATCTCAGTCCCAAAAAGAAAAGATTCAGAACATCAGATCTCAACCAAAAATCCCCACAGAAATGGATAAGGAAACATTCCAAAAACAAACCCATCCCTGATCTAACGAACCGAGCAACCCTAGAGTCACCACTGGGTTCGTTAGGTCTAGGCCAACCGACAGCATGCAAGTAAAAGAAATAGATCCACTGGATCCTCCACAGGAAACACCATCGAAAACCCACACTCAACAGATCTGGAACCACTACCAGATCTGGAGAAAAACTCCTCAGAAAACAACATCACAACCACAGAATAGTCACAGATCAACTTGATCTCGAAGAATCGACTAAAGAAACATCATAGATCTAACATGCAACCCAAAATAACCACATGCAAGGGTCGATCTACAAGATCGGACCACAGAAACCCTAGATCCATCGGATCTGAACAGTTAGAACTGTTCGAAAGGAAGAGAACATCATCGATCTCACACAAACCAGCCAAACCCTAGATCTCGTCACCGATCAAAGGATCTCAGAGTCTAGGCCATAGATCTGCCATAGATCTGACCAACAGTAGAGATTAGGGTTAGGGTTAGGGTTTACCCTCTGGAAGTCGAAGCCCAAAGCTCGTCGAGGAAGAAGGAAGGAAGAAGACTCGGTCAGAGCAGCGCCTAGGCGTCAAGGAAAACTCGCCTAGACCCAGCCATCGTCTTCATCGCCAAAGCCATCATCATCGGGGTCGTCGGCTTCAACATGGACGAAGTCGCCTCGCTCGGAATGGAAGTCGCCGCTCCCTCAGATCTACGCCACCGGAGTCGCCGTCACCATCAAGGTCGTCGTCGCCATCAGAGTCGCCGTCAAAGTCGCCGGAGAAGAACGCTCGAGAACGGCGAAGTTCTCGAAGAGTCGGTGGAAGACTCGAGAAGAGTCGGTGGAGAACGAAGAGTCGGTGGAGAGTTCGAGAGAAGAAAAATAAATGGCCGTTCTCTCTCTCTCTCCAACGGTTCGATTAAATAAAAACGAATTGGAACTTTTGCAAATAAGTCCCTCCGCTAAATGGCCTTATGCAAAAACCCCCCCCTCTTTTGAATATTAACCCGCAACTTAGATTCAATAGGGAAATTTACAAATTAACCCTCTGATGTTTCATATTTACATAAATTATTTAAAAACAGTTTTTAAAATAAGAAAAATATATAAAAATTGTTACAACAACTTCTAATTGTTAAATTGTCAAAAATGCAATTCATTCAAAATGTTTCCAAATTAATAATAAGTATAGAAAATGAATTTTTAATTTTTATTTAAGAAAACTGGGAAGTGGAGTTACAAATCTCTCCCCCTTAAAAAATTTCGTCCTCGAAATTGGAATGCAAACACAGAAAATCAAAAATAGTGAATCCAAAGAGTTGTTTATTGAATTCAAAAAAAATGCATACAATACAAGCACTCAAGTGAACAAACTAGGGTATCGCTCACGCATCTCATCCTCACGCTCCCATGTGGACTCTCCCGGAGAGTGGTGTCTCCACATGACGCGGACAAGAGGAATGGTCTGGTTCCGCAGACGCTTCTCCCTCCGGTCGAGGATCTCTACTGGCTGCTCCTCGTAAGTCAGTCTCGGGCCCACCTCCAGCTCTGAATAGTCCACCACGTGGCTGGGGTCTGGAATGTATCGTCGAAGCTGGGATATGTGGAAAACATCATGCACTCCCTCCAGCCTAGCTGGAAGCGCTAGTCGGTACGCCACCTCGCCAATCCGTGCCGTCACGTCAAATGGTCCGATGAATCTCGGACTGAGCTTCCCGCCTCTGCCGAACCGAATGACGCCTCTGGTCGGTGAGATCTTCAGGAACACTCTGTCTCCAACCTCGAACTCAAGTGGTCGTCTGCTGCTGTCCGCCCAGTGCTTCTGCCGATCCTGTGCAACTCTGATACGCTCCCGGATCAATCTGACTTTCTCTGCTGAGTCCACCACCATCTCTGGCCCAAGTAAAGCTCTCTCGCCAACGTCGTCCCAGGATAACGGCGTGCGACACCTCCGTCCGTACAGCGCCTCAAATGGAGTCATCTCGATGCTGGCCTGATAACTGTTGTTATAGGCAAATTCCACCAGGTGCAAATGGTCCTCCCACGATCCGCCGAAGTCGAGTGCGCAAACCCGCAGCATGTCCTCCAAAGTCTGAATGGTCCTCTCAGACTGTCCGTCCGTCTGTGGATGATAGGCTGTGCTGAACTTCAGCTGCGATCCCAAGCTCTGCTGTAGACTCCTCCAGAAATGTGATGTGAACCGGCTGTCTCGATCTGAAACAATGCTAACTGGCACCCCGTGAATCCTCACGATCTGACGCATGTAGAGGTCTGCAAGCTTCTCGGTCGACAGCCCAACCTTGAACGGAATGAAATGAGCGGACTTTGTCAATCTGTCCACGATCACCCAAATAGCGTCCTTGCCACTGGGAGTACGCGGCAATCCAGAGACAAAGTCCATGGTAATGTGCTCCCACTTCCATTCCGGAATAGGTAAAGGCTGGAGTAGTCCCGCTGGTCTCTGGCGCTCCGCCTTGACTTGCTGGCACACAAGGCATCTGGAAACAAATCTGGCGACCTCTCTCTTCATCCCATACCACCAAACATACTCACGCAAATCCTTGTACATCTTGGTAGATCCAGGATGTATAGAATACCGTGACTGGTGGGCCTCCTGCATCACCTCCTCCCGCAAGTCCTTGGGCACACACAGCTGACTTCCGTGCCTCAAGGATCCGTCCTCCGCAATGGTGAAATCGTCGAGCAGACCTAACTCTGCCTGAGCTCTAAGACCCTGGATTCCCTCATCAAGCAACTGGGCCTCCTTGATCTTCTCTAGCAACCCCGACTGTATCTGCATATACATCATCTGACCTCCATGCCCTGGGAGAACAATCTCAATCCCAAGACTCTCCAGATCCTCCAATAGATGCCGGTCCATGGTGAGATACATAGCAATAGGATACCGACTGAGAGCGTCTGCAACCACATTCGCCTTCCCAGGATGATACTGCAGACTGATGTCGAAGTCCTTCATGAGTTCCAGCCATCTGCGCTGCCTCATATTCAGCTCCTTCTGAGTAAAGACATACTTCAGGCTTTTGTGGTCCGTGAAGATGTCTACTCGCTCTCCATATAGATAATGCTTCCACAGTTTCAAGGCAAATATGACTGCTGCAAGCTCCAAGTCATGTGTAGGATAATTCTTCTCATGGGGCCTCAACTGTCTAGAAGCATACGCTATAACCTTCTTGTTCTGCTCCAGCACACATCCCAAGCCTTTCCTTGAAGCATCGCTGTAGATGACGAATCCTCCTGATCCCGATGGCAAAGCTAGAACTGGTGCAGTCGTCAGTCTTCTCTTCAATTCTTCAAAAGCTGTCTGGCAGGCGTCGCTCCATATGAACTCCTCGTCCTTCCGCGTAAGCTTCGTCATAGGCTCTGCTATCCTGGCGAAGTCCTTCACGAACTTCCTGTAGTATCCTGCTAGACCCAGGAAACTACGAATCTCTGCTACCGACTTGGGAGGTGCCCAGGCTTCTACTGCTTCAATCTTCTTGGGATCCACAGAAATCCCCTCTCCAGTCACCACATGCCCTAGAAACTCTACTCTGTCCAAGAAAAACTCACATTTCGAGAGTTTCCCATACAGCTTCTCCTTCCGCAGAATCTCCAAAACAATCCGCAGGTGCTCAACATGCTCCTCCTCCGTCTTGGAATAGATCAGAATGTCGTCAATGAAAACCACGACAAACTTATCCAAATACTTGTGGAAAACCTTATTCATCAGGTTCATAAACACAGCTGGGGCATTGGTGAGTCCGAACGGCATCACCAGGAACTCATACTGACCGTATCGAGTGTTGAAGGCTGTCTTCGGAATATCCTGCTCCCGAACCTTCATCTGGTGGTACCCCGATCGAAGATCGATCTTAGAAAAGACCTTCGCTCCACTAAGCTGGTCAAACAGCTCATCAATCCGCGGCAAAGGATATCTATTCTTGATGGTGATATTGTTGAGTGCACGGTAGTCAATGCACATCCTCACCGTCCCATCCTTCTTGGGCACAAAAAGCACCGGTGCTCCCCAGGGTGAAGCACTGGAGCGAATAAATCCTTTGCCCTCAAGCTCATCAATCTGCGCCTTCAACTCCGCAGCCTCCTTCGGGTTGATCTTGTAACAGTGCTGGGACTTCGGTGCTGATCCGGGCAATAAGTCAATGCCAAACTCCACATCTCGATCCGGCGGCAATCCTGGAAGCTCCTCGGGAAAGACGTCAAGATACTCTGCAATCAGCGGATGCGGCAACTCCTGGTCTTCTGCAACTGCTCCGAAGTAGACTCCCTCTGGCCTCTCTGCAACTCGTCTGCTGATCTCGAACGGTGGAACTCCTGGCGGGCTGAAGATCACCTTCCCTTCATGGCAGTCTATTACGGCAAACTGCTCGCTCATCCAGTCGATGCCAAGGACTACATCGAATCCAGGCAGTGGCATCACTAGAAGTCGAGCTCGAATCTCTCTCCCAGCAATAGTGATAGGGCATTCCACCATCTCACTTACTGGAACTGATCCGCCTCCTGTCATGATCTGACAGTTCCGCCTAGTGGGCTTGGGTGTGAAGCCGTGTCTATGCAGAAACTCATACGATACGAAGCTATGGGTAGCTCCAGAATCAAACAATGCAATGGCAGGGAAAGAATATAAAAGTATAGAACCTGTGATCACATCTGGCACTGCCTCGTCCTCCTCAACTGCAGCCATGACGTAAGCACGTCCCTGCTGAGCTCCTCCTCTCTGCTGCTGCTGATGCTGTGCAAACCTCTGCTGCTGGGGTGGCAAAGCTCCTCCTCTCTGGGGTGGTGCAGGTAATGCTCTGGGTGGTGCAGCCGGTGGTCCTCCTCCTCGTCCTCCTGCTAGTCTGGCTGTAGCCTGTGTGCAGTCCCTCATCTGGTGTGCATCTGATCCGCAAAAGAGGCAAAGTCCCAACCTCTTGCGGCACTCGTCGATATGATGTCCAGGGCGATGACAATAGGCACAAGGAGTCGCTAGCTGCTGTCTCTGATGCTGATGTGCTGGAGCTCTGGCCTGTCGGTGATGCTGCTGCTGGTGCGGCCTCGTCTGGGTCTGAGTCTGAACCCTCTTCGCTGGTGCCTGGAAACTGCTGCTGGCCACATCCCGATCCCTCTTCAGCTTGGGGTCCGCCTCCTTCTCAACTGCCTGGGCGATCTTGAGGATGCTAGAGTAGGTAGTCGCCTGGCTAATCGCCACCGCATGTCGCAGCTCCCTGTTGAGACCCTTCTTGAATCTCCATGCTCTGTCCTCTGGCTCTCTAACCAGTCTCTCAATGAACCTGCTGAGCCTGGTAAACTCCGAAGTGTACTGTGCGACCGTCATCGTCCCCTGCTGCAGCGCCTCGAACTGCACCCTCAACTCATCACGCTCCACCTCTGGGAAGAATTTCTCCTTGAACAGTGTTTTGAAAACTGTCCAAGACACCCGGGGCTCTGATAACTGGGGGTCCTCCCGGTACCAAGCTCTCGCCAAGTCAAAGAGTCGCATGCTGGCCACTGACACCTTCTGGTCCTCTGGAATGTTCGCCATGGTCAAAGTCCTCTCTGCATTCTCCAGCCATTCATCTGCATAGATGATCCCCTCGTCGCCCCAGAAGTCCATCGGGCTAAGGTGCTGGTACTCCTTCGCTGTCCCGGGTCTCGGTCCTCGCGGTGCTGGAGGTGCTACTGGTGCTGGTGCTGCCGGCTCCCTGGTCCTCAGCGCGTCGACGACAGTCGCTCTGAACTGCGCTGCCTGATGGTTCTGGGCCTCCAGAAAGTGCTGAAACAACGCCATCACCTGGTTGCCGTCAAGCATCATCGTCGGCGGCAGCGATGGAAAGATAGGAGGCGCTGGCGGAAGCTGATCTGCCTGGACGTCTGGTGCGGGCTGCTCTGGTGCGGCCTGCTCTGAACCACCTGCAACTCCAGAAGTGCCTGCAACTCCAGTCTGGTCTGCGGTCTTCCTTGTAGTGACCATCCTGCATAAAAAGAAAACTTCGTTGAACGACAAACCCTAAAACCTATCAAACAATGTTTTTATAATAATAAAGTACCTGAAGAACATGAATAACCTGATATACCCTTAATTCCCGATTTTCCTATGCTGTGATCAAGTTTCCCTAGTGTAATCAAGTCCCCCAATAGTACGCTAAGTCCTAGGTACCATTAGGATGGACCTGCATGGGCCACCACTAAAAACATGTCACGTCCCGCTCCCGAATAATCGGACACGAGTCGGACACGCCCAGCCTTCGTCGTTAGACACGACGAAGTAAGCTGTACCAGAACTAGGGAAAATCTAACAAGTCAAGTAAATGAGAAGTAATGTCACAGCATATCTATAAACGATCCCAGAATATTCAAATACATGTCTAAGCATTTTATTATTACATTCATCCAGAAATGTAACTAAAGTCTGACTAAAGTCTCAAAAGCAGGAAAGACAACTAAAAGGAAGATAACTAGGCTTCTGCAGCCTCTATGTCACAAGCAGCTCCAGCTGGCTCAAGGAAAGCAGTATCATGTCCATAGTATGTGTCACATAAAGCCTCCATCTCACCTATCATAACATATCCAGTCAGGAGCGGAGCAAAGCACAGTTCTAGGTAATGAACAATAACATAATGATATGGAAAGTAAATGCTGGAAGAACAGGATAAGAACAAGTATGTAAAGAACATGAAGATCATGAACTACTGCTATAAAGATACATGAAAGATCATGACAATGTAAGATGCAGTAAAGATCACGACTAATATCAAGATCAGGATCAAGAGAAACTAATGTAAGAACAATATCCTGAACATGTGTTTATATGTTTGAAATACTACTTAGATATGTGACCGGCTTGGGTAAGATCATGAAAGAACATAAAAGGATCCTGGAAGATCATGTAATGGTACGGCTTAGGGCCCGCGTGCACTGTGCGAGGCCTAAGCTAAAGATCATGAATAAGTAACCGGGTTTAGTCACATATCTAGAGTATTTTCCCACCCCAAGATACAAGTAAGAACATGAAAGAACAAGCCAGAAAGAACATGAACGTGTCGCAGTGTGTCAGCAATAAAGAACAAGGAAAATGTACTGAACAAAACCATAGAATGTACTTGCCTGGCTCCAGCAATATGGTAGGCAATCTAGCTGGATGTTCTCCTGTTAACAATAGTGATGTACAAGTTGGTTAATAAACTATGCTAGTTGCTTCTAGGTTAATTAAAGAACTAAATCTTTATCTTGATTCTGCCCAAATAAGATAGTCTTATTTGGAGGTTCATAAGTTACATTACACTAGGTTAATTACTAACTACCTGTTTTCTTTTGGGAAAAACAAATGTTAAACACAACCCTTGGTTTTACGTGTTTAACACTAAGAGTTCTATAAGTTTATAATTCAAAAACTCATTATATATATAGAGTTAGCATTGCAACTTTTTATATATATAAAAGTGGTTTGTCTTATAAACTTGGTTCTAAAAGTTATTTAAGAAAAGAGTAACTAATCAGTAATAAAAAGTTAACTAATTGTTTTAGTTATAAAATTGGTTTTAAGAGGATGTTTCCATCAACTCACAATAAATGGGAAAATAATATTTATTATTTATAAAAATAAACTACAGACAGTCCTGCCCAAAGGCAAAGTTTAATGGCTGGCCCACAACCACTCGGCCCACTTACCCAACAGTCTGCCACCCGGTCAACCCAATACCAAGGATCAGTTCAGACCCGACTATCTAACCAGCCCAACTATAACTATACAGCATATAAGCCCGGCCCAACACAGCCCAGCCAAACCAGCCCATCAATTATTAATTACAGTCATCCAGCTATAATTAAATAATATTACAACACATTCAGTATGGCCCAGCCCATACTAACAGCCCACAAAAGAATATACAAAATAAGCCCTCTGAATAAACACCAACCGGCCCAACAAATAAATAGCCGCAAACTGCCAAAGTCCACCGCCGGTCAGGCCCACAGTCCAAGGCCAGTCACGTCAGGGTCAAGTCACATCATCTCCTTGGTGTCCAACACGCACGTCGGACACGGGAAAGAGGACACGGCTACAGCAAGGTCCATCAAAGTTCTAGCCACGAGTCCGCGCCACTTCGTATCCGACACGAACATCGGATACGAACGGTAGGTACAGCCACAGTCCAGTCGGGACAGAGGTCCAACACCAGAAAATCCCTCAGCAACAAGTAACAGAAAAGAGAAAGAAATCATCAATTAAAATATATAAAATATGCATGCAGTGTCGGACACGAGAGTGTCTGACCATGAGATCTCAGTTCAGCAAAATGGAACCAACATCATATCCATATCCAAAATTATGGCATGCATGCTGTGTCAGACACGAGAGTGTTTAGACACAAGATCTCAGTCCCAAAAAGAAAAGATTCAGAACATCAGATCTCAACCAAAAATCCCCACAGAAATGGATAAGGAAACATTCCAAAAACAAACCCATCCCTGATCTAACGAACCGAGCAACCCTAGAGTCACCACTGGGTTCGTTAGGTCTAGGCCAACCGACAGCATGCAAGTAAAAGAAATAGATCCACTGGATCCTCCACAGGAAACACCATCGAAAACCCACACTCAACAGATCTGGAACCACTACCAGATCTGGAGAAAAACTCCTCAGAAAACAACATCACAACCACAGAATAGTCACAGATCAACTTGATCTCGAAGAATCGACTAAAGAAACATCATAGATCTAACATGCAACCCAAAATAACCACATGCAAGGGTCGATCTACAAGATCGGACCACAGAAATCCTAGATCCATCGGATCTGAACAGTTAGAACTGTTCGAAAGGAAGAGAACATCATCGATCTCACACAAACCAGCCAAACCCTAGATCTCGTCACCGATCAAAGGATCTCAGAGTCTAGGCCATAGATCTGCCATAGATCTGACCAACAGTAGAGATTAGGGTTAGGGTTAGGGTTTACCCTCTGGAAGTCGAAGCCCAAAGCTCGTCGAGGAAGAAGGAAGGAAGAAGACTCGGTCAGAGCAGCGCCTAGGCGTCAAGGAAAACTCGCCTAGACCCAGCCATCGTCTTCATCGCCAAAGCCATCATCATCGGGGTCGTCGGCTTCAACAGGGACGAAGTCGCCTCGCTCGGAATGGAAGTCGCCGCTCCCTCAGATCTACGCCACCGGAGTCGCCGTCACCATCAAGGTCGTCGTCGCCATCAGAGTCGCCGTCAAAGTCGCCGGAGAAGAACGCTCGAGAACGGCGAAGTTCTCGAAGAGTCGGTGGAAGACTCGAGAAGAGTCGGTGGAGAACGAAGAGTCGGTGGAGAGTTCGAGAGAAGAAAAATAAATGGCCGTTCTCTCTCTCTCTCCAACGGTTCGATTAAATAAAAACGAATTGGAACTTTTGCAAATAAGTCCCTCCGCTAAATGGCCTTATGCAAAACCCCCCCCCTCTTTTGAATATTAACCCGCAACTTAGATTCAATAGGGAAATTTACAAATTAACCCTCTGATGTTTCATATTTACATAAATTATTTAAAAACAGTTTTTAAAATAAGAAAAATATATAAAAATTGTTACAACAACTTCTAATTGTTAAATTGTCAAAAATGCAATTCATTCAAAATGTTTCCAAATTAATAATAAGTATAGAAAATGAATTTTTAATTTTTATTTAAGAAAACTGGGAAGTGGAGTTACAAGAAGTGCTGAGTTTTGTTCTTAAATCAGTGGAAGGTAACATATTAATTTTGGAAACATGGAGTTTTCCTTCCATTGATCTGGATATTTGCAGAGAAGGAAGAGTTAAACCACTCCCTTGATTAGGAGTTGGTAACAGACCCTCTTTAATGGACAGATTCTGTGCCCAATTTGAAGAAATCAAAGAAAAAGATATTAAGGAATGTTTCTTCTTAGACTCATTCAGATGTTGAGACATAGAATATCCAGAAGGAAGAGTAGTCAAAAGACCATCTCCTTTCCTTTGACTAACAAAAGTATCAGTCAAAGCTGTTCCTGGAGTAAAAACTACAGGAGCAGAAGAAACAACTAAAGAGTTGTTCCTTTTCGAAGGGACTTTGTGTGGAAAACCACCCCAGTTCTAGTAGAACTCGGTGAAGAAGAAGAGATAACTAAGGAGTTATTCTTCTCTGATGAAATACACGCTGAAACAGACTTGGTTAAAGAACCCGAGCTGTTAGCGTGACTTTTGATTTTAGAATTACACGCTGGAACAGATTTGGCTAAGGAGCCAATACTGTCAGCGTGACTTTTGAATGTGGGATTGCACACTGGAATAGATTTGGCTAAGGAGCCAGTACTATCAGCGTAACTTTTAGAGTTGAATTTGCACACTGGAACAGATTTGGCTAAAGAGCCAGTACTGTCAGCGTGACTTTTAGAATTGAATTTGCACACTGGAACAGATTCGGCTAAAGAGCCAGTACTGTCAGCGTGACTTTTAGTTACTGTCATCTTCGAGCGCACAAGAGTGTGCGTGCTTGCAGTGGAGTTCTTGCCAGTGTTAGGAGTAGACACTGTGGCAGAGACTTCACCATTGACTGCCAACTGATTCTTAGGGACATAGACAGAGTGTCCCTTTGACTTGGCAGTGATAATGGAGGCTGGAATGGGCTTGCCACCCTTAGCCCGCTGCATTTCTTCATAGGCGAGTTGATTGAATTTGATCGTCATCACCTTCTTCGTCGAGCCGATAGACGAAGTGTCGCATTGAGTTGTTACCATCTCAGAAGAGGAGATGGTTTTCCCCAGCAGAGTCGCCAATTTGTTTTCCATAAAGAAATTCTTTTTATTTGTTGTGTATCTGGGAAAATTACAACTGTAGGAATCCGATCTAGAAGACGATCGCTTTATCCCTTGGACTATGCGAAGAAGAAAAGCTCTCAAAATCTTGACAGTAGATATCAATGTATCTGTACAATGAATAAAAAAAAGAACTCTATTTATAGAGTCAAAACAGTAACTGAAAAGATAACTACCTCACCACTAGTGCATTTGAAAAGTCACGCAGACTCTAAATACACGCAGGGTTAGTGAGTAGTTACTGGACGTGGCCCGTAACTGTTGGACACATGGCATTAGTGCATGAGTCGTGTGCAAGTTACTGGGCACGCGAGAGAGAGATCGGTGGCATGGCTGCCACGTACGCCAGTTGAAATGAAATCCACGCTGTCTTGCTGAAGGCAAAAAATCTACGCAGTTTCGTTGACGCAGACTCGTTGAAGGCGAAATCCACGCAAGCTTTGAAGAAGAATACTTCAGAATTCATGCAGGCTTTGAGAAGAATAACTCAAAAAATCCACGCAAACTTGAGGAAGGAGAAGGTTCAGAATCCACGCAAACCGCCAGCTGTCTTGATTTGGCACGCTTCGTCTGACACAAAATCTCTGACATTGATTATATTGTCAGCCGCATTAAATGAAGATAAGACCCAAAGTCATGCCAACTTGGTGAAGAGTGAGTCTTGCTAAGGAAGATTTCAAAAATCACGCAAAAGACGGCGATGATCTCTCGAATTCTGTGCATACTTGGCATACGAGGAGACGTTTCTCGACTGTTGTGTTGTCAGTCATTATGATTCTGACGTATGGCTGAGCTGTCTCTGCGTGACTTCTAAAGGAGATGGCAAGGCAGAACTTAGCGTATCTTTTGTGCTGCTTCTTGGATCACTCTGCGTGACTTGTTCTGATCAACTCAGCGTGACTTTCATTTTTGAGACCTACAAATGGTTCGTCACGTACCAGCCAACTTCTGAGAAGGTTGTCATGGCGAACCAGGCCCAAGCTGAAGTTCTAGGGATCAGGATTATTGAGCGCGGGCGGCTGATCGGAACAGGGGCGGTCGGCTACAGGCGCAGAGATGGAGGCTAGGGTGGACGGCGTCAGAGGAAGTCGGTGGCGTGGCGGTCGCGGCTGAGGCCGGGTGTGACTCTGACGGAGGTACGTGTTGGTGGTGGTGGTGATGTTTTATATTTTTGGGGTTTTCTTCTGTTGCTAACGGTGGTGGTGGTTTGGGCTGCCGCGGTGGTTGCCGCGGTGGTGGTGTGGTCGGGTGGTGGTGCTGGTAGGCGAGGGTCTGGTGTACCGAGGCGGCGGTGATGGTGGTGGTGCGGTGAACGGCCGGAGATGGCTGCGACGGATAGGGCACTGGTCGTGAAGGCGTGGGTTCGGTGGTGGTGGTGGCTTGGGTTGGCTGGAACAGGGGAGTCGGCCAGGAACCGGGGATCGGGTCGAGGCTGTGGGGTTGCTCGATGGGTGGCGTTGGAGAGATGGCTGTCCGCTGGTGGCGGGGAGTCGAGGAAGAGGGTGTAGGTGGTCACAGCGGTGTGCTGTAGTGACAAGGATGTCAGGATGGCATGGGGGTCGGGACGAGCCGCGGTGATGACGACGGGGTTAGGAAGATGACGACGGTCGGGGTATTACTGTGGTGGAACTCCGGTGGACGTTGTGTTTCGACCTTGGCCGTGGCGGTTTGGCGGGAGGACGGGGTTACTGGTGGAGGTCTGGTGTGGTCGGGATGAGAGGTTTAGGATTTGATGGTGTCGGGTGTGTCCGACGCGAGGGATTAATGTATTTGTAAAAGTTGGAATAAGAATTTGGATGGGGCGCACAGACACGATGCACATGCTATTTGAATGAAGAAATTATGGAGTGAGTTATGGAGAAGAGTATATGGAGGCTCCCCTATTTATAGGGTGGAGAAATTCTGGTTGGATAAGGATTTGAAATAGTTTAAACCCCAATAGATAAATCCCGTTCTCGATTAAATATTTTATATTTAATTCAATAATATTTCTAAAATCAATTTATGTAAATCTTATTTTGAAATTCAAAAATCTACTTTAAAATAATACAATATATTCACATCCCGATTTAAATCACACTAACTAATTTAGGGATATCTTTTTATAACTTGTAAAATTTAATATAATATTAATTTTAAAAATTATATTAATATATCATAATAAATATTAGTAGGAAGTACTTCAAAAATACCTTTTAATAAAAATTTCGAAAGTTCCAAAATATATACAGGAATTATATTTCACGCACCTTGTATGCAATATTTATTTAAGCACCATTTTTCAAATTACTATATTTGCACAATAAAACAAATAATATTTTTATAAAATGTAAAATTTTGGCAATTCTCATTGCGGTGCTTTAAAAAAAAAACTTTTAACCAGATAAAATATCTATACCCTATTATTTTGAAATACCATCTATAGTAGAACTTTTTATAAACAAATAATAATTAAATAAATAAATAAATAAAAATAGATATCTCGCATATACGTCTTCGTACGCGACGTTCAAATACAAAAAAAATCTGTACCAAGATTTATAAAAAAAAATATGTAGAAATTTAGGGATTTTACATTATATTTACTCAATAAGATGGCTTAAGCTAAAAATTAACAATTCAAATAATTTTAGTAATAGACCTTTAAATTTTTTGTTTTTCAAGTTTTGATAAGGTTGGGTTAGCTGTAGGGGCCGGATCCCAGCAAGCGGTGATTCATTAGGAACACTTAAGTACCGGTCGCTTAGACGAATTTTTGCCTTGTTGACAGAAGGGCCCTTTCGGCTTGTTTCTAAACAAATATCTACTTTAAAACTTTAAATTTTTTTTTTTTTTTTTTACTAAATCAATTAATTGTTTGATTTAACCTAAATTAAAATATTGAGTAAAAAATCTATAATTGACAAAATTACTAGAAGCTGTCTTAAGAAAGGTGTCAATAGTTTATCAATAATTTGCTACAAGTACTGACTTTGTGGACACTATTGAAATTAACAATGTATTTTGTTAGCAATATAATATAAAAATTAATAGCAGCAAATTAAGAATAGTTTTGGTAACGTATGAATAGTTTCTTTAACAACCAAGGTTCTGAACAGATTTAACAAAAAAAAAAATTGTATGTTGCTTATAGACTTGTGAACAGAACCAAAATGATGAATAAACCAAAATGTTGAACAGAACTTTAAATTTATTAGAGATATATTTGGGTAACAGAATCAACTTAACCAAATATGTAGCAACAAGCAAAATATGTGAAAGATGTATAGCATTTGTAGCAGCAAGCAACTTAAAAAGATGTTGCAGCAAGCAACTCAAACATAATAAACTTAAAATTATATTTTCATTCTTTGCTCGAAAGTGCTCTCCCGTATTTTCTACCGCTACGAGCATGAAGCTCTCTATCGAGGTATCCATATAAACCGGTTATACTCCCTCTATATCGCATCTCCTTTTCGTAGATGATGTGCTGATTTTTGGCAAGGCTTCAACGACCTCGACGATGGCTGTTAGAAATATACTGAACCTCTTCTCCAATTGGTCGGGCCAAAGGATCAATTTTGAGAAATCGAGTGTTCATTTTAGCAAAAATGTTCGACCACAAGATCATGAAGAGATCGCTACTATCCTCCAAGTCTCTAATATGCGTGAACAAGACAAATACCTGGGCCACATGTTACTTCTTCCTAAAGGCAGGATTGCCACTTATAACGGCTTTCTTGACAAAGTAAGAAGTCGCATTAAAGGATGAAAATCTAAAACTCTCTCACACGCAGGGAGGACAGTTCTAATTCAATCAACTTTGGGTTCCATACCTGCCTACTCGATGTCTGCATACAAGATCCCTTCTACTATTTGTCGCAAACTGGGGCAGATGTATAGATCATTCTGGTGGGGTCATGAAGAGGGTGACAGGAAGTTACATTTCATCGCCAGGAGTAATTTTACTAAGCCGAAGCACATTGGGGGACTCGGTTTCAGAGACCCAAATTGGGTGAATGAATCGCTGATAGGCAAGCTTCTCTGGAGATTTTTGACCGACCCACACCAGTTGTGGGCTAGAATGCTTAGAGGTGTCTATTTGCAAAATAGATCCATATGGTTGGAGCCCAGGCGCAAACGAGCTTCCCCGACCTGGACGAGCATGCTTGATGCACGACGTTTTTTGGACGGTAACCTCTGTTGGAAGATCAGAGGAGGGTGGATCGACTTAACCACCGAACCATGGGTCCCAGGCATCCCTGGGTACCGAGTGTCTCCTTGCGCTGCGCTCCCAAATGGGATTAAACTTGTCAGGGACCTAATGAATCCGGTATCGAGATCATGGAATCGTCCTCTCATTCACTCGCTTTTTCCCCCATGGAAGCAAAGGCCATCACTGACATTAGTCTCTGCGAAGGAGACGGCAAGGACAGGCTAATATAGACTAGAGCTAAGTCGGGAATGTTCTCCTCAGAATCTCTTTATGAGAACATTCGTTCTCAGTCCCCGGGCAACTCCGAGTCCGCTTCTTCCCAAGTCAAGTGGGAAGTGCTCTGGAAACTAAACGGGATTGCACCAAGGATTAAAATGTTAGTCCCTTGGCGAACAATCGATGAAAAAAACACGATTTCAGAAACTATTGTAAAGACAATGTTTCCAGCAACAACACCCTAAAGAAGGTGATGTTGTATTACGGGAATCTAAAAAGATTTCGTAATATTTCTCGAAGGCAACTGAACCGTATAACTTCTAAAGAGAAGCCACAGTATTCTCGAAGGCAACAGAGGAAGAAGAAAGCCTGCTGGGGTGAAAGATCACCGGCGCTCAAAGCTATATCCGCCTTACGGACAAGCCTCCAGGAACCAGCAAGTTCGAAGAGAACTTTAGAACGCTGGCCAAAAAAATTGTCGACGACTCCTCGGAATAGCAGCAGCACTTCTCTCTCTCTCTGGAAATTTTCTGAGTATTTTCTGTAACCTTGGAGAGAGGAGATGCTGCTGATATTATAGGCACGAGATGGGCTTTTCAAATTCTGAACGCACGCCCTGGTTTAATGCCAGATCCGAATTTTCTGGATCTGAGCCATTTCCGGATCTGAGCCCACAAGACCCGCGGACGTTACATAATTTGAACGGCCCACTCGACCCGCTCGACCCGCTCAACCCGTACGACCCGTACACTCCGTACGCTCCGTGCGCTCCGTACGCCCCGCACGCCATGCAGGGCCGCGCAGAGGCTCGCGCACGAGCGCAACTAAAGCGCACAATGCGCCTTGCGACGAGCTGTCGTGCTAAGTGCAAAGTGCCATCAAAAAGCCACAATAAGCCTCAAAAGCCTATTAGCCCAAGCCCGAGTCCGAGTCCGAGTCCGAGTTCGAGTCCGAGTCGCTAAGCCCCTTCGGGGCTTAGCTCCAATAGATTTAAATCTATTTTCTTTTGGCCAAAAGTTGGTTTCTTATTCTCACCTCTATGTAAAATTCCCCCACATGGCACCCTCCATTGGGCCTCAACCCATGTGCATCTCTCTATTCCTTCATAAGTAATATATAGAGATACATATTGGTGTGATTTTTCGATGTGGGACTATCTTTTAACAATAGAATGTTGTAAACACACACAACACAAAGAATAAAACACCAACAATCCCCCACATATCTCTATATATATGAGTTAAGCGTTCCACATAATAACTGTCCATTATGCATTAGGATAGATGTCGCTGACGACTTGAATCTTCCCGCATGGGTTGAACAACAGTATGATACAAGAATGGACTACGCCTTGAATTCTGTACCACAGCTGTAATTTTTTCCACTCACATAAAGTAGTTATCTGTGCTTCTGGCTGCACATTAAAGGCCTTGTGCCAGCCTGGATTTTAATGTATGTATTTTGGGCGTCTACACATTTACCCTCAAGAGACGGCCTGATATCTCTTTGTCCATACACTATAGGTGAGTTCTTTATTAAAGAGACATGGCATGAAGCGTCCAACGCTTCCTTTGCGGTGCTACGCCGCTATGACATGGCCTTAAGCCGAGGACCTTACCCCGAATCACCGGGAACCTCATCGTAGTGTCATACTACCCGTAGCATGAGGTCTAGCCCCTTTGTAGTGCCAAACTACCCAGCATGAAGCCTTACGCTTCTGTGCGGTGTTACGTCGCTACGATATGGCTTGCAAGGCCGAGGCTTTATCCCTAGCCGGGTTTACCTCATTGTGGTGTCGTGCCACCCGTAACATGAGGAACACCTCCTCTTTGTAGTGCTGACTACATCTCTCTTTAATTCAATATACAACATTAGGCCAACTGCCTATTTGCGGTGCTACGCCGCTGTGACTTGGCTAACATAGCCGAGGATTTACCTCCTTCGAGAACCTCTTGGTGGAGTCACCGCCACACATAGCATGGAGTTACACTCCTTGTAGTGCTGTGCTACCATGCTTCCTGTAAAGCATAACAGACCTTCACTCAGTCTGAGAACTCATTAAGGCATTATGCCATCCTTCCCACAGGATCAATTTTCTGTAGAAAATTCATAGTAGACAACAGTGGTTCTGGGTCCGAAACCCTTACATGTTCTGTAGAACAAGTACCCACTGTTAACTAATATTTTTCCAGTCAATAGTCCTCCCTTGAATCAAAAAATTAGATATCTGGTAGATTTCTCTTTGAACCAATAACATAAAATTTATTGATAGGATTATAATGACACAATATTAGAATGCCTTCAAACCCATCTTTCTTGCTGTGTCCTCGACCAGCTGTCTTTTGAGGCCTTTCGTGAACGGATCCGCCAGGTTCTCCTGACTCCGAACATCGATCACTGCAATGACGCCTCGTTTGATGAGATCGTTCACTGCTCTGTGCTTTAACCGCACAGTCCTCTTCTTCCCGTTGAAGAGTTCATTTGATGCTATTGCTGCTGCCGCCTGGTTGTCACAGTATATCGGGATTACCGGTATCTGAGCTCCAACCACTGGAAGATCATACATGAGCTCCAGAAGCCACTCTGCTTCATCTGCAGCAGCATCCAATGCAAAGAATTCAGATTCTATGGAGGAGCGAGATAACATTGTCTGCTTCTTCGATTTCCACGATATAGCAGCTCTGCCCAAAGCGAATATGAATCCACCTGTAGAATACTCGCTCTCCACCTCTGAACACCAGCTAGCATCACTGAAGCCTTCCACTACTGACGGATCTCCGCTGTAGTATAGTGCAAATGTCTGAGTCTTTTTTAGATATCTCATAACACGCTTCACAGCATTCCAGTGTTCAACGCCTGGGTTGCTAGTGAACCGACTCAGCATTCCCACCGCAAAAGCTATGTCAGGCCTTGTGGCAGTAGTAGCGTACATCAAGCTTCCGATGACGCTAGCGTACTCCAACTGCCTGACGCTTTCTCTCGAATTTGGCTCCAGCTTCTGATCACTCCGGTACGGTGTATCAATTATAGGAAGATCTTGATACCCGTAGCGAGTGAGCATCTTCTCAATATAATGAGATTGTGACAGCGCTATTCCAGTACCTGTCCGGATGATCTTGAGCCCCAAGATTACGTCGGCATCCCCCAAGTCCTTCATACTGAACTTGGTCGAGAGGAATTTCTTTGTCTCTGTGACGCAGCTTAAATCCGTACCTAGGATTAGCATGTCGTCCACGTAAAGACAAACGATTACTCCTCTTCCGTCAGCAAACTTCGTATAGACACACTTGTCTGTTTCACTGACCCTGTAGCCATTTGACCTTATCACCTTGTCAAACTTCTCATGCCACATTTTGGGAGCTTGTTTCAAACCATACAGAGACTTCATCAACTTGCAGACTTTGTCTTCCAGACCTCTGACGACAAAACCTTCTGGTTGTTGCATGTAGATCTCTTCGGTCAGCTCGCCATTAAGGAATGCCGTTTTCACATCCATCTGATGTATCACCAGCTTGTGTATTGCTGCTAGAGCAATTAACAATCTGATGGTTGTCATCCGAGCTACTGGAGCATAAGTGTCAAAGTAGTCGATCCCCTGCTTCTGAGCAAACCCCTTGGCCACTAGCCTGGCTTTGAACTTGTCAATGGTTCCATCTACTTTCATCTTTTTCTTGAAGATCCATTTGCATCCGATGGGTCTTGCTCCTTCTGGCAGGTCAACCAACACCCATGTGTTGTTGGAGGTGATTGAGTCAATCTCGTTGTCTATCGCCTCCTTCCAGAATACAGCATCTCTGGTCTTCATCGCCTCATCATAGGTAAGCGGATCTGCTTCCACATGATAGGTGACGAAGTCATCTCCGAAGTCTTTCGGCCTCCTTACTCGCTTAGTTGACGGCTCAGCGAGTTCTGGTTCAACTGGTGTCTCTACGACAATAGCTTCTTCTTGGACTACTGGTTCGATAAGGACTTCTGTCTGCTTTGCACTCTCCTCATTCTCCGGAAGATCCGCAAGAACAATATTTTTGTGCCTTGCAAACTTGTCTTCAAAATATTCAGTATCGCGAGATTCAATGATATGATTTGATTCTATATCAAGGAATCTCCGAGCGTCACTCTTCTCGGCATAACCCAAGAAGATAGCCTTAGTAGTCCTAGTCCCTAGCTTCTAAATCTTCAGATCTGGGAGCTTCACATAAGCCAGACACCCCCACACTCGAATTACATTCAAGTTTGGTCTGACTTTGAACCAGAGTTCATGAGGGGTTATGTCCGAAGTTGCATACGGTACTCTATTGAGAATAAAAGTAGCCGTTAATGCAGCTTCTCCCCAGAAGCTCTTTGGAAGACCCGCAGTCAACAGCATAGAGTTCATCATCTCTGTCAACGTTCTGTTCTTCCTTTCTGCTACTCCGTTGGATTGAGGAGAGTACGGAGCCGTCGTCTCATTTATGATTCCATGTTCTTTACAGAATGATGAGAAATCATGAGACCGATACTCCCCGCCTCGATCACTCCTTAGCCTTTTGAGTTGTTGTCCAGTTTGCCGTTCAGCCTCGGCCCTGAACTCCTTGAACTTCTCGAATGCTTCGTCTTTAGACTTGAGCAGGTAGACAAAAGCATACTTTGAGAAGTCGTCGATGAAAGTAATAAAATACTTCATCCCGGCTTTTGTAGAGAATTGCTTGAAATCACAGATATCTGAGTGAATCAACTCCAGAAGATCTGTGCTTCGATGGACCCTGTGAAAGGGTTTCCTTGTGATCTTCGTCTGAGCACACACTTCACATTTCTCTACCTTACCCCCACACTTGGAGATAAGTCCTAGGCTAGACATTTTGTTAATTCTTTTACAATGAACATGTCCTAGCCTATTATGCCACAACTCAAAAGAATAGTTCAAAGTAGAAATAGCATTAATATCATTTTTCTGGGTTACAACAAGCTGAATTTTGTACATTTCTTCAGTCTGGAAAGCTTTTCCGAAGAATGTACCCTTCTTGGACATCACCATCTGGCCAGCATTGATGTCCATCCTCAAGCCTGCGTTACAAAGCAGGCTCCCAGAGATCAGGTTCTTAGCAATTGCAGGAACATGCTTCACTCCTTGAAGCGTCAGAGTGTTCCCCGATGTGAGTTTCAGCTCCACCGTCCCGATCCCCAGTACTTCAGCTTATGCCTGGTTTGCCATTATGACTTTCTCGGAAGTTGGCTCATATGAGTCGAACCATTCCTTGTCTGAGCAGACATGACATGTAGCACCAGTATCTATCCACCAGTCCGAGTCAACCCCCACATTTCCAACCTGTGCTATCATTGCAACCAGATTAGTAACCAAAGAAACCTTACTAGGCTCACCTTTTTCTGGTTCCTTGCAGTCACTTTTGTAGTGGCCCTTCTTGCCACATTTGTAACAAGTCACATGGGACTTGGACTTCTGATTCTTGAATGAAGGACTCTTCACTTTCAGATTAGTGAAGTCCTTCTTCTTCTTATGAGGAGAAGCCGCCTGCTTCCCCTTGTACTCTCTGGTTTGGACCAGATTTGCTTTCGCCAGTTGTTTGGACAGAGAATCCATCTTCTGTTGAGAGCGCATCTCGTCCTCAACATGGATCTCTTGCAGGAGATCTTCCATACATATGTCCAGCTTCTTGCGGTGCATCCTTGCATAGAAGTTGCTCCAACCCGCAGGAAGTTTAGAGATGATTCCTCCAACGACAAACTTGTCGACAAGAGGCATCTTCTCGTCATCCAATTTTTGGCGCAGCTTCAGAAACTCTTTTACTTGGGGCAGCATAGCCTTCTCATCTTCGAAGGTCCACTTGTGGTATCTTTCAATCAAGAAGATCTTGGACCGATTCTCGTCATCTTCATACAATTTTCCCAAGGAGTCCCAAATCTCTTTGGCAGAATTCTTCTTGGAATAGGACTCTTCCAGAGAGTCTTCCATGCTATTGAGAATCAACAGTTTACAGATACTGTTTTCTCTAATCCATTTTGCCTGCTTGGACTTAGCAGCGGCAATAACTTCTGCGGTTCCGGTTGTTGGAACGATCGGTTCTTCCTCATTCAGCACGTGATCAACTTCCACGAGTTGAATGTTCAAGGTTACTTTTTGTTTCCAGATTTGGAAATGTTCGCCGTCGAATTTCTCTAACTTGTTAAAGTCGGTATTGACGAGCGATGCACGTGAGTTATCCATCTTTTCGATAAAGCTTTGAGATTGTTAGTCCCTTGGCGAACAATCGATAAAAAAAACACGATTTCAGAAACTATTGTAAAGACAATGTTTCCAGTAACAACACCCTAAAGAAGGTGATGTTGTATTACGGGAATCTAAAAAGATTTCGTAATATTTCTCGAAGGCAACTGAACCGTATAACTTCTAAAGAGAAGCCACAGTATTCTCGAAGGCAACAGAGGAAGAAGAAAGCCTGCTGGGGTGAAAGATCACCGGCGCTCAAAGCTATATCCGCCTTACGGACAAGCCTCCAGGAACCAGCAAGTTCGAAGAGAACTTTAGAACGCTGGCCAAAAAAATTGTCGACGACTCCTCGGAATAGCAGCAGCACTTCTCTCTCTCTCTGGAAATTTTCTGAGTATTTTCTGTAACCTTGGAGAGAGGAGATGCTGCTGATATTATAGACACGAGATGGGCTTTTCAAATTCTGAACGCACGCCCTGGTTTAATGCCAGATCCGGATTTTCTGGATCTGAGCCATTTCCGGATCTGAGCCCACAAGACCCATGCCATCAAAAAGCCACAATAAGCCTCAAAAGCCCATTAGCCCAAGTCCGAGTCCGAGTCCGAGTCCGAGTCCGAGTCGCTAAGCCCCTTCGGGGCTTAGCTCCAATAGATTTAAATCTATTTTCTTTTGGCCAAAAGTTGGTTTCTTATTCTCACCTCTATGTAAAATTCCCCCACATGGCACCCTCCATTGGGCCTCAACCCATGTGCATCTCTCTATTCCTTCATAAATAATATATAGAGATACATATTGGTGTGATTTTCGGATGTGGGACTATCTTTTAACAATAGAATGTTGTAAACACACACAACACAAAGAATAAAACACCAACATAAAATGTTCATATGGCGCCTTCTGAGTAATGCCTTGCCCCTGCTATCGTCCATCCACAGAAGAGTACCTTCTGTCAATCCGTTGTGTCCATTCTGCCTTCTACAAGAGGAAGATGAAGATCATCTATTCCTTCAATGCAAAGTTGCAAAGGAGATCTGGTTTATCAGTCCGATGGGCCTTCGAGTAGACACACATTTCCATATCAAATCCCTATTGCATTCTTGGATGAATGACAAAAATGCGCAAGAAGCTCTCCGGTTGGGTGCTGCCATTACATGGGCTATATGGAAGGCCAGGGGTGATTGTATATTCCGACACATTCCGCCAAATACTCAACGCATTGTCCTTTCGGCAGTAAACTCTTCGTTCATTTATGCGAGTGGAGGCGAAGTCAGAATGAATGACCTTCAAGAATGTCGAGATAATATACTCAAGCCTGTATCTTGGTCCCCACCTGCGGAGGGCCATCTTAAGATAAATGTGGACGGGGCAACTTCTTCGACATCTATGGTGGCGGCAGCTATTGCTAGGGACTCTAAAGGAATTTTCCTGGGAGCCAAAACCGCTCTCAGTCCTATCGGCCAAACATCGAACATCAGCCTGCAATCGGAACCGCTAGCATTCCACACCGGTGTTAGTCTCGCTCAGGAGCTAAATGCGAGAACAATTGTTATAGAGGGGGACTCATTGTTAGTCATCAGGATACTCAACGGGAAATCATCTCTTATCCCATGAAACTATCGGATACGGTCTATCTCATCCGTAAGGACATCGAGATATGCAGAAATCTTACTTTTTTTCTTTGTGCGTCGTACAGGAAATCAAGTTGCTGACGCTTTAGCTAGTTATGCCTTACAAAATCAGTCTTCCTCAAACTATGTTATTCCTCCTGAATGTATTATTCAGTTGTTAGCTGATGACCGCTATTTGGCGGATATTATTGATTAATAAAAGTCCCAGTTTCTCAAAAAAAATTTTTTAAATGATATTTGAGATATATAGCAGCAAGCAAAATATGTAGCAGCAAGCAAATTTTCTTATATAACAGAACCGAATTTTGTATGTTGCTTTGCTTACTGGCCTATCTGACCCGTAAAAGATGTAGCAGCAAGAAAAATTGTACTTGGTGAAGTGAATATAACAGCAAGTATAGTAGTAATAAAATATTTTGTATATGACGAATAACTCTTAGATTGTTAGAATTTCTTCAATATTTTTCGATTAAAAAATCTGCAAACAAAAAAACAAATAAATTGTTACCGGCCTCCGGAGAAGTCGTACACGTAGCACTGCTCTAAGAGTTAGTCCGGATCTATGTGCAGACTATTTCCGAACGCTCCTAGTGGTAAAATTCTTGCTCCACCGGAATCTCCTTGCCGCACATGACGAAGAGAAAGTGACCCCGACTTAGCTCTGCCTAGAGCAATAATGAAACAACATGAGCAATTTGAGAGTGACGAAAATTTCAGAGAGTTTTTGTAGAGGAATTGTTTTTTGTAAGAACGAAGGAATGAGAAGGAGCTCATTATATAGGCTGTGTAATGGACATGAGTATAAAAGAAGATTTAATTAGCGATCGTTACAAAAGTTTTGCAGCATATGGTTCATTGAACCTGGACAGAATTTGGATTCCAAACGTTACAAAAAATTAAAGGAATAGTAACGGTCAAAATTTTGCATAGCCTCGCCAGCTTTTCCGTGCTAGTGGGTTGAGTCTTATCATTTCATATATATGGAATTAATATCAACTTGCTGTCTCGGGGCTCGCTAGCAGCATGGCACCCCACCCGAAAAAAGAGGAAACCCATCTTTCCCAGCTGGTACGCTGTCGATGTCCCACTGTGTCTCGGGACAAAGAAAAGAGGCTGACATGCCTTATTTAAAATTTTGTCTTTAGAAAATGGAACTCCTTGTTTTCTTTTTCTGCTTCTTTAGCTTATGCTCTTACCTCTGCACTGTGCCTCTTCACTCCGGCAAAAAGGATTTTAGGGTCTCAGCCCAAACCGAAGAGAAAAGATGTGGGCCCACACCCGTTACGCGCCGAACTGAACCGAACCGACAAGGTGATATAAGCACAAGTGGACTCCCTCTCTCAACCGATGTGGGACTAAACTTGAGCTTTTGCTCTGTGTAAAGTTTACACACAGCCAACAGTAGTGCTAGTGGTAAGTTTTGTTGAATGTATTTCTCTAAACTGCAAAAGTGAAAAAAGCTATATTTGTTTCTCTAATTCTCTTTCTTTAACAAATCAACATAATAATATGAAGAATAAAAAAAATCTTAGATCTGCAATTTTGCATTTAAAGACTCCTAGTTTAAAGATTCTCACATTTTTATTTTGGATTAGTTTATACCCCTGTCGTTAACAGACGTTAAAATACATCTAAAATGACGAGCGGGACCGACCAGAGGAGAGGGGAGGGTGACCGGCCAGCGGAGGGAGGAAGGGGGCGGGTCGAGCGTGGCCGGCCAGCAGAGGGGGGAGGGGGGCCGGCCAGTGGAGGGAGGAGGGGGCGGGTCGAGGGGGGCCGGCTGGCGGAGGGAGGAGAGGGGGCGGGTCAGGGGGGAGCGTATTATTCATTCTATTTATAAAAATGGTGAGAGTTGAAACAGTATGCCCAAAAGACATACAATATAGCGTGCACAAAATTTCGTACGTATTGTCGAACATCTAAAAAAATACTTATCCTTTTGACCGTCCTGATCATGTAGTAACAAAATCCAGTAATATGACTATGAGGAAGCTTAAATGCATCTCAAGTCCTACGGGTGTGAAATATGCAGTTCAAAAATATAAAACTACCGAATTAGTCTCTTCAAGTAGGTTTTCTAGAAGACAATTTGGTTTACCTTATCATCGTCCAATCCTTCTTCCATCATAATATGATCGACTATGAAACATAAATATTTGATTTACAATTTCTATTTTTTTAAATTTTTTTTAAGTTTTATTTGTAGTTATGCAAAGATGGTTTTGTTTATAAGCACAAATTGCACAATCGTAACAATGCACCTTTGCACAATAGTAATAAATGAAATACAAGTATTAACCAACATTCTCAAATTTGAAAAAAAAAGAAGAAGAAGAAGCAATACTTGGTTTAATTCTCTTATTTCTCAAACTAAAATATTCATAAATCAAAATCTTGATACATATGGATATAAATGGTCAAACAGGAGTAAGAATTTTCAAGAACATTTTATTGTCTAAGCAAAAATATCATTTTTAAATAATTTTTGGTCGATATGTCAATATTCGATTGATTGGACCTAGGCCATCGACAACCAATATAACTTCATTCTTTTAAGAGTGTGATGAATCGGTATCATCGTATGGGTCTCTCGTTGATTTGGAGTTTTTGTGTGTTATTTCTGGTTGATTTGGAGTTTCGCATTCTTAGCTAATGTAAAATGTATGTGATTCAAAGGCACAGGAAGAATCTGATATAGAATCTCATTTACATGAATTCCATTCCTATTTTTGCAACCAAATGGAAGAAATTATATGGATCATTTTTGTTTCTATTAGTATTTTAAAAATCAGACCGGACCGATCGATTGAACTAGTCAACCCGTGAACAAGTAGTTTCTTCGGACTAATTTAATTTCAATTTATTTTCCTGAAAATTCGGTAAATCCTGTCTGCCCGTCCGGTTAGACTACCGAACCGTCTGACCTAGTTGAGTTTGATTATGACTTTTAACTTTTAATTTGGACTTTACACGCAATCAAAATTAATATATTTATTTCTTGACTAATTCTAGTATGATAAATATACATAAATTATAACTAGTATCCATACTATTATATATTCCCAAATACTGGGGGTGTTTGGATATAGATTGATTATTTGGATTATAATAATTATTAGGTACAAATAATATTTATGTATGGAGAAGAATGTTATTTACATCATAAATCTAAAACCGACCCACTATATCTACAATCTTACAAAATTATTTGTTTTGTGCCCTCTGATCTCTCCCTCAAATTCCAATATCCGGATCTCGAAGAAGAAGAAGACGAACAGCGAGACGGAGAGATCCGGCATTGGCGCAACAAAGCTCTAGTACCATTGTCACTGGAGGTATTGTTGAGATGCGTGGGATGAGTCACATGAATTCATGAAAGAACTGATGATCTGGATGCTACATGCAACACGACGACTGCCACCAGAAAGCTATTGTTAGGATTTTGTACCATTATTTTTTTTTATTCAAGATAACGGTACCACGGTTGTTCTACTTTGTAGTTTCAAATAAGAATAATATTAGATGCTTCATACTTCATTTCAAGTTATGACTTTTATGGTTCTGTTTTGAAGACTTGAGATTTTGGCCTGCATGCTTCCTATATCACCATTTTTTTTAACAAGTGTGACAATTTGTCCACATTTTTATATTGTTTTTATATTGTATTTGTTCTACCCATTTCTTATTCTTTTTAAAACTAATTTCCGCCTAATTTGTGACTTTGGTGTTTGAATTGATTTTGTTTCATAGGTTTGTCTATTGGCACTCTCTGCCTATTCATTTCTTGTTATTTTTTCAACTATACTCACCAGAATTTGTGACTTTCGTGTTTGAGTTAATTTTGTTTCATAGGATTTTGCCCATTATTCCAGCTGCCTACGAGAATCTACATACGATATATGGCCATGGATTTGGTTCAAAGTCACCAACTAATCTAGATTTAATTTTATTTATTTATTTATTTAATAGATTAATTTTAGTTAGATTAGATTAACTTAACTTTTAAATTTAGATTAACTTAACTTTTAAATGAGATCGAATTTTTATTAGATTAAGTCATAAAGTTTTATCAAGCTTTCATTATATTAGGTCTAAATTAAAGTTAAGTTATAAATTTAAACATAGCAAAAATATTCATTTATATTGTATTTTGAATAGGAGATTAAATTTTAGATAATAGGCTAAATTTTAAGTTAGATCAGATTAACATAATTTTGAAACTAGATTAAAGTTAAAACATAAATGATAGGTTGACTTTTAAATTTGAAATAATAGATTAATTGTAAATAGTAAATCAAATTTTAAATTATATTAATTTTGACTTATTAGATTAAGTTAAACTAGATAAATTTTATGTAGCTTACATCCGATTAGTTTTAAATTAAATTTTAAGTTAGAAAACAACATATAAGAAAAAAAAAAAGGAGTCTACTACATACTTCTATGAAAAAGAAAAAAAAAAATCATTATCGGGAAGAAAAAAATTACGATCTCCAATAATACAACTCTATAATTAAACAATATCTATATAATAAAACAGAGTAATCCTGAAAGGAAAAAAGACAAAAGGATAAGGAACGACCCTGATTAAAAATAGAATGGTTCTTCATGACAAACAGAACAGTTGTTATTGTATATGCCATTAATTTTTTTAATTAAAGATCTATAAAAATATTAAGAAACGTTTTAAATGGAGACGACACGAGAAAGACTAGTAATAGATACAATACCAATTACCAAATTTAACGTTCTAAAAATAGTGTGGCATAATTTTTCATTTTCTTAAGTACCAGTATTTTGAAAACAAGTTTAATAAGTTTGGTTGGATGTGGTCTTTCTACATAAGATATAAATTTTTTTTAAATAAGTTGCACACACAATGCGTTTCTTACACTTTGAGAGGTCAAGTGAGTTGGGCTGTGCCGGCCCGAATTTGGCTTGGGTGGGCTGGATCGGAATTCAGGCGCATGCACTATAGCGGATTGGACTGGACTTAAGATTTGAAATCTGAGCCCGACACGTGGCTCACGGCACGAGAGATTTCGGACCAGACAAGACTAGGCCGGACTTGGACCTTGCACATAAATATGTTTACGCATGTAGTTGTCACACTATCTCAGAAATTTAGCACTAAATGTATTGATGAGCTCTCAATATGTTTTTCCGAGTTGTATTGACCAGTCTCTTACAAAAGCAAATGGTAGGCTGCATATAATGCCTACACGTACATTTCTAAGCTCAACATTAAATGCCATGTCTCTACTGCATACACAATTATGTGCTTGCAAATCTCCAATAATGGCTTTGTTCTACCAAGAACGTACAACAACATCAAGACAATAACCGTGAGTCATCATGTAAATGTAAATGAGTTAGCTGGCAATATCGTGCTTCCTTCACCATTGAACAAGAAGTACGTATTAGAAACATACCCCGGCCCACGAGGTTGGGTTCGGGGCTGGTCCGAGTTCATGAAGATCTTGGACAAAATTTTAAAATAGAACCCATATATAATTAAAAAAAATTAAAAACTGAAATAAAAGTAAATTAAAAAAATGTCAAAACCAAGACTTGAACCTAGGACCAAAAATGTGGCAGCATAACATAATAACCACAATACTACAACTGTTTTGTACTAAAAAATGGTCATGTTACATATTAATTCTATTTTAGATACAAGATTATATATATATATATATATATATATATATATATATATATATATATATATATATATATATATATTGGAAGAAGGCAATTTATTAAAATAGATAATGGTACATCGTTCTACAATCTCATGCGGTCAGGAAGAGTTCGCATGTCAGCTAATGTCATGACATCAAATTCAATGTTGTGTAACAAGTCCATTGCCGGAGTCGATAGTCCCTCGAAAATGCGATTATTTTGCTCCCGCCTGTCACAAGCCACACCTGCTTTTCGGATGCAAGCACGTGAGCAAGCCAGCTACGCATCAAGTGGACTCCAGCCCGACTCGAATACGTAAACGCTGTCACGGCTTATGGTAAACTGCCAAATCATGGCAAAAGTAAATCTATATCTCAATCCACAATAAGTGTACGAAACAAGAATGAACACTATGAGTCGTGATCTGCAGCCCACTAGCATATATGTCCGATGAGACTCCCAGGAATATAACAAGAGTCTCTAAACTGAATTAATAAGCAGAATATCTCATGATAAGGAATGAAAAGCACGAAAGGATAACAATGTAATACCACTAACAAATATCTGAGACATGCATCATAATCATCTACCATCCCGTTCTGCCACTAACTCCATGCAATCGCTAAGCCTGAAGAAATTATCAGGTCCTTAGAGGACATAGCAAGATACATAAAAATATGCCTATCTAGCAGTTTAATCATGCATGCTAATATAAACGGAATATAAATAAGAAAAGACACTTAACATGGCACGAGACTACGACCAAACTGCTAACAAGTGACTAACGACAAGTGGCTACTGACAGGTGACTATGAACAAGAACAATTACACGTAACTGAACTGCTTGATGAACAAATGAACACGAGATCAATGGAATACCAAACCGCCGTCCCGAGTGGACTCGCAGGTTTGAACTAATCACTAACCCTCGTCCCAAGTGTGGACTCTCTGGTTAGTACTAAGCCTCGTCTCGAGTGTGGACTCTCTGCTTAGTTCACGGCAAGGCACCCTCGTCCCGAGTGTGGACTCTCTGGTGCAAGTCAAGTCAACACCCTCGTCCCGAATGTGGACTCTCTGGTGCAAATAATTGACATCCTCGTCCCGAGTGTGGACTCACAGATGTAAAAATATCAAGGCAAACACCCTCGTCCCGAGTGGACTCTCTGGTGCAATGGATCAACCCTCTTCCCGAGTGTGAACTCTCTGGTTGAGGAAAAACGATAGAGGGAAATAGCAGTTCAACTACACGTACTCGTTCCAAGACACGACTCAGTCAGGGTACATGTGAGACCAGGTACAACTCATGTCAAGACACAGGTAAGGACCACTCTAGCATGAACTATGACGTGAACAAGTCTAGTATAACTACACTATCAAGTCAAGCAAGACCATAAACTGGTGAACACGGTATATAGAAAATAGATAAATCAAGTCAACCAGAAGGCTAATGAATCATATAAATCTATAACAAATAGAGTATCTATGATAATACAATAATAACATGATAACTATAAACATAAATTTAAACTGTAGAGGGAGGCAAGGTATCTTGCCTGGTGGTTGCATGTAGATCCAAATACATCTTATCAAACTGATAAGCCACAGGAGTCAAATCTCACAATAGTCTCCGAAAGCTGAAACAGACATTGCCAACATTCTCATAATAGTCAAATTAGCTAGGATTGCCTGTCCTTAAGTCCAATTCTGGACACAAGAACAAAACGGTAATTTTGGGCAAAAACGGTGTCCACCGTCGGACCCGCTTTGCACCGAAAAATGTGCTAGAGTTAATGGTCTCTAAAGTCATCAAACTACAGGTCTACGAATTTGTATTGATGATACGAACCCGACGGTATGTCCAATTTTGGATTTCGGTGGGCCATGCACAAAACCGCCCGTTGAATTGGATCGTAGGGCCCGCGAAACGGTGATCCAAACAACTATCTCAGAATTGGACCATGTAGTGCCCGTAGTTTATATTGGGTATATTGGTATACGTGTACGTATTTTGACTCATATTGCATGTCTCATTGCATGGTTATTTTGGCATTTTATTTGCTTGGTTCGGTTTGGTTTGCTAGGTTCAGCTTGGTTCAGTTTTGCATGTGGACCAACTCCACCTACCACCCACTCTCTTATAAGCCACCTAACCACTCTCTCTCTTCCATAAATCCTCAGAACTCTTCTTCTTCCTCACCATTACTCTCCACCTACCCAGAGAGAGAGAGAGAGAGAGAGAGAGAGAGAGAGAGAGAGAGAGAGAGAGCTTAGGCAAGTACATCTTGCTTCATGGAGGAACTTTATTTTTATTATTCCATTATTTTCCTCACGAGATTCTAAGACACTTTAGTACTTAACATTTTTAATTTCCATAGTTCATTTCATGTAGATCTAAGTTTTAGCATTTTGATCTTCATGGTTTTGATCTACTGAGACTTGCTTGTTTCCGAGAATGGAGAGTTCCATATAGTAGGGATTTCGATTTTATGCGAGTTTGGCTCTTGAACGGTGAGATTCCACTAAGTCTTGGCCGAGATGGAGTTCTTGAGACCCATGGCTGCATGTCTCGGTTGTGGGGAGGAGATGCGTCCTTTTACGCACACGTCTTAATATGCTCGCATAGTGAGTCCTTTTACGCACACGTTTTACGTGCTAGCGTAGTATTTTTCCCCTTTTACTCATACGTTTTTCGTGCCTGTGTAGCGTCCCCTTTACGCACACGCATTGCATGCCAGCGTGATCCTTCTACGCCGAGTTCACTTGAACTCTACGTAGGGGCTACTCGTGCTCGCGTAGACTCTCGCTCATGTAGAGTCTTGCATGCGTAGCGTTTCGCTTGGGTACTCGCGCGTGTAAGATTCTACTTGCGTAGGGTGCTTGCTAGCGTAGAGTTTTCGCTCACGTAGAAGCGGTCCTTCTTGCTCTTGCCAGCATAAAAATATTTTACGCTTGGGGCTCCTTGGCCTAGCGTAGATATTTGCGAGTGTAGAGTCTTGCTCACGTATAACCTTGCTCGCGTAGAGCTATCTTACTCCGTGTCTTGCTCGCGTAAAGCCATTTTTACGCTCAGGGCCTCATAGCCTAGCATAGTTTCATTCGCGTAGAGGCTTGAGCCCTATGCGCACCCGTTTGCTTTATTGTTCTTGTACCTCTTGTCACGGACTTGATAACTGGAATTGATTGACATGACTGGACAGATAATTGTACATGGCATGGTATGACAAGTAACTGACATGATATGACATGACATGACTTGACAAGACATGATAAGTAAGCATGATGGGAACTATTGAATGCTGTTGTGACGACTAATATAACATGACAAGAATAAATGTCCTGGACACCATGGATGATTGTGTTTGTATAAGTGAACCAGTATTGTCTTGCATCATGTCTAGGACAGGGAATCCTGAATACCACGGTCAGGGGTACCTACTTAAACTGACTAAGGCTAATAACTAGAATAATCCGTAGTCATAAAGAGATTTCCCAGCTATAGGCAATCCCGTTATCTGGGTGCCCCATCATAGGATTTTTAGCCTGCCGTCGAGTAGGGCACCCTTTCAGCACACTGTCATGTGTTGCACCCTTCAAGCTACTTATGGGTACATGTGTTCTTTGGATAATGTACCCACATGAATTCAACTCCTAATTTTGACCTGGATAACCTGGATGGCCTGCAGGGCTTGTGGCTGTTGGAACATCTCCTTGCATCTTGCTAGTAACTAGGACTGTGATAACCCTAGCTAGTTAAAGTATCAAGCCGTACTTATTGCTTGGCCGTGATTGATTGGATGGAGTCTAACTCAGTCTAGTCTTGTTCTGATCCTGTACAAGATTGTTACATGGCCTGATTGCTTGTGCTTTATTTTATCGATAAATGGTGGAAACCAAGTTCCATTCAGACGAAGGATTACAACTCCGGTCCTTGTTTGGTTTAAGGGTTGTAACTCGGTTATCAGAATAGTCCCATGATTATCTCATCGTATATCGTCATGATTTTCTATATTTCCAGTCTTTTATTATATAATTATGTTTTGTGCTAATTGCTGGTTTTAGTTCTTAAGTGAAGCCTCCTTTGTGGTACTTGCTCTTTCTGGGATCTGATCCAGCTGGTTTTGTATGACCAGATACCGGAGTAGCTCCAGAGGATCTCCCTACCTTCCAGCCAAATAGTGACCACCAGGCGTAACCAAGACAACGAGTGTATTTTCTTTTTGTTCTCCAACTTTATTATAAAAATATTCTTTTGAGGCGTTTAGCCGGCGAGCATGTGTTAGCTCGTATTGCACTTTACTTACTGTCTGCCTACGGGCTGTAACATGATTGACGAATCCTAGGGTTGATCATGTATGACTAAAACTCTTGCTAGTCTTCACATTTTGTACGACTAGCTTCATGATCATCCAAATATGTAATGTATGGGACGCCTTACTATTGTATATTTGATGCTCTAACATCTTGTAACTGCTATTTCTTGTATGAGATTGAGACAATAGGCTTGTTCATGACCATAAGAGACTGATGGCTTGTAGTTAAACCCTCATGTATCTAGATAGCCGTGACCATATATAGCGAGGTGGATTCTATTTCAATATACGTAGCTGACTATGTATGCCCCCGCTCTCCAGTATTCTGGTTCTGGAGCATTACATGGTTTAAGTGGTGTCCCATGCAGGTCTTGTGAATCAAGATATGTGAGGGTTTACCGAATATATGTCTCAATTAGCACTCACCCTTGATCTCTGCTCGTATCCTCTGGATCCCTAAATTCTTGATCTGATCACCTGCTTGTATCCTTGATCTATCCTGGTCCTTCCTTATTGTGTCCCATGTCGTTTTCTTCAGCACATTGCTCCTGGACCTGCCGATCAACCGGAAGGAGCTCAGCAAGCACCCCAATAACAAAAGGACCAAGCTCAGCACTCAGGAGCAGCCTCCCGAGTTATGCTTTCCGGAGGTCCGGAACCGCCAGTTCAGCCAGTCCAGCCTGTAAGACAGGATGAGGGAGTTTTGGTTGGACTTATCAGGGAGTTGCTTGTATCTTAAGATCGTCGGGGCAACGCCCTGTACCAGACGGTACAAGATGCTATGAACAGAGGCGGTCATCAAGGGAACCAGGCGGCCAACGACTTCAAGCATTTGTACCCTTCCTTTTTCGATGGCAGTGAGGATACGATCGTCGCAGATGCTTGGCTGCAGGATACAAAAGTGATTCTAGAAGCGGCGAAGACGCCCGAGAATGAGGAGGTGGTGGTAGTACGCCTACAGTTATTGGATCTTGCCCGCGGCTAGTGGGCGGCACATGTCGTTGTATTAGTGGCACCTATTGCGTGGACAGTATTTTGTGAGAGATTCCAGACCAAGTACTTTGATGCTGTAGCTCGGTACGATCTACAGATGAGGTTCACCAATCTGAAGCAGATGGACATGACGGTCGACGTATAAGCGGCCGAGTTTTTGAGACTTAGTCGGTTTTCTCCCACCTTGGTAGCGACCGTGTTCGATAGAGCCCAGCGGTTCCAGCAGGGGCTCCATCTAGAGATTTTATTGGCAGTAGAGCAGTTTGAGCATCAGACAATTGATGCGGTATTGAGAGCGGCCAGGAGGCACGAGTATACCTCCCAGAGGATCGTAGACAGGACCGGAGGTCGGAAGCGATCTCATGGCCATATGAATCAGTCTTCAGCACCAGATCCGGCAGCTAGGGCTTTGACAATTGAAACTCCGAGGCGGGCGGCCTCAGTGACGTCGGTTTAACATTCAACCCCGACGAACCCTCAGCAACAGAAGCACTCTTCCGCAGTGGGATGTTCACATTGCGGGAAGCCAGGACATGTGGTGGCAGAATGTCGCAGAGCACAGGGATTGTGCTTGGTTTGTAGAGCACCGGACCACAGGGTTGGGAACTGCCCGAACAGGGGGAATTCCTGTTCTTTGACCTTTTCTAGTCCTTCGGTGAGAGGACCAGCACCTGTCCAGCAGCAGCAACAATTTCCGAGGCCCTTGTCGCCTCAGTCCCAAGCATTCCAGCAGCAAAATCTCCAGCAGTATGCACGAGCCCAAGCCCTGATTCAGAGCAGACAGAAGGGTTTTCAGCAGAGGTGACCCGTACCCAGAGGATATGGTCAGGCAATGGCGATGACCGTAGAAGAAGGATTGGCACCAGGTGAGGTAGTGGCAGGTACTATTCTCGTCAACTCCTCTCCAGTATCAGCATTATTTAATTCTGGTGCATCGCATTCATTCATGTCTGTACGATTCGCGATACGGATAGGACCGGAGCCTGAGTCATTATCAGTAAGACTCAATATACTTATTGGTAACGGTCTTGTGGGAGTAGATAGAGTATTTTCCTCGTGTCGGATCGTGGTTAGCGGTAGAGAGTTCTCCGCTAGATTGATAGAGTTTCCAATGGCCGATTATGATGTAGTCTTAGGGGTGGATTGGTTAAGGAACCAGTATGCTAGGATAGACTGCCATGTTGGCAGGGTTGTTTTTAGCATTCTAGGTAAGCCAGAGTTTTCTTTTTCTCGAAGCAAAGTTGAACCTTCTCCTCCAGTATTGCGGATGGCAGTAGCAGCAGTATAGTTATCCCGGATAGTCGAAGAGTTTTCAGATGTTTTCCCAGAAGAGCTTCTAGGAATGCCGCCAGAGCGAGAGATCGAGTTTACTATCGATTTGATCCCAGGGACAGCCCCAATGTCGGAGAGAGTCTACAGGATGGCGCCGTCAGAGTTAGAGATATTGTACAAGATGATTGAAGAACTCAGGACCAAGGGATTAATTTGTGCAAGTGGATCACCTTGGGGAGCCCCGATGCTTCTTGTGAAAAAGAAGGATGGTACATCCAGATTATGTGTAGATTATCGTACCTTGAACTCAGTGACAATCAAGAACAGATACCCTCTCCCGAGGATTGATGACTTGTTTGATCAACTCAAAGGGGCAGCAGTATTCTCGAAGATTGACTTGCGGCCAGGATACCATCAGATTAGAGTCATAGAGCAGGACATCCCGAAGACAGCTTTTAGATCTAGATATAGGTATTGGAGTTCCTTGTTATGCCATTTGGAGCAACCAATGCACCAGCTGTATTCATGGACCTCATGAATCGCATTTTTATGCCATACATGAATCAGTTTATGATTGTGTTTATAGATGACATCTTAGTCTATGGCAAGAGTGAAGCAGAGCATGAGCAACATCTCAGAATTATCCTCCAGATTCTTCGAGAGCACCAGTTGTACACGAAGTTCAGTAAATACGAGTTCTGGCTCGATCGTATTTCGTACTTGGGTCATATTATTACCAGAGGTGGGGTAGAAGTGGATCCCCAGAAGATAGTGGCCATTAAGACATGGCCAGTACCCAGCACAGTGGCGGAGGTTCGCAGCTTCCTTGGATTGGCCGACTACTATCGGCGATTCATTTCAGACTTTGCTCAGATTTCAGCGCCTATGACCCAGTTGACCCGCAAGGATGTGCAGTTCGTTTGGACGACAGAGTGTCAGAAATCTTTTGAGAAGTTGAAGCTGGGCTTGATGACGGCTCCCATTCTTACGCTTCCAGATGGGACCGGAGGATTTTCAGTGCATTGTGATGCTTCGAGCAGAGGATTGGGATGTGTTTTGATGCAGCATGGGAAGGTAATTGCTTATGCATCATGTCAGCTTCGTGATCATGAGAGGAATTACCCAACCCACGACTTGGAACTGGCAGCAGTAGTGTTTGCATTTAAGCTTTGGAGACACTATCTGTACGGAGATAGGGTGGAGATTTTCACTGACCACAACAGCCTGAAGTATGTGTTCACTCAGAAAGATCTTAACATGCGTCAGAGAAGGTGGCTAAAGCTACTTGTAGATTATGATGTCAACCTGCAGTATCACCCAGGAAGGGCCAATGTAGTAGCAGATGCGTTGAGCAGGAGAGTCGGAGTTTATTTCCTCACAGCGCAGCCAGAGTTATTGGCATACCTTCAGAAGATAGGAATCGAGGTGGTTCTTCCTTCCAGTGTGATATTAATAGCCAGTCTACAAGTTCAGTCCACTATAGTCGAGAGGATCCAGATGACGCAGTCAACAGATTCCAAGCTTCAGCGACTCAGAGCAGAGTGTGAGGCAGGACGACGGCCAGAGTTATGCATTCATGAAGATGGTACACTTCGACATGGGAGGCGTCTATGTGTACCTAAAGGTGATATCAGACAGGAAGTCATGGCAGAAGCTCACCGTTCGCAGTATTCCATTCATCCCGGTGGCACGAAGTTGTACCGTGATATCCGTCAGCACTTTTGGTGGAATGGCATGAAGAGAGAGATAGACCGATTTGTCTCTCGGTGTTTGGTTTGCCAACAAGTTAAAGATGAACATCAGAGGCCAGCTGGACTTCTTCAGTCCTTGCCGATTCTAGAATGGAAGGGAGAGCATATAACCATGGATTTCGTGACTGGATTACCTAGGTCCCCAGCCGGTAGAGATGCTATTTGGGTTATTATAGATAGGCTCACGAAGGTGGCTCACTTTCTCCCGTTCAGAGTTGGTCAATCGATGGCTCAGCTAGTAGAGATGTACCTTAGGCAGATTGTCAGATTTTATGGTGTACCAGTCAGTATCACCTTGGACAGAGATTCAAGATTTATGTCGCACTTCTGGCGCAGTCTGCAAGGGAGTTTGGAAACTCACCTCCAGTGCAGCTCAGCTTATCATCCGCAGACAGATGGTCAGTCAGAGCGTACCATACGAACCTTGGAAGATATGATGAGATCTTGTACACTCAACATCGGTGGGTCGTGGGAGGATCACCTGCACCTGGTAGAGTTCTCGTACAACAACAGTTTCCAAGCCAGTATCCAGATGGTACCGTTCGAGGCACTGTATGGTAGGAAGTACAGATCCCCGCTAGCATGGGACAATATTGGAGAAAGGAAGATGCTCGGTCCGAAAATGATTACTCAGACAGTTGAGGTGGTCAGAAGAGTTAAAGATCATCTTCGAGTTGCACAAGATCGCAAGCGCCATTGGGCCGATTCTCATCGGCGTCCCCTTGAATTTTTCGTCGACGACCATGTATTCCTCAGGATCTCGCCTACCCATGGTGTCATTCATTTTGGCGTACGAGAAAAGCTTAGTCCTAGGTATATCGGGCCATTCGCCATTCTAGAGCGAGTAGGAGATGTGTCCTATCGTCTCGCTCTCCCGCCGTCGTTGTATGAGGTGCATGATGTCTTCCATATATCCTAATTGCACCCGAGTCATGTCCTTGATCATTCGGAATTGGTTGTTGGTACCAACCTTTCTTATAAGGAGAGAACCGTATCCATATTGGACCAAAGAGAGAAGAAACTCAAGAACAAGACTATCAAGTTAGTCCGTGTTGCTTGGGGTCATCACTCTTTGGGTGAGTCAACGTGGGAGCGTGAAGATAATATCCGATCGTGATATTTCGACCTACTTGACTCGTGAGGTATAATGTCTTCCTTATGCCTCATGCCTTCGATTCCTTGCTTGCATGATTGATTGTTTGATTGATTGCTTAGTGTTGCTCGTCCTTGCCTCTCTAGCCTCTTAATTAAATTCTGAGGACGTAATTCTTTTAAGGTGGGTAGAGTTGTAGCGCCCGTAGTTCATATTGCGTATATTGGTATACGTATACGTATTTTGACTTATATTGCATGTCTCATTGCATGGTTATTTAGGCATTTCATTTGCTTGGTTCGGTTTGGTTTGCTAGGTTCGGCTTGGTTCGATTTTGTATGTGGACCAACCCCACCTACCATCCACTCTCTTATAAGCCACCTAACCACTCTCTCTCTTCCATAAATCCTCAAAACTCTTCTTCTTCCTCACCATTACTCTCCACCTACCCAGAGAGAGAGAGAGAGAAAGCTTAGGCAAGTGCATCTCGCTTCATGGAGGAACTCCATTTTTATTGTTCCATTGTCTTCCTCATGAGATTCTAAGACAGTTTAGTACTTAGCATTTTTAATTTTCATGGTTCATTTCATGTATATCTAAGTTTTAGCATTTTGATCTTCATGGTTTTGATCTACTGAGACTTGCTTGTTTCCGAGAATGGAGAGTTCCATGTAGTAGGAATTTCGATTTTATGCGAGTTTGGCTCTTGAACGTTGAGATTCTACTAAGTCTTGGCCGAGATGGAGTTCTTGAGACCTATATATGGCTGCATGTCTCGGCTGTGGGGAGGAGATGCGTCTTTTTACGCACACGTCTTAACGTGCTCGCGTAGTGAATCCTTTTACGCACACGTTTTACGTGCTAGCATAGTATTTTTTCCCTTTTATGCACTCGTTTTACGTGTCTGCGTAGCGTCCCCTTTACGCACACGCATTGCATGCCAGCGTGATCCTTCTACGCCGAGTTTACTTGAACTCTACGCAGGGGCCACTCGTGCTTGCGTAGACTCTTGCTCGCGTAGACTTTCGCTCGCGTAGAGTCTTGCTTGCGTAGAGTTTTGCTCGGGTACTCGCGCGCGTAAGGTTCTACTTGCGTAGGGTGCTTGCTAGCGTAGAGTTTTTGCTCGCGTAGAAGCGGTCTTTCTTGCTCTTGCCATCGTAAAGTCAATTTACGCTTGGGGCCCCTTGGCCTAGCGTAGAGATTTGCAAGCGTAGAGTCTTGCTCACGCATAACCCTGCTCGTATAGAGCTATCTTACTCTGTGTCTTGCTCGCATAAAGCCATTTTTACGCTCAGGGCCTCATAGCCTAGCGTAGTTTCATTCGCGTAGAGGCTTGAGCCCTATGCGCACCCGTTTGCTTTATTGTTCTTGCACCTCTTGTCACGGACTTGATAACTTGAATTGATTGACATGACTGGACAGATAATTATACATGGCATGGTATGACAAGTAACTGACATGACATGACATGACTTGACAAGACATGGCAAGTATGCATGATGGGAACTATTGAATGCTGTTGTGACGGCTAGCATGACATGACAAGAATAAATGGCCTGGACACCGTGGATGATTGTGTTTGTACAAGTGAACCAGTATTATCTTGCATCATGGCTAGGGCAGGGAACCCTGAATACTACAGTCAGGGGTACCTACTTAAACTGACCAAGGCTAATAACTAGAATAATCCAGTAGTCATAAAGAGATTTTTCAGCTACAGGCAATTTCGTTATCTGGGCGCCCCATCATGGGATTTGTAGCCTGCCATCGAGTAGGACATACTTCCAGCACACTGTCATGTGTTGCACCCTTCAAGCTACTTAAGGGTACATGTGTTCTTTGGATAATGTACCCACATGAATTCAACCCCTAATTTCGACCAGGATAACCTGGATGGTCTATAGGGCTTGTGGCTGTTGGAACATCTCCTTGCATCTTGCTAGTAACTAGGCCTGTGAAAACCCTAGCTAGTTAAAGTATCAAGCCGTACTTATTGCTTGGCCGTGATTGATTGGATGGAGTCTAACTCAGTCTAGTCTTGTCCTGATCATGTATAAGATTGTTACATGACCTGATTGCTTGTGCTTTATTTTATCGATAAATGGTGGAAACCAAGTTCCATTCAGACGAAGGGTTACAACCCCGGTCCTTGTTTGGTTTAAGGATTGTAACTCGATTATTTGAATAGTCCCATGGTTATCTCATCGTATATCATCATGATTTTCTATATTTCCAGTCTTTTATTATATAATTATGTTTTGTGCTAATTGCTGGTTTTAGTTCTTAAGTGAAGCCTCCTTTGTGGTACTTGCTCTTTCTGGGATCTGACCCAGCTGGTTTTGTATGGCCAGATACCGGAGTAGCTCCAGAGGATCTCCCTACCTTCCAGCCAAATTATGACCACCAGGCGTAACTGTAGAAGCATGGAAAATATTACTTTTAGTCCCACATCGGAAAGGAGAAGAAGAAAGGGCTCACTCCATTCTATAAATAGAGCCCCCTTACCTCATTCGAAAAGGGCACCAACTTCTCTTCCCTCCTTCCAACTTGGACTCTTCCTGCTACGCACCTTCGGGTGCTAAGTGGAGAAGTCTAGGACAGTGCGGGCTCGTCGAGCTCAGTCAACTGTCCCAACCTCTGATCATCAGAGCATCTCGCTAACTGTTAAGCGGGCCTCTGATGGAAAGTTGTACAGAACCGCCCGTGTCCAGCCCCCGGCGGCAAACGGACAGGGTGGTTCTCCAACTTGGACTCTTTCTACTACGCACCTTCGGGTGCTAAGTCGAAGAAGTCTAGGGCAGTACGGGCTCGTCGAGCTCAGTCAGCTGTCCCAACCTCTGACCATCAGAGCGTCCCGCTAACTGTTAAGCGGGCCTCTGATGGAAAGTTGTACAGAACCGTCCGTGTCCAGCCCCCGGCGGCAAATGGACAGGGTGGTTCTCAAGAGTCTCCCAACAAAGATCGAGGGCGAGTGCTTTTACTAGCCCCGTATCAGGGAGCAAACAGGATACCTACGCACTCGTGTGCTCGGGATATCCGGGCCCACAAAGCGAGTGCAAAGGTTGATCGAGATGTCCTTGACTTGCGAGATGTGATCCTTCCCAAGTACAAGGAAAGAAGGGGATTCTCTATGCGGCTCGAAATCAACATGGAGTCTCATGCGACTCAAAACCCAGAAACCTCCATGCGGCCCTTGGGGATTTTTTATGCGGCTCAAAAAATCTAGAGAAGCTTCATGCGGCTCAAAACCCAAAAAACTTCATGCGGTCCAAAAGCAAAGGAAGAACCTTATACGGTTCGAAATCAGCCTAAGCAGCTGGCCATAATTACTCTGACATAAAGGCGACAGCTCTGACATAAAGACAAGACGTGACATGCTCCTAAAAAAACGAGAAAATCATCATGATATCTGGCACAGTTCACAAGTTCCAAAGACAGTTCTTTATGCGAATCGCCTATGCGACTCTCATGCGGCTCGGTCATGAAGCAGCTCTCATGCGGCTCGGTCATGAGACGACTCTTATGCCGCTCGGTCATGAAGCTACTCTCATGCGGCTCAGTCATGAGACCACTCTCATGCGGCTCGGTCATGAAGTAGCTCTCATGCGGCTCGGTCATGAGACGAATCTCATGCGGCTCGGTCATGAAGCCACTCTCATGTGGCTCAGTCATGAGACATACTCTCATACGGCTCAATCATGAGACCACTCTCATGCGGCTCGGTTATGAGACCTCCCTCATGCGGCTCAGTCATGAGACCACTCTCATGCGGCTCAGGCATGAGACAACTTTCATGCGGCCCAGTCATAAGACACTCATCATGCGGTTCGGCTATGGGACAGTCCTTTATGCGGCTTAGCCAGGATACATCATTCATACGGCTCGCCACAGAGTAGCAGTTGAGACACGTGGCAGAAATTAACCAAGTCTTAACAGTTCATATTTAGTACAACAAACAGATCATGATCAATCTTAACCAATCCCTAACTGCCCACTTCTCGAGGCACAATTACAAGGATGTGGCCCAAAATTAGCCACGTGGCTGTACACACCTATTACTCATGAATTCCTATAAATAGCAAGGTGCTATTCCCTTGTACACACACACAGAGACATACAGAGAGAGAGAGAGAGAGGAGAGAGAGAGGAGAGAGAGAGAGAGAGAGAGAGAGCATTTCTTCGCCGGAGCCGATGTTGCGTTCGATCGTCCAAGGAGTAAGGCAAAGTTGATAGCACTTTTTTGAGCCTCTACCGTCACCTCCCAGAATCAAAACTAAACAATTGTACTTAGATTGCTTTTCCTAGGTTTTATTCCTAGGCTCTCTTTTGTACAAGCGAGTTTGTAATTGTGAGTTAAAGTTCAGTCCTCCTATAAAACTGTTCTATTCTACGACAAATAATGGCAAATGCGATGGCGACTCTGCTGGGGACTAACTTCTCCACTGCTGAGAAGTTGGTGACGCAATCGGATGTAGCCAAACTCGGCTCCATGCAACAGATGCTGGTTATTCGCTTCGACCGACAAGCATTTGAAGAGTTGCTCTCCGACGGCAGCGCTAGCCCCATCCAGAAGCAAGCTAGCCCAAAGAAGGCTCACAGGGAGTGGAGGCCCAAAACAGTTGTCCCTCTCCAAGCTCTGGAAGAAGTGTTCTCTGCTTTCCAAGACGGCGAAGAAGACTCACATGCGGTCCCACTTCAGGCCGCAGAGGACCCTGTTGTCTCCAAGTCCGGCAAAGGAAAACACTACGATACTGGACTTGCAGGAGCAAATGGAAACTCTATGCGGTCCAGGAAGATGCCGCATAAGGGTGCCAGCCGCATGCAGAAGGCTCATGCGGCCACTAATTCCAGCCGCATGCAGAAGGCTCATGCGGCTACCAATCCCCGCCGCATGCAGAAGGCTCATGCGGCCACCAATCCCAGCCGCATACAAGATACCTATGCGGCCACCAACCCTAGCCGCAGGGAGATGACCTATGCGGCATCCAATCCTAGCCGCCGGCCATCTGCCCTATGCGACTCGGGTTCAGTCTTCGATCGCCTCTCATGCGGTCCTAACATCAGAAGCTCCAATGAGAATGTGCCAGATTCTATGCGGCACAGTTTAGACTCTTCTTACTACGCACCCTCGGGTGCTAGAACGAAAAAGTCTAGGACAGCACGGGCTCGTCGAGCTCAGTCAGCTGTCCTAACCTCTGACCATCAGAGTGTCCCGCTAATTGTTATGCGGGCCTGTGATGGAAAGTTGTACAGAACCGCCCGTGTCCAGCCCCCGACGACAAACAGACAGGGTGGTTCCCAAGATTCTCCTAACATTGATCGAGGACAAGTGCTTTTACTAGTCCCGCATCAGGGAGCAAACTTGATACCAACGCACTCGTGTGCTCGAGATTCTCGGGCCCACAAAATGAGTGTAAAGGTTGATCGAGATGTCCTTGACTTGCGAGATGTGATCCTTCACAAGCGCAAGGAAAGAGAAGAAACCTTGGTGTGGAAAGAGTCCTTCCATGGACATCACTACACTCAAGTTATTATCAACTGCTGCTGCAACAAGACAACAGTACAAGAGGACCGGCAGTCCGTCTTCCAACGACTTCAACAGCCAGGTCCGGTCCTACAACAAAGCTCGGAAGACGAGGCGCTTCCTTTCGCCTCCTGTAACTCAGCCCGGAAGGTCCTTATCGGCAAAGGAGGGAAGAAAATAAATATCTCCAGCCCGATGATCTCAACCAGTACGGCCAAGAAACTCTCATCTAAGCGGTTGTCCACAGCCGTCATAGGAGGAGTTTATCAAGGTACCCATTCAAAGACGAAATCTTCAACACTTGGGAATTCGTCATCTACATCCCTGGGGGTAGTTGAAGCGGGGGGTAGCACTCCTCAAAACATCCACAACAATCCGGTGTTTCAAGAAGATGAACCAGGGAAAACAATCCCCCCAGCAGATACAACAGATTTTGACGTCCCTGAAAACGTCCATAAGTCCCAAGACGAGGCAACTTCTTATGCAGGGGGTAGCACCTCCTCCGAGTCTAAACCAGAGGAGAATATTCCCACATACCCCGACGACTTCTCTATGCGAGGGTATGATTCGGAGGGCATATTTTCTACAGTGTCTTCCACCTCTCCTCACGTGAAGACAGTATTCATGACTGAGAATGATCAAGACGGTCCCAGTGATCGGCAGCACCTCGATACTCTCGAGGCCATACTTCATACCTTGGTTAAGTCAGTAGACGAGATCAAGGCAGCCCTACCGGCTCTACAAGCAAGGACACCTGGTCAAACAAGCTTGGATCCCGCCGCCAATGCGGACTCAAACACGACCGCACCAACCCCGGATGACAATCCACCCGGAGTATCGGCACCCACTGTTGCAGAAGAGGCCAGAGAGGCGAGAAGAGAAGTCCAGGAGCTTCGGGCAATGTTTTACGCCCGAGAAACCTCTCAGGACCTCAGGATACGACAGTCGTATCCCGCTGCATGGAGAGATGTCCCCTTTCCTCCACGATACAAACCATTCAATATCAATCCATATGACGGAAAGACCTCTGCAAGCCGGTACATGACCTACTTCGAAGTCACAACAGACTATCTGTCGCATGACGACACCATCCTCACGAGATTGTTCATTGGGGCATTAGAGGGGGTCGCATTCGATTGGTACCGCAACTTGCCGGATAACTGCATCTATTCCTTTGTCGGCTTTAAACATATGTTCCTGGAAAGGTTCTACGAGGTAGGACAAGATGTGACAATATCAACCCTCATGGACATTTTCCAAGGAGAAAAAGAGCTGACGAGGAACTACATTGAGCGGTTTCGTCAAACTGCGATGAAATTACCCTCCGGTAACCCGGACTCTTCTTTAATTGAGATCTGCCAAAAGAGGCTGCTCCCCACAATCAGCCTCTGGATGGACGAAGATCAATTTAAAGACTGGAAGGCCTTCATCATCAGCGCCACTAGCGTAAAAGCAAAATTGAAGAAGGCTCGCCAACTGGGGCTGCATATCTCGGATGGAGAGGATAAGAGCAAACGTCCTAATACCAACAACAACAACAACGGCAAGTTTCTCAAGAAAAATTATGACTAAACAATATCTTCCAACTATCTCTCAGATTGTGAGTTATGTACCCTCTGGTACCGCTGAATATACACTCTGACCCCAAATCTCCTAGATTGTTGAGTTATGTACCCTCAGGTACCGCTGAATTTACTCTATGGCCGCTCCGAGTGGATTCATATCGCATCTCCTGGGAAGCAAGTCATGTATGATCATACCTCTGAACTTTCACCCCAAATGCTTTTTTCCACCGGAATCTCCTTCAAATCTATTACCCGCACCACCAGTGCGCAGAAGGGTAATATGTCCATGAAAGTTATCCTAATCTATTGTCAACCCCTTAACTAATTTTTTCCTCCTATTTTTTATTATTATTATTTAATTCCTTTTATTGTTCAATATACATTTTTCATGTTACATATCTAGTGTTTTACCTATTTTACCTATAGAGGGCCAAATAGAAAATAAAAGGCATTTTAGGGACCTGGGTGCAAATTAGCACTATTTCAAATTCCTTCATGGATTTGAACGCAGGATAACCCCCCCATACTTTTCGAACTCTCAACCAAATGATTTGAATTCAATTCGAATTCAAATAACCACCGGGTAAGATCAAATCAAACTCCTCTATATCTCCTCAAAGATTTGATCGATCATTTTTGCATATATATGAGAGGTTGTAGCCGATTCCCCAAAACCCATCTGCAAAACCCTAAAAACAATTCCCTGTTTCAAGAATAGCTGAGGCAGAGGAGGAGCAGTCCACCTCGAACTCGACAAGTAACCCTTCGAACCACCGATTTACTGTTATTTACAAGACTTAGGACGGGAATGGGAAGTATTTGATTAAATGCTTAAGAGTAAGTAGAGGAATTCGTATTGATTATTCCCATCAAGAATTAAGTTGTTAGAAGGAGGGATAAACCCAGGTATCAGTTGCGTATGACACAGGTTCGGGTGTCAATCATCATGAGATTTGTGTCTATATATAATTATATGGGATGGTGAATTGATCTTTTGCGTCTCCTGTCAAACTAGTTGGTTCAATGTCTTGTAAAGTTTCCTGGATAAGCCTACGTGGTCAAACCCTTACTTTCCCTCCCACAAGTTATCATGAATTCAGTACTGCAAAAATTAGAGCAAACCTTGGCCGGAATTCCAACCTAAAACTATAGATATCATTTATATCCTGTGTCAAGAATGTGTTTCTAGAATAATACTCCCAGTGCTCATTCCTCAAATTTGATATCAGTTGTTGACCTTATCCTGCAGAACATTGTCCAAATGTCTGTACAAGTCATGCTATGCCTGACTGTGTTACAGTAAACCAGCTTTTCGAAGCTGCAGAACAGTATTCTCAGGTACGACCAAATAACTGCATATTGATCTTATAGATGTTCAAATCTTGATGATATAGATCTCCAAATACCTGAGAGATTGGACGTCTTTCTACTTGTTTATTTCTCAGTTTTTCATGTCCTAGGCCTGTTGCTGATTCGCTGAATTCATAAACTGAACCACTAGGCTGTAATGCTGGGAGAAATATAGTAGGTTCAATCAAACCGGTTATAGACCTTACTTGAACCTGACCTAACGTGATAGGGTTTAACACAAGTCACTTTATTAGCGGGCTAATCTGACTCTACATCCTCGAGTTCAAGGTATTTGGCTTGCTTCCAGGTATAATTAGGTGAATCTGCTTGCACACCTGGGCTTACCTGCAGATTAAACAGAATGTTGTCTTTACTCATGCTGGGTTAAGGTTTGGTTGGCTCTATAGACAATCTTCTGACGAACTAATGCTTGAAAAGTTCTAGATAGTTTCCAAGCATAAGTACTAACATAGATATGACATTGATGTATTCTTAACAACATGTTTAAGATATTTAGTTGGGTCCAATTAATTGAATAGCCCTAGCCTTGAAATAATTCATCTTTTGGTCTTTTCGGAATTATGTACCTTTGTAGCTTGTTTATTTTGAGAGCATATCAATCTAGGTAAGCTTTGTGGCATTAAATTCTGTCTTCCATTCAAGACTGAAGGACTCATACTCTGCAGTAGGAAATTGATACTGTTCCCGCACATTTGTCATCCTGGAAGTCCTTTGTAGAGGAACTAATACCTCAATCTTTACAATTGATGTTTATTGCATATGTGATTCTGTTTCCTTATCTGGATTTCATCAATTTTGGTCATAAAATTTTGCTTTCTTAAATACTGATCCCTCAATTCACATCCTTGTGGGATCATGTCTTCATGATATAATGCTTATCCATCAATTCACATCTTGTTGGTTGACCATGTCTTCATGGTGAAGTGCTTCCACCAGATGATTAGTTTGGAACTCGAAATGGTGCTCATCATGAGGTGTAGGGCTGTCTGCTATTCTAGAGTTGCATATCCAATTTGAGAAAGAACAAAGAGGTAATGGCTGAGAACACTTGGGAGTAACTGTCTCTCGAGTATTGGTGTGACCTTGACTGATACTTTAGGTATCAGACCCTATCATGACCTTGTTGGTGTTAGATGATGTGTATAAATCAGTGGTTAGTAAATTAGTTTCCTTTACTAAGTATCAATCCCACCTGGCTGTGGTAGCATAAACAAGGATGTACCCATGAGTATACACGAGTAGGCCAGATATCTAGTATAGATATAAACTAGTAATGAATTTGACAACATCAGTGAGTCACATAAGAATGGAAAGGGGCTGCAGTCCTGATAACAGAGTAGGAGGTGGTGCCAAACTGATACGTATGAGCAGCAGAACAGTCAACAAGACAGGAAAACAGGGTTTAGGGGTGTGAACTTGTGCATTGTTAGGTAAATCATTGGTACCAATTATAAGTTCCACCATTCTGCTTCCCTTAACTCTTTTGCTCTGATCGGTTTAGTATTAAATTTAGTTCAGATATCTGAATGAGAGAGTAAGACTATATCTGTACTCAGTCTTTAACCTTATTAGTTTAGTTCCTGTATATATGTGCAGTCCTGGATATTGTGTTCAACTTTAGTAGTTAGAAGGAGAGGAAAGGATAGTTAGTTCCGATAGGAGAGTAAGGGAATTATATATATTGGGTTACCGTTGAACCTGGGATGCTATTTGAGTGCATTACAAATATATTTTATGACTATAGATGGTAGTCTAACATATGTATACAGGATATTAAGAGAGGAGTTGAAGTTCAGATAAGAAATTGGACTTAGGGAGTGATAGGCAGTTCAGTGCATAAAGTTCAGAGTTGCCATGTGGGTGGAATGGTGCACAGGTTCGAGCCTGTGTACCGGTTAGCTAAGGGGTTAGATGGAAATTAGTGCCAAATACCAGTTGTGCATATGAATGGGCTATATATATATATATATATATATACACTTTTATGTAGTAATATGGGTAACCTCTAAGTAAACCACAAGCATAGAATAATTAGGCTTTGACTTAGTTTTCCAATACCATGCATTGACCATCATGAATTATTGAACAGGTCCTTTGGATTTTGACTCAGTACTTGAACCGTACCGCAGCTCAGGACCTAAGGCAAGTATACATTGCCTTTCTACACAGCTTTATTTACATGCACTATCTTTTTATTATTATCCAGTTTTTCTCATATTGTTGCTATGTATCTTTTATATCCTGCTTGTATATTTGTATCATTGCTTTGTAGACCGTGTTCACAGTTAGCTTTGTATCTTATCGGTCGTGTTCACTTGTGCCTTGATTGAGTCGTGCCATGGTCTAGAAGTCTTGAACTGAACTGCGATACTTCCTTGTCTTGAAATCTTGAAACAAACCTGCGAGTCCACACTAGGGACGAGGGTAATGCTAACCTTCGAGTCCACAGTAGGGACGAGGGTTAGTAGTATATGGTTCACACCTGCGAGTCCACACTAGGGACGAGGGTGATGCTAACCTGCGAGTCCACACTAGGGACGAGGGTTAGTAGTATATGGTTCACACCTGCGAGTCCACACTAGGGACGAGGGTGATGCTAACCTGCGAGTCCACACTAGGGGCGAGGGTTAGTAGTTCAAACCTGCGAGTCCACACTAGGGACGAGGGTTTGCGTATTCGATTTGGTCATCCGTTGACATCGTGATATCGTATCCTCTTGTTCTTCTCCAGCAGTTCATTTATGTGTAGACAGTGTATAGATTCGTGCTTTATTTCATTGCTCAGTTTTACTTGTTTATTCTGTATATTTTTCCCTGCATAATAAACTGTTAGAAAGGCTTATTTTTATGTATCTTGCTAGTCCTCTGAGGACCTGATGATCTCTTCAGGTTTAGCCAAGTTTGAGTCAGGAGCAGTTGAGCCGGTTGAGTCAGCACCAGACCGCGGAGTTTTGCAGTTGGGGTTGCCTTGATTAGCAGATTGTATTCAGTGAGTGTATTTCATGTATTTATTTCTCCTTCCGTCTATTGGTAGTGGATTTGTGTCCACCGGACGTGACATTGAATCTTGAATATATTCAGTCATATTATTCAGTTTTTTTGGTATTTTATTGATCTTGGTTGATTCGAATGTTCTGTGGATGAGATATAGTTTACCATGTGATTCTAGGTTGCCCTGACTTGTGTATAGACAACGTACTACTGTTGACACTGCGGCGTAGGCTGGGCTTGGACACGCTTCGTATCCGAAAAGCGGGTGCAGGTCGTGACATCTATTACTCGTACCATCGGTGTACCGAAGAGTAATAGGTCCACAAAAGTTATCCTAATCTATTATCCGCACCACCAGTGCGCAGAAGGGTAATAGGTCCATGAAAGTTATCCTAATCTATTACCCGTACCACCAGTGCGCAGAAGGGTAATAGGTCCATAAATGTTATCCTAATCTATTACTCGCACCATCGGTGTACCAAAGAGTAGTAGGTCCACAAAATATCATTCGAATCTATTTGCTCGCATTTTCATATGCACAAAAGGGCAATAGGTCCACAAAATTCTCCAACAGGAAAAACAACAATGTCCATATTACCTCTGAGTTGTTTTCTCGTCCATCACAAACAAACCATCCAATACATAGAACTTCCACGTTGATAGCACCTCTGAGTTGTTCTGTGTATCCTCATTAGGCCCACTCCTACCACGTCCTCATTATCTCTGAGTAGGAAGGCTCTACTTTAGACCCATATTTACCACATCCTCTTTATCTCTGAGTAAATATGTTGGTTTTCTCTCTGCTTATTATCCGTACTCGCACCGCCAGTACACAAAAAGGATAATAGGTCCACAAATGTCTACCGTTGACCACAAATGCTGTATTAGGTCCTCTAGTACATGTACCCTTTTTTTCACAATCATATGTTTCTGGAATCCAGTTGTTCTATGGCATTCATTACCCGTTACGTAGAACTTCCACGTCCATATTACCTCTGAGTTGTTCTATGTATCCTCAACTGATTTACCATGTTCTCACCACCTCTGAGTAAATATGATGGTTTTCTCTCTCAACTTATTATCCGTACCTAAAACCAAGGTACGCCAAGGATGATAAGTCCACACAAAATCCCCAGCGGAAGTATCCAAACCTATCACGTCCATGCTACCTCTGATATGATTGCCACACCAAAACAACTCTACTTTCCATGCTTCTTTTTCAAAGTATTCCAAATTTTCAATTTGAAAACATTGAAGGAGGTCTTGTAGAATCATGGAAAATATTACTTTTAGTCCCACATCGGAAAGGAGAAGAAAAAAGGGCTCACTCTATTCTATAAATAGAGCCCCCTTGCCTCTTTCGAAAAGGGCACCAACTTCTCTTCCCTCCTTCCAACTTGGACTTTTCCTACTACGCACCTTCGGGTGCTAAGTCGAATAAGTCTAGGGCAGTGCGGGCTCGTCGAGCTCAGTCAACTGTCCCAATCTCTGACCATCAGAGCATCCCACTAACTGTTAAGCGGGCCTCTGATGGAAAGTTGTACAGAACCGCCCGTGTCCAGCCCCCGGCAGCAAACGGACAGGGTGGTTCTCCAACTTGGACTCTTCCTACTGCGCACCTTCGGGTGCTAAGTCGAAGAAGTCTAGGACAGTGCGAGCTCGTCGAGCTTAGTCAGCTGTCCCAACCTCTGACCATCAGAGCGTCCCGCTAACTGTAAAGCGGGCCTCTGATGGAAAGTTGTATAGAACCGCCTGTGTCCAGCCTCCGACGGCAAACGGACAGGGTGGTTCTCAAGAGTCTCCCAACAAAGATCGAGGGCAAGTGCTTTTACTAGCCCCGCATCAGGGAGCAAACAGGATACCTATGCACTCGTGTGCTCGGGATACCCGGGCCCACAAAACGAGTGCAAAGGTTGATCGAGATGTCCTTGACTTGCGAGATGTGATCCTTCACAAGCGCAAGAAAAGAAGGGGATTCTTTATGCGGATCAAAATCAACATGGAGTCTCATGAGGCTCAAAACCCAGAAAGCTCTATGCGGCCCATGAGGATTTTTTATGCGGCTCAAAAAATCCAGAAAAGCTTCATGCGGCTCAAAACCCAGAAAGCTTCATACGGCCCAAAAGCAATGGAGGAACCTTATACGGTTCGAAATTAGCCTAAGCAGCTGGCCATAATTACTTTGACATAAAGACGACAGCTCTGACAGAGATGATGGCTCTGACATAAAGACAAGACGTGACATGCTTCTAAAAAGATGAGAAAAACATCATGATATCTGGCACAGTTCACAAGTTCCAAAGACAGTTCTTTATGCGGATTGCCTATGCGACTCTCATGCGGCTCGATCATGAAGCAGCTCTCATGCGATTCGGTCATGAGACGACTCTTATACGGCTCGGTCATGAAGCCACTCTCATGCGACTCAGTCATGAGACCACTCTCATGTGGCTCGGTCATGAAGCAGCTCTCATGCGGCTCGGTCATGAGACGACTCTCATACGACTCGGTCATGAAGCCACTCTCATGCGGCTCAGTCATGAGACCACTCTCATGCGGCTCAGTCATGAGACCACTCTCATACGGCTCGGTCATGAGACCTCCCTCATGCGGCTCAGTCATGAGACCACTCTCATGCGGCTCGGACAAGAGACAACTTTCATGCGGCCCGGTCATGAGACACTCTTCATGCGGTTCGGCTATGGGACAGTCCTTCATGTGGCTCAGCCAGGATGCATCATTCATGTGGTTTGCCGCAGAGTAGCAGTTGAGACACGTGGCAGAAATTGACCAAGTCCTAATAGTTAGAATTTAGTACAACAAATAGATCATTATCAATCTTAACCAATTCTCAACTGCCCACTTCTCGAGGCACAGTTACAAGGATGTGGCCTAAAATTAGCCATATGGCTGTACACCCCCATTACTCATGAATTCCTATAAATAGTAAGGTGCTATTCCCTTGTACACACACACAGAGACATACAGAGAGAGAGAGAGAGCATTTCTTCGTCGGAGCCGAGGTTGCGTTCGATCGTCCAAGGAGTAAGGCAGAGTTGATAGCACTTTCCCGAGCCTCTACCGTCACCCCCCAGAATCAAAACTAAACAATTTTACTTAGATTGCTTTTCCTAGGTTTTGTTCCTAGGCTCTCTTTTGTACAAGCGAGTTTATAATTGTGAGTTAAAGTTCAGTCCTCCTATAAAACTGTTCTGTTCTACGACAATCACTGGCAAACAGTAACCAAGGCAACGAGTGGGTTTTCCTTTTGTTCTCTCACTTTATTGAAAAAATATTCTTTTGAGGTGTTTAGCCGGCGAGCACGTGTTAGCTCGTATTGCACTTTACTTACTGTCTGCCTACGGGCTGTTACATGATTGACGAATCTTAGGGTTGATCATGTATGACTAAAACTCTTGCTAGTCTTCACATTTTGTATGACTAGCTTCATGATCATCCAAATATGTAATATATGGGACACCTTACTATTGTATATTTGATGCTCTAACATATTATAACTGCTATTTCTTGCATGAGATTGAGACAATAGGCTTGTTCATGAACATAAGAGACTGATGGCTTGTAGTTAAACCCTCATGTATCTAGACAGCCTTGACCGTATAGCGAGGTGGATTCCATTTCAATATACGTAGCTGGCTATGTATGCCCCCGCTCTCCAGTATTCTAGTTATAGGGCGTTACAGACCAAACTTGGCATACATGACCAGAAAAACGATATGATCCTGTTGGCGCAAGTTTCGTCTCGATCTGATGAACGTGCACAAAGTAATTGTAAAATTTGTACAGAGGCCGATACGGTAAATTTCGACGGATACGCATCAAATTCGTCGTGCACACGCAACCAATTTGAATTCCGTCAAAGCCCACACGTCCGTGAAGCCGTTACGTACCTTTCGATGCTTTCGGTTCGCGTCCACGTCGCCCGGTTTGGCGGAACGTACGTCGTATCGAAAGTTTTTCGTAAATTTTGCTATTTTTGAAACTGGTTTTTCCTGATTTTAAACTGATTTAATTTACTAGATACAAGACTATAAATAAAACTAATAATAGGGTTTATATCTCGGTTATATTGTCTTCAATTCTATTCAAATGGTTCTCAAAATTGTTCAAGGATCCGACAGAAATCGGCCTTCCAAATCGAGGTTTTGGAACTGAATAACCGTTCTGTTTTAGCAGTTTTTTGTCGATCTTGGGTTCGATTTCTCGACAAATATATTACGCATCTTCGTAAATTAATTCATGGATTGGGAAGAGGGTTATATGGTGCATCCATACAAAAAATCGGTTCATGAAACAAATCAATGAGGAGTGAGAAATCATACATGAAACATGGTGTTGGCAGCGACTGCTGCTGCTGTTGACCCTGCAACTCGCACGTGCGTGCACAGCTTTTTCGGTCGGCGGCGGCTGCCCCCCGGTGGCGCGTTGGGTCAGGGTGGCCGCCCATGGAGAGGGGTGGCGCCAGGTTGGTGTGGGTTTGTTGGGTTAGGGTTTTTTTGTATCAATCCCTCTCGGTCTCGCTATCATATATACACACATATATATATGTATACTTACTTGAAGGGAACGACTGGGTTGGTTTGGGGTGATTGGGCCCGCTGTTGATTTGGGCTGGGATTCCTTTCACTGTTGGACTGGGCTATTTTTAACTCTTTTGTTTTCTAAAGCTTAGTATATATGTATACATATATATATATATATTCATTCACTTATATATACATATACCTACACGCCTATATAATACATATATATATATATATATATATATATATATATATATATATATATATATATATATATATATATATATATATACGCACCTATATAATATATACATATACACAAACATACACACCTATATAATACATATTTATATATTCATACACATACATGTAGTGCCCCGTCCCGTAAAGTCAATCGGAGGAATCGAAACGCCGACGGTGTTCGGACTTAGCCTTGCTTACGGCTACTCGAAGGCTTTCTCGGTCGAGGTGACTCCTCGCACAGGTGGAGGTAGTTTCGATGAACTTGCCTCATCTTAGATTGCACTTAATAAATCGCATATTTTCAACTTGCACAAGTAGGCTAATATAAAAGCTACGAACGCACATAGCTAAGGGAATAATCCCGACCCGTCGGAATGTCTTAGAACATGGAAAATGGTCCCACGGTCTTCATTGACACTCGATCCTTCGATCCCGTGGCTTGGGAGAAGGAAGTTGGCTTAAGTTGCTAAGTTGTCCCGACACTTGAAATAGCCTAAGTCATAGGCGTCGCCTGCATGAATGCTTGATAAAGCATGCACAGTCCTATCCCGCAAGGCTTGGCATAGCCTTCGCATGTCCCGTACGGCTTGACATAGCCTTCGCATGTCCCGTTGGGTAAGTTGTCATGCACGACTTGTTGGCTTAAGTCTAGGCACCCGAGAACTTGGTTGTTTAAGTCGACCCTGTGCATAGCACGTTCCCTCGATGCGTAGCTCGGTGTAGCCCTTGCTCGTCGAGTCGTTGCCCGAATAAGTTAGAAGTATTGTGCTGGGCTATCGAAGCCATTTCTAGCACTGTCCTGCTCTATCTGCGGTTGTCAAGTCGCGTAGTCCCTTGAGAACAAGGCTCGTTGTATATGTATATGACTTGAGCGATAGCATTGCCTATAGAACCAGGTCTGTCTAAGGCACGAGCTACGGTGGATCTAGTAAAGAGTATGCAACGATCAAAGGAAGTTCACGCGATTTGTTGTCGCCGAGATTGGTCCCGCTACTTGGGAGTCTCGATAGAAAGAAGGAAAGCATGGTCATGTTAAGGAAGGATCGGTAGATCGAGTTGAGTCTTGCATGGTCATTGGACAACTTGTCGATAAGGTAAAGTTTCCTCGAACGGTTGCCTAGGCCAAGGGACCGATTCGGCCCGGGAGGAACGAGTGAGGCTCAAGGTAGGATGCTGGATGACCGCATGGGAGACTTCGACACCTCCGGGCTAGCTACCCGTGTAGGGACGAGCCGATATCCCACGAGCCGAGATCCAAGATAGCTTGACATTGCTAGTGACCACTCATGTAGATGTGTCGACAAGAGCGGCAATCCGCGTGTTTGCCTTTGGATAGCGTTAAGTACTAGCATGGCGTCGGTCGAAACATGAGACAGTCTAGCACGACATGTATCAAGTCAGCAAGATATAATCCCGTCAGTGCCAGCCTTGTATCGGCACAAAAGGAATGAGTTATAGCTTAAGTCAGTGAGACACGTGCTTCGGCACTAAGCAAGGCTTTCGCGTATCAAGTATTGGCTTTCGCGTATCAATATTGGCATTCGCCTATTGGCTTTCGCGTATCGGCATTGTTGGCCTAAGTTTGCATAAGTTAAATCAAGTGCCATCACTTTAAGTCGAAAGGACCGTAAGGTGAAACTTATCCAAGTCAGAGAGTCATTAGGCATGACCTTATCTTGAAGCACGGACAAGTCTAGGCAAAGTCTAAGGGCACGACCTGCACGAGTTGACCCCTTCATGTCATTGGCACGAGATCAAGTTAAAGTCACGGCACGACCCTGTCGTCCCGAATTGAAGTTTAATCAAGTACAAAGCGATGAGGCACTGCCTCGATCGAATTACACGTTGGCATGGCACGACCCCGTCGTTGCACGATCACGTCGTTGCACGACCCTGTCGTTGCGTTATTAAGTATAGGCCGAGACGTCTTGTTCTAAAATGGATCCTAAGGCAAGACTAGAAAGACAATCAAAAGGGACTTAAGCTGCACAAAGTAAATGAACGTGTCGATTTTGTATGGGTGGGCGAGAAGCTCACTCCACCAGTACAGTTGAGTACTGACACCCATACAGTTTTCATGTGCAGGCACAGGTAGAAGCTCGTGGCGCAGAGCTCGCTTGGATGCGTCGAGGCACGGAGTTCCTTGGCGAGTCGAAGCGTACGGCCGCGTGGACTCAAAGACTTATACATGACATAATGTATGGACATCACCTTCCGAAGCTTCCGTTGGATTCAAGTATTGTATCGAGAGATGAGAGAGAGCAGAGTGAATTATAAAATGAGAGAAAAGTGAGCACGAGAGACTAGTAATTTGGCCTTGCTCCCACAAATATAATCTTGTGTTCAATATCAATAAAAGAGTTCTTTTGAATGACTTGTGTTCATGTGTGCTTGCACTAAATTTCTGCTGCAATGTTCAATATTTCTGCTTGGGACTTCTGTGCGACGACCCCGTCGCCGCCGATGTAATCGGCCGTTATAAAACTGCCTTGCACGAGCGCAATCTAGGCTCGTGCGGCATCATGCCTTAGCGAGGACGATCGCTCATACGGGAGCGGGGCGTGACATAATGGTATCAGAGTACGGCTTTACGTCCTTGGACTTCACGGCGAATTTTTTAGTTTTGAAAGCTCGTCGTTGGAAAATAAGTGTGTGCTCTCTCTCAAATGTCCCTCGGCATGTCCACACAATGAGTCTAAATATTTTCAAAAGCTTGTACAAGCGTTCAGCCGAACGCATCGATAGGCCTTTGTGCCGAACGGTGTTAACTTGACTTGATAAGGAAACTCGTGCTAAAGTTATCAAGTCGCATGCGTGCCCAACTAGTCCAACATCGACATTAGCAATGAGCATGCAAACTCGAATATAGTCCGCATGGGATAGCTATGCACACGACCTTTTGGCTAAGTTGTGCTGCGCGTCGCGCACCTCGACTATTTGGTACAAATGAGTTGCGAGCGATATCAAGTATTGTTCGGTCGGGTACGAGGATACACTTAAAGTGCTTATCGATCGGAACGCTATCAGACTAACGCTTAGACGTACATGAAAGATTGACTTGGATTTTGAGGAAATGGTACGAACGACTTAGTACGTCGAGACGACGTGAGTGATTATGCTTGGGATTCGTTGAACGAATCTGAAAAATATCTTAGCGAATGATGCAAACGTGATTGAGGACTAGATCGGATGGCTCGAATCCGAGTGGTGTATGGTTTGTCTTGGAAATCATTCGAACAAGAATCGAGGATTACGAGTAATAACGAGTATGTCGGCGAGGCGATACGATCGCGCAGAGCCTTAGATCGCGTCACGCTTAGTTGATCGTGACTTCGTGTGCCCCGAACGAGATGTCGTTCGGACAACTTGTGAATGAGCAACGCGAGTTAGAAAATGATTCGGAACGATGAATAAAAGTGAATGTCTTGATCGAGGAAGCTCGAGGATTGCACGTGTGATTTTGGATTGAATCGAATGGAATTATGGTATATCCAGTTTGGACAATAGCATCAGTCGCACGACTCGAAATTGGTTGCAAAAAAAGATCATCAGGTTACGTATATCGTCGATGGTATTGAGGTGTATCAAAGATCAATATACGATAACACGGGGGTACTCTGACTCGGCGAATGACGATCATGCAAATGTCATTGTTCCGATGGATGCTATACTCGGAATATTGAAACGTGTCGAGGAAAATATAGACGTGGTTCGAGGATTTTCTAGTTGAACGAATGACGGTCAGACTATCGAACCGAGATCTTGGCTTGGATAAAAAATGAAAATGTTTGGATATGCTTCGTTGACAATCACAACGTTGACGTTCTTGTCTTATGCGAGCGCAACTCCAGCCTCGCACATGCGTCACGCCGATTAGGTCGATCACTCCGCGTGAACGCTGGTATGGTGATTCATACAGTGGGGGTGATCGAACTTATATGGCATGGCAAATTTGATACATCGACTTGTGGTTTGACGCGAATGTGGACTCAAGAATAACTTAGCGTGCGTGACGGTTGAATTTGAGGATTGCGTAGGTCCAATCCGCGTATCGAGACGAAATTAGTCTAGACGCAAGCAAGAGTTACTTCCCGATGAGAATGATTATTCTGCAGGAGTGTTGCATGGTGATTCATAAACCACCATGGATAATCGGACTCGCGTGAGATTAGGGCGCAACATATTGTCAAAGCTAGACGACCTCGTGATCGAATACATGAATTGGTTCGAGTTGGTGATTTGAATGGATTCGAATACGTGCAACGAATGCATGGATGCAAATAGGTGATCATGCTCGATGTTTAGAAATCTGAGTGACGCAAGCTTGGGTAGAAAATCCCGTACTACCGACTTTGGTTTGACCCTAGGATTGGGGTTAGTGTTGGCATTGTTGTTGGAGAACTATGATTCCAATCCTGACATTGACTTAGCCTTGAGAAATGGCCTAGCGGTTAGGCGAGACGCCCCTGTTTCAAGAGTTAGCAATCGAAAGATTGATCTTAGGGATTGGTGTAGATGGATGAAATGGTTCAAGAATAGGAAACCCTGCTCACGAGATTCGGCTGACATGCATATATTTTAGGGACGCCGGAGTATGTGCACGATACGACTCGAGTGAGAATGATGAATTCTCTATCACGCGATTTAGTAAATGCATGTATTTTAGGGACGCCTGGAATGCGTGCACGATCCAGCCAAGTAATACGATGAGTTCAAGCAAGACTTGAAAAATGGGAGAGTGTCGAGATTTTGAAATCTTGTTAACGGAAAGATTGATAGTCATGAGAGCGTGGCTCGGAATTGAGGAAACGCATAGACGGAGTGTGCACGATTAAATCTTGGCCATAGAAATGGTAGGATGGCTTGCCTTAAAGAAAGTCTTGAGGACGAGACTTGTTCTGAGCGGTGTATGATGTAGTGTCCCGTCCCGCAAAGTCAATCAGAGGAATCGAAACACCGATGGCGTTCATACTTAGCCTTGCTTACGGCTACTCGAAGGCTCGCTCGGTCGAGGCGACTCCTCGCACAGGTGGGGTAGTTTCGATGAACTTGCCTCATCTTAGCTTGCACTTAATAAATCACATATTTTCAACTTGTACAAGTAGGCTAATATAAAAGCTACGAACGCACATAGCTAAGGGAATAATCTCGACCCGTCGGAATGTCTTAGAACATGGAAAATGGTCCCACGGTCTTCATAGAAGTTGGCTCAGCGTGCTTTCAAATGACACTCGATCCTTCGATCCCGTGGCTTGGGAGAAGGAAGTTGGCTTAAGTTGCTAAGTTGTCCCGACACTTGAAATAGCCTAAGTCATAGGCGTCGCCTGCGTAAATGTTTGATAAAGCATGCACGGTCCTGTCCCGCAAGGCTTGGCATAGGCTTCGCATGTCCCGCACGGCTGGGCATAGCCTTCGTATGTCCCGTTGGATAAGTCGTCTTGCACGGCTTGTTGGCTTAAGTCTAGGCACCCGAGAACTTGGTTGTTTAAGTCGACCCCGTGCATAGCACGTTCCCTCGATGCATAGCTCGGCGTAGCCCTTGCTCGTCGAGTCATTGCCCGAATAAGTTAGAAGTATTATGCTGGGCTATCGAAGCCATTTCTAGCACTGTCCCGCTCTATCTGCGGTTGTCAAGTTGCGTAGTCCCTTGAGAACAAGGCTCGTTGTATATGTATATGACTTGAGTGATAGCGTCGCCTATAGAACCATGCTGTCTAAGGCACGAGCTATGGTGGATCTAGTAAAGAGTATGCCACGATCAAAGGAAGTCCACGTGACTTGTTGTCGTCGAGATTGGTCCCGCTACTTGGGAGTCTCGATAGAAAGAAGGAAAGCATGGTCATGTTAAGAAAGGATTGGTAGATCGAGTTGAGTCTTGCATGGTCATTGGACAACTTGTCGACAAGATGAAGTTTCCTCGAACGGTTGCCTAGGCCAAGGGACCGATTCGGCACGGGAGGAACGAGTGAGGCTCAAGGTAGGATGCTGGATGACCGCATGGAAGACTTCGGCGCCTCCGGGCTAGCTATCCATGTAGGGATGAGCCGATATCCCATGAGCCGAGATCCAAGATAGCTTGACATTACAAGTGACCACTCATGTAGATATGTCGGCAAGAGCGGCAATCCGTATGTTTGCCTTTGGATAGCGTTAAGTACTAGCACGGCGTCGGTCGAAACATGAAACATTCTAGCGTGACATGTATCAAGTCAGCAAGATGTAATCCCGTTAGTGCCAGCCTTGTATCGGTACAAAAGGAATGAGTTATAGCTTAAGTTAGCAAGACACGTGCTTCGGCACTAAGCAAGGCTTTTGCGTATCAAGTATTGGCTTTCGCGTATCAATATTGGCATTCGCGTATTGGCTTTCGCGTATCGGCATTGTTGGCCTAATTTGCATAAGTTAAGTCAAGTGCCATCACTTTAAGTCGAAAGGACCGTAAGGTGAAACTTGTCTAAGTCAGGGAGTCGTTAGGCACGACCTCATCTTGAAGCACGGACAAGTCTAGGCAAAGTCTAAGGGCACGACTTGCACGAGTCGACCCCTTGATGTCATTGGCACGAGATCAAGTTAAAGTCACGGCACGACCCTGTCGTCCCGAATTGAAGTTTAATCAAGTACAAAGGGATGAGGTACTGCCTCGATCGAATTACACGTTGGCATGGCACGACCCCGTCGTTGCACGATCCCGTCATTGCACGACCCTGTCGTTGCGTTATTAAGTATAGGCCGAGACGTCTTGTTCTAAAATGGATCCTAAGGTAAGAATAGAAAGACAATCGAAAGGGACTTAAGCTGCACAAAGTAAATGAACGTGTCGGTTTTGTATGGGTGGGCGAGAAGCTCACTCCACCAGTACAGTTGAGTACTGACACCCACACAGTTTCCATGTGCAGGCACAGGTAGAAGCTCGTGGCACAGAGCTCGCTTGGATGCGTCGAGGCTCGGAGTTCCTTGGCGAGTCGAAGCGTGCGGCCGCGTGGACTCAAAGACTTATACAAGACGCAATGTATGGACATCGCCTTCCGAAGCTTCCGCTGGATTCAAGTATTGTATCGAGAGATGAGAGAGAGCAGAGTGAATTGTAAAATAAGAGAAAAGTGAGTACGGGAGACTTGTAATTTGGCCTTGCGCCCACAAATGTAATCTTGTGTTCAATATCAATAAAAGAGTTCTTTTGAATGACTTGTGTTCATGTGTGCTTGCTCTAAATTTTTGCTGCAATGTTCAATATTTCTGCTTGGGACTTCTGTGCGACGACCCCGTCGCCGTCGATGTAATCGGCCGTTATGAAACTGTCTTGCACGAGCGCAATCTAGGCTCGTGCGGCATTACGCCTTAGCGAGAACGATCGCTCCTACGGGAGCGGGGCGTGACAATACATACTATATATTCATATATATATTTATATATATACCTACACATATATATCTAGATATATGTATCTGTATACATAGTCATATATATATAGGTACATATCTATATCTGAATAATACTCATTAAAATTTAAAAAATCCTCACAACATACAGTAGAACTATTTATAGGAATATGAACATATATATAATAATATTTAGTTTATATTTAATCCAAAATACCAAACAATATTATTATAAATAAATTAACAACATTAATAATAACAACCATTATCATAAACAAGGTAAACATGCAAATATGGGTTCAGCCTAATTATTCAAAATACATAAGGGCAGCTAAGAAAATATATGTAGTAGAGCTTCTAAGGTAAAATATGCACGCACAAAATATATTGACACGAACATTCTTTGGTCACACTACATGCTTACACGGCTTGAGCTTGGTTCGGGCCTAGTCTGGACTAGTTTGGTACAACCGGGTCACTTAAACGTCAAATAATATTAATAATAAATAATTAAACTATTTATAATAGTCATGTCACAACTTAGCCTGGTTTTCTTAGTTAGAACACACCTATGGCTTGGCACTCCCCTACCATGGCTAAACACTAGTCAAAGCACGCTACTGCACTACCCGTGCCATGATTCCTAGTTGTCTTGTATTTCAAAACTCAACCATAGCCAAGTCTTCTAACGTAATAACTAAGTAAAGAATTATTTATAAAATTCTAAAAATTACCATTTAAATCAAATAAAAAAAATATTTTCAAAAATTCCGGAAAGAGGGGTTACAAATCTACCCACCTTAAAAATAATTTTTTGTTCGAAGTTCTAATTCATAACTATGCCTTAAAAATCAAAGTCTACTATTACCTTAATCTCCTCAAATTTAATTTATCCAAAAATATTTTATGACCTCCTCTAGTCATTTTATAACTATGAATACTTGAGGACTTCTACCCACCTTTGGTCATACTACTCCTCAAAATACGGTCACTAAAATCTCATACTCTTCTGCCTAGTTGCAACAATCCTTCCAACAGATATCTAGGGCATATGGCATCTATAATGCCTTATATCTCTAAACAACCAAATATTCCATAGTCAAGCAATATTATACTATAATTTAAGAAATTTTGATGAATTCTAGACAGCACGATCATTTGTCACCCCAAAATAGGAATGGACGAGAATCAATAGTACGGGAGAGCAAGGGAGAATAATCGAGAGAAAATATGGAGTCTTCAAGGACGTAAAGAATTTTTAGGAGAATTTTCAAGACAGAGTGGATTGAGATTTCTAAGGGTTTAGTCAAATTCGCAGGCTCGTATCAGTACAGTTACGTAACCGATACGATATGCTCTGACCTGCATGGGCCACCAAAAAACTTGTCACAATCCGCACCCGCTTTTCGGATGCAAGCATGTGAGCAAGCCAGCTACGCATCAAGTGGACTCCAGCCCGACTCGAATACGTAAACGCTGTCACGGCTTATGGTAAACTGCCAAATCATGGCAAAAGTAAATCTATATCTCAATCCACAATAAGTGTACGAAACAAGAATGAACACTATGGGTCGTGGTCTGCAGCCCACTAGCATATATGTCCGATGAGACTCCTAGGAATATAACAAGAGTCTCTAAACTGAATCAATAAGCAGAATATCTCATGATAAGGAATGAAAAGCATGAAAGGATAACAATGTAATACCACTAACAAATACCTGAGACATGCATCACAATCATCTACCATCCCGCTCTGCCACTAACTCCATACATTCACTAAACCTGAAGAGATCATCAGGTCCTCAGAGGACATAGAAAGATACATAAAAACATGCCTATCTAGCAGTTTAATCATGCATGATAATATAAATAGAATATAAACAAGAAAAGACACTTAACATGGCACGAGACTACGACCAAACTGCTAACAAGTGACTAACGACAAGTGGCTACTGACAGGTGACTATGAACAAGAACAATTATACATAACTGAACTGCTGGATGAACAAATGAACACGAGATCAATGGAATACCAAACCCCTGCCCTGAGTGGACTCGCAGGTTTGAACTAATCACTAACCCTCATCCCGAGTGTGGACTATCTGGTTAGTACTAACCCTCGTCCCGAGTGTGGACTCTCTGGTTAATTCACGGCAAGGAACGCTCGTCCCGAGTGTGGACTCTCTGGTGCAAGTCAAGTCAACACCCTCGTCCCGAATGTGGACTCTCTGGTGTAAATAATCGACATCCTCGTCCCGAGTGTGGACTCACGGATGTAAACAGATCAAGGCAAACACCTTCGTCCCGAGTGGACTCTCTGGTGCAACGGATCAACCCTCGTCCCGAGTGTGGACACTCTGGTTGAGGAAAAACGATACAGGAAAATAACTGTTCAACTATACGTACTCGTTCTAAGACACGACTTAGTCAGGGTACAGATGAGACCAGGTATGACTCATGTCAAGACACAGGTAAGGACCACTCTAGCATGAACTATGATGTGAACAAGTCTAGTATAACTACACTATCAAGTCAAGCAAGACCATAAACTGGTGAACACGGTATATAGAAAATAGATAAATCAAGTCAACCAGAAGGCTAATGAATCATATAAATCTATAACAAATAGATTATCTATGATAATACAATAATAACATGATAACTATAAATATGAATTTAAACTGTAGAGGGAGGCAAGGTATCTTGCCTGGTGGTTGTATGTAGATCCAAATACATCTCATTAAACTGATAAGCCACATGAGTCAAATCTCATAATAGTCTTTGAAAGCTGAAACAGATATTGCCAATATTCTCAGAATAGTCAAATTAGCTAGGATTGCCTGTCCTTAAGTCTAATTCTGGACACAGGGGTAAAACGATAATTTCGGACAAAAAACGGTGTCCGTCGTTGGACCCGCTTTGCACCAAAAAATGTACCAGAGTCAATGCTCTCTAAAGTCATCAAACTACATGTCTACGGATTTGTTTTGATGATACGAACCAAATGGTACGTCCAATTTTGGATTCCGGTGGGCCGTGCACAAAATCGCTCGTTGAATTGGATCGTGGGGTCCGCAAAACGACAATCCGAACAACTGTCTCAGAATTGGACCAAACTTGGCATACAAGACCAGAAAAATGATACGGTCCTGTTGGCGTAAGTTTTGTCTCGATCTGACGAACGTACACAAAGTAATTAAAAAATTTGCACAGAGGCCGATACGGTGAATTTTGACGGATACGCATCAAATTTGTCGCGCACACGCGACCAATTTGAATTTCGTCAAAGCCCACACGTCCGCGAAGCCGTTACGCACCTTTCGATGCTTTCGGTTCGTGACCACGTCACCCAGTTTGGCAGGACGCACGTCGTATCGAAGGTTTTTCGTAAATTTTATTATTTTTGAAACTGGTTTTTCCTGATTTTTTAAACTGATTTAATTTACTAGATACAAGACTATAAATAAAACTAATAATGGGGTTTACATCTCGGTTATATTGTCTTCAATTCTATTCAAACGGTTCTCGAAATTGTTCAAGGATCCGACAGAAATCGGCCTTCCAAATCGAGGTTTTGGGACTGAATAACCGTTCTGTTTTAGCAGTTTTTCGTCGATCTTGGGTTCGATTTCTCGACAAATATGTTACGCATCTTCGTAAACTAATTCATGGATTGGGAAGAGGGTTATATGGTGCATCCATACAAAAAATTGGTTCATGAAACAAATCAATGAGGAGTGAGAAATTATACTTGAAACATGGTGTCGGCAGCGACTGATGCTACTGTTGACCCTGCAACTCGCGCGCGCGTGCGCGGCTTTTTCGGTCGGCGACGGCTGCCCCCCTGCGGCGCGCGGGGTCAGGGTGGCCGGCCATGGAGAGGGGTGGCGCCAGGTTGGTGTGGGGTTGTCGGGTTAGGGTTTTTTTTGTATCAATCCCTCTCTGCTCCCTCACGGTCTCGCTATCATATATACATATATATATGTATACTTAATTGAAGGGAACAACTGGGTTGGTTTGGGGTGATTGGGCCCGCTGTTGATTTGGGCTGGGATTCCCTTCACTGTTGGGCTGGGCTGTTTTTAACTCTTTTGTTTTCTAAAGCTTAGTATATATGTATACATATATATATATATATATATATATATATATATATATATATATATATATATATATATATATATATATATATATATATATATATTCATTCACGTATATATACATATACCTACCCGCCTATATATATATATATATACACACACACAAACATACACACCTATATAATATATACATATACACAAACATACACACCTATATAATATATATTTATATATTCATACACATACATAATATATAATCATATATATATATATATATATTTATATATATATACCTACACACATATATGTAGATATATGTATCTATATATATAGTCCTATATATATAGGTACATATCTGTATCTGAATAATACTCATTAAAATTGAGAAAATCCTCACAACATACAATAGAACTATTTATAGGAATACGAACGTATATATAATTAATATTTAGTTTATACTTAATCTAAAATACCAAACGATATTATTATAAATAAATTAACAACATTAATAATAACAACCGTTATAACAAACAAGGTAAACATGCAAATATAGGTTCAGCCTAATTATTCAAAAATACACAAGGGTAGCTAAGAAAATCATTTAGCATACCTTTAAATATCCTTTGAATATCAAATAATTATATATATACATATAATAATAATATTAATAATTACTTACAAAATGTATGTAGTAGAGCTTCTAAGGTAAAATATGTACGCACAAAATATATCGACACGAACATTCTTTGGTCACACTACATGCTTACATGGCTTGAGCTTGGTTCGGGCATAGTCCGGACTAGTTTGGTACAACCGGGTCACTTAAACGTCAAATAATATTAATAATTAATAATTAAACTATTTATAATAGTCATGTCACAACTTAGCCTGATTTTCTTAGTTAGAACACACCTATGGCTTGGCACTCCCCTGCCATGGCTAAACACTAGTCAAAGCACGCTACTGCACTACCCGTGCCATGATTCCTAGTTGTCTTGTATTTCAAAACTCAACCATGGCTAAAGTCTTCTACCGTAATAACTAACTAAATAATTATTTATAAAATTCTAAAAATTACCATTTAAATCAAATAAATAAAAAAATATTTTCAAAAATTCCGGAAAGAGGGGTTACACTGCCATACATGCTAAACGGATGCCGCCAGTCTGATACGTGCTTCGCTAAACCAACGCGCTTCCTTCCCTCTCCTGCTACTGATCTCCTCCATAATATCACCAATACCTCTACCACCCGTACCTGGTATTGTCAGCTTCCGTCTTTGTAACGCCCCAGTCCCAATATACGTAGGACTAGGAACGTAGACATGCCAGCTGTATACATACGAAGTACAGGGGTCTTGTATGTATACATAAGCTGTAAAATACAGTAATCCAAGACAAACTAAATCTCATCCACAATAAAAAGAATAATAATATAAATCAACTTGAATATTTATGGTACAATGCGGAGATAAAGTCCACTACCAACTATCTCAATGAAAGAAATGTACAAGAATCGACCCTTAAAATGGCAAGACGAACCAAGCGCAATCGTCTTCGAAGGAAAGGAGAGAATCACGGCCTTGGCTAGAACACCTGCAGTAAATCATGAAAGCAGACACCTGGGGAATAACTAGGTCCTTAGACGGACGTAGCAAGATACATGAAGAACATGCTAATATGAACTGTCAGAAAAATAAGATAATATATAAAAGACTATTCTAGACACAAATATGCAAAGGAGATTCTAATCGCCTAATGTACAATTTAGAGGACAACTTTCATGCACATAGGTGGAATTTTAGCTAGGCTATGTGTACGTAACTGGCATCCAGTCATTTGTATCCGTCTGTAACGTCCAAAACGTCAGAGGGCATCTGCAAATAAATTGCCACAGTTACATCCGGAGACTGTGGTTTACCTGTTTGGATTCCCATACGCACTAGCGACTGTCCTCTCCCAATATTTCCTATACTGTTCAAGTCATGTCCATGGCTCGTCCAGTTTTGTAACTGCTTGAGTCTCTAAAACACTAGTCATAGCAGTTACGATCATCTATCCGTCAGACGACTTTAGAGATGTCCAGTTCATAAGTCGTGCCCTAGCAACTGTCTCCATCCGTGTAGTGTGTGTGTCATGGCCAAGGGCGATATAAGGATATCCCCCAACAAGAAGGTAGTCCGCTAACACTAAGTTAACATGCATAAAACAAAGTAACGACTAATAAAGTCGCTTGCACCCAAGTATGGCTTGGACGCACAGTTTATAACAAAGGAAACTAACAATATGAAACAAAATAAATAATACAGAAAATAAATATTATGACAGTAAATTAGCAAGGTATACTTGCCTGGTGTGTTGCTTGGTATGGTGCTATGACCATGTGACATAGAGTATAACTGCGATGTTACAACGATGCATGACGGCCTCGGATGATGGCATGGACTGTTCCATCGGGTCCGGGATAGTCGAATTAGCTAGGGACGATATGAGGAGGACATAATTGACGAATAAATAGAAAAAATGGGCTTTGGTTAGGGACAGAAGAATAATCAACAAAAATTAGTTAAACAATATATATATATATATATATATATATATATATATATATATATATATATATATTTTATATATATATATATATATATATATATATATATATATATATGAAATTTAGAAATCTATATTAAATGAGAACGTATACTTTTGCAAGTTAAAATAGTGTTTAGATAAATCCTAAAATATAAAGAAACTATGTTCACAGAAACTCTTAAGTTTGTAGAAATACAATTTAGGTAGAAAGCTATATTTTCCAAAAATATTTTAAGAGAAACAAAATAATTATTGAAAATTACTTAATGCTAAAATCCATATTTGTAAAACTATAATTTTGTCAAATAATTTTTAAACAGATAGAAATTTTACAGTACAACATAGCTCATAATATTTGATTACGAAAATAATTTTTTTCTCTTTTATCGTTTTTAAGAGATTATCTATTATAGTAAAAAAGTAATTAGAATAAATAACTGGTAGTACTAGTACAACAATAATAAAGAAAATAATATTTAAAATATTTATCAAATTGCTATTACCTACTATATAGAAAAAATATTAATAATGTTTAAAACTCATAAAAATAACACCTAAAATAATAACACAGCAACAACAACCCTAATAGTAATAATATATTTATCCGCTTTGTTGTTTTCTTTAACCCAAAAAAACAATTAGCCAAAGCTGACCTTCTTCTTCTCATTTCCCGAGAGAAGGGCCGCATTAACAGTATAATAATAATAATAATAAAATAAAAATGTATACTCACCACAGTAGTAAAAAAAGTAAATAAAATAAAATAAAAATAAAAATAAAATATCAGCAGCTGTTCTTAATAGGAGAGAGAGAAGGGGAAAAAAACTGTAGAAGAGGAAGAGTGATGGGGAGAGAGCGGGAGAGAGGAAGGAGAGGGAAGCGGGGAGACGAGAGAGGAAGTCGGGAGGAGTAAACGTGCGGCGGTGGCCGCGGCCAAGGGAGGCGGCGGAGCCGGAGGCGCGGAGAGGAGGTTCGGGGACTGGAGGAGGTGGCGACGAGCGGCCGGGCGGTTGGGTGCGGCGCACGCCGACGGAGAAGGGGGTCGGGATGCCGGAGGGGAAGCTGAGCACGACGACTCTCGGAGGGCGGTGGAGACCGCGAGCCGGTACGGTTGCAACGCCGGGGTTTCTGAACGCAGCAGCCGCGGCCGTACGTCCAGGCGGAGGACGAGAGGAAGTGAGTATCACGCCCCAGAACCAGATTACTGGAGAGCGAGGGCAGACATAGCCAGCTACGTATATTGAAGTGCATCCCACCTCGCTATACGGTCACGGCTGTCTAGATACCTGAGGGTTTAACTACAAGCCATCAGTCTCTTAGGGTCATGAACAAGCCTAGTGTCTCAATCACAAGTAAGCAAGTAATTGTTACAAGATGTAAGATCACCAAATATACAATAATAAGGCGTCCCAAATATTACATATTCAGTTGATCATGAAGTTAGTCGTTACAAAATGTCAGGACTAGCAAGAGTTTAGTTATACATGATCTACCCTAGGATTTGTCAATCATGTTACAGCCCGTAGGTAGACAGTAAGTAAAGTGCAATCGAGCTAAACAAGTGCTCATCGGCTAAACGCCTCAAAAGAATATTTTTACAATATAGTGGGAGGACAAAAGAAACCCACTCGTTGCCCTGGTTACGCCTGGTGGTCACCATCGGGCTGGAAAGTCGGTAGATCCTCTGGAGCTGCTCCGGTATCTGGCCATACAAAACCAGCTGGGTCAGATCCCTGAAAGAGCAAGTGACACAAAGGAAGCTTCACTTAGGAACTAAAACTAGCAATTAGCACAGAGTATAAATAAAAAGTAAGAACTGGAAATATGGAAAAATATCAGGATGATATACGACGAGATAACCATGGAACTATCCAGATAACCAGGTTACAACCCGTAAACCAAACAAGGACCGGGATTGTAATCCTTCATCTGAACGGAACTTGGTTTCCCACCATTATCGGCAAGATAATATAAGAAATCAGGATATGTAACAATCTTGTACAGAATCAAGATAAGACTAGGCTGGTTATGCACCATCCAACAATCACGGCCAAGCAATAAGTACGACATGATACTTTAACTAACTAGGATTATCACGGGCCTAGTTACTAGCAAGATGCAGCAAGATTGTTCCGACAGCCACAAGCCCTACAGACCATCCAGGTTACCCAGGTCGAATATTTGTTTTGGAGAGGGGGTGCAACACATGACAGTGTGCTGGAATTGCGCCCTACTCGTCGGCAGGCTACAAATCCACAAGCGCGCCCAGGTAATAAGATTGCCTGTAGCTGGAAAATCTCTTCATGACTACTGTGTTATTCTAGTTATTAGCCTTAGTCAATTTCAGTAGGTACCCCTGACCGTGGTACTCAGGGGTCCCATCCTAAACATGATACAAGACAAGACTGGTTCATTTGTACAAGCACAATCGCCTACGGTGTCCAAGTTATTAATACTTGTCATGTTATGTCATGTTAGCTGTCGTAACAGCAATTCGAGATATATTAGGTCAGGATATTTGTCAGGGGTGCGCTACGACGGGCCACTATCATGTTATGTTACTTGTCAAGAGTGCACCGCTACGGGCCACTGTCGTGTTCATGGTATATGTGCATGATAACATAGCACAAGCATTCTATCAAGAGACCCAAGTCACACTGAGGGTCACAAGACACGAGCCTAATAATAACCATTAAATTATAAAATACAAAGCTATAGAAGAGCCATGCGGCTCGGGCATATGCGGCCAGGAAAAAGGGGGTACATGCGGCTCTGGGCGGATAAGCATATGCGGCTCAGGGAGTGATCTCATGCGGCTGGGAAGGGAGCAGTCCATGCGGCTGGAGAGGACTCGGGCATATGCGGCCAAGGAAAAGGGAGTACATGCGGCTCAAGGGAAGAAGGTCCATGCGGCTGAGTTCCATGCGGTCTCATGCGGCTCTGGAAATGACTGGGCCTTATGCGGCTCAAGAAGGCGGGCGCATATGCGACTGAGGGAGAGCAACGCTATGCGGCTGAAAGGGGGCAGGAGCTTATGCGGCTGGAATTGGAGAGGGTCTTATACGGCCAGTAAAGGGAAGTGCATGCGGCTCAGGGAAAGGACATGCGCTTATGCGGCTGGGAATGACTGGAGGCATATGCGGCAGTGAGGAAAGGTCCATGCGGCTCGGGGATCAAAGTTCTATATGGCTAAATGGGAAAGGCTTATGCGGCCAGGAGTTCATCCCAGCCATGCGACTGAGTACAAATAATTGTACATGCGGCTGGAATTGCCAGGGCATATGCGGCTCAAGTCTGAGTCCCATACGGCAGGGAATATTTCATGCGGCAGGAAATAGTTCATGCGGCAAAAGGGTTCAAGGTCTCATGCGGCTCGGAGAACACTTGCCGCATGAAATAGTCATGCGGTCAAGTACTGTCCTTCTTCTCCGATTTTCGAGAAGAAGAACACCATGAAGCCATGCTTCCAAGCTCCATAAAATCTTCATCCAGAGTCCAATTCCAAACTTTCATAGGTCAAAATGGGGCAGAATGAAATTCTCTACAACATGGAACCATCAAAACTTGATAATAACAAGATTACATAGATCAAAACCCAAGAAATTCGAAAATAGTATAAACTTAGATCTACAAGAATTTAGCCATGGAAATTAGAAATGCTAAGTACTAAAGTGGGTTAGAATGCTGTGAAGAAGCGGATGGAACAATAAAATTTGAGTTCCTCCATGAAGCAAGATACCCTTGCCTAAGCTCTCTCCCTCTCTCTCAGGTAGGTGAAGAGTAATGGTGGAGAAGAAGGATAGTAAATGAGGAGAGAGAAAGGAGTGGGGGTTAATAAATGGTGATGGTGGTGGTAGGTAGGGGTTTTTCCTTAGTCTATGATGAACCAAGGCAAACCAAACCGAACCAAGCCAAACCAAACCAAGATGAACCAAGCAATGAAATATCTAATAAACCAAGCAAGGAGACATGCAATACAAGTCAAGATACGTACACGTATTCCAAAATACGTAATACGAATCACATGCATTATAACTCTACCTACCTTAAAAGAATTCCGTCCTCAGAATTTAATTAAGAGGCTAAAGAGACAAGGATAAGCTATATTAATCACAGGCAAGCTTTACTAGGCAATCAATTAATCAATCAATCATACAAGCAAGGAATCAAAGGCATGAGACATAAGGAAGACATTATATCTCACGAGTCAAACAGGTTGGGATATCGCGATCGGATATCATCCTCACGCTCCCAGGTTGACTCACCCAAAGAGTGATGACCCCAAGCAACTCGGACTAACTTGATAGTCTTGTTCTTGAGCATCTTCTATCTCCAGTCCAATATAGACACGGGCCTCTTCTCATACGAAAGGTTGGTACCAACAACCAATTTCGAATGATCCAGAATGTGGCTCAGGCCCGGTATATACCATAGTAGTTGGGATATATGGAACACGTCATGTACCTCGTTTAGCGACGACGGGAGAGCAAAATGATAGGATACATCACCTACTCGCTCCAGAATGTCGAATGGTTCTATATACCTAGGACTAAGCTTTTCTCTTACGCCGAAACGAATGACGCCACGGTTAGGCGAAATCCTCAGGAATACATGGTCGTCGACCGAGAATTCAAGGGGACGCCGATAAGAATTGGCCCAATGACGCTGGCGATCTTGGGCAACTCGAAGATGGTCCCTGACTCTCCGAACCACTTCAATTGTCTGGGCAATCATTTCGGGACCGAGCATCTGCCTCTCTCCAACATCATCCCAGGCTAGCGGGGATCTGCATTTCCTACCATACAGTGCCTCGAACGGTGCCATCTGGATACTGGCCTAGAAACTATTGTTGTACAAGAATTCTACTAGATGCAGATGATTTTCCCACGAACCATCGAAGTCGAATGTACATGACCATAACATATTTTCAAGAGTCTAGATCGTGCGTTTTGACTGACCATCAGTCTGCGAGTGGTAATCTGAGCTGAACTGGAGGTGAGTTCCCAAACTCTTGCAGGCTACGCCAAAAGTGTGACATAAATTTGGAATCTCTTTCCGAGGTGGTACTGACTGACACACCATACAACCAGACAATCTGCCTGAGGTACATCTCTGCTAGCTGAGCCATCGGCTGGCCAACTCTGAATGGAAGAAAGTGAGCCACCTTCGTGAGCCTGTCAACTATAACCCAAATAGCATCTCGACCAGCTGGGGATCTAGGTAACCCAGTCACGAAATCTATGGTTACATGCTCCCACTTCCATTCTGGAATCGAAAAGGCTGAAGAAGTCCCGCTGGCCTCCGATGTTCATCCTTAACCTGTTGGCAAACCAAACACCGAGAGACAAACCGGGCTATCTCCCTCTTCATTCCATTCCACCAAAAATGCTGACGAATATTACGGTACATCTTCGTACCGCCCGGATAAATGGAATACTGAGAATTGTGAGCCTCTGCCATGATCTTCTGTCTGATATCTCCGCTGGGTACACAAAGACGCTTACCATGTCTAAGTGTACCATCTTCATGAATGCATAACTCCGGTCGCCGTCCTGCCTCACACTCTGCTCTGAGTCGCTGAAGCTTGGAATCTGCTGACTGTACCATCCGAATCCTCTCGACTATAGTGGACTGAACCTGCATACTGGCCATCAATGCTACACTGGAAGGAAGAACAACTTCTATACCTATCTTCTGAAGATCTGCTAACAGCTCTGGTTGTGCTAAAGGAAATATACTCCGGCTCTCCTGCTTAATGCATCTGCTACAACGTTGGCCTTCCCAGGATGGTACTACAGATTGACATCATAATCCACAAGTAGTTTTAGCCACCTCCTCTGACGCATGTTGAGATCCTTCTGGGTGGAAACATACTTTAAGCTCTTGTGGTCGATGAAAATCTCTACCCTATCTCCATACAAGTAGTGCCTCCACAAATTAAGTACAAAAACTACTGCTGCCAGCTCCAAGTCATAGGTCGGGTAATTTCTCTCATGATCATGAAGTTGTCATGACGCATAAGCTATTACCTTTCCATGCTGCATCAGAACACATCCCAAACCTCTGCCTGAAGCATCACAATATAAGGAGAATCCTTCGGTTCTATCTGAAAGTATGAGAATGGGTGCCGTCATCAAGCCTCGCTTCAACTTCTTAAAAGAATCCTGGCACTCTGCTGTCCAAGCAAACTGCACATCCTTGCGGGTCAACTGGGTCAATGGTGCTGAAATCCGAGCAAAGTCTAAAATAAATAGCCAGTAGTAGCCGGCCAAACCAAGAAAACTACGAACTTTTACAACCGTGCTGGGTACTGGCCGTGACTCAATAGCCACGATCTTCTGGGGATCCACTTCTACTCCTTCTCTGGTGATGATATGACCCAAGTATGAAATACGATCGAGCCAGAACTCGCATTTACTGAACTTAGCATATAACTGATGCTCCCTGATTATCTGAAGAACCACTCAGAGATGCTGCTCATGCTCTGCTACACTCTTGCTGTAGACCAGGATGTCATCTAGGAACACAATCACAAACTCATCCAAGTAGGGCATAAAAATATGATTCATGAGGTCCATGAATACTACCGGCGTGTTGGTTGCTCCGAAAGGCATAACAAGGAACTCCCAATGCCCATACCTCGATCTAAAAGCTGTCTTCGGGATGTCCTGCTCTCTGACTCTGATCTGATGATATCCTGAGCGCAAATCAATCTTTAAGAATACTGTTGCCCCCTTGAGTTGATGTAACACCCAGTTTTTCAGATGAGGGTAATTTTAAAATTTTGTATTTTAATTTATTTAATTATGGTATTTAAAATTTTATATGATTTCTATTGATTTTAATCATTTTAAAACTATTTTAAATCATGACTTATAATTTTGGTGTTTTGATAGTGTAACCGTAGAGACTGTCTACCCTAGAGCCTAGCCATGTGATTAGGGTACTTCATTATTTTTAGCTTGAGGGTATTTTGGCCTTTTTGAATTAATTGAATTTATTATATATTTATTGGAATTTAATATAATTAATGGGGTGGTGTGATTTTAATATCATTTAATTGATTGTCTTGTGTTGTGTTAGCCTAACCTAGATTGACCTAACTTAGATTAGTCATACCTAGACTTAGCTAGCCATGGTTAGTGATGGTTAGTATTGATTAGTTTTGATTTAGTCATGATAGTTAGAGATTAACTAGGTTGCATTTAAGTCATGTGTGAAACCTAGATTCTAGACCATTGAATAGGCTAGATGGAATGAGAGCCATTAGATTCATCCCAAAACACTAACCCTAGCATTTATGATCAGCCTAGGGATCCCCCCCAATACTATAAAATCCCTCTCAAAGTTTGTGCCTCCTTTTTAGTCATTCCTATATTTTTCTAAGGAAAGGTTTGTTCTCCATTGAAACTTCTTCATGGTTTATTCAATAGTAGTCCATTTTCATTACAACTTCTTCCATAGTGATCTAAATTTCCTTCTCCTACTGTTTATGGAGGTCATTCTCAAATTTGGGACAATTTGGAGCTTTGGGATTAGCATGAAGGATCCCCCATTTTGAAGCTTCTTTAGGAGAAGAACACCAATAGGTAACTTCTCATTCTCTCCATGAAATTCCAGTTTTCTTACATATTTGGACAGCCCTAGGAGTCCCCTAACAGTAGGATAGGCTAACCCTAGAATTTGGACCCATCTCGTGTCCGTATCGGACACGTATCAATGTGTCTAGGTTAGTGTTCGACGAAATGCCTCAAAGGGTATTTTGTTCAATTTTTGTGATTGTGTTTGAATGGAAAAATCCATTTTTGTCTCGCTTATACATTTCTTGGACACTGAGCACATTTTCGTGTCGGGTTGGGCCGACACGAGCGCGTGGACACGCGGTCGTGCACCCACGCGCGCGGGCAGATTTCTTCTCTGCTACTCGAGTGCATTTTCTTTGTGCACAGAGGGTTTCAACCCTTGAAACTTGACATAAGGGTTGTGTCCATGACTGACAAGAGATCCCTAAAGTTTCAGGGACTCTCGTGTCGTGTCGGACACGTGATGGTCTGTGCAAGTGTTGTATACTGTGTGGTTTAGTGTTCGAGTTTGGTGTTCACTGTTTATTCGTTTTTAAATAGTTCTAAACTGTGTTTTTATTGATTATTAGATCCTAAACTTGATGTTTAAAGTCTCTGATATATTAGTTACATGTTTTAGTCTGGGTTTAATGAGGAAGATACATTCGAACCTAGGTTTCCTTGTTTTTCTGATACACGACTGACACTGTGAGATTCAAGTTTTCCCAAAGCACTAATTCCCTGTTGTTATGTTGTTTTTTTTCAACTGATGATGTGTCCACATATTATAATACATGTTAGTTATGTTTTTAATTCATTTATGGACTTTTGATTGTGAGAAATAGGATATTGGTATTGGGTTGGGTTTCAAACTGTGCTAACTGTCAACTGATTTGATTTCCTTTGTTCACTGTTTAACTGAGATTTGGTTAAAAACCTGGGATTGTTAAACCATATTGTTTACTTAACTGATTTCCTTTTTGTTCATTGATTTCAATGTTTCCTTCCTTGAAAACTGTTTTCATTTCCTTTCCTAACTGTATAACCAGAGTTCCCCCTTGATTATTGAATGTCTAAATTGTTTTCCTTCTTTTTGAATAAACTGATTTGATTCCTGTTTAGGCATAGAACCTGAGATGGGGATTTTGTTTCCAGTTATTGGAAACCTGAAATAGGATGTTGAAAACCTGAGTTTACATTATATTTGATTCAATGTTTCTTTCTTATAACTGAGTTAGAATTCTCCTTTAAACCTGGAATTTGGTTTGTGGTTTAGTTCCTTGAAAATCTGAAATTGATTGTTTAAAACCTGAGAATGAGTTAGGACCATTTACTGTTTTGAAATGTATTAACTGTGTATTGCATTAGAGAACTGTTTTAATAGGTATGTGTTATAAGGGTGTTATTTGATCTGATAGTTTTAGTTTTGTTAACTGAGTTTGATTTGGAGGGGGGAAAGGTTAAATCTCTGTAAAATCTGAAATGTTTAATGTACTAGAAACCTGAGATTGGTTCTTAATTATCACCTGAAATCCATGTGAGTTGAACTGTTAGTTTCAATACGAAATCTGGAAATTATTTGGGCTATTAACTGTGTATTGATTTGGGGTTTGTTATGTAAAAATCTGAGAATAGGTTATGTATTATCATGAGTTTGTTGTACACTGAATTCTGAGTGTTTGTAAATCTGAGATTTGAGGGTGGAGTTTCCTTTTAACTAAGAGTATCTGAGTTTTCTGTTTTAAATTGCAATGGTTGATAGAACCTGAATTTGAATGATAGAACTCAGATTTATGGATTCAATATCACCTTCTTATTAACTGTTTGTCAAACCAATTTGTTTGTGTACCAGTTATGTTCTAAAACTGATTTTCATTTCCTTCCTATACCCTGTCTCCTATGCACACATCCACATTGCACATTACATGGCTCACTGTTTTCCTGATATATATAAACTGTCACACTAATCACTCTTTCACTCACACACAGAGGACACAAAACCTGAGACTGAGTCCTAGTGATTGAATGTGACTTGGTAAGGATTCTAGTGTTGATTTTAAGTTCAAAATCTAAGGAATTGATGAGTTTACTAATATTCAAATGAGATGGTTATGCATGAATCTGAGTTATGTACACATATCACACACTGTTAACTTCCATTTTCCTGAGATTATTGTAATGCACTGTCATGGTTTAATTAAAACCTGAGAATTGGTTGTTAAGAATGGAGTTTGGCTCATTGCAATTGAACTGAGCCTGTAAACTGAAACTAGGGGTTTGATCCTCTAGTTAATCCACACACACACATTTCCTGAGTTACATTCTTACTTTACTTCTATTTTCTTTAAACTGAAATTAGCTTTAGGTTATGAGCTGATACCCATTCATAAATCTGTCAAATGTGAACTGTTACACTGATTGCCATGCCACTGCTCTTTTTAACATGGTTCACTGATTTTCTATGCTTAAAACAAGTACTCATGTTCCTCTTATTGAACAGAACTGGAAATTGGTTACCTTCCTTCTTAGAACTGAGATTTTTATAATGTACACACACATGGTATGTTTGACAATCTCACACACACACATCACATGTTATCCTCTCTCTATGTAAATACAATGTATGTACATATTTCTATGTATGTAGTGTGCCTATAGCTATTTATAGCATGTCTAACCTATGTGTATATGTGTGTAAAGTGTAAGAAATTTCTATATGTGTGATAGCTATGTGTTTAGGCACATATTCTATTGTGTATGTAGATATATATATATATATATATATATAAAAAAAATATATATATATATATATATATATACATATATGTATATATATATATATATATATATATATATATATATATATATATATATATATATATATATATATATATATATATATATATATATACATACATGTGTATATAGATAGGTATATATGTGGGTACAAAGATATAGGGCCTAGTGTTGAATTCTCTCTTCATGTACACATCCATGTTCACACACACATAGCTTACATGTTAGTTCCTTCCTCTCTTTTTATATATATATATATATAATATTGAATATGCATGAATAGGATGTGCCTTGATATGTGCTTGTGTTTGACTTGTATAGCCTTGTGATTGGTGTGTGATTGCTAGACTAGGCTTGGTTAGGCCTAGTGAGACTTATTAGACTTGTTTGGGTCAGTCTTGACCTAGTTGACCTAGTTTGACTAGTGTAGTTGACTAGAGTTGACCAAGTGTTGACTTTAGTCTAGTTTGACCAAGACAGCATGCAGATGCATTGTAGAATACTATTATCATCCCCTGTATACCTTTTGACTTGTGTTGCTCTAACTAGGAGTCAGGTATCTCATCTCGGACAGTATATTTACTTCAGACATTCAGATACGAGGCGAGTACATTCTCTGATCATTTCATATCCTGCTTAGAATTATTTCATGTATTAAATTACTTTACTTGATACTGACATGTTGGTCACACGGATTAGTACTATGTGGATCCCTTCTTGAGATGTTATCCCTTCAGGGAGCATCGGGTACTCTATGTTCTGTGCGTTTCACTTACATAGCGTATCATATGCTTCTTTGGTTCTTTGATCACTTGTGACATATACTCATATGATCACAGAGTCTTCTTTGAATCCTTATCCCATTTATTGGGTCTATCACAATCCCCATTTTTGGGACTACTATGTATCACCTTTCGGAGGCTTATCACCCTTTGGGGGCATATCACCCTTTGGGGGCATATCACCCTTTGGGGACTTATCATCCTTTGGGGGCATATCACCCTTTGGGGGCTTATCACCTTTCGGAGGCTTATCACCCTTTGGGGGCATATCACCCTTTGGGAGCTTATCACCTTTCGGAGGCTTATCACCCTTCGGGGGCTGATACATAGAAGCATGTACGTAACATAACTTGTTTGGATCCTTGTGTATTAGTTGGGGGTTTGGGGGAGTATAAATAGCCATGTGAACAATTTCCAAAGTAGAATAGCCATGTACGCCTCTTTAGTATAGCCATGTACAAATCAAGCCGTTCACATGTCGACTTTGTACTCTAAATTACTAGTCACTGGTAGCTCTCTACTTATAGTAGATATTTCTATTACAGTTCTCTCTCTATTTACATACTGCATTTTCTTCAGTATCTATATCTTACTTTACTGCATGATTATATTTTCTAACCTGCTATGAACTGTTGAGATGTACTGTGCTCGCTCCCGTCCTGACTGGACCTGTTGAAAATTTTACAGAGGATGATGAGGAACCATGCACCCCCTTACTTGGAGCTTGTCTAGATGACACTCGCGACCTGGACCCCTGGGGAGGTTCAGGCAGCTGCTCAGGATGATACCTTGTATAGTGTAGATAGCTTAGACTATTTCTTTTCTTGTTTAGCTGTTGTCTTTGTTTCAGAGTTGTATATTGTAGAGATGATAAGACTTGTATTACTTTTCTGTTGTACCTCAGTTGAGGATTCTCTTATCTATTTTATCGTGCCATATTCTATCTCTAGATTGCGATTTAGTTGTACCTCTGTGTTGGCCTCCTTATGGAGAGTATTCATATTATGTTAGTTATAGTTCATGTCCTAGAACAGCATTCTACCGCCGACACTGTGGTGTAGGCTGGGCGTTGTTACGCTCTCGTACCCTCACAGTAGGTGCGGGTCATGACACGTTTTTAGTGGTGGTCCATGCAGGTCGAGTTTATGTAGTGGTATTCGAACTAGAGTATCACTACAGCTTGCAGCAGGATTAGAATTATTTTTGGAGGTACTCAATCACATTAGGAAAAACTCTTAATCAGATTTCTCTTATCTAAATTTGCTGCTCATTGACTTCCCTTGAATATAAACTATCCTCATTTGATTTTCGCTTCATTCTCAGAAATTGCTTCTTGTTTTGATCTGTCTTCATGATGGTTATGAAGACACGATCTTATCGTTTCGGTTCGGGGGATACTATCGAGAGGCTGGCCACCTCTCGTCCTGTTTATCAGGGCCTCGAGACCGCAGCTCTTGTTGTACCGACTCAGGTTGGCATTTCTGCTACATTGGAGGTGCACCTCTATTTGTACAGAGATTTTCTCCCGTTATTTCTGATTTCTCTCAGCAGCGGTGATTCATGCAGCATCAGCAGCAGACCAGGAGGAAACCCGCAGGGCGAGCTATCGTCAGGACAGTCGAGGATGCACAGACCGTTGGAGATCTTGCTGCAAGTTCCGTCCTTCTCAATTCCATTCCCGAAAATTGTCTTTTATAACTACCTTGAAATCTGATTCCATCTGTTCCTTGCTGATTGATTAATTTTGTCATATTGTTCTTTTGTTATGTTTGTTTTTCTTCTGAGAAAATCATATGGGCTAGGTCACCTAAATCATGGGATCTAGAATCTTCGATAGTCATGATAGTTGGCATAGTGAGGACACGTAGTCAGACTTTGGATGTATTTTTCGGGTATGAGAATTTAAGGTTTTCGCCGTCGCATGCGGCAATACAAAAATTTTAAATACCATGAACCTAGAGGTACGTACCTTAGTCAAGGACTCTGTGATTATCGTAGCCCTGCTCACTAGCACGACGAAGATTTTGAGTATCATGATTTTGGACAGACGCATATGATTATCTGACGGTATGTTTGAGATTTTGATTATGGGGTGTTTGACCTAGAAGGACTACTACCATCTTAATTTCGAGGACGAAATTTTTATAAGGTGGGTAGGATTGTAACACCCAGTTTTTCAGATGAGGGTAATTTTGAAATTTTGTATTTTAATTTTTTTAATTATGGTATTTAAAATTTTATATGATTTTTATTGATTTTAATCATTTTAAAACTATTTTAAATCATGACTTATGATTTTGGTGTTTTGATAGTGTAACCGTAGAGACTTTCTACCCTAGAGCCTAGCCATGTGATTAGGGTACTTCATTATTTTTAGCTTGAGGGTATTTTGGCCTTTTTGAATTAATTGAATTTATTATATATTTATTTGGAATTTAATATAATTAATGGGGTGGTGTGATTTTAATATCATTTAATTGATTGTCTTGTGTTGTGTTAGCCTAACCTAGATTGACCTAACTTAGATTAGTCATACCTAGACTTAGCTAGCCATGGTTAGTGATGGTTAGTATTAATTAGTTTTGATTTAGTCATGATAGTTAGAGATTAACTAGGTTGCATTTAAGTCATGTGTGAAACCTAGATTCTAGACCATTGAATAGGCTAGATGGAATGAGAGCCATTAGATTCATCCCAAAACCCTAACCCTAGCATTTATGACCAGCCTAGGGATCCCCCCCAATACTATAAAATCCCTCTCAAAGTTTGTGCCTCCTTTTTAGTCATTCCTTCATTTTTCTAAGGAAAGGTTTGTTCTCCATTGAAACTTCTTCATGGTTTATTCAATAGTAGTCCATTTTCATTGCAACTTCTTCCATAGTGATCTAAATTTCCTTCTCCTACTGTTTATGGAGGTCATTCTCAAATTTGGGACAATTTGGAGCTTTGGGATTAGCATGAAGGATCCCCCATTTTGAAGCTTCTTTAGGAGAAGAACACCAATAGGTAACTTCTCATTCTCTCCATGAAATTCCAGTTTTCTTGCATATTTGGACAGCCCTAGGAGTCCCCTCGGCTGAAATCCTCGCTGCCTGCTCTGACTCAGGGCTTGGGCTTGTACATACTCCTGGGGTGTTGCTGCTGGAATGCCTGGGACTGAGGCGGCAAGGACCTCTGAGGTTGATACTGCTGCTGCTGGACTAGTGCTGGTCCTTTCATCGAAGGACTAGAAAGGTTGGATGATGATGAACTACCCCTATTCGGGCAGGATCCAATCTTATGATCTGCTGCTCCACAAGCCAGGCACAATCCCTGTGCCATGCGATATTCTGCTACCACATGTCCTGGCTTTCCACAATGAGAACATCCCACTGCGGAAGAGTGCTTCTGCTTCTGCTGCTAAGGGTACGTCGGGGCTGAATGCTGAACCGACGTTACTGAGGCCGCCCGCCTCGGAGCTCCAATAGTCAAAGCCCGAACTGCCGGGGCTGGTTCTGAAGACTGATTCATCTGGCCGTGGGATCGCTTCCGACCTTCGGCCCTATCCACGATCCTCTGAGAGGTATACTCATGCCTCCTGGCTACTCTCAAGACTACATCAAAAGTCTGATGCTCAAACTACTCTACCATTAATAAAATCTCCAGGTGAAGCCCCTGCTGGAACCGCTGGGCTCTATCGAACTCGGTTGCCACCAAGGTAGGAGCAAACCGACCGAGTCTCGAAAACTAGGCCGCATATCTGTCGACCGTCCTGCCCATCTGCTTCAGATTGGTGAACTTCGTCTTTAGATCATACCGAGCTACAACATCGAAATACTTGGTCTGGAATCTCTCTCTGAATACTGTCCAGGCAATAGGTGCTACTATTCCAACGGCCTGCGCCGCCCACCAGCTGTGGGCCAAATTCAATAACTGCAGTCGCACTACGGTCACCTTCTCGTTCTCTGGGGTCTTGGCTGCTTCTAGAATCACCTCGGTGTCCTGAAGCCAAGCATCTGCGACGATAGCATATTCGCTACCATCAAAGAATGGAGGGTTCAAGCGCTTGAAGCTGTTGGCTGCGCTGTTACCCTAATGACCTCCTCTGGTCAGAGCATCGGTCACTGCCTGGTGCAAGGCATCTCCTTGATGATCCTGAGAAGCTATTAAGGTCCTAATGAGACCCACCAAAGTGCCATCATCAGGCTCTACAGGCTGGACGGGCTGAACTGGTGGCTCTCCTCCAGTAGGCACGACTTTGGAGGCCACTCCTGAATGCTGGGCTTGATCTCCAGGTTGCTGCTGGTCCACGAGAGGTGCTCCGTCTTGCCGATCGGTAGGACCGGGAACAATGCCGCTGAAGAAGACGACATAGGGAACAATAAGGAAGGACCAGGACAGATCAAAGATACAAGCATGTGATCAGAACAAGAAATTCAGGGATTCTAGAGAGTATGAGCAGAAATCAAGGACGAGTTCTGATTGAGACATCTATTCGGTAAACCCTCACATATCTTGATTTATAAGACCTGCATGGGCCACCACTTAAACCATGTCATGCCCCAGAACCAGAATACTGGAGAGCGGGGGCAGACATAGCCAGCTACGTATATTAAAGTGCATCCCACCTCGCTATACGGTCACGGCTGTCTAGATACCGGAGGGTTTAACAACAAGCCATCAGTCTCTTAGGGTCATGAACAAGCCTAGTGTCTCAATCACAAGTAAGCATGTAATTGTTACAAGATGTAAGATCACCAAATATACAATAATAAGGCGTCCCAAACATTATATATTCAGTTGATCATGAAGCTAGTCGTTACAAAATGTCAGGACTAGCAAGAGTTTAGTCATACATGATCAACCCTAGGATTTGTCAATCATGTTACAGCCCGTAGGCAGACAGTAAGTAAAGTGCAATCGAGCTAAACAAGTGCTCGTCGGCTAAACGCCTCAAAAGAATATTTTTACAATAAAGTGGGAGGACAAAAAAACCCACTCGTTGCCATGGTTACGCCTGGTGGTCACCATCGGGCTGAAAAGTCGGTAGATCCTCTGGAGCTGCTCCGGTATCTGGCCATAGAAAACCAGCTCGGTCAGATCCCAGAAAGAGCAAGTGCCACAAAGGAAGCTTCACTTAGGAACTAAAACCAGCAATTAGCACAGAGTATAAATAAATAGTAAGAACTGGAAATATGGAAAAATATCATGATGATATACGACGAGATAACCATGGAACTATCCAGATAACCAGGTTATAACCCGTAAACCAAACAAGGATCGGGGTTGTAACCCTTCATCTGAACGGAACATGGTTTCCCACGATTATCGGCAAGATAATATAAGAAATCAGGACATGTAACAATCTTGTACAGGATCAAGACAAGACTAGGCTGGTTATGCCCCATCCAACAATCATGGCCAAGCAATAAGTATGGCTTGATACTTTAACTAACTAGGGTTATCACAGGCCTAGTTACTAGCAAGATGCAGCGAGATTGTTCCGACAACCACAAGCCCTGCAGACCATCCAGGTTACCCAGGTCGAATATTTGTTCAGGAGAGAGGGTGCAACACATGACAGTGTGCTGGAATTGTGCCCTACTCGTCGGCAGGTTACAAATCCATAAGCGCGCCCAGGTAATGGGATTGCCTGTAGCTGAAAAATCTCTTCATGACTACTGTGTTATTCTAGTTATTAGCCTTAGTCAATTTCAGTAGGTACCCCTGACCGTGGTACTCAGGGGTCCCATCCTAAACATGATGCAAGATAATACTGGTTTATTTGTACAAGCACAATCGCCTACGGTGTCCAGGTTATTAATACTTGTCATGTCATGTTAGCTGTCGCAACAACAATTCGAGATATATCAGTTCAGGTACATTTGTCAGGGGTGCGCTACGACGGGCCACTATCATGTCATGTTAATTGTCAAGAGTGCACCGCTACGGGTCACTGTCGTGTTCATGGTATATGTGCAGGATAACATAGCACAAGCATTCTATCAAGAGACCCAAGTCACACTGAGGGTCACAAGACATGAGCCTAATATAACCATTAAATCATAAAATGCAAAGCTATAGAAGAGCCATACGGCTCGGGCATATGCGGCCAGGAAAAAGGGGGTACATGCGGCTCTGGACGGATAAGCATATGCGGCTCAGGGAGTGATCTCATGCGGCTGGGGAGGGAGCAGTCCATGCGGCTGGAGAGGACTTGGGCATATGCGGCCAGGGAAAAGGGAGTGCATGCGACTCATGGGAAGAAGGCCCATGCGGCTGAGTTTTATGCGGTCTCATGCGGCTCTGGGGATGACTGGGCCTTATGCGGCTCAAGATAGAGGGCGCATATGCGGCTGCGGGAGAGCAACGCTATGCGGCTGAAAGGGGGCAGGAGATTATGCGGCTGGAATTGGAGAGGGTCTTATGCGGCCAGTAAAAGGAAGCGCATGCGGCTCAGGGAAGGGACATGCGCTTATACGGCTGGGAATGACTGGAGGCATATGCGACAGTAAGGGAAGGTCCATGCGGCTCGGGGATCAAAGTTCCATACGGCAAAATGGGAAAGGCTTATGCGACCAAGAGTTCAACCCAGCCATGCGGCTGAGTACAAACAATTGTGCATGCGGCTGGAATTGCCAGGGCATATGCGGCTCAAGTCTGAGTTCCATGCGGCAGGAAATATTTCATGCGGCAGGAAATAGTTCATGCGGCAGAAGGGTTCAAGGTGTCTTGCGGCTCGGGGATCACTTGCCGTACGAAATAGTCATGCGGTCAAGTACTGTCCTTCTTCTCCAATTTTCGAAAAGAACACCATGAAGCCATGCTTCCAAGCTCCATAAAATCTTAATCCAGAGTCCAATTCCGAACTTCCATAGGTCAAAATGGGGCAGAATGAAATTCTCTACAACATGGAACCATCAAAACTTGATAATAACAAGATTACATAGATCAAAACCCAAGAAATCTAAAAATAGAATAAACTTAGATCTACAAGAATTTAGCCATGGAAATTAGAAATGCTAAGTACTAAAGTGGGTTAGAATGCTGTGAAGAAGTGGATGGAGCAATAAAATTTGAGTTCCTCCATAAAGCAAGATGCAACTTGCCTAAGCTCTCCCTCTCTCTCTCTCAGGTAGGTGAAGAGTAATGGTAGGGAAGAAGGAGAGTAAATGAGGAGAGAGAAAGGAGTGGGGGTTAATAAATGGTGATGGTGGTGATAGGTAGGGGTTTTCCCATGGTCCATGATGAACCAAGGCAACCCAAACCGAACCGAGCCAAACCAAACCAAGATGAACCAAGTAATGAAATACCCAATAAACCAAGCAAGGAGACATGCAATACAAGTCAAGATACGTACACGTATTCCAAAATACGTAATACGAACCACAGGCATTACAACTCTATCCACCTTAAAAGAATTCTGTCCTCGGAATTTAATTAAGAGGCTAGAGAGACAAGGACAAGCTATATTAATCACATGCAAGCTTTACTAGGCAATCAATTAATCAATCAATCATCCAAGCAAGGAATCGAAGGAATGAGGCATAAGAAAGACATTATACCTCACGAGTCAAACAGGTCGGGATATCGCGATCGGATACTATCCTCACGCTACCAGGTTGACTCGCCCAAAGAGTGATGACCCCAAGCAACTCGGACTAACTTGATAGTCTTGTTCTTGAGCATCTTCTCTCTCCGGTCCAATATAGACACGGGCCTCTCCTCATACGATAGGTTGGTAGCAACAACCAATTCTGAATGATCCAGGATGTGGTTTGGGTCCGGGATATACCGTCGTAGTTGGGATATATGGAATACGTCATGCATCTCGCTTAGCGACGGCGGGAGAGCGAGACGATAGGATACATCACCTACTCGCTCCAGAATGTCGATAGGTCCTATATACCTAGGACTAAGCTTTTTCTTGCAGTGAATCATGAAAGCACACACCTGAGAAATAACCAGGTTCTCGGACGGACGTAGCAAGATACAGGAAGAACATGCTAATATGAACAGTCAGAAAAATAAGATAATATATAAAAGACTATTCTAGACAAAAATATGCAAAGGAGATTCTACCCGCCTAATGTGCAATTTAGATGACAACTTTCATGCGTATGGGTAAAATTTTAGGCTATGTGTACGTAACTGGCATCAAGTCATCTGTATCCGTCAGTAACGTCCAAAATGTCAGAGGGCATCTTCAAATAAATCGCCACAGTTCCATCCGGAGATTGTGGTTTACCTGTTTGGATTTCCATACGTACTAGCGACTGTCCTTCCCTAATATTTCTTACACTGTTCAAGTCATGTCCATGGCTCGTCCAGTTTTGTAACTGCTTGAGTCTCTAAAACCCTATTCATAGCAGTTACGATCATCTATCCGTCACACGACTTTAGAGATGGCCAGTCCATTAGTCGTGCCCCTAGTAACTGTCTCCATCCGTGTAGTGTGTGTGTCATGGCCAAGGGCGATATAAGGATATCCTCCAACAAGAAGGTGTAGAAGCATGGAATTTCATGATCAAAAATCCTATGCGCCAAACACTACATGCGCCAGAAAGTTCAGACAAAGTACTTTGACACAGCAAAACAAGAATATAGACATTAAAAGAAGATTTTTATTTTATATAAAAGTCTATTACATGTCTTAAAAAGGGCTGTACAAAGGAGAACTTCTACAAAAAGAAAAGACCCTAAGTCTACAGCAAGGTGCAGCATCATCATGCGCTCTCGAACAGGCGCATCTCACTATGCGCTCTCAGTCAGGCGCATCCCACCAGGCGCTCCCAGCCGGGCGCATCCTTTCAGCAGCTCAGTTGTGTGCATCCTCAGTTATGTGCATCCCTTCAGCAGCTTAGTTATGTGCCACTCTTCCAGCCAGGCTCACCGCCGTCTAAATGCTTCGACTAATGAAGCATTTATTGAGCAGAACGAGGATAGAAATCAACCCTCTAGCTGGAGGAAGAGCTCTCCAAACCGAGGAAGAGAAGAGCACCGCAAGCCAACCTGTGGCCAGGGGAGGCTTCGAAAGAGCCTCCAAAGGCGAAGGAAGACCGCAATCGAAATCGCGGCTAAAGGAGCAGCTTTCAACACAACCAGAATGGGCAACACCCACTCTGAAGGAAGAAAGAGCCCCCAAAGCCGCAGTACCGCAATTCCGATCTGCAACTTTTCCCACATAACGGAGACGAGACTCGTGCATCCCGATCTTTGGATGCAACAGGCACCTTCCGTCTGCCTCGGAAGCCCTCGACTCTAATTTTTGGATGTAACAGTCACCTTCAAGTGCATCAATAAAGACAATGCGTCGCATCTTCACCCTCGGGAGCATCTCATCAACGGAATGCACTCGAGTAAACAAGTTCACTTCGGAAGGATGTGAGAGAGCGAGAAGCAAACTCTCTCCATGCCACTGTTTATAGGCCGGGCAAATCAAACCCATGCGCCAAGTGGATGGCTCTCCGAATCCCGTGCAATAAATTTGCATTAAATGGATGAACCTGACGCTTCGAATTTAGCCAAGTCAAAAACGGCTATTTAAAGCACTCGAAGAATGTAACAGTCGCACCAAAAGACGTGTCAAGCAGAGCGGATGCGCCGGTCAGACCGTGCATCACACAGACTCGCCTTTCAACACCAAGCGCTTCACAAGCATGCGCCCCCATATGGCCCCATGCGCCTAGTGAAATGCCGATCGATGCGCCCACTCGACAACCCATCACCTGTCAAAGAATATTAAATGCTGAAGTCTGACAGAGTTGGCAGCACGTCCTCCGAAGACTGCAGTTGACAGCTTTTTCAGAAAATGAAGCATCGCCGACGTCAGCATCACCATTACTTCCCTCTGACGGTTACAAGCCATGTGGCCGCCCAAACCATCTCGCATGCGCCTCAAAAGCCATGCACCTCAGACTTTTCTCTGATCCCTAAAGACAGAAGTAAAGTCACTACTAAAGCCTCGCATGCGCCTTAAAATCTATGCACCACAAATTGTTCGTGACTCCTAAAGGTTACGAGCCAAAGTCTCCTCATGCACCCAATCCCAGGTGCATCCTACCAGATCATTCTCCACCAAATCTAAGATCTTCGAGCCATGGGCCTACGACACGTGTCCTTTGACTCGATTTACCCAAGATCTTAGCAACAGAAAGATTCTTCCCCTGCTACATGCCAGCCCACAACAGCAGCATGAAGAATTCAACTCCTCGATCCGGATGCATCGTCCATGTGCCTCCATCAGCGATCACCACGTAGCGTTCCCACATCCAGGCACATCCTACATATGTGCGCATGAGCAGCCAGCCTGCAGACTATAAATAGAGGGATCATTTCCTTCTACACAGACACACAGACATAGACACACATACATAGACAGACAGAGACGTCGCACAACCGGAGAGGCAGCTACAGATACTCAACGTCTTCTTCCTCTCCATCAGCTCTAGCACCCAGGGCAACTCAGACCTTCAGAGAACCGATAACCGTCGTCAGATCGTCAATGGAGTCAACGTATTACCACTCGCTCCATCGGCACTAGGGACCCAGATTAAACAAAAGTGTACTCCTAGGACTACGTCTAAGTCCTATATTGTAACACTTTTTCTGTTTGTATTAAAATTTCTATCAAAAGATTTTAATGGCAAACAAGTTGGCGACTCTGCTGGGGACCTCTTTCTCCTCCACCAAGAAAGCTGTGTCGCAATCCGACGATGTGAAGGTGGGCTCCTCCCACAAGACGCTGGTCGTACGCCTCAATCAATAGGCGTATGAGGAGTTTATCTCAGAAGGCAGTGCGAGTCCTTCGAAGCGGCTGCCAAAACCGAAGAAGACCTCCCGAGTCTGGGTACGCAAGGTCGACGCCTCTAGCACCACCACCGAAGGGGATACGCCGATCCAGACTTCCCTTTCTGCTGACGTCCTCAGCAACTAAGATGCGCCCATCGGTACAGCACATCTCTCAGGAAAACGTGCGGCTGACCACATTCCCCAGCCATCTCCCTCTCAGACGAGAAAGATGCGTCGACGGAGCAGGGGCACGGCTAATGCCCCGTGCATCACCTCGGATGCGCCACAGAAGGTCTCTGTCTTTGACAGACTCACTCGCTTAGTGGCGAGGAGAATTTGGATTCTGAGTACTACGCGCCCCAGTGGCCTGGTACGAAGAATTCCAAGGCAGTACGGGCCATGTGCCCCAAACGTGCTATGCCAGCAGCAAGCCAGAAGCATGCGCTCACAATCATGCGCGCTGCTGATGGTAAGCTGTATAAGGTCGGCTCAGGTGCTTCTGCGCCAAAAATGAGCCGACCTTCAAAGTCCTTATCTCACTTGGGCGTATCTGTTGCGTTCGCAACCAAGTCGAATAAGGCAAACCTAGTGGTCTTGAACTCCCGCGCCCCCTCTGGTTGTGCGTCTGAGGTTCGTTCAAGTCACTTTAAATGTTGTTCCCCCACTACTGATCTGAGCACCTGTTTGGTGTTGGATCAGGGGGCGCAGCATTCACCTGATCACCCCGGCGCTTGGCCTTGCCATGCGCCTGAAGGGGGTGCGAAGGTGGCACTCTCCTCCAACGATCTGCGTAACGTGATCACTCACAAGCACCGATCAGGAGAGTCGACTGACAAGCACGATACGCCCCTCACAGGGCACACTTGTACTGTGGTCACCATCAACTGCTATTGCAAGTCAGCAGTCCCACCAAGACAGTCGGTGTTCCAGCGGCTGCAGTCATCGACACCCCTCCGACGTCGCCTCGGGAAGAAAGTGTCAACAAAAGAGGAGCCAGAACTAAAGATTGCTTCATGCAATGTAATCTCCAACTCCTCGTCAGTCCGAAAGGCGACTTGCAATTCCTCGTCCAAGAGCCAGCCGAGGAAAACCAAGACAACCGTCTCGTCCTCCGGAGTGTTCGAAGGCACTCAGGGGAGGAAGAAGGTCTTGGAGGAAGCTGGGGGTAGTCAAGCCCTTGTTGATCCTCCTTCCAAAAACGAGGGTGTCCTCAAAAGCACAGCTGGGGTGGATCTTCATCCTCAGGGCGAAGTCAGCCTCCCCGACATAGCTGGGGGTCGTCTAGCCCCTGTGGACCTGCATCTCGAAGATGAAGAAGTCCTTCAAGACATGACTGGGGGTAATCAGGCCCCTACGGATACTTCTCCCGAAGACGAAGGCGTCCTCCAAAACTCAGCTGGGGGTATTTTAGCCCCTACGGATACTTCTCTCGAAGATGAAGGCGTCCTCCAAAACTCAGCTGGGGGTAGTCTAGCCCCTGCAGATCTGAGTCTCGAAGACAAAGAAGTCCTCAGAAACATAGCTGGGGGTAGCCAAGACGAAGCTCCGGGAACAACAACTCCTCTACAGGAGAGTGAGGCTGAAAGCGAAGCCTCCACTGAACCATCCGACTCCAGCCGTGTCATGACAGTCTACATGGCTGAAGGTGATACCGAGTCTGATGCGCCGCCACCAGACCTCGTCCAGCGCATGGATACCTTGGAGGAAGGACTCAAAACCCTCTCTGCCTCCATGTAAACACTGACTCAAGCAGTGTTTGAGATACGGTCAGCTTTGGCTAGGACACCTTTTACCGGTCCCGACCCAGGGGCCAATGGAGAGTCAACTGTACCCCCTCAACGGGTATCCTTGGATACGGACCGTCGCGAAGCCCCTCGGACGTCGGAACCCTCAAATGATCAACTCCAGGTGGTACCATCTTCCCCGACTCCCTGCTCCACGGAAGACGTGGTCGAGATGATCAGGGACCTGCGCGAACGCTTTGAGTCCAAGACGGGACAAGAGGAGCGCCAAAAGATGGGCATCCCCCAACCTTATCCCCTCGAATGGAATAAAGTGGTTTATCCTCCAAAATATAAACCACAAACATTGACGCCATACGACGGGAAGAACTCTCCGCGTCGCTATTTGACGTACTTTCAGTCCCAAACGGGACATCTGCCGAAGGAGGACGCGCTACTCACCAGCATATTTGTCAGGGCACTGAAAGGAGTGGCGTACGACTGGTACTGTAGCCTCCCCGATAATTCCATATCTTCCTTCGATGATTTGATGCGTCTTTTTTTTGACCGTTTCTACGACGGCGGGAAGGACATGACAATGGCGTCTCTCATAGAGATACGCCAGAAGGAGAAGGAAACAGTTCGAGTATTCATCGAACGCTTCTGACAGGCCTGCTTCAGACTGCCCCCGGGCATGCCAGAACATGTACTCCTCTTCTCCTGCAGCATGAACATGCTGCCCGCAGTCAAACTCTGGCTCAATTCTATTCCTCCTTCCGACTGGAGTTCCTTGATCATCGAAGTTGAAGCAGCAGAAAAGAAGGCATCCAATGTTCGCCTTCTGGGAGTCAGTTTCTCCGCCTTTGAAGACAAAGGGAAACGGCCTGCAGCCAACAACCCCGGACGAGAGACGAAGGGGAAACAGGCATTGACTGTCAATGCCTCAAAAGGTGCATCAGCACCTACTCAGAAGCCTCCACTTACACAAAGACCAAAGGAGGTTTATTCTTTCAACGATGAAGACACCCTGTAACTCTTTGAGATACTGAAGCAGGGTGACAAGATCAAGTTGCCAGACCCGAAGCGTCCGGACGAGGTTAGGAAAGTGGACAATCCGAGGTACTGTCACAACCATCGGTTTGTCGGACATCCAACCAAGGACTGCTACGTCCTCAAAAACTACATCCAGCACGTGATCAATGCGGATGTTATCTCCGTCGACTACGAGGAGAAGACGATTTTGACCAACATAGTGTCGCTCCAGTTCGGCACCTTGCCGCCAACTACAACACAAGATGGCGTCGTCCCCATCCCTAAGGCGACAATGGAGGTGGTTAACTTACCACCTACTCGTGACAACGTGAGTGGACTCATCCCACTCACCATATCTCGGGGAGAGATCTTATGGGTTCATCCTGATCTTGTCTCCGAGGTTACCCAATCGGAGGTACGCTCTGCCTCCAAAACCAAAGGCAGGAAGATCAAGTCTTGCCGCATGGTCTCTTCCTCCGCAGAAGAGGCTGTTCCTGTACAAACATGTTCACAACAAAATACCCAACCCGACGAAGCTGTCGTCGAGGTGGTGCCTTCTTGCACCGTCCCTGCTACCGAGGAAGGGGGTCCGTCCAAGCCTCCAGCAGCTAATAAGCAGAAGAATGTAGAGGCTCGTTTTGACAGGCCTCTGCGAAAGGAGAATGCTTCGGGGCTAGCCAAGCCCCACAACTTCGACATACTAGCACAACTTGCCAGTACTCCTGCCCGCCTTTCTCTGTTTGAGCTCCTTCGTCTTTCCAAAGACACTCGCGAAGCTCTCTGTGAAGCCCTGAAGGATGCTGAGTCCTTCATCATTCAGGTCAAGCAGCCTGAAGATCTCCCAACTACATGTGCGCACTGTCATTATGCGGATGAGGTTATCCCCAATATAACCTTCACCCAACAAGACATGCTACTCAAGCACAACCGATACAACAGGCCGTTGTATTATATCGGGTATATCCGTTCTGTTAAGGTGAAGCGGATTCAGATCGATCCGGGGTCTTCCCTCAGTATCATTTCAAAGATGCTGCTCCCAACACTGGGGATCCTAATGTACCGACTGGCACCATCCAACACAACAATCAGTGGCTTCAACGCTAGCAAAAGCGAGCCACTGGGCAAGATACGACTAAAGTGCCATATCGGTAACCTCAGAACCGAGGTGACTTGTTATGTCGTGGACGCCGACGTCAACTACAACCTCCTGTTGGGTCGTCCATGGCTGCATGAGTACATGGTGGTGCCATCCACACTCTACCAATGTATGAAGTACGTGTCCACCAACGACGTCATCCGGACGGAGTTCGCGAACATTGACCCTTTCAAAGGGGTTGAAGCCTACTTCACTGATTCCTCCTTGTATAAGTCACCTGACGAGGAAGAAGCCAATGATGCTGACGATGAAGCAGAAACGACAGCAGAGCCGGCTATGGAGCCGGAGATGACTCCTGATGCTCCTTTGAAGATCTGACTCAAAGGCAAACCGCCTCAGAAGTTGCCTTCCATGAACATCAAGCTATCCGGGAAAGCACCAACTGCTCCTGAAGCTCCTTTAAAGATACGCCTCAAGGAAAAGCCGTCTCAGACATCGGCTCCCCTTGTGGCAAAACTACAAGGGAAGGCACCAATCACCGGAGGCACAATGGAGGCACCTCTGAAGGTGTGTCTTAAAGGCAAGCCGCCGCAATCCAAGCTGCCAGAGAAGGCCCACATAGCCCTCTCGGACCCCGAAATCAAAGCTGTGGTGGACTCTCCCGATCCAATCCCAGTACTCACAGATAAAGAGCTAGAGGAATATATCTCTGCTGATGTAGACGCACCCTCTCTGGACAATGTAATCCCGCGGGATAAAATCTCGTATTTCATCAATAATAGAGTGTCTTTCAATTATTCTAGTCTTCCACATTGGAATGCCATGTATACATTAGATAATGCTCTACGGTCGTTGTAAACACAAATAACGACTGTCCATCATGTAAATCGAGTAGTCCCGTTCCAAGGGGTCTGTTCTGTAGTCCCACCGCAGAGTCGAGACGAAGAATCTATCATTTTCGGCAAAGTTGAGCGTCATCAAGACCTCCCGTCAATCGAGCCAGAACCAGATACCGGCAGAATACAAGTCTATCGGTACACGGGCAAGGCAAAATATCTCATCCAAAAGATGGGTTACGACCTAAAAAGCAACAAAGGCCTGAACTACGGTAAGGGTCGACGTCTTCATCTCCAGCTTCCAAAACCTAAAGGAAAGTCGCAGGACTACTACAATCAGACTCGACGGGGGATAGGCTATGTCACGCCGCCGTCAACTCCAGAGAGTTCGGAGACAGAAGAAGCAGAACATTCTCATTCGTCTGAAGCATCAACTTGGGATTCCGATACCAGTATCGGCTCAGTCTTCAAGAGAGTGTTGTTAGTCAACATGACATCCGCTCAACCTCAAGAAGATGAAGGCGAAGATCAAGCACCGAAATTCTTCGAAGAAGAACCCTGGGCGCAACGCTTAGGAGAACAATGGGAGTCTCGTTTTAAGCTACGCGAACCCTCTACCGAAGACGAAGTCGAACAGATCGACCATGGGGATGGATCTTCTTCCAAACCCATCTTCATCAGCAAAAGCCTAAAAGGAGAAGACCGGGAGTCTTTAATCCAACTGGCTAAAGAATATATTAATGTCTTCGCCTGGAGCTACGAAGACATGCCAGGACTTGATCCTCAGATCGCAATCCATAGGCTTAATATCTTACCTGATGCCAAGCCCATCAAATAACAACAGCGATGCTTTCGTCCGAACATCATGAACGCCATCGATCAGGAGGTAGAAAAACTCTTAACCAGTGGCTTTATCCGTCAAGAACAACATCCGGATTGGGTGGCCAATGTTGTCCCTGTCACCAAGAAGAATGGGAAGATTCGAGTCTGTATCGACTTCAGGGATCTCAACTCCGCTTGCCCGAAGGACAAATTCCCGCTTCCCATCACCGACGTGATGATCGACAACACATGTGGCTTCGAACGCATGTCTTTCATGGACGGGTATTCGGGCTACAACCAGATTAAGATGTTCTCCGATGACGCAAAACATACGTCATTCAGGACTCCAAAGGATGTTTTCTGCTACACAGTGATGCCCTTCAGTTGAAGAATGCTGGTGCCATATACCAACGAGCTATGAGCACCATTTTCCGTTAGCATCTTCGCAAGACAGTCGAATGCTATGTTGACGACATCGCAGTCAAGAGCCGTCTCAAAGGAGATCACCTACAAGACCTGAAGACAGTCTTCTATCTCATGCGGGCGCATCAACTCAAGATGAACCCCGCTAAATCCTTCTTAGGGGTTTCTAGCAGAAAGTTCTTGGGCTTCATTATCACGGCAAAAGGCATTCATGTCGATCCCGAGAAGACCAAAGCCATCCTCGACATGGGCCCTCCGAAGAACCTCTAAGAACTTTGAGGCCTGCAGGGGCGTCTGGCATACATCCGGAGGTTCATAGCAAACCTTTTCAGAAAATGTCGACCCTTCACTCAGCTTATGAAGAAGGGAGTCTCTTACGTCTGGACAGAGGAATGCCAAAAAGCTTTCGACGACATCAAAGCTTACCTGACGATTCCGCCAGTCCTAGTGGCACCCGTCGCCGGCAAACCATTCCTCCTCTACGTCCGTGCCATGGATCATTCCCTCGGCGCTTTGCTGGCTCAGAACAGCGATACAGGTTATGAGCAAGCCATCTACTACCTCAGTCGAACACTCATCGGGACTGAACACCGGTACATCCCCGTTGAAAAGGAGTGCTTGGCATTGGTGTTTGCCATTCAGAAGACTCGCCATTATGTCTCAGGCCAGACAATTCATGTCGTCTTCTGAGTCAATCCACTCAGAGTTCTCATGACGAAGCCAGGATCCTTGAACTCCCGGCTAGCTACATGGGCGATCCTGCTAACGCCATACAACATGGTGTTCGTTCCGCAAAAAGCCGTCAAGGGTCAAGCTCTGGCCGATTTTTTAGCTGCACACCCCATCCCCGAGTCCTCAAGACTTTATGAAGACATCCCGGATGAGGTCCAAGAATCAAACGTCACCGAGGAAAGTCCCGTCTGGCGAATGTTTTTCGATGGCGCTTCAAGAACAGGCCCCAAAGGCCTAATCATCGCAGGAGTGGGGGTAGTCTTGGTCTCCCCCGATCAGCTGGTCATACAGCACGCCTACTCCCTTTCGAAGCCGTGCTCCAACAATGTTGTCGAGTACAATGCGCTCATCATAGGACTCCAGCTGGCGCGATAGCTGGGGGTGGATCATCTGGAAGCCTACGGCGACTCAAAACTCGTCGTAAACCAGATCAGAGGGCAATACGAGGTTCGCCATGAAGACTTGATCCCTTATCATGAAGTTGCGTTGAACATCATTTCAACCTTCGCCGAGTTATTCATCGAACATGTTTCTCGTTTACAAAATCTGGAGGCTGACGCCCTGGCTGGCCTCGTAGCCATGTTAGCAGCACCCCTCGGAACTCAGCACTACGTCACAGTAGTTGGTCGAGACTTGGTCTGTCCTAAAAACAACCTGTGCTCAAAAGTGGCCTATGCCATGTCAACAAGTGCTGGTGTTAATGTCCGAGACTGGAGGTTCCCGTTCATCGACTTTGCTGTCTACAAAATTCTCCCAGAAGACCCGAAAGAAGCCGTCTCAGTCAGGAGGCACTCCCTTCGATTCTACTACGATACAGCTACTAAGATGCTGTACCGACGCTCCTACGATGGACTTCTCCTGCGATGTCTGTCCAACGAAGAAGCAGCCGAAGCCCTTCGAGAAGCTCACGATGGAACCTGCGGAGCCCATCAACCTGGCCCTAAGTTGCAGGATCGACTGCGACGTATGGGCTACTACTGGCCAACCATGGCCGTTGACGCTGTCGACTATGCTAAAAAGTGCCATGCGTGCCAGCTTCACGCAGACTTCATCCATACACCGTCAGAACCACTACATCCTACAGTCGCCTCTTGGCCCTTCGAAGCTTGGGGCATGGACATTGTAGGATCGATCACCCCTCCTTCATCGAGGGGACACCGCTTTATCCTAGCCATCACCGACTACTTCTCCAAATGGGCAGAAGCAGTTCCACTGGCGGATGTGAAGAGCTCTGGGGTGATCAGCTTCATTAAGCACCATGTCATTTACCATTTCGGGGTACCTCGGAGGATTATCCACGATAACGGTCCTCAGTTCATCAGCCATATTTTCAGCAGATTCTGTGACAAGAATCGCATTCAAAAGGTGGCCTCAACCGCCTACAATCCAACAACAAACAGATTGGCCGAGGCGTTCAACAAGACTATCGTCAGGCTACTCAAAAAGGTTGTGTCATCCAACAAACACGACTGGGACGAAAAGCTCGGCGAATGCCTTTGGGCCTACCGCACAACGGTACGGACCCCGACAGGAAACACACCATTCTCCCTGGTCTACGGGAGCGAAGCGGTACTACCTCTCGAGATCCAGATACCCTCACTCCGCATAGCAATCACAAACCAACTCACAGAAGAGGACAATCAACGTCGTCATCTGCGAGAACTGGAGGCACTTGACGAAAAGCGCCTCCTAGCTCAACAACGCATCAAACTCTACCAAGCCCGTATATCACAGGCTTTCAACAAGAAGGTCAAGCAAAGGACTTCCAAGTAGGCGACCTGGTTCTGGCAGTCAGGAGGCCGATGGTGTTAACTCACAAGACACTAGGAAAGTTCGAGCCTAAGTGGGAAGGTCCTTTCATTATAGAGATGGTATACTCAAACGGTGCTTACCGCCTCGCTAAACCCAATGGGGACTTGTTCATGATGCCCATCAACGGCAAGTTCCTAAAGAAGTACTACTTCTGACATCTTTTAGACATGTACTTCCATCTCTACCCAACAAGGGAGTCCGTGGACCCAATCATCAGGGCTCACATACAATTTCCTTCCACAAAATTAGACGCTTCCGGAACCCAGCTGTTCCATGGCATTCTCCAGTAGAAGGACAGCTACGTCCACATCACCTCTGAGTTGTCCCCCTACGCCCTACAAAGCAGAATCTTACACTCCGTGAGACTACGCTACCCATCATGTTTACCACGTCCACATTACCTCTGAGTAAACATTCCGTACAGACAACCCCTGCGTTGCCGTACATTGATCGCAGAACTTCCACGTCCACATTACCTCTGAGTAGTTCTGCGTATCCCCCAGAGTCATTTCTACCACGTCCATAACACCTCTGAGTAGGAAGATTCCATCATTTGAATCCCATATTTGCCACGTCCATATCACCTCTGAGCAAACATGTTGGATCTCTCAAACTTATTATCTGTACCTAAAAACCAAGGTACACAAAAGATAATAGGTCCACACAAATTATCAAGTTCATGACAGCAAAAATGAACACATCACAAAAATCTTTGTATTTCTTTATTCTAAAAAAGAGAGTAAAGGATTACACCCTCCCCAGCAAGAGTTGCAAATACACAAAAAGAAGAGACTACAATCCCTAAACATCCCTAGGGTTGGCTGAAAGCTCTTCAATCCGGCGCCTCAAGTCTGTCGCTCGAGTATCCACAGTCGCCAGGACCCGACGTTCAGCTTCTTGACGTATCGCCTCTATGGCCTCAGGAGAAGTGTCATCCTCATGCTTCTCATCCAGCTGCTGCCGCTGCGGAGCCAGAGTAAGAGCCCGGTGGGTGAAAGCTGCTTCCTCCTTCTTGAATGCTACATGTTCAGCCTGGACATGCTCAGCATCCAATAGGAGTCGGGCCCGCTGGTCCACAAGGTGGCAAATCTGGGCATCAACCTCCGCGATATTAGCGTCCAACGCAGTTCGCAACTCCACCTTCTCCTACATAGACTTAGACAACCGCTCCACTGCAGCTTCAGTCTCAGCCACTTCTCGTTCCCAGACACCTACGGTGGCCTGATAAGAGGACTCAATCTCAGCAATCAGCTTCTCTTTTTTCGCGTCTATCAGGACGGAAAAATCATTCCGTTGGATACGCTGAAACTCGAAAAGCAGTTGATCCAGCTCAGTCACCGAGGCCTCCAGAATCTCGGCCATATGATCATGGCCCTGGTGGAGACGTATCAGGTTGATGTGTGGAAGCGCCATGGATTTTGCCATTGTGAAACTCCCATTGGTGTTCATCATTGTCGATACACCCTTCTGCAGCATCTTGTACACTGCCTCAACGATGAATTTTACATACTCATCCGCATCCGCCAACACTTATGGTGTCATCGCAGGAGTTGGAGGAGTTACCCTGGATGGCGGACCTGAAGAAGACCCGCCGATCTTAATCTGTGAGGTTTGAACATCGACCTCAGCGGACTCTCCCGCACCAGGAACTTGAATTCCGCTACTAATGCCAGCTGTCAAGAGTGCAGAAGGAGTTGGGTGGGGCGTCGATATCATCCCCCAAGTTGAAGAAGCAACAGTGGGCTCTTGCATCAGCAAGCCCTTGCCCTTTCTCAGCTCAAAGGGACTATCAGCATCCGGAGGTGCCTCCTCCACCACAGAGGTGCGATCTATAACCGGCGCGGAGCCTTCCTCTGGCAAGCTAACCGGATCAGCTCCCGTTTCCTGGCGGGGCACGTCTTCTGGGGTCGGGCTCGGCAGACGAGTCTCCCCCTCATCATCGAATCCCCCCACGGGGACCAAATCTGTCGCCACCTCCCGGTCGACAGCCACCTCACCTTCCATTGCTGAGCCTGGGGTAGGGCTCGGCAACGCTACAGCCGACCTCCCCGCATCACGACAAGGAGGGGAATCAACCCTCTCATCTGTTGCAATCACGTCTGTTGCCCCCGCAACAGACTCACGCATCTCTGGAGGAACGTCTTCCGAAGATGACGAACTCCACTCCACCTCTTCATCAGGAAGTCCTGTGTCTGCTGGACCCTCAACGTCCAACGCCCCCATGGCAGCCTGCACCATCCCAAAAGTTGCTGTAACCTCAGTGTCTCTTCCGACAAAGTCCAGAGATACTAAAATCTCCGTAGGAATAACATCTTCAGGATTCTCCTCCATTGGAGACATTACCATCGGAGGAATTCGCTCGTCAGAGGAGCTTGCCACCTCCTTTGGTTTACTGACACCCGGTTTTGAAATACGGGTTTTCTTCTTCAACGATCCCTACAAGAAGAAAAGCACAGGTCACCAAAATGACAAGAGGAACCAGATTACGGAGGACTCTTTACCTCAGCAGGGACTGATTCTAGTGACGCAGCCTTTGGAGTCGTCACTTTCCTCGACCTTCTTGGTACAGACGAACGGGCCTCTGCGTCAGCCCGTCTCTTCCCAACAGGGGGACCTCTCACTAATGCGACAGCAGCAGCCCGATATCCCGCCAATTCTGGTGGTCGATATGACCGAGCCGCCACCAACATATTTATCGTAGCCTCTAGCTGAGTTCCAATGATGAAACTGGTCTCCCTATCATAACCAGGAGACACAGTATTCATAGTGTAATACAGTTTAACGGCTGAATACAGGATTTATGGCCGAGGGTTGCGAACTGGCGTAGTAAGATGAACACTAGTGCACCCGGCATTATAATATTGCCAGCCCTGAGCTCCGTCCAGCAAACTCCCGACAAACCCCAAACTGTTACTGGGGTTCCGTAACATTAACTGGGTGTAGCCGAACTGGCGAACAAATCGGCTTGGCAGATATGGCTCCAGATAATACCTGTTCTGGTTGCGGTAGACCAAGTGGGAAGGCCGAATACTTTGCAACCAACGAAAACCCTATTTCGGCAGAGTAATCGCATCTTCACCAGAGTCGTCTAAATCTTGGTCGGCCTCGAAAACTTTGAAGATGGGACCGACCTTGACAATCTTCCACCCCTGAAGATAGGACAAAACTCTCCTGCAGACGGGGACACCATTGTGCAACCACTTCCTCTTGTAGAAGCGGCGGATAAAGGCGTCACCTTCAACGTGATCCTCCTCCGGGCCTGGACTCATCACGTTCGAATGATGTAGAATCAACCATCCCATCAGATAATAGAGTGGTAGTTCGGCCCGAGAAAAGTTGTCATTTCTACCTCTCTTATGGATCACGTCCTCGGCAAAGGTCCTCAAGCCCCGCAACAGGTTACGCACCATCGCGGAGAGAAGAGCCAAAGGACGACCAAAGGCCAATTTCACTGCTGGCAAAATGAGGTTCCGGTGTACCCCTCCACGGAACCCGATCCGCCCGCGAACACACAATCCCGGAGCCATATCTTCAAATAAGCAGCCAATACTGCCTTAGATGACATCCGGTGCACACAGTGCCAGAAGCAGCTATACGTGTTCTTGCCACTCTCATTTGAACGAGGGGCCCTCTCGTCTAGTCAGCTCATTTCAGAGGTCATCTCTGCGGGTTTCAGCCCTTGCGGAGTCATAAACCGGACCTTCGAGGAATCCTCTAAATCCTGCTTGAAGACGTAATCCCTCCAAGCAGTCACATGAGGTTGAGACTTGCCTTTCTCCCTTCGTTGCATCAGATAATGATGGCTCGCTACCTCTTTGAAAACAGCCATCATCTCCGGGTCCTTCTTTTCCAAGACAAGGATCTCTTCGTTTGACGAAAAATATTCCTCGTACGGTTCAGAGCCCCAGGGAAGCCTGGATACCTCATACATTTCGTGGAGAGCCAATCCCAACTCTCCCACTGGAGTAGAGAAAGTGCCAGTCTGGGTATTGAACATTTCCAAGAGAGCAAGGAACATATGCTTATTGAGATCTACGCCAGCCTGTGTGGCACGGATAGCGGCCGTCAGCCCAATCTCTTTAAGCTCAGCCTTGAACTTCGACAACACCCAAAGGGTCAAGTCGTCCCACTTCGGCATGTGGTGACACCAACCTTCAACCCTAAAGCTACCTTTCGGATACATGACCCTCGATGTTAGCATCCGATTTCTAAAGGTCGAAGCACTGAAGACAAAGGTGTCATTAGGAACCTCACTATAAAGGCTCCCAGGACGCAAAGTTCGGCAACTAAACGAGGGACCGGCTCGCAAGGCGGCCAGGGTATCCCTATGATTCGAAGTAGCGTCAATCGAAAGAGTACCTCCCAATGCCCCTCCTTGAGAAGGAGTAAGTTCCCAGGGCATCCTTCTCTTGGAAGCTAAACGGTAGAAGGCCGTCAGCGGCAACTGGCGTTCAAGTTGTCGCATATACAGAACCATGCCCTTCGCAGAGAAGAACCAGTCTTCTTTGATCTTCAGTATCTTCGCCTCAGTGGAGATCAAGCGGTCACCGAACAAAAAGGCAGGTTTTAAGAAGGTCACATCCTCGGATTCAGCAGATTTTAGTTTACCGCTCTCCATCATACTCTGAAGAAAAATCGGCAACTGATTCTGGATCTGCAGTATTCTCTCAGGAGGTTGATTCTGTAGGATAGCATCCTTCGCAGGGTTGATAACCTCCTCGTCAAAATCAACTCCCATTTGACAAAGAGAAGCATCCAGAAGGACTTCATTCAGCAAAGGGATTATCATCAACACTGATACAATAAAAACAAAAGTCAGGCAAAAAGCTCTAAGAAGACAAAGTGTGTCAAGCAGCCTGGCGCATCATCAGGGTGCAAACCCATGCGCATCAGCAGTGTGGCTTCGACGCATCATCAGGGTGCAAACCTATGCTCGTCAGCAGTAAAGCTTCGGCACATCATCAGGATGTAAACCCATGCGCGTTAGTAGGTAAACCTCGGTGCATAATAAGGGCCTAAACCCATGCACGTTGGTGGGATAAAATCTCGGCGCATCATCAGGACAGAAGTCCATGCGCGTCGGCAGCAGAGAGTTAGGGCACACTATGAAAAAAATAATACCCACCCGTCACCGCAGGCCGAACGTCGGCCGGAGTCACAATGGTGACAGGAGCGTCTTCCTCGACGAACTCCGCAGGCTCCTTTCCCTTGCCAGCACCGCCGCGAGGAGTCTTGGGAGCCATTTCTTGAAAGGAGAAAGTCAGGGTTTTTTCGAAGAAGAACTCTAAAAGACAACGCAAAGAGAGGAATCAGACTAGAACTCTTTCTCTCTTCTCCTCACGCCTATTTATAGGCTCGGTCGCACGCGTGAACCGATGAAGTGTAACCTCAGCCGCCGCTTCGGATTTTGTGAAGAGATAACTGTAGATAAAACCAAAAAGATCATCATTAATCTTCTTGGTTATCGAGGCATTATCATTTGCATTAACTGAGAGGAGCATGCGCCCCATCACTGATGCGCGGAGTATCCATGCGCCCGAACAGACATGCGCCCCAACCACCATGCTTCTTATTCAAAGTATTCCAAAACTTGACAAAAAAGTTTTGAAAACTTTGAAGGGGGTCTTGTAGAAGCATGGAATTTCACGATCAGAAATCCTATGCGCCAAACACTACATGCGCCAGGAAGTTCAGACAAAGTACTTTGACACAGCAAAACAAGAATATAGACATTAAAAGAAGATTTTTATTTCATATAAAAGTCTATTACATGTCTTAAAAAGGGCTGTACAAAGGAGAACTTCTACAAAAAGAAAAGACCCTAAGTCTACTGCCAGGCGCAGCATCATCATGCGCTCTCGAACAGGTGTATCTCACCATGCGCTCTCAGTCAGGCGCATCCCACCATACGCTCCCAGCCGGGCGCATCCCTTCAGCAGCTCAGTTATGTGCATCCTCAGTTATGTGCATCCCTTCAGCAGCTCAGTTATGTGCCACTCTTCCAGCCAGGCTCACCGCCGTCTAAATGCTTCGACTAATGAAGCATTTATTGAGCAGAACGAGGGTGGCAATCAACCCTCTAGCTGGAGGAAGAGCTCCCCAAACCGAGGAAGAGAAGAGTACCGCAAGCCAACCTGTGGCCAGGGGAGGCTTCGAAAGAGCCTCCAAAGGCGAAGGAAGACCGCAATCGAAACCGCGGCTAAAGGAACAGCTTTCAACACAACCAGAATGGGTAACACCCACTCTGAAGGAAGAAAGAGCCTCCAAAGCCGCAGCACCGCAATTCCGATCTGCGGCTCTTCCCACATAACGGAGACGAGGCTCGTGCATCCCGATCTTTGGATGCAACAGGCACCTTCTGCCTGCCTCGGAAGCCCTCGACTCTGACTTTTGGATGTAACAGTCACCTTCAAGTGCATCAATGAAGACAATGTGTCGCATCTTTACCCTCGAGAGCATCTCATCAACAGAATGCACTCGAGTAAACAAGTTCACTTCGGGAGGACGTGAGAGAGCGAGAAGCAAACTCTCTCCATGCCACTATTTATAGGCCGGGTAAATCAAACCCATGCGCCAAGTGGATGGCTCTCCGAATCCCGTACAATGAATTTGTATTAAATGGATGAACCTGACGCTTCGAATTCAGCCAAGTCAAAAACGGTTATTTAAAGCACTCGAAGAACGTAACAGTCGCACCAAAAGACGTGTCAAGCGGAGCAGATGCGCCGGTCAGACCGCGCATCACACAGACGCGCCTTTCAACACCAAGCGCTTCACAAGCATCCGCCCCCATGCGGCCCCATACGCCTAGTAGAATGCCGATCGATGCGCCTACTCGACAACCCATCACCTGTCAAAGAACATTAAATGCTGAAGTCTGACAGAGTTGGCAACACGTCCCCCGAAGACTGCAGTTGACAGCTTTTTCAGAAAATAAAGCGTCGCCGACGTCAGCATCACCATTACTTCCCTCCGACGGTTACAAGCCACGTGGCCGCCCAAACCATCTTGCATGTGCCTCCGCAGCCATGCGCCCAAAGCTCTGCATGTGCCTCAAAAGCCATGCGCCTCAGACTTTTCTCTGATCCCTAAAGACAGAAGTAAAGTCACTACTGAAGCCTCGCATGCACCTCAAAAGCCATGCGCCACAAATTGTTCGTAACTCCCAAAGGTTACGAGCCAAAGTCTCCTCATGTGCCCAATCTCAGGCGCATCCTACCCGATCATTCTCCACCAAATCTGAGATCTTCGAGCCAAGGGCCTATGACACGTGTCCTTTGACTCGATTTACCCAAGATCTCAGCAACAGAAAGATTCTTCCCCTGCTACGTGCCAGCCCACAACAGCAGCATGAAGAATTCAACTCCTCGATCAGGGCGCATCATCCATGCGCCTCCATCAGCGATCACCACGTGGCGTTCCCACGTCCAGACGCATCCTACATATACGTGCATGAGCAGCCAACCTGCAGACTATAAATAGAGGGATCATTTCCTTCTTCCATACAGACACACAGACAGAGACACACATACATAGACAGACAGAGATGTCGCACAACCGGAGAGACAGCTACAGACACTCATCGTCTTCTTCCTCTCCATCAGCTCCAGCACCCAGAGCAACTCAGACCTTCAGAGAACTGATAACCGTCGTCAGATCGTCAACGGAGTCAACGTATTACCACTCGCTCCATCGGCACTAGGGACCCAGATTAAACAAAAGTGTACTCCTAGGACTACGTCTAAGTCCTACATTGTAACACTTTTCTGTTTGTATTGAAATTTCTATCAAAAGAAGGTAGTCCGCTAACACTAAGTTAACATGCATAAAATAAAGTAACGACTAATAAAGTCGCTTGCACCCAAGTATGGCTTGGACGCGCAGTTTATAACAAAGGAAACTAACAATATGAAACAAAATAAATAATGCAGAAAATAAATATTATGACAGTAAATTAGCAAGGTATACTTGCCTGGTGTGTCGCCTGGTATGGTGCTATGATCATGTAACATGGAGTCTAACTGCGATGTTACATCGATGCATGACGGCCTCGGATGATGGCATGGACTGTTCCATCGGGTCCGGGATAGTCGAATTAGATAGGGACGATATGAGGAGGACATAATTGATGAATAAATAGGAAAAATGGGCTTTGGTCAGGGACAGAAGAATAATCAACAAAAATTAGTTAAACAATATATATATATATATATATATATATATATATATATATATATATATATATATATATAAAATATATATATATATATATATGAAATTTAGAAATCTATAATAAATGAGAACTTATACATTTGTAAGTTAAAATAATGTTTAGATAAATCCTAAAATATAAAGAAACTATGTTCACATAAACTCTTAAGTTTGTAGAAATACAATTTAGGTAGAAAGCTATATTTTCCAAAAATATTTTAAGAGAAACAAAATAATTATAGAAAATTACTTAATGCTAAAATCCATATTTGTAAAACTATAATTTTGTCAAATAATTTTTAAACAGATAGAAATTTTACAGTACATCATAGCTCATAATATTTGATTACGAAAATAATTTTTTCTCTTTTATCGTTTTTAAGAGATTATCTATTATAGTAAAAAGTAATTAGAATAAATAACTGGTAGTACTAGTACAACAATAATAAAGAAAATAATGTTTAAAATATTTATCAAATTGCTATTACGGACTACATAGCAAAAATATTAATAATATTTAAAACTCATAAAAATAACACCTAAAATAATAACACAGCAACAGCAACCCTAATAGTAATAATATATTTATCCGCTTTGTTGTTTTCTTTAACCTAAAAAAACAATTAGCCAAAGCTGACCTTCTTCTTCTCATTTTTCGAGAGAAGGGCAGCATTAATAGTATAATAATAATAATAATAATAATAATAAAATAGAAAATGTATACTCACCACAGTAGTAAAAAAAGTAAATAAAATAAAAATAAAAATAAAATATCAGCAGCTGTTCTTAAAAGGAGAGAGAGAAGGAAAAAAACTGTGGAAGAGGAAGAGTGATGGGGAGAGAGCGGGAGAGAGGAAGGAGAGGGAAGCGGGAAGACGAGAGAGGAAGTCGGAAGGAGTAGATAAGCGGCGGTGACCGCGACCAAGGGAGGCGGCGGAGCCGGAGGCGCAGAGAGGAGGTTCGGGGACTGGAGGAGGTGGCGGCGAGCAGCCGGGCGGTTGGGTGCGACGCACGCCGACGAAGAAGGGGGTCGGGATGCCGGAGGGGAAGCTGAGCGCGATGACTCTCGGAGGGCGGTGGAGACCGCGAGCCGGTGCGGTTGCAACGCCGGGGTTTCTGAATGCAGCGGCCGCGGCCATGCGTCCAGGCGGTGGACGAGAGAAAGTGAGGGTCTGGGAGGTCGAATGAGACGCGGCGCTTGGGTACGCACGATCATGGCGCTGGGACGCGGCACGCCAAGGAGGAGGCGGCGCGGGTGGGGCGGACGCGCGGCCGTGGGTCGATGCAGCGGCTTGGCTGATCTCGAGGAGGAGCCGAGGGAGAAATTTTGAACCGCGCGGGCGGAGCTTGCCGGTGGAGGGCGAGGCACGGAGGAGGTCAGCAAGGTTTCTATATTTATTTATTTTTCCTATTTGTGGTGTGGTGGTGATGTTGGGTGACGATGTGGTAGTGTTGGGGGATGGTGACGGTGGTTGGCCGGGAAGATGGAATCGGGCTGTAGCTGTGGTGGTTTGTGCCGATGATGATGAAGGGTTCTAGCGGGTAGTCGGGAGTCGAGGACAGGGGCACGGGGTTGATGTCGATGATGGAGACAAAGAGTGTGGCGGCGGTGTCGGAGGCGACCGACAGAGGAAGATCTGGTGGTGGTGGTCCTACGGTGGTCGGGAGCGGCTACATTGGTGGTGGTTGGGACTACGGTGGTGGAGTCGTTTGGTCGGGATGGAGGGTTGACCGTGGCGGTGAAGAGAGCTAGGGTGGATAGTCACAGGAGATGGTCGGCTGGCTCGGTTTTAGGCTTAGGTTTTGATGGTGTCGGGGGTGTGTCCGACACGAGGAGTTAATGTATATGTAAATAGATGGAATAAGATAGTCACCCGGGGTCGGACCCGAGGCCGTCACGGCTGACACGGAGGAAAATGGCCACAGACACGATGCACGTACCTCGGTAGAGAAATTTGTGGAATAATTAGTGAATGGTAGCAATTTATGGATGAGTACCTGCCTATTTATAGGATGTGAGAATTCCAGTTGGATAAGGATTGAGATTTTTAAAACCCAAATAGATAATTTATTTTAGTCTAAATTAAATTCAAATTTTAAATCTAGATAATATCGAATAATGATTTAATCTTATTCAAAATTCTATATGTAATTTATAAAATCGTCATCCAATTTATTTGTGAGAAAATAGTTTAAAATTAACTTTTTATAACTTGAAAAATATGCTGCATTATTAATTTCAAAAATCACAATAAATATTTTAAATATTGATAGAAAATATTTGGAATTATCCTTTGTAAAATAAATAATTAAAATGTCAAAATTATGAATAATATTTCAAAATACCTTTTGTAGTAAAATTAAGATAAAATAAAATTTGAAAATTTAAATCTTCTACACAATCAAATTTCGTGTACTTTGCATTCAACTAAAAATATCTATGTATATATATTATTTTTGAAATCGGTATAATTAAATAAAAAATTTCACTAGTGCGACGAAAATTTCTATTTTAAACAAAATAAAATATTTACTATACTAATATTGAAATGAACTGTATGTTTTCTAAAATTCATAAATAAAGCGTTTTCAAAATATGTACCTCGCACATATTCGCACTCGTCGAGTAAATACGAAAAATACAATTTCCATCGCGACGTACAATACGACTATGCGACGTATAAATAAAAAAAATCAGTACTAAAAATATAGTAGAAATTTAGGGATTTTACAGTATTTGATGTTGCCAAGTCTTCCAAACAATAGTACAATAGAAGAATATATGCTCCATAGTTTCATTATGTTGACAGCATAGGACACATCTCCGACTACCTGTCTGGACCCCGAATCTTGCAAGTCTATCCATCGTAAGCAGTCTACCCATGACGAGCTTATACATACAGTATTGCATTTTCGATCCATCGCTCTATATAAATTCTGACCAAGTTGCTTTAGGGTAAACGGTCTACACGCTGTCATAAACGAGTTTTTGAATGAACTTACCCGTGGTCATCGCATCCCACACCCAAGTGTCCGCCTCCAAGGTAGGGTCCACCCTCACGTGCCAGATTTCGTTGGATAGCTGCCGTACAGCTCCATGCTGCTCCAGGGTCTAGTGACCTTAGTGAAGAATACAGCTGACTGTTTCACTTAACAAAATACCCTTGAAAGGCTTTTGAAAGAAAACGAGAAAAAGTACAAAAGTACAAATAAATTCTAGGAAGTATTGCTATGGAAGTCTGATTTGAGAACGATCACTTTGTTCCTTAGACCACACGATGATGATGAAGAAAAAACTGCTGGAAGATGAACGTCTGGAAGAACTAAGTCACCAGAAAGGTATCGACACACTGGGCACTGAAGGCAAGGTCGAATGCTTTCCTGCTTTGCTTCACTCTGTTCTTGAATAAAAGTTGAAGAGAAATGCTCTGGAAAATCACTTTGCTCTCAAAGTATCTGGGCTCTGATCGATCTCTATGTGATTTGTTGTGTTTTCTATTTAAAAATAAGTCTATTTATAGACTAGACCCTCTGTGCGTAAAAAGAAACATAATTGGGTCTTTATGTAAGTAACTTCCACCTACGATTGAAAATCAACATCTATGCGTGATGACACGTGTCCCATGAAGAGTTGTAGTCTCTATGCATGGTGACACGTGTCCTACAACTTCAACAATATGGGGAGAGCACGTACATACGTTCCTCGATAAGTGTGGCATGAAAGCCACGTATGCAGACCACGTTCTCATATAGCCAGAAAAGATTGAGCGTAAAATAGCCCAAAGTAAGCTTCCTGCGTAAAGTGGCTAAGAAATAGCCTTGAGCGTATAGCTAGCTCAAATAAACTCTACGCACACAAAAGTAGCTGAGATAGCCTTGAGCATAAAAACTCAAATGACTTTCATGCGTAAAAGAAGCGGTCTATTGAGCGTAAAGTAGCTCCTCTGCACTAAAAAAATCTTCTCGACTTCTGTGCAATGTTCTGTCAGAAAATTATTCTGTCAGAACAAAATCACGCACATTAAATGCAGTCTGGACAGCATGTCGCTCTCGCATAGAGTTTGAGGATGACTCTTGCGTAAAGAAGCTCGCGTAGAGTTAGACTCTGTTTGATCTCTGCGTAGAGCCTGAATGTGACTCAGTATAGTCTTTAAATGGACCTTGTGTAGAGTCTGACTTTGCATAAAGTTCTCAACTTCTTTGACTTGGTCTATGAAGTTTATTTTGTGCTTCTACAAGACCCCCTTCAAAGTTTTCAAATTTTTCTAAAATTTGAAATACTTTGAACAGAAGCATAAAATTCGGGATATCCAACAGTCATCAGCGTATAGTTCGGGATACTCAACAGTCATCTCAGAAGCGTAAAATTTGGGATACCAACAGTCATCTCAGAATTTGAATCGATTTCAAACATTTCTATAAATAGAGCTTCACGAGTAGAGAGTGAACTTTGCTCATCTCTTGCAATCTCAATCTCCTTTACTCTTATCTTCGAAATCCACATCTAAACCAATGGCACCAAAGAGCAAGACCAACGTCGGCGCTAAGGGCAAGAAGCCCGCTGTCGCTGCTTCGTCGACGGCTGAATATGCGGAGACCACCGTTCCATCGTCGGTGGCGACCCCTAGGCCTAATCCCGCTGTGGCTCCGGCCATGATAGGTAAAATCCTATCTAGTTCGACCGTGGGTTCGTCGGAGAAGAAGAAGTGCCGAACCCTAAATTTATGCCCACGTTTATACGTGTTAGCGTAGAATAAAAACTACCAAATATGCCCACGTCTATACATGTCAGCGTAAAAGAAAAACAATAGAATACGCCCACGTCTATACGTATCAGCATAAAAATAGGAACAACAGAATATGCCCACGTCTATACGTGTCAGCGTAAAAAAATAAAAACAACAAAATACGTCCACGTCTATACGTTCCAACGTAAAATGTTTAAGCATTAAATACGCACACGTCTATATGTGCTAGCGTAAAGTTAACAATACGCAAGTCACCGACGTTCATACGCATCTGCGTAAAGCAAGTCAAAAGACTATGTTTTCATGCATACAACTTTTACTCTTTTGAACAGAGAAAAGTACGCGTAAAAAACTTTTAGTCATACACTGCCTCAACTTAGAATATTTTCCAATTCTTTGAAACAAAGAAAAAATATTCATAATCCTTTACGCACAAATCTTCACTTGCGTAAAAATAACTTTTGCGTAGAGATGTATAGAGATCAATTCTGAATTTTACTAACTTAATTTTTTTTGTTGATATTTTTTTGCAGTGGACTTGCAGATTCATCCTCTCTCTGGAGTCTTTGGTTCCCCAACTGGTATCTTAGGTTCCAACTATTTGGAGAATCTGTCTCATGTTGAGTTCCCACAAAGTGACAAGCAGTACCCTGAAGAGAGACAACAACTGATAGCTGCTCATGGAGACAGGATGCTGCTAACTTTGATAAACGGAGAACTGCTGACATCGCTAGATGGCCAATAATTTTTTAAGCCTGCTTTCATGTTTGGAGACGCCATTGACTTTAAATCTCAGACAAATCCCAAGAATGAGTCCTGGGTATTTAGATTTGGAGAAAGAGCGATGTACCTCCCGTCAATGTCAAGGGATTATCCCCTATCTTCGTTTGTTCATGCCACCCACCCAAGACATATGATCTGGAACCTGACTCCCAACAGTCATGGTAGACCAGGAAAAATTATATTTAAGAGAGATGGGTCTAACCAAATAGGCTACCATACCAGTACTCCTAGCGGTGGTGTCATTCCTTTTTCTGGTTTACTACCTGGATTCACACCAAGCGAGGATTCAGCTTTGATCCAACCAGTACAGATACCAATGTTCATAAACAAGTTTATGAACGTCTTAGTGTTATATCCCCAGGTCAACCTTAGGCTTCCAGGGTGGATGATCCCTCATAATAAGAACTGGATTCAACTCAGTGCTTGGATCATGCAGAACTTCAAAGCGGAACTGCAAGCCATTGGGTTGTTTGAAGCAGTAGCTTCCACAAGTCAAGGCATACCATTGAACAATAACCTATTCTTAGCTTTGATGGAGTTATACATTCGCTCAACAGGGACTTTTGTAACCCCGATAGGAGAAATGGGTTTTGCATTTCATGAGATGCAATTCATTTCTAAGCTGCCAATGGGGGAAGTTCTATATGAAGAATATGTTTCCTCCAACTGGGAATTAATAGAGATCAGTCAGACAAACCCCGATCTAGTCGAAGTATATCAAGAATTGATGTGCCACTATCTAATTTGCACCACTATGTATGAAAGTGGATTGCATTTGGCATACATCAATAAATGGACAACATATCTATTCTACCATCAGAATAGGGTATCCAAGGATGACAAGGGGAGATTCCAAGACAACAAGGCTCAGTCCATCAACCTTTGCTTAATAATTCCTTCGGATTTGATCCATGGTTTGATGATCACATCTAAGTCTCAGGACAAGTATCTGACCACCAAGAATGGAGAATTCCCTGCGGGGACCGAAGCATTGAGCTATCTGAAGCATGGCAGTCGAAAGATCTCAAAGAAAGCCTTGCTGGTGGGCTTTCTTTCTCTGTGGCTGCAAAAATGGGTCGTACCAGGAACTGGTAAGGTTGACAGAATCCACCGGAACGTACTATGGCCAGCAGTACGTTTGGTGTTCAAGACCAGACTCAGCCTATTACCGGCAATGGTATGTCGGATAAATGCTGGTCTGCGAGCATTTGGTGAGAAGCTGATCAATAACGCTCCCTTCTGTAAAGATTTCCCTAGGGTAGAGATGCCCTACACTTATTTAATGGGCTGGTTACTGCATCACAACTGCAGTTTATTGCCACCAGGCCCTGAAGTTAATGCGGAGGTCTTCCTCCAGAAGTTCAATAAAGCCACGTGGATTGCAACTTCAGTGGCAGATACTCGAGCAGTACTAAACTACTCTTATGGATGGAACTTTTTCTGTACAAGACCACCAATTCCAGTCGACTGCCTAGGTATACAATTTGAAGATATAGGTCAAGAGAGGACAGGGCTCCCTGCTCCTGTCTTTAATTGGCTGATATACATCAGACCATCATATTTGATGTATAGGATTGAGGACAGCTGCATCTTTGAACCGTACCTGCCCAGTTGGTTCGCTCGTCAATTCGGGTATGACCAACTTCACGTTGGTAATCCCTCCACTGCCTTCAATTATTATAGGAATTTAGTTGATGGTGCAAGGGCATGGAGATATTTCAACGCTGGATGTACCGGTGCTAAATTCCATGTATCAACTGCCACCAGTACAACTGAGCTACGAATGCTTCATTCGTATGCTTGTTTTTATGCTTCCATCCATTCCTTCGCAAATGACTACAACATGAAGGGAAGTCTTCGATGGGACAAGGAAGGAAACGTCGAAGAACCAGTTAGGGTACCTTCGGACGTACTGGATGATGCTGTTGTTCCAGATAAATATCTGGAAGTGATCCCAACAGGAGTAGGGGAGGCACCAGCAGGAGCAATTAAAATTTCTACCTCTAGGAAGCGTAAATCTGACACAGCGGTTGCTGCCCGAGAGAAGAAGAAAAAGGTCACTGTTAAAGGGCCTTCCAGACAGAGGGCCACTACTCCAGAAAGCGAAACTCCAGTCGAGAAAGCTCAAAATATTGTATTTTCTTCAGCTCATCCTGGAGAAGGGTCTTCAGCATCCCAATCAACAGCAGCAATAGAAACTATGGGGCTCCTATCTCTCGGACGTCTCAGCACTTCGATGCATCTCACTTCGCCACAAAAGGCGCAAGCTATCGAAGACACCGCCACCACTCTCACACTGTAGATCCGAAACCCATCCCCTCAGATGAATCGGCTCTTGATTTAGAAGACGATGACTGGGATCAAGATTATAATGAACTCTTGGCACGTCCTGTACCAACTCCAGGTAAATATAAATTACACAAAATCTATACAAAATTATGTATTATGATTTTGTATATTAATTTATTTTGCTTAATCTGTGTAGGTGTCATCGCTGCAGTAAAGCCTGTGGCTCCTCTTCCGCCTCAAGAAACTATTCATGAAGAAAACATAGAGTCTGAAGAAGAGAGATCTTCTTCAAAAGAAGATTCTGCTTCTAAAGAAGACTCTCCATCTATGGAGATACAAGAAGAGCCTGTAGTGGAGGCCCACCAAGAATTGCCTTCTCTTGCTGAAGAAAGAGAAAAAGAACCGGCTGCAGAAGAACCAGCTGCAGACGAAGAACCAGTTGCATATGAAGAACCAAATACAACTGAAATACTGTCAGAGCTTGAAAGGCCTGCAGTCAGCAAAGGTGATGAAGACATTGTCAACCCATCAACCGAAGTCAGAGACATAGTAATAGCACCTTTAGCTATTACTACTTATCCGGCACAAGTTCTTGAGAATATAGTGTCTGAACCTGAATCGGTTACAACAATCACCATTCCCACCACAACAATCACCGTCACCGAAACTCAAGTAGTTTCAGCTCCAGAAACGGCTGGAGAAATGATCCACAAAAGTGCTGAAGATATTGTCTCTGAAACTCCTTAGGATTAATTAGCTACAGTAACAACAACAACTACAGCTTTAGCTTAACCTGTTACCAAGGCAACAACGACATCTGCCCCCAGTCTTCAGAAGAAGGATTTAGCGAATCTTGCTGCCACACCGAGCTCCAATGCAGAAATGAATCTTTTAGTTGAGATTCATAATGAAGCTTTCTATAAAACCTTGGCAGCCTTGATCAAGATGGTCTTGAAGAAGGGCTTAAATTATGAAAGCTTAGAGGCTGCGATTGCTTCCACCATTGGAAATGTTGCTATGTTCAATGATGCTGAGAGAGCAGCAGCTTTGGAGAAAGTAGTAGAAGGACTTGAATAGCCTATCAAGGAATATCTAAGACTGTCAAGTGAAACCTTGAAAGTCTCATCCAGACCGAGTATGATGCTTTATCAGCTGAATACATCACTCGGAAGACTATTTTTAAGGAATCTCTCCAAGACTACAGTAGCAAAGTTGCCAAGAAGCGAGCTTTACTGAATGAAACTAAACCCCTGCTGAAGACACATAGAGAAGCCTATGAAACTTCAAACATGAGAATCTATCAACAAAATGATAGAATTCGTGAAGTTGAGACAGAATTGGCTCGATTGAAGGCAGAGAGAGAGAGAGAGAGCAGATGATTGCAACTCGAGACAAACATCTGGCACAGAGCTCAATACTGGAAGAGAAGGTCTTTGGTGCTGAAGCTACCATAAAAACTCTTGATGATGCCAAGGATAAGATGATAGTTGCTTTTGTCGAACTCTCGCATCTTTGTACTGTAGAGGCTCGTCGCACCATAGCTACTACAACTGTACTGAGTTCTCGTGAGAGACGTTTGGCAGAGCTGTAGAAAATGCTTGAAGATGTATCTTCTCCACCTTAGAAAATAAAGAATTTTGTATTCTTCTTTTCATATCATCAATAAAGAATTTTGTATTCTGTCTTTTTCTTTCGTTTGCTGTAATATTTCAAATCATGCAATGAATAAATTTTTTTATGGTTGTGAGATAGAAAACAATTATCAGAGGTAATAATATGAACATGATAAGTTTTTAAAACTCAACAAAGTAGATTATATCTATCCAGAGGTAATGTGGACATGATAGATAATAAATCTTGTTTTCTTTTTAGAGCATACAATACTATCAGAGGTAATATGAACATAATAGATCGTGCTGACTCAAAGAAAATAGATTAATATCTATTCAGAGGTAATGTGGACATGATATATGAATAAGAAAAAGAAGTAGATTTAAAATTTATTTAGAGGTAACGAAGACATAATAAATAATAAATCTTTTTCTTTCCGGAATCAGCTGGTAAGACAGAAAATCAAAATTCTCTTTTAGAAGAATAAATAAATCTTCAGCTTAACCAAACCTTGGTAGCTGTGGAATAAGAAAGAAATTCAAACGTAATATTTCTTCAAGAATTTGCCATTAATTGGCATCATAATCAAATCTCCATTAGGTTTCGACAACCTATAGGCACCATTGGAGAATACTGTCTCGACTACATAAGGACCCTCCCATTTAGCTTAGAATTTGCCTTTACTCCTATGAATCATAACCATAGGTCTTCGGACAGCTAATACTAGCTCACCGACTTTGAATACCCTCTCTTTAACTTTACGATTGAAAGCTCGAGATATGCGGGCTTGATATATCTCGATGTGCTGTTGTGCCTGAAGACGCTTTTCGTCCAGTCCTTCAAGTTCTTGGAGTCGTAAGCGATCATTATTTTCATAGGTTAGCTCATTAGTAATGGCTATTCTAAGAGACGGGATCTGGATTTCTAATAGAAGAATAGCCTCGCATCCGTAAACCAGTGAGAATGGTGTAAAACTAGTGGGAGTTCGGACTGTTGTTCGATAAGCCCATAAATATTCTCCAAGTTTCTCATTCCAATCACTTTTATTAGAAGAGACGAACTTTTTGAGAGGTTTAGTAATAGTTTTATTGAAAGCTTCCGCTAAACTATTAGCAGCTGGATTATAAGCCGTAGAAGCTATGTTCTGGATCCGATTCTTATCACAAAATCGATAAAATGCCTGACTGGCAAATTATGGTCCATTATTATGGATTATCCTTCGGGAAACTCCAAAACGATAAATGACATGATGTTTGATGAAGCTAACCACATTAGACGTTTTCACTTCCACAAGAGGAACTGCTTCTATCCATTTAGAAAAGTAATCGGTTATAATCAGGATAAATCGATGTCCTTTGACAGAAGGAGAATTAATTGGACCAATAATATCCATGCCCCAAGTTTCGAAAGGCCAAAAAGCTGCTGTAGGATGTAAGAATTCAAAGGGTTGGTGAATAAAGTCAGCATGAATCTGGCATGCTTTACACCGTCTGGCATAATCCACAACGTCTGCTATCATAGAAGGCCAATAATAATCCATTCTTCGAATACGGTCCTGTAATTTTGGACCTGGTTGATGCGTACCACAAACTCCATCATAAGCTTCACGTAGTGTTTGTTTGACTGTACTTTCCGAAAGACAACGCAATAAAAGTCCGTCATAAGAACGACGATACAACATATACAAAGAAGAATCATAGTAGAATCGAAATGATCGTCTTTTGATTGATGCAGCTTCTTTTGGATCTTCAGGTAAAATCCCATGAACCGCATAATCAATAAATGGACTTCTCTAATCTCTTTGCTGAGAATTTGATTCAGTAGCATAACTGTGTTCGATATGCAAATTATTTTTGACACAGAATAGATCTCTATCCAACAAAGTAATGGTATTTTGTCTTCTAATTAAAACTGTTAAATATGCAGCTAAACTAGCAAGGGCGTCAGCTTCCAAATTTTTAGAATGTGGTACGAATTCAATGAAGAATCCTTTCAATGAAAGAGCCAATTCGATTACCACTTGATGATAGGGAATGAGGTCAGGATTTCTGACTTCATATGTCCTTCTGACCTGATTGACAATCAGTTAAGAGTCTCCATAAGCTTCTAAGAACTCAATGTCCAATTGTTTTGCTACTTGAAGACCAATTAACAGAGTATTATATTCTGCTACATTATTGGAATATGGTTCATTAAGAGAATAAGCACGGTATATGACCATCTTATCAGGAGAGACCAAGACGATGCCTACTCCGGAGACAATATTGCCTTTAGGCCTAACTCGCGATGCTCCATCAAAGTATAATTGCCAAATGTCATCCCTCAAAGTCATGTTGCAATCTACAACTTCATCTGGAATATCTTCATATAACTTGGAAGTCTCAGGTATAGGGTGAGCTGCTAAGAAGTCAGCTAATGCTTGACCCTTCATTGATTTTTGAGGTATGTAGACCATATCATAGGGAGTAAGCAACATTGCCCAGGTGGCTAACCGGGAGTTAAGGATACTCGGCTTTCTCATCAATACCCGAATAGGATTTATTTTGGATATGACACGAATAGTTTGTCCTGACACATAATGTCGGGTCTTTTGAATGGCAAAAACCAAGGCTAGACATTCTTTTTCCACAAGAGTATACCTGTGTTCATCCCCAACCATCATTCGATTGAGATAATAAATTGCCTGTTCATGACCCTTATCACTTTTTTGTGCAAGAAAAGCACCAAGAGAATGATCTAATGCTCAAACATATAACAAAAATGGTCTTCTCACCATTGGGGGTACTAGAACAGGTAGATTTGTAAGGTATTGCTTGATGTCATTGAAGGCTTTTTGACATGCTTTATCCCAAACAAATGATAGACCTTTCTTTAATAGACGAGAGAAAGGTTGGCATTTCCCAGAGAGATTTGATATAAATCTCCTGATATAAGCAATGCGACCCTGAAAGCCACAGAGTTCTTTCAAATTACGTGGAGGACGCATTTCAAGAATTGCTTTGACCTTATCAGGATCAACATGAATACCTTGAGAAGTAATGACAAATCCCAAAAATTTGCCACTAGAAACCCCTAAGAAAGACTTAGTGGAGTTCATCTTTAATTGATGTCGACGTATCAACTGGAATACTGTCTTCAAATCTTGAATGCGATCATCCTTCAATCGACTTTTGACAGTGATATCATCTACGTAACATTCAACTATTTTTCGCAGATGTTCTTGAAATATATTGCTCATGGCCCTTTGATATATGGCACCAGCATTTTTTAGACCAAAAGGCATAACTGTATAGCAATAAACTCCAAGGGGTGTACGGAAAGCACTATGCTTTTCATCTCCTGGATGCATTTTAATTTGATTATATCTTGAAAATCCGTCCATGAAAGACATGCGTTCAAAACCACATGTATTGTATATCATGACATCAGTGATAGGAAGTGAAAATTTATCTTTTGGAAAAGCTGAATTGAGATCTCGAAAATCTATGCAAACTCGAACTTTTCCATTCTTTTTCATGACAGGAACAATATTGGCAACCCAATCTAGATGTTGCTCTTCACGGACAAAGCCACATGTAATCAACTTTTTGACTTCTGCTTCAATTATACCCATCATTGTCACGACCCGTACCCAGTGAAAGGGAACGAGAAGTGAAGTATGTCCAGCCTACGCCGCAGTGTCGACGGTAGAACGCTGTCCTGAGTCACAATATTTAATACAGTATAGAATATGCTCCGAATGGAGAGTAAAATAATAAGTAACTCAATCACAACAACTAAGATGGAATAGAAGAATAAATCTCAAGAGAGTCACAGATATAAAAAAAAATCTAGGTGTAAACCATCAGAACAAATCTCAAGTACAATTCATAATGTCTCAAATAAAGACAATAAAATACTGAGTCCCAGCTAGACTATAGGAAAGTCCTCAGTGACTGCTGGATCCTCCTGAGGGTCCATGTCACCAGTGTCATCTAAGCCAATGCCATAATAAGTAGGGCAGAACTCTTCATCATCACCTGTAAAATTTTTAACATGTCCAATCAGGACGGAACGAGCACATATCTCTCACAACAGATCGTATCAGGATTGGACATATAAAGCAAGCTATAGAAAATTATACATGAAATGCTGTAAAGAAAATCAACAAGAGAGAGAATATCTTAACTAGATATGACTATGAGAAATAGAGAAATATAACTATCTACGTGATTTAGAGTATAAATTGGTTATGTAAACAGGTTGGGTTGCACATGGATAAACTATGGAGTTGCACATGGATACCTACTGGGGATAATGATCACATAACCAAATACACTCTCCCTGCCCCCAATCAATACACAAGGATCAAGATATGATATGTTATTGCACATAGATAACAACTACTTTATACATGTAGCTCATATGGTCATGAGTGTACATGAATAACATATGAGAGTATATTGATAAATATGAATACATGGAGTACATAATGAACACGATAAAGTACATGAACATGATATACTCGATGTATCCGAGGGGATAACATCACATGAAAAGATCTATAGGGTACTAATCCGTGTGAACATCATGTCAGCATCAAGTATACTAGTCTATAACAAGAGAACATATCCAAACAAGTATGAAAAGATCAAAGAATGTACTCGCCTGGCAAACTGAACTGCTGATGATGAAGTGTAGCTAAACTGGAGAAATATAAACCTATTTAAAGTATACACATGTTACAACCAAGTCTAAAATATCAAGAGAAATAGCTACAATGCAAGACTACATGCTTCTAGGTCCCTTTTGGTCAAAGTCAACCCTTGGCCAACTCTGGTCAAACCTGGTCAACGCTGGTCAAACCTGGTCAAACATTGATCAACTAGTCCTACTAATTTTTAGGTCATACACAAAATTCTTGGTCATTCGGAGTTCGTTTGAGTCGATTTGGATCAAGTTTGACCTAAACTTGACTTTTGTCAACTTGGTCAACTTGTCGGCCAATTCGACTAAACTAGGCTCAAAATGACAAATCAAATCTGTCCTAGGACTCCTATGGTTACAACCGCAACTATGATCTACTCTAAGATGGGTTCTCAAGCATACTAACTATACACATATAGGTATATATACATACACATGTATTCACAACACAAGCCTACTCTTATTTCTAACAAATGGTTGTGTGTGTGTGTGACACCTGTAGGTTACTGAAGTGAGTCAAAATTGATATTAAAACCATCAAAACTCAACCATGGTATGCCTCATTTTAATATACTCTTATATACATATAAATAAAATAGGAAAACTATGTATATATCCATACATATGCTCATTTGAAAGAAATGACACATGGTTTGAAATAGTTCTAATGAATCAAAATCTGGGATTAATTCTCCTCGACCCATTCTCAACATATATGCTTGCTTGGGCTTCAACGGAGTCTTACTTATATATATATATATATATATATATATATATATATATATATATATATATATATATATATATATATATATATATATATGGGCGATGATGAGTTAGCCTGTGCGATGCGGGGCATCCACAACGTCGGAGGCCTGACGATATAGGGCTACGAACTGAGCCTGCGTGGGGCAGAATGAGGCATCCGTGTAGCAAACTCAGTGCACGGTCGTCGTGCGACGGATCGGGAAATCGGCACCATTCGCCCACGGGTATAAGCGACAGGCCGACCACGCGGCCCGTCGTGCGGCACTGCTGAGGGCAACGAGAAGACGTCCGCCATAAACGATCGCATGCTCGATCGTAAGGGCGTCGGCGATCGTCGCCAATATGCGCGTCGTGCGTATAGAACGGGCGGCTGGGCGGAATCGGTAGTCGCAGGCGACAAGGAATCAGTGGCCGTCGTACAGGCGGTCACCCTTGGTCGTCGAGGGCGTCTCTTCGGCGTCGTGGACAAAGCAAGGTGTTGAGTAACTGCAGTCGAAGGACGGTGTGCTGCCGAGCGGAGCTCTGGAGCGCGCGGAGTGCACGGGGTGCGTGTGCACGGCGATGATGACAAGGCCAACGGACTACGTCCGTACTCCAAAAGTCGTTCCATACGACAGGCCAAGAATCGTGTGCGTGGGACACACGATTATACTGAGCCCGCACGCGTTGGAAAATATATATATATATATATATATATATATATATATATATATATAAATAAAAAATAAAAATATATATATATATATATATAAAATTACATATATACATAGCTACAAAGAAAAGCACATATGCTCATAATTGATAGAAAAATATGAAATAAATCCAAGAGTTGGTTCTCACAAGTCCAAAACCTCATATACATACTAAAAACCCAGATTTTATAAGTTAAATTCCTGGAAAACAAAATATCATATTCAAACTCAAATTTGCATTTAAAGGAAAAGCCCATTTTTCACACAACGACCCAAAATAAGATATACACCAAATGAACCCGCGAAACTCGACATACACGTTGGTCTCACCCTACGTGATGTGCTCGGGTACTCTCGGGTCAAAAATCGTGTCCGTGTCGTGTCCACAGAACGCGTATCGAAAAATCCGATACCGCGTGACAACGTGCACTTATGCGTGTGTTCTCGCTCGATTGAGCGCCGCACACACAACGAAAAGCCCCCGTGCTCGTGCACGTAGCTAGGGGGTCCTGGGGTAGGTCTAGGACATGGAAACACAGTGACAAGTTGCATCGAGGTGACGCACGCAGCCCCGCACACACGTGCGGCCTGCTGCGTACGCGCGCGCCCGTGCGTGCCCTCGTGTGCGCGGTTCGGCCTCCGTGGCTCGCTCGTCGGGCCACACCACGACTCGGGGTTGGTTCCTCGGGTAGTCTAGGTATTGTTTGATGCATTCCAGGTCTTGGAATGGGTCCTCGTCGCGTCGAGAGCGCAGTGCACAGTTCGTTTCAGCGACAAAAATTAGCCCGAGTGCACACTGCGGCTGAACGATGCACGTCGGATTTCTCCGCGCTCGCTCAACGAGAAGTCGTGAAATTTTAGGAGCATCGGGCCAGAGGTTGCCCCCATGTGCTCTAGAAATTTTAGGTGAAAATAAGGTCTGTCCATCGAGATAAAATATGCTGACGGCAGGGCATGCACGGCCTCGTGCACGGGATCCGTGCACGTGTGTCCGATGCCCGAAACGCCGTTGAAAAGTCATCGATTTCAAATCCGTCTTCACAAAAGTTTCTAAGAATGATATTATCTAAACATCCTTGAAGATAGAATCAAAAAATAGCAACTTTCTATCCTAAGCGGCATTTCGTCGAACATGTGCCGTAAAGGACCGACACGTGTCCGATACCGCTATCAAACGAAGTCAAAATCCAACCAAACTTTATGGGCCAGTCTAAGGAACCTATATGGATGCAAAAATGAAAGAAATTGTAGAATAACTATGGTAGAAAAGGGTTTACCTATTGAGTGTCGAAAACTCAATAAACGGAGTCCCTCGGTTGTCGTGTCAGTCGATTCCCCTCAAGAAATTGCCTTCGTCTCCTTTTTAGAAATGCTCCAACAGATCCTCCTCTTCTAGACGAGTGCAACGGAGTTCATTTGGGGAAAAACGGACTCTGGATGAAGAAAATGGGATTTTTGGTGGAGGAGATCTACTAGGGTTCACTTGTGGAGGCTAAACTTCACAAATAAAAAGAGAGGGGAGGGTGTACTGCTGTGGGCGGCCAGGATGGGTGTCTCTAGGGTTAGGGTTTCACTTAGGTCAACTCTTTCTTAAGTAAGAATAAGGCCCAAGTCAAAAAGGCTAAAAAGGCTTACATGCAAAAGGCTTAAAAATTAATTAAAAGCCTTCTAAATTGGATCCAAACCCTAAATGAATTCTAATAAGTAAAAAAATAATTTCTAAGACATGATTAGGCTCCTATGCAATGTCCACTAAGGTTAAACCAGTTGCTAGCAGAACACAAGTCAAAGTATCTAAAAAATTACAAAATGGCCAAAATGGCTAAAATGACTAAAATACCCTTTTTATGAAAAGTGGATGCTACAAGTCTATCCCCCTTAAAATAATTTTGTCCTCGAAATTAAATACAAACTGTATCATTAAGAAAGGACAAAATCATACCTCATGAATCGTTCGCGCATCTCATCCTCTCTCTCCCAGGTGGACTCTCCTGGAGAGTGATGCCTCCAAGCTACGCAAAATAAGGGTATTGACTGGTTTCGCAATACCTTCTTCCGTTGATCCAGAATCTCCACAGGCTGCTCTGGATAACTGAGAGTAGGGCCCACCTCAATCTCGGAATGGTCCAGTACATGGCTAGGATCTGCCACATACCGTCTCAACTACGATACGTGAAATACATTGTGGACTTCCGCTAAGGAAGGGGGCAAGTCCAGTCTGTATGACACGTCATCGACCCTTCCGCTGATAACGAAAGGTCCGACGTCTCGTGGGCTAAGCTTCCCTCCTCTACCGAAACAAATAGTGCCTCGAGTCGCTGAAATCCTCAAGAATACCATATCTCCAACCTAGCACAAGCACGGTCTCAATTAACTAAAAACAATCACACAATCAACAAAACACAAACAAAAAGATTCTAATACTAAGTCTAAGCTATACCTCAAACTGCAAAGGTCTCCGGTGGCTGTCGGTCCAATGCCGCTGTCTTTCCTGCACCACGTGAAGTCGATCCCTGATGAGCTTTACCTTCTCAGCTGCGTCAACAACCATCTCAGGTCCCAATAAAGCTCGCTCTCCAACATCATCCTAAGACAAAGGAGTACGACTTCTATGCCCGTACAATGCCTCGAATGGTGACATACCAATGCTGGCCTGGTAACTGTTGTTGTATGCAAACTCCACCAAGTACAGGTGATCCTCCCATGATCCTCCAAAATCCAGAACACAAGTCCGTAGCATGTCCTCGAGAGTCTGAATAGTCCTCTTCGACTGTCCGTCCGTCTGAGGGTGGTATGTAGTATTGAATTTGAGCTGAGTGCCCAAACTAGTCTGTAGACTCCGCAAGAAATAAAAAGTAAAGCGACTATCCCGATCCGAGACAATGCTCACCGGAACTCCATGTATCCTGACAATCTGTCGCATATACAACTCCGCTAGCTTCTCAGTAGACGTCCCCCCTTTGAATGGCAAAAAGTGGGCCAATTTGGTCAACATGTCCACGACGACCCAAACCGCGTCTTTCCCTCATGGTGAACGCGGCAATCCAGAAACAAAATCCATCGTAATGTGCTCCCACTTCCACTCCGAAATGGACAATGGCTGTAACAGTCCTCATGGCCTCTGCCTCTCCTTCTTAACCTGCTGACAGACTAGACACCTGGCTACAAAATGTGCTACCTCCCGCTTCATCCCATACCACCATACATACTCTTTCAAATCTCTATACATCTTGTTGGCACCTGGATGCATAGTGTACTGAGAACGATGGGCCTCCTGCATGACCCACTTCCGAAGCTCTCCACTAGGCATACACAATCTGGAACCGTGCCTCAAGGTGTCGTCCTCTGTAATGACGAACTCCTCATCCACCAATCCTGCTCGAACCTGCTCTCGGATACACCACAGAGTAACATCGTCGAACTGAGCTGACTTGATCCTCGCCATCAAGTCTGATTGAATCTGAAGGTTCCACATCTGCATCTGAACTCCTGGCACGATCACCTCGATCCCCAAGCTCTCCAAATCTGCTAATAAGTGACGATCCATTGTCAAGCACATAGCTACCGGATACCTACTCAAGGCATCGGCAACCACATTGGGCTTCCCTGGATGGTACTGTAATGAAATATTGAAGTCCTTCATCAACTCCAACCATCTGCGCTGCCTCATATTGATCTCTTTCTGTGTAAATACATACTTCAAGCTCTCATGGTCTGTGAAGATCTCCACACGCTCTCCGTATAGATAGTGCTTCCACAGGTTTAGAACAACGATAACTGTCGCCAACTCCAAATCATGGGTAGGGTAGTTCTTGTCATGCGGACGTATCTGTCTAGATGCATAGGCAATTACCTTTCCATGCTGCTGCAAGACATAACCCAAATCCTTTCCTAAGGCGTCACTGTAGATAGTAAATCCGCCTGATCCTGATGGCAATGTCAAAATTGGGGCTGTCGTCAGTCGCTTCTTCAGCTCATCAAAAGCAACCTGACACTCCTCTGACCAGACAAACTCAGCATCCTTCCGGGTCAGCCTAGTCAATGGCTCTACAATCTGGAAGAAATCCTAAACAAACCTTCTGTAGTATCCTGCTAATCCTAGAAAGCTCCTGATCTCTGCCACTGAACTCGGTGCTGTCCACGCCTCAACTGCTCTGGTCTTCTTCGGGTCGACTGAGATCTCATCTCCGGTCACCATATGACCTAGAAAGTCAACTCGATCCAAGAAGAACTCACACTTCGAGAGCCTGTCGTAAAGCTGCTCCTTTCTGAGAGCCTCCAGAACCACTCTCAAATGCTCCTCATGCTCCTCCGGGGTCTTCGAATACACCAAAATGTCATCGATGAACACCACCACGAACTTGTCCAAGCACTAGTGGAACACCTTGTTCATCAAGTTCATGAACATCGTCGGGGGGTTAGTTAACCCAAACGGCATTACCATGAACTCAAACTGGCCATAACGAGTCCTGAAAGCTGTCTTCGGAATATCCTCCTTCTTCACCTTCACCTGATGATAGCCTGACCTCAGATCAATTTTGGAAAATACCTTCGCTCCGCTCAGCTAATCGAACAGGTCATTGATCCTCAGCAGCGGGTACTTGTTATTGATCGTAAGGCTGTTGAGTGCCCTGTAGTCGATACACATCCGTACCGACCCATCCTTTTTCGGTACAAGGTGTACTGGCGCACCCCACGGTGAAGAACACAATCGGATGAAGCCCTTGTCCTGCAACTCATCCACCTGCTTCTTCAACTCCACAAGCTCACTGTTGTTCACACTATAGATATGCTGAGATATCGGCTCTGCGCCGGGTACTAAGTCTATAGAGAACTCCACATCCCTGTCCGGAGGCAACCTTGGCAACTCCTTCGAAAACACATCCATAAACTCAGCTATCAGTGGATGTGGCACGCTTTGCTCCTCTACTGAAACTCTGCAGAAAACTTTACTGCTCTGCTCTGACTCCCGTCTGGTGAACTCAAACTCTGGCTCTCCTGGCATGCTGAAAAGAACTCTACCACCGCGACAATCTATACTGGCATAGTGTCTGCTCAACCAATCCATACCGAGTACAATATCGTAGTTCGATAATGGCGTTACGAGCAGACTCACATCCAATTCTCAGCCTCCCAAAACTACTCTCCGATCCTTGCAAACATCACGGACGAGGATAATACCACCCCCAGTCATGATCTTGCAAGTCCTAGGCAAAGGTTCAGAAGAAAGTTGGTGTCTAATGACAAATGATACAGACACAAAGATATGGGAAGCACCCGAATCGAATAATGCGAATGTGGGAAAAGAGTCGATAAGAACAGAACCTGCTATCAGATCGCCTGCTGCCTCGATATCCTCCGCTGCCAGGGCAAAAGCTCGCCCCTGCTGGCCTCCTCTAGTCTGCTGCTGGTGCTGGATAAACTTTTGCTGCTGAGTCGGTAATGGTCCCCTCTGCTGCTCCACTGGAGCCTTGGTTCCTGCTCCATGTCCTTTATGCCCGAAAGCCTCAGGACACTCCCTCAACTGATGCTCCGATGAACCGCAGAGTAGGCACTTGTCTAGCCTCTTCCTGCACTCATTCCACCTATGCCCTGGCTTCTTGCAGAAGTCATAAATGGTGGCCTGCTGCTGTCTCGGTGCCTGCTGACTCCGTCTCTGCTATGCCTGCTAAAATTGCCTATGTTGCTGCTGGAAAGGTCTCTGCTGATGCTGCTGCTGAAAGTGGGGCTTTTTGGCTGGTCCTCCACTACCACCGACTGTATGTGAATCATGACCTGGCTTCTGCTTCAGCTCCAGATCATCTGTAAGACCAGAGCGCTGCGATCGTGTCTCCACCATCCTGAAGACAGATCAAACAAGGAATCAATTACTGAAAAAGAAGCAAAATCATCAAAGAAGGATAGTTGTTTTCAAAAGAAGACTAGTAACAGCAAGAATTTGATAAGAGTTTTCCTAACGTGATTGAGTACCTTAACTTATAGCTTATATCCTACTGCAGGCTGTAATGATACTCTAGTTCGAGTACCACTACAAAATTATACTAGTTGTTATTGGACCTGCATGGGCCACCACTAAAAACGTATCACGACCCGCACCCAGTAAAAGGGCACGAGAAGTGAAGTACACCCAGCCTACGCCGCAGTGTCGGCGGTAGAACGCTGTCCTGAGTCATAATATTTAATATAGTCTAGAATTTGCTCCGAATGGAGAGCAAAATAATAAGTAACTCAATCACAACAACTAAGATGGAATAGAAGAATAAATCTCAAGAGAGTCACAGATATAAATAAAAGTCTAGGTATAAACCATCAGAACAAATTTTAAGTACAACTCATAATGTCTCAAATAAAGACAATAAAATACTAAGTCTCAGCTAGACTATGGGCAAGTCCTCAGCGACTGCTGGATCCTCCTGAGGGTCCACGTCACCAGTGTCATCTAAGCCAATGCCATAATAAGTAGGGCAGAACTCTTCATCATCACTTGTAAAATTTTTAACATGCCCAATCAGGACGGAACGAGCACATATCTCTCACAACAGATCATATCAGGATTGGACATATAAAGCAAGCTATAGAAAATTATACATGAGAAGCCGTGAATTTTAGGAGAATTGGGCCAGAGGTTGCCCCCACGTGCTCTAGAAATTTTAGGTGAAAATAAGGTCTGTGCATCGAGATACAACACGCTGACGGCAGGGCATGCACGGCCTCGTGCACGGGATCCGTGCACGTGCGTCCGATGCCCGAAACGTCGCTGAAAAGTCATCGATTTCAAACCTGGTCAACGCTGGTCAAACCTGGTCAAACATTGGTCAACTAGTCCTTCTACTAATTTTTAGGTCATACACAAAATTCTAGGTCATTCGGAGTTCGTTTGAGTCGATTTGGATCAAGTTTGACCCAAAGTTGACTTTTGTCAACTTGGTCAACTTGTCGGCCAATTCGACTAAACTAGGCTCAAAATGACAAATCAAATCTGTCCTAGGACTCCTATGTTTACAACCACAACTATGATCTACTCTAAGATGGGTTCTCAAGCATACTAACTATACACATATAGGTATATATACATACACATGTATTCACAACACAAGCCTACTCTTATTTCTAATAAATGGTTGTGTGTGTGTGTGACTCCTGTAGGTTACTGAAGCGAGTCAAAAATGAGATTAAAACCATCAAAACTCAACCATGGTATGCCTCATTTTAATATACTCTTATATACATATAAACAAAATAGGAAAACTATGTATATATCCATACATATGCTCATTTGGAAGAAATGACACATATTTTGAAATAGTTCTAATGAATCAAAATCTGGAATTAATTCCCCTCGACCCATTCTCAACATATATGCTTGCAATGGGCTTCAACGGAGTCTTACATATATATATATATATATATATATATATATATATATATATATATATATATATATATATATATATATAAAATTACATATATACATAGCTACAAAGAAAGCACATATGCTCATAATTGATAGAAAAATATGAAATAAATCCAAGAGTTGGTTCTCACAAGTCCAAAACCTCATATACATACTAAAAACCCAGATTTTATAAGTTAAATTCCTGGAAAACAAAATATCATATTCAAACTAAAATTTGCATTTAAAGGAAAAACATATTTTTCACACAACGACCCAAAATGAGATATACACCAAATAAACCTGCAAAACTCGACATACACGTTGGTCTCAACCTACGTGATGCGCTCGGATACTCCTGGGTCCGAAATCGTGTCCGTGTCGTGTCCTCAGAACGCGTATCGGAAAACCCGATACCGCGTGACAACATGCACGTATGCGTGCGTTCTCGCTCGATTGAGCGCCGCACACACAACGAAAAGCTCCGTGCTCGTGCACGTAGCTAGGGGGGTCCTGTGGTAGGTCTAGGACACGACAACATGACGACACATCGCGTCGAGGCGATGCACGCAGGCCCGCACACACGCGCGGCCTGCTGCGCGTGCGCGCACCCGCGTGTGCCCTCGTGCGTACGGTTCGGCCTCCGTGGCTTGCTTATTGGGCCACACGATGACTCAGAGTTGGTCCTTCAGGTAGTCTAGGTATTGGTCGACGCGTTCCAGGTCCTGGAACGGGTCGTCGTCGCGTCGAAAGTGCGTACGAATTCCGTTTCAGCGACAAAAATCAGCCCGAGTGCACAGTGCGACTGAACGATGCACGTCAGATTTTTCTGCGCTCGCTCAACGAGAAGCCATGAAATTTTAGGAGCATGGTGCCAGAGGTTGCTCCCATGTGCTCAAGAATTTTCAGGTGAAAATAAGGTCTGTGCATCGAGATATAACACGCTGACGACAGGGCATGTACGGCCTCGTGCACGGGATCCGTGCACGTACGTCCGATGCCCGAAATACCGTAGAAAAGTCATCAATTTCAAACTGTCTTCACCAAAGTTTCTAAGAATGATATTATCTAAGCATCCATGAAGACAGAATCGAAAAACAGCAACTTTCTATCCTAAGCGGTATTTCGTCGAACACGTGCCGTAAAGGACCGACACGTGTCCGATACCGCTATCAAACGAAGTCAAAATCCAACCAAACTTTATGGAAAAGTCTAGGGCACCTATATGGATGCAAAAATGAAAGAAATTCTAGAATAACTATGGTATAAAAGGGTTTACCTATTGAGTGTCGAAAACTCAATAAACGGAGTCCCTCGGTTGTCGTGTCGGTCGATTCCCCTCAAGCAATTGCCTCCGCCTCCTCGTTAGCAATGCTCCAATAGATCCTCCTCTTCTAGACAAGTGCAACGGAGTTTGTTTGGGGAGAAACGGACTCCGGATGAAGAAAATGGGATTTTTGGAGGAGGAGATCTACTAGGATTCACTTGTGGAGGCTAAACTTCACAAATGAAAAGAGAGGGGAGGGTGTACTACTGTGGGTGGCTAGGATGGGGGTATCTAGGGTTAGGTTTTCACTTGGGCCAACTCTCTCTTAAGTAAGAATAAGGCCCAAGTCAAAAAGGCTAAAAAGGCTTACATGCAAAAGGATTGAAAATCAATTAAAAGCCTTCTAAATTGGATCCAAGCCCTAAATGAATTCTAATAAGTAAAAAAAATAATTTCTAAGACATGGTTAGGCTCCTATGCAATTTCTACTAAGGTTAAACCAGTTGCTAGCACAACACAACTCAAAGTATCTAAAAAATCACAAAATGGCCAAAATGGCTAAAATGGCTAAAATACCTTTCTATAAAAAAAGTGGATGCTACAATCATATCTGGTCGAAAACGTCGCTGCTGTTGCTTTACAGGTTTGGTATTAGGAAGAATGTTGAGTTTATGAGCAGCTACTATGGGATCCAGACCCGACATATCCTCATAACTCCATGCAAAGATATCAATATATTCTTTAATAAGCTTTATCAACTCTTCTTTTTCATCTTCAGAAAGGTTTTTACTGATGAATATTGGCTTAGACGTAGTTTCGTCTCCAACGTCTATCTGGACAATTTTATCTTCTGTAGGTGGCTGTCGTTGTTCAAACCGAAGCTCCCACTAAGTATCCATTTGTTGTGCCCAAGGGTCATTTTCAAATAGTTCAGATTCACCATCAGTTTGAACTATATTGACTGAAAAGATGTGCTCAGATTCAATATACTGGACTCCTTCAGAATCTGAGGATTGTAAAGAACTGGAAGAAAATTCTTCTTCCATATCTCCATTAAACATGTGGGATGTATCAGATTCAATAAACTGGATTTCTTCAGAATCTGAGGATTGTGAAGAACTGGAAGAAAATTCTTCTTGTATATCTTTATTGAACATGTGGGATGGATCGTATCCCAACCCATGACGAGTTTTTTGGTAAAACGGATCACCACATAACAGTAACCGTCTACCTTTGTCTTGATTGAGACCTAGCATAGTTTTCAAATCATATCCCATATTCTGGATAATCTTAAGAGATTATTGACTATATTTGTCAATTCTAATTTTTCCTTTATCTTTCTCTACAAGATTATCTGTCTGAATAACAGGAATATTTTTGGCCAAGCTAAACATAATTTAACGCTTGTTTTTCTTATTAGACGGGATCACAAAATAAGATTCTTCGTGATGTCTATAAGTTACACAAGCTTGTGATGATGAGGGTACAGGTAGAAGATAAGGAGAAGATGTTAGGAACCTCTGAGCATAGGGTCCAACATCGACATGAGGAGGAAAAAAATTCTCTTTATGATTAATATATATGGTTTTCTCTGTATTTATGTCAGTTTTATGTTGATGACTTTGATTATCAGCAGATAAAGTCATTCTTTCAATAAATTTGACAGCCATATACTCCAAAAGGAAATCTTTATTAAAATAAAAGAATACAGAGTGATCAATATTTACATCATTTACAGACTGACTACTACGCTTTGGATTGATCATTAACGGACCGTCATCCGTCTTCAGCGTAGACTTGCCAAGGTTGATAACCAGTGGTTCTGGATTAGTTGCACGAGAAGTACGTCCTTTGACCTTGATCATGAGAGGTTAATCATTAATGTTGGCTTGAACCCGATTTTTGACCGAAATCCTCACAGCTTCATCAGACATAGCTTGAGTTCTTCCTTTGACTTTAATCACCAAAGGTTCATCATTAACAGGTTGGGATTGAATTCGACCTTTAACTTTAATCATCAAAGGTTGATCTTCTGAAGGATCTTCTAAAATAGAATGATCTTCTGCAGGCGACCGATCTTCAGCCATATCAGATATTTCCTTCACATGCTCCTATTTGTAGAGTATTGAATCAGAAAATAGGCTTCAACACCTTTAAAAGGATTGATGTCTGCAAATTCAGTCTTCACAATTCCTTGAGAATCTACATACTTGAAGCATTGGTGGAGAGTTGAAGGTACAATATTATGCTCATGTATCCATGGTCTTCCGAGTAGGATGTTGTAAGATACATCTGAGTTGATAACATAAAAGGTCGTCATAGTTCGAAGATCACCTATTTGAATCTTCAGACGAATCTTCCCCAATGGTTTACTCTTTCCAGAATTGAAACCAACAATTTTCGTACTAGTGTAAGTCAAATCACTAGTAGGAATCCTCAATGGTCTTAGCATACTCTGAAGAATAATGCAAATAGAAGACCCAGGATCAATGTAAATCCTGTCAATTTCAGTAGAATCAATATATCCTGTATAACACAAAGGCCTGTCATGTCGATTATGCTTTAACAGCATATCCTCTTGTGTGAAAGTAATATTAGGAATTAATTCCATCACACTGTGGCATTGAGGACACGATACCAGTATATTGTCGGGACTTTTGAGCTGAGCTAAGCTTGAATCTGCTTGTAACAATGCTTCACTCAAGGTTTTTTGACTTTCTTTAGAAAGTCGGAGTAACTCAAAAATAGAGAGCCTAGCCGAAGTATTGGCTAACTGGGCTAGTATGTCAAATTTATAGGGTTTTATTGACCCTTAATTTGAACTAGACTTCAATGGGGCATCAAAATGCACTGCCTTCTATTTCCCTTTTTCAGCTACTGGGGGTTTAGAAGGCCTTGTCTCAGCAGGAATAGAAGATGACTGAGTCGGTAGTGTTTCAACGGTGTCTTCTGCTTCTTTGGAAGTTCTCTCATAATCTTTGTGGTAGTCCATTCCGGACCTTGTACCAGCAAAAACTTTTTCTTCAGACTCAGGTGAATGAAGTACCATATTACAAGATTTAGTCTTCTTTCCCTTAGTCTTCTTCTCATGGGGATTTTTGCGAGGAATCTCAAATACCAATCCGACGGAGGATTTTTGGCCTTGAATTTGTAAAGGAACTCGCATACCTTTACCATAGTTCAAGCCTTCCACTTTTTGAAAGTCATAGCCCATCTTTTTTATGAGATGAACCGATTGTTGACTGTACATGTGAGTGGATAGCGGACTTTCAACGGATGGTCTGGCAGATGAAGAAGGAACAGAGACCTCTGTAGTCACAAGAGTGGAATCTTTCAGTACAGGAGGTAGAATCCCAACCGGAGCTTTCTCGTAAGCAGCAAAAACTTGTTGTGCCCTATATAAAGGGACACTGTTCATTGCTAACCACTGCTGATGAGTGAGCTTTAGTTTGGTAGGAGGAGCCAAACTCGGAGGGCATATATTTAGATCTCGTAGTCTATCTTCCAAAGGGATGTCATCCCACAGATGATCAGAATCATCATGATCTGTGGTAACAACATGAGAAATCATATTGCAGGTTCTTACTTTTTTGTCTTTTTTGGATTTTGAAGTTTTACTTTCATGTTCCACTTTAGGTACTAAGTCAGGGTGTACCCACATGATTTTACCATTTTTTAAATTGAGAGGCACTAATTCTTCACTTTGATCTCTGGCTGGTGGAAGATTCACAATCTTCATCGTCGCCTTCGAAATTGGGACAACCCTATCAGGAACTTGCTGTGGAGGAAAAGCTCCAAATTGAAGAGAAACCATATTGGTTGTGACTGTATGATCATCATTAGTTAAAGCGATAGCTTTAGCATTTATCAATTCTTGAATCTTCTTCTTTAAGACATAGCAAGCTTTCGTGGGATGATTTATGTATCTATGATAGATACAATATTTGGGATTATCGACCAAATCTACTTCATTAGGTCGTTTTGGCTCTATAATCTGAAGTTTACCACTCTTCACAAGACATTAAAATATCCCAGAAATATCACTGTCATCGAAAGAGTATTCTTCTTTTGGCTTAGAAGACTCCAGATTACTTGGTCTTGTTTTGGGTTTCGAAAGGTTTACCCCTAGGGTTTTCTTTCCTTTCCCATTGTGATTACCAGAGTTGTTGCCTGAAGAGGCTTTCTTTCCTTTGTCTTCTGAGGCGAAGATCATCCCATGTACCGTTGGTCTCGGCTGAAACTGCTACTATAATAAACGAGGCCTAATCTGTAAATTAAGAGCCTGTAAAAACAACGATGGTTGATCGCAGATTCATTTTTCTTGTATCAATCAATGCTGAATCTGGCATACCAGGAGGCATTTTTAATGTAGCATGTCGAAAACGTTCAATGAACGTCCGAGTATCCTTTTCTTTTTGTTTAATTTCTATTAAGGAGGATATATTCATGTCCATTCCTCCGTCATAGAAACGGAAGAGAAAATTTGCTTTAAACTCGTCAAAAGACGATATGCAATTGTCGGGTAGACTGCGATACCAGTCGTATGCTTAACCCGTCAAACACCCAATGAAGACTCGGGTAAGAAGAGGATCATTCTTCTATAGATGCACAGTCATAATATCAAAATAATTAATATATTGACTTGGAGAAGCCTTTCCATCAAATAATACCATAGATTGTGGCTTGAATTTGGAAGAAAAAGGTACATCATTCCAATGGAGAGGATAAGGTTGCTTGATCCCCAACCTCTGGAGCTGATCCTTGTGCTTAAGAACCTCAAACTGTGATTTTAACTCACGCACTGCTTGAATAGCTTTACTAGTTTGAGAAAGCACATTTGATTGAATAGTGGCTGGATGTACCGTAACCCCCACCGGAGGTGATACATCCTCTGGAACAAGAGGATCAGGATATGCGGATTTTTGATTGATAGCAGGCTCTTGACTCAGATTATTCAAAGGTATGTCAACCCCTTGACTATCTTGAGTTTGTGCTGCTACTTGCACTGGTGTTACCACTGCTGGTTGGACTGTTTGTTGAGTCATCATTATTTGATACATATTTTGCATCATAGCAAGCATGTCCTTCAGCGATTGTTCCACTACCGAAAGACGTTGTTCTGTATTAGAAGTAGACGTCTCTGGTTCTTCTCCAATAACATAAGATTCAACCTCCCTTGAACATACAAAGGGATTGGTGTAGAGGTATGAATTAATGCTATCAGTTTCTGACTCCAAGTACTGGGTACCCCCAGCCTCTGAATTTAAAAAATAAATGTTTAAAGGTCGTTGACTTCTTGACCGATTATGTTGATATACTCCTTCAAAAGTGTCAAGAATTTGGTTAACCTTTTGTTGACTTGGAGTCCGGGACGAATTGCATCTTGGACGTCGTCCTCTATTGATATGAGATGCCATATTGACTGATGCATAAGACAACTCACATTCTTGGTCATTAGGTTGTTGCTGAGGTACGTTGTAGCTTAATCGGTCGAAAACTGACCGTTTAGTAGCAGAACAGCAACATTTAATCACAATTTGGTGACACTCACAATGATGGTTTTATTGGGGGAGTGTCACAGGAGATTTTCTGTTTTTACGCTTTTGTGCAAGCAACTCGCGTAAATCAGAAGAAGTAGAAGGTAATATCTTCTTTTTTATATTTGGGACAGAGAAATATCCAGTCCCTTGCGTAAAAAGAAGATTGCTAGCTTCATTAGCAGAAAGCTGTGAATTTTTACGCGCTTGAAGGTGTGTGCGTAAATCTGGGGTTGATTTTTGTGCTGTATGAACACCATCAGCATTGCACGTAATCCTAAGATTAGGCACTTTGCGTAAAGCAGCATTAGAGGATTGTTGGCGTAAAACAGAAGCTTTGCCACAATTTTTATTTTACTTGGATAAACCAAAGAAATTGTCTGTCATAGTAACAGAAGACTTATTTTTACGCTGCACGCGTGTAGGCAAGTTCACTTTAGGTACAAAAGCACCACTGTGAACTTTATCTACCATGTCACCGACAGGAGATTTGCCTTTACGCGTAAAGCACAAAACAGAAGAATCTGCCACGTCACAGACGGGAGATTTGCCTTTACGCGTAGAGCGCAAGACTTGAACGTCTACCACGTCACAAACGGGAGACTGAATTTTATTCACTAGGCACAAAACTAAAGTAGGGACTGCCTCGTCACAGACGAGAAACCCAACAATAGGAGTAGAAAGAATTCCCTTGCCTTCAGAAACAGCAGGGAGATCAGAGGGTGCTTTGGACTTAGGAATCCAAAATTTTTGCCCTTTTAGGATTTTTGAACATTGGAGCAGCGAGTACTACCCCAGTTCGGAGCATTTCTTCGTAAGCAGTCTGGTCGAATTGAACAACCAAAGTCTTTTTTGTCGATCCAATCGACACATCATCACATTAAGCAATTGCTTTCTCGTTGGAGGAAAAAGTCGTCCCCAGCAGAGTCGCCATTTTGTTTCACTTAACAAAATGCCCTTGAAACGCTTTTGAAAGAAAACGAGAAAAAGTACACAAGTACAAATAAATTCTGGAAAGTTTTGCTATAGAAGTCTGATCTGAGAACGATAACTTTGTTCCTTGGACCACACGATGATGATGAAGAAAAAAACTGCTGGAATATGAACAGCTGGAAGAACTAAGTCACCAGAAAGGTATCGACACACTGGACACTGATGCCGAGGTCGAATGCTTTCCTGCTTTGCTTCACTCTGTTCTTGAAGAAAAGTTAAAGAGAAATGATCTGGAAAATCACTTTGCTCTCAAAGTATGTGGGCTCTGATCTCTATGTGATTTGTTGTATTTTTTGTTTAAAAATAATAAGTCTATTCATAGACTAGACCCTCTGTGCGTAAAAAGCAACATAATTGGGTCTTTATGCAAGTAACTGCCACCCACGATTGAAAATCAACCTCTACGCGTGATGACACGTGTCCCATGAAGAGTTGTAGTCTCTACGCATGGTAACACGTGTCCCACAACTTCAATAATATGGGGAGAGCACATACACACGTTCCTCGATAAGTGTGGCATGAAAGCCACGTATGCAGACTACGTTCTCATATAGCCAGAAAAGATTGAGCGTAAAATAGCCCAAAGTAAGCTTCCTGCGTAAAGTGGCAAAGAAATAGCCTTGAGCGTATAGCTAGCTCAAATAAACTTTACGCACACAAAAGTAGCTGAGATAGCCTTGAGCGTAAAAACTCAAATGACTTTCATGCGTAAAAGAAACGGTCTATTGAGCATAAAGTAGCTCATCTGCACATTAAACGAGAAGCGTTTGATTTGGTGCAAAAATCTTCTCGGCTTCTGTACAATGTTCTGTCAGAAAATTATTCTGTCAGAACAGTATCACGCTCATTAAATGCAGTCTGGACAGCCTGTCGCTCTCGCGTAGAGTTTGAGGATGACTCTTGCGTAAAGAACCTCGCGTAGAGTTAGACTCTGTTTGATCTCTGCGTACAACTTGAATCTGACTCAGTAGAGTCTTTAAATGGACCTTACGTAGAGTCTGACTTTGCGTAAAGTTCTCAACTTCTTTGACTTGGTCTATGAAGTTTATTTTATGCTTCTACACTGACCTTCTCATGCGGTCGGGGTATGGCCAGGGAGTGTCGTCCCTCTCTGTCCACAATGCTACGGTGGTTGATCCAGGGATCGAACCAAAGACTGGTGGTTTCTCCATCCTTCATGATTCACAATATCCGCTCCTTCACTCTTCCCCGATACTTCAGGATGGTTTTAAAAGTAACCGAGGCGTTATTGTCCACCGGTAGGGACCAGAAATTTTCTTTCTTTGCCTATTTGTAATGCCCCAGTCCCAAATACTTGAGACTAAATACGTATCATGCCAGCTGTATACATACGAGTAAATATACAACTCGTATATATACATAAGCTGTAAATGTAGTAATCCAAGACAACTAAATCTCATCCACAAAGATAAATAATGATATAAAGCAACTTTGAGTTTGTCATGTACACAATAGTTGGGCGAAGACAAAGTCCACTACCAACCAAATTAAATATGGAAAAATATACAAGGAAAAATTTAGCAAGCGAGAGCAAGTGACGAATCCAAGAGTAATCATCACGACGGAATAGAGCGCAAGTCATGGCCTTAGCTAGAGCACCTGTAAAAAATCACGAAAACACACACCTGGGGAAAAACCAGGTTCTCAAAGGGACGTAACAAGACACATAACATCATGCCATAAACTGAATAGTAAGAGTTCAATAAAAATATACATGCGTAAGGTTCCTAACCATTCTATGTGATATATACTTTGAGAAGACAACATTCTACGCAGGAGCTTATAGTGTTCAGCATAGATGGAGAGAGAGTAGTAGTAGGTAGCGCTCATAAGAGACACTATCGACTATGGGCAGAAAGTAGCTCTCATACGAGAACTATCGGCCCCGGGGCAGTAAGTAGCGCTCATCCGAGACACTATCGGCCCAAATCTATATGTGTACTGAACAGGTAGCCCCTACGCTAATAACTGTCTTCCCCCCTCCCAATGATACTATACATGCGTCGCCTCCACGACACTGTTTAATCCTTAATAACTGCCAAGTCTTCTACCAAAAATCTATTAGCAGTTACATCCTAACGTACGGCCTTTACGCACCGATGTACGGTCGATACGCAAGTCCGAAGCTATATGCGACTCGCAGCTCACACACAACCCGTGGCACATCGTGACAGTTCATGAGATGCACTTAAACATACGGTGGTCCCTTAACTCTAAGTCAATTGCACAAAATATAGTAATTTGTATCTACATATAATTTAAAAGAAAACAACTTGAAAATAAACACAACATGCATGTTATTGAGCAGGAAATTTAAACAGTAGTGGCAAGGTGTCTTGCCCGGTGTGTCTCCTGGCGTGGTGCGAAGATCGAGCAAGTTATGTTCTGTCCAATAGCCATGGTCGATGCAGCGTGGTCCGAAATCACGAGAAAATATGAATGGACGGTTAGTCATGCTATGGCTGTTTAAGCAAGGAGAAATTGTGGAGATTACTTATACAAATTTCCAAAAACATTTATATGTAAATTCTTGAAAATACTTTGTATATATATATATATATATATCAAATTTGAAATTAGTTAATTATACATCTAGATGAATACATGAAAATATCAAAATTCGTTTCTAGGATCATATATAATATATATATATATATATATATATATATATATATATATATATATATATATATATATATATATATATATATATATATTGTAGAAAAGTAATTTTCCGTTAGTCAATATATTTTACAAAAATATAGTAGAAATAATTTTTGGAAAAAAATATACGTTATCAATTTTTTTTAAATAAACAAAAATAATACACTACTAATTTCTAGAAATAATAATAATATAGTATTAATGCTAATAACAATATAGAAATAATAATTATGATAATAATGATAATAATAATAAAATTAATAATAACTAATAATGATAATAATATTAATAATAACTTTAAGAATAATACTAATAGTAATAATAATAATTCTAATAATAATAATAATAATAATAGTGATGAAAATCTATGTATAATAATAATACTAATATATAATAATATAAATTAATGATAATGATAGTGTTAATAATAATCCACACTTCAGCAGCAGATGCTGCTCTCCTTAACTCACAAAAAAAAATGAAAGTAAGAGAGAGAGAGGAAAAAGGGGTTCGGTAGGCTCACAGAGGGTTCTCGCCGGAGTTCGGCTGGAAGGGCGGCGGTCGGTGGCACCGGCGCACGGGAAGGTGAGGCGGCGCGCCTGGTGCGGAGTTGGGTGACAGCGGCGGTGGCGTTGGCCGGCCACTGCGGGGCAGAGGAAACCGGAGGATGGAGGCTCCAACGACGACTAGGGTTTCGGAAGAGGGCGGCGGACGACGCGGATGGCGGTGGCGAATCGCCAGGGGCGGCGATGGGTTTTAACGGAGGCGGCGGAGGAGTCTTGGGCGGGATTCGGAGGCAGCGGAGCGGAATGAGAGAGGAGGCACGGAGGAGGATCTCGACGGTGGCGGCGTTCGGCCAGGAGCGAGGCGCTGCGGTCAGGCGATGTACGGGATCTCCCTCCCTGCTTTTTCCTTTCTATGGTGGTTCGTGGTGGGGATGACGGTGGTGATGGCGTCGGGGGTGTTGGCGGAGATATCAGGAGTGGTGTGGTCATGGTGGTGGTGAAGTTGGTTACGGAAGTGTTGTCGGGATACTAACGACGGCGAGGGTGGTGGTGTGTGGGGTGCCGGTGACAGTGATGTGGTTGCCGCGATCGGGAATTTAGGCGTAGGTGTTCTGATTGTTGTGGGTGAGGCGCAGGGCTGGTGGCGATGGCCACGGAGAATGGCCGGGAGGAGAGGCCGGGTTGCGGACGGTGGTGCTGACCATAGTGAAGGGGTGGTGTCGAGCTACGTGGAGGAGGATGGAGATGGGGTTTTGTCGTGTCGGGGGTGTGTCCCAACGCGAGGTGATCGTCCGGTTTGTCGGACAGGATATTATGTATTTGTATTGGGAAACAATATAGTGGATGGGAAGCACAGACACGGTGCACGAATTTTGGGTTGTGGATGGAAATTTCTGGAGGAGTACCTCTCCTTTTATAGGAGGTGGAAATACCCAGTTAGATAAACATTAGGATTAATTTAAAATCTAATTTAAATCAATAATCAAATCCAATCTCAAATTAAACTCCAATTTAAAACTAGATAATCTAACTTAATTTAAGTATAAATCCTATCCTTTAACTCTTTAGAATAATTCCATAAAATCAAATCGAGATTTAAAATAGCCACAATAGATTTCAAATATATTTTCAAAAAATACCAATAATAATAATTTCGAAAATAATAATATTTTTAAATAACTTTTTGAATAATAAAATATTAATATAATAATTTCGAAAATGAAATTATTTATATGAATAAAAATTCATGTACCTCACGTTAAGAATATTTGCATAAAATAGTTTTCTAAATTGCTACTATTAAATACGATAGCCTTTTATAATTAAATAAAAATAATAATAAGATTTGGCCATCCTGATACTTTTCACAATTTTAAAAATATATAAATACCAATAATTTTTTATATTAAAAATAAAATAAATGTTTTTCCAAGAATATGTTCGCTTGCACATATTCGTATTCGTCGAGCATTCACGAAAATAAAATTTCGTGCGCGACGTAAAATATGACTACACGACGTAAAATACGAAATTTTAAATCAGTACCAAAAATAAAAAAATAATTGTAGAAATTTTAGGGGTTTTACACTATTTGTTAGCCATCCATCTTGCCCAGATACCATCGTCGGAGATGAATCTCCATGTTAGCTGCATAAATGTCGTATCTCGTATATATAAATTAAATTTGTTGGACCCTCGTATTCCATGGGGCTTGGGCGGTCGTCCTGGGCTAGGGCCGGCCATGGTTGGGTTATCCTATCCAAAGCTAGTTTTGGTTATTCATGGAGGGTCACTCGTATCCCCAACATCTATTGGGATTATGCTGAGCCAGGGGATTGCCTAAGTAGAGGGAGGTTGTCCAAGTTTGCAGTCTTGTTTGGCTTACCCCAAGGTCGGCCCTGGCCCTGCATACCATATCGAGCATTAATATTTGATACATCACTACACATTCAAACTAACAACCAGTTAGTCAGAGAAGTTCAACTAGGATGGAAGTCAAATCTCTCTGACTAGTAAGTTACAATAAGTTATTGTCCCTCTTGGCTGTGCCGAGGTGGACCTCGAGTCGGGATGAGCCTGAACTTCGAATCGGGTCTCTGTTATGGGCTGAAATATGACGTTCGACGCATTCCAATATACTCAATCAAATCAGTCCAAATCAAAAATTATTCGGATCGAACCGACACAAAGATCATTATTCGGATGGAACCGACACAAAAATTATTTTTCGGATCGGACTCTCACGTCGGATTGTCCAGTCCGACACACACACACACACACACACACACACACACACACACACATATATATATATATATATATATAGGAAAAAATATATATATATAGGAAAAAAATTTATATATATAGGAAAATTCTACAATACATCCACCCTTTTGGGATGTATCTATACATCCCAAATCTGAACCATTGGGATATTGATCCAATGGTTCAGATTAAATTCAGATTAAATAAAGCATGATACATCATTTAATAATGTTTTTGACTTTTGATCTCTTGTTAACTTGCTATAGCAGGTCATTCTTCAATGCAATTTTTTCAATAGACACCCTAAATTAACTCATATTTACTTTCTCTTTCGCCCATCCAATTTAATATTTTTTGCAACTACGTATATATAACAATATGCCGGAAAAGGAAGGACACAATGTATCCTTGACTGGAGGTGATGTAGACGACGACATCACCGATGCTCCGATAGCTAGTGGCGATCTAAATGATGACACCAACGATGACAAGGACGAAAATCCTGTCGGCAATGTGGATAACAGTAAGGGAAGAATTCAGAGGAAGAAGAGGGGTAGGAAGCCGATAAAAGCTCGTTCTTTCAAATATCTTCTTTGTGTAAATTATATCCAAGGAGGACACAATCCCAAATTTTAGTTATTGCTTAGCATAGTCTGCTTAGTTGTTGTACAATTGTGGTGTAGCTTTTGAATCATTTTCATCTTTAGTCTCATGTTTTCTATGAATATATGTTATTTTGATTTAGTAATTGCTTAGCATAGTCTGCTTAGTTGTTATAAAATTGTGGTGTAACTCAAATTTTAGTTACTGCTTAGCATAGTCTACTTAGTTGTTTTATCTAACAATTTAATATTTTGGTTATAAAGCAAAAGGCCATGGTGGTTGTGATGGAAGGAGAAACGGAGATGAAGAAGGAAAGAAGAAGAAGTTTCGGTTCGCGACGGACTTCGTCGAGCCCTCCTCGAACAACGAGGATGTCACCCCCACTTTTCTGAATAGGGCTAATATAGTCATTTATGTTATTTTATTATTTTAATAGTATTTAAATTACTATTGTTAATGTTTTTTACATTATTAGTTAAATAGGTACTTTGTGTGTGTGTGTATATATATATATATATATATATATATATATATATATATATATATATATATATATATATTTTTATATATATATATATATATATATATATATATATATATATATATATATATATATATATATATATATAATATTTATTCATAAAGAAGGGAAAAAGATTTTTTTAAATAATATGTATATGTGGTTGGTTTATATATATATATATATATATATATATATATATATATATATATATATATATATATATATATATATATATATATATATATATATATATATATATATATATATATATATATATATTAAAAAAAATATATATATTAAAGAAAGAATAAAGAAAGAAGAAGAAGAAGTCAAAATTAAACAAACACACAAGCGCGCGCACACACACACGTTTACTCAAGGAACAACAACAATAATACCAAACCGAGCCCTTTGGGCTTCAGCAAAGCCGAACCCCCCTTCCATAAACCTGAACCCGAGTCCCTTTTATATGTGTTTCGAGAGAGAGAGAGAGGAAAAAAATTTCTCAAAACTCTAACCCAAACCCTAGCCGCACACCTTCCCGCCTTTTCGACGACCAGCGCCACCACCACGACCGCCGGAGGCTGCCGAAATCGCCGCACGCGCGCGGGGAAATCGACAGCACGAAACAGCGCACAGCAGCAAGGTACCCATCTTCCCCGTCTCGTTTCTACACGCACACTCGATCAAATCGAGATCCGTAAATTTTTACGTGTAGACAACCCATACATCTTTAATCCTCTTCAAACAGTTCGTGCCAATTCATATCATGTGCGACGAAAAAGGAGTTCTAAAATCGAAAAAAACACTCGATTTTTTGGGTTTAGAAAATGTCCCGAAACTCTATGTTTGCGGTTGATTTACGATCAGAATATCGCAAACTTTGGAAAACCTTTCGAAGAGACTTGTAGACAACATATAGGAGATCAAAACCCTTCTTGTAGATCTAAATTTTATGTATTATACAGAAAGTTATTGGTTTGTGAAGACTAAAAAAAATTGGTTTTCAAAACTGAATTTTTAGAAAAATTGTTCCGATACGCCGTCCGTCCCGTTAATCCGGGCAACGTGGTCGCGAACCGAAAGCATCGAATGGTGGGCATCGACTTCGTGGACGTGTGGACTTTGACGAAATTCAAAATGGTCGCGTGTGCGCGACGAATTTGATGTGTATCCGTCGTAATTTACCATATTAGCCTTCTGCAAATTTGTCAATTACTTTGTACACGCTCGTCACATCGAGACAAAAATTACGCCAACAGGACCGTATCATTTTTCTGGTCTTGTATGCCAAGTTTGGTCCGAATCTGAGAAGGTCGACCGGAACACTATTTTGGCGGGCCCGTGATCCAATCCAACGGACAAATTTGTGTACGGCCCACCTAAATCCAACTTTTGACATACAGTTGGGTTCGTCTTGTCAAATTGAACCTATAGACATATAGTTTAATGACTTTAGAGACCGTAGGTTCTGATACGCTTTTTGGTGCAAAGCGGATCCAATAGCGGACATCGTTTTGGCCCGAAATTACTATTTTACCACTGTGTCCAGAATTGGACTTATAGGTAGACGTTTTTAGCTAATTTGACCATTTTGAGAACGTTGGTAATATATGTTTCAGTATTAGGAGACTGTTGTGCGAGTTGACCGTTCGTGGCTCATTGAGTGGTTTGTAGTTCGATTTTTTCAGCTCAGGACAACAGGCAAGTACATTCTCTGATAGTTTTTATTACTTTAATATCTATTATATCCGATTCAGTTGTAGTGATATACTTGATTCTCGACACGAGGATACACGGACTAGTATACGTGAATCTCGTCATGAGATGTCATTCCTGGTTTACCTGGTATATGAGTATATTGTTCGATATTGTTTCATGTACTTGTATAGACACCAATTTAGGAGTGGGCTGGCCCCCTGCTCTTCGAATCCCGTGTCATGACCTGTCATGTCTGGATTTATTATACTACTCGGAGATGGAGAGTTATTAGAGGTTATGTGATCATTACTCCTACTTGTTTATTACTTGTGCATAGCTCCACCCTCACCACACGAAGGGTGTAGCCTGACCTATACTACTTGTGCATAGCTTTCCATTTTGGCTGGCCCGATCCCTATACTATTATACTACTTGTGCATAGCCGGTCAAATGGAACAGCCTGATCTTGAGCCAAGTCGATCACATAACGCTCTAATATCTCATGGCACTTACTTTATAGGTTTACATCGTACATCAGATTACATTTACTATTTATTCTAGCTTTACCTTACATCTCACCCATGATATGCTATTCAGTTCTTTTATAAAGTTTTATTTCCAGTTTTGACATTCATCATTTATTTCATTATAATTGTCTCTTATAATATTTATCAATTCACATGAAACTGTTGTTGGTGTTTGTACTTGCTCATATCCTGACAGGATAACCCCCGTTGTTTTTCAAAGGATTTAGATGCAGATTGTCCGACCTACTATGGGTTTGGCATAGATGGAGCCTACGACGAGGACCAGCCTGTGGACCCGGTGCTCGTAGAGGATGCACCACCTATAGTGACTTAGTTTAGCTAGCTTTTGTCTGGATTATATTCCAGCTTGGTACATTGAGACTTGTAGTATTTATTTAGGATATTATTTTATGTCTTGATTTCTGAACTTGTGGTTGTGACTCGGCATCTATTTCAGACTATTTATTCATCTTGTTTCTTTATCATATTCGTGCCTATCATCCTTAGATTTATGTGATTGAGTTGTGTTTATATTCTTCCGTACGAAAATGATAGGTTATATTATTGTGTCTTAGATTCTATATATTTTAGAGGACCTTTACAGCGTTCTACCGTCGATACTGCGGCGTAGGCTGGACGTACCCACGTGCTCGTGCCCCTAAATAGGGTGCGGGTCGTGACACATTTTTATGGTGGCCCATGCAGGTCAGAGTCGCAACTAGTGCAATTTCGTAATGGTGCTCGACTTAGAGTGCTAATTACGAGCCTGCTGTTAGGATATAGGTTCTAGGTTATGATAGGAGTTACTCAATAACATATTAGGAAAATTTCGATCTTTTGATTACCATGACAAACTCTTCTTGCATTTCGAAATAAATTGTCCGTCCTTGATGATATCCTATCATATGCCATATTGATTTCCTTGCTTGAATCTGTCTCCAGGATGACAGTGACTCGAGCTCAGGCAGCTGGATCCAGTCTCTACAACAAAAAGGCCTATTAATAACGCTCGACAAAACGTACTGATGATGCCTGATACCTAAGCGTTATCAAAGTTTGAAATACCTTTTTTTCTATGACAGTTTGGGCTAATTCTGGACTTTTTATAACGTTTATAAAACAAAAGGTTATTAATATTTTAGAGCAGTGGCAAACTTGTAATATTTTTTAAGTTTAATTTTTGGCAAAATCCTTGCTACACCCCGTACTTCAACAAAAATTTCCCTCTCCCCCAAAATCGTTCTGGTCTTCTCCTTCTCCTCCTTTCTTCTCCCTCCTCTCCTCCAACTCCAAAATCCTAAACATAGATCCAAAACCCTAACTCTAGTTCAGCAACACCCTTCTCTCCTCCTCTTCTTCTCCTTCTTTTACCCCAACTCTAAAACCCTAACCCTAGATCCAAAACCCTAAACCTAGTTAGAAATGGAGGAGGAGACGGGGAGGGAGCTGGAGGCCCAACCCTTTCCATCTTCGACAGAGGAGACCAGTCCACAGTCGACAAATCCGTCCCTCTTCGCCTCCACCATGGTCGGTCTTGTCGAGGGATTCGTCGACTTCGTCACATGGAGAGGGCGCCGCCGTCAACAAGACCAACCGGACGGTCGATTCAGAACTCTTGTATCTTTTATTCAAGCATCATCTTCCAACTCTTGTATCTTTTATTCTTATATTTACTTATTTATTCAAGAGAGAGGAAGTTCAGGGATGTGATGGCTCAGTGACGCGTTGGTGGTGGCGATGGTGGGAAAGTTGGATCATAGACATAGCACAACTTCTTGGCTCTAGTACCTCAAGGTTCCTTTTTTTTCTTCTTCAATCTGCACCATCCTTCTTGTGTTCGATAAAATGTCCATGTCATGTGTTTTTTCTTTTTGATTATTTTTTCTACATGCCATATATTTTTCTACTGGCCTTCTTTTTTCGTTTGAGGAAACATCTATTTTGTTGAATGAAAAGTGAATTTAAAAGTCAGAGTAGCTGTGTAAATGATCCAGACCCGGGTGCTTGGTTGCCCTCATATTATTGGTTACTAGTTTGCTTCTTCGTTATCTAGTGACACTAGCTAAGAATATTCTGAATCCCCTTCAACTTTTTATTGTGAACGTTGAGGGCTTTTTTTTTACTAATTTTTTATCTAACTAACAGAAATTGTTGTGTGCTTTTTATGCTTAAACGATGACAATATTTGCCCATCTTCCTGTATGTGCTATACATCAAACATTAAAAATACATCAGCTATGAAACTGGAATCCAAATTAGAAACCGATTTTTAGTATCTTTTAGCAAATGTTTAGACATATCACATTATTGTCGATACTATTCTCCAGAATGCTGAGTGCCCATCCATGAGTATCTTATTAAATTTATCTATGACCAGTATTGAGTATGGTAGTGTAGATTGTCTGGCTCAATTTGTAATTCCTTTATATAATTCGTGTTTTGACAGTTATCATATTTACATATTTCTCTTGCCTAACTAGTTCTCAGTGAACTTATGAGAAAGCTTATTTGACATATTGGTCCTTTTGTTGAAACAAGTGTTTTCCCTTATCACCAAGAAATGTTTAAAATATGAGAAATGATATATATATGAGAAACCAAACGAGGTTTCTCATCCTTTTGTTGAAACACGTGTTTTCCCTTATTTGATATTTTTGCTGAATGCTTTCTCCATTTAATTTTGTCCATTAGGTTTTGGTTGAAAAATGGGACTTCCTGCTGGGTGTAAACCTTCATCTTTGGAATCTGGCCAAATATTACGTAAGTTAAAATATCTTGTACTCATTAGTCATTGTAGTTATTAGAGTACTAATACCAATATATCAATGAGAACGCAAGTGTTATATTTTCGTTATTAAATTGCAGGGTGTTGCCAATGGTAGAATGAAATTGCACAAAGGATTGCGACTCTAGAGTTTGATCGCATTCGTAAGTCAATGGGAGTTATATTGTAAAATCGAAATCAGGAAGTAACTTCTTACTTGTAAAGTACTTTCTGACCCCTCCATTTCCTCTTAATTGCTATTTGGATAATTACCTATTTACTTTCCTACCTTTTTGGAGCTGTAGGAGTAATATTTGGCAACATGGTGGTGTATTTTTTAATCAAGTAGATCCATTAATGCTTTAACTTGGGTTGGAATAGAGGCAATCCTATCTTGTTGTATTAAAAGCGGACATACTCGGCAAATCTTGGTTTTAAAGCAGGTGATCACTTAACCGGCGCATGTTGTCCTTATTAGTTTTCTTAGCAGGTCATGTGTAGTGTAGTGTCCTGTTGCATCTAATTTTATTGGTTTGCAATGTTTGCAACTTTTTTTATATTTAAAAGATGTCCATAGTTCATGACACCTTATCATGGTCATGCATCTACTGTTCAATGCCAACGAGTCTTCTTAAGCTGGTTTCCTCTTATTTCGACTTTGGCTTATTTTGCAGTGGAACATATAACAAATAGAGTTTAGTGGCAAGATTTTTCTTGTATAAAAGCTCCAGATTACTCATCCTATTTTTGCACAGTTGAAGATTCAAAATCTGATTTTGCAGCACATATAGCTAGCTTTATTGCATATCTTATTAGTGATGTACCCAGCCAAACATACTGGATCGAGTTGGCAAAGTATGATTTTGGAATTGCTACATGCCATTTGGTCGCTTCAATACCTGGGATGCACGTACAGAGTTCTTGTTATGCCAAAACTAATCATTTCCTATCTGTAAGTAGTTGTATGTTCCCTTTAATCATAATTTTTTGTCTTTCAAGTATTTGCTAGTGACCAATTGATCCTCCATATAAAATTTCTAGCTCTTCCCATACATTATGCAACTCATGGGAGTCTGCTCAACCTGGATGAAGGTCCCCTAAACAACCACCTAAATTCTCTTATGTTTATGTCTATTTATATAATATTCTGAAGCTATTTCAATTTTTCTATAAAATTCTAAAGATGCATTTTTGGCCTTCTTTATGTTTTTTTCCATTCTTGCATAGAAAGGAAATAATAAGATGTAATGAAGTGAAATTTGTTGAACCTTGTTATATGGGGCACCAATGTAAAGTTTCATTTTTCATATTATATTACAAAGTATATTGAACCATATTTTTATCTTTTTCAGGGTTTTGCTACATGTTCTGTGGACAGTTTTGATGTGGCCAAGTTTTGATGTGGATAATTTTGGTAGTTGTAAATATATATATGTATTTGGATATTTTATTTTGAGAATGTAATGAAGATGTTGATATGTACTCTATTTTGAGAAATGTAATAAAGATGGTGATATATAATGTTAAGTTTTTGGAATGTAATATATAATGTGCAGTATAGAGCGTTATAAATATGCTAATTTGAATAGTATAAAGTGTTATAAATGTGCGACATTGAGCCTATACATATTATCTATTCATAACGTTTTAAAAATGTCCTGAATTGTGCACTATATATTAACTATTCATAACGCTTTTATAGAAACTATCCATGATGGTTTTTTATAATGGTTTTAAAAAATATTTATAACACCCATTTTCATAACGCTTGCTTTGAAAAAAAAGCGTCATGGTTTGTCATTAATGATGCTTTTTAGTCGTCATTAAAAGGGTTTTTTGTTGTAGTGAGTGCAGCACCGGAGAGGTCCGATCCGTTGTGACCTATTTTTTTGACTGAGAGAGCTGCGGATCAGGAGATTGACCCTACTATCCCTGCCGTTCCAGAGGTAGCGACAACAGTACCGGGGGGTCTTCCTCTACCGGCCCCGAGGACAATACCCGTTCTGCCGGAGACTCTTCCACCTCCACCTGCAGTGCCGATTGACTCCACTCAGATGTTCGTGCTCCTCCAGCAGATGATGGAGGCACAGCGAGCACAGGCTGAGGCTTCACAGCAGCAGGCAGAGATTTTGAGGCAGAGTATAGAGAATGCGCACCAGTTAGCACTCACCGCTGTAGAAAAGGTGACTGCAGTTCAGACTCAGGGCACTCTAGCCCAGCAGCCACAACAGAAGCAGGCGAAACCTGGCTCCGTGATAGATTTCAAGAAGATGTTTCCCTGGGAATTCAAGGGAACAGAAGGGATCATGTATGCCGATGATTGGCTAGAGGATATTGAGCGGAGCCTGGAGTTAGCACAGCTTCCGGAGGGACTATGGGTGTCAGCAGCAGCGAGGCAGTTCTTTGATATCGCTCTGACTTGGTACCGCACAGACCCTCGCGTGACAGTGATAGGCTTGACGTGGGAGAACTTCAAGCACCTATTCAAGGAGAAATTCTTTCCTGATGTGGCTCTTAGTGCACTGGAGGGCCAGTTTGCGGGACTTGTACAAGGGAACATGTTTGTGGACGAGTACGCAGTGGATTTTTTCCGTCTAAGTCAGTTCGCCAAGGGCATGGTTCAGGATGCTGGAGAGAAGGCCCACAAGTTCATAAGGGGCCTAAACTACGGCGTCAGATCTCGCACGTCTGGGCGTCGTACTACGACCTTTGAGGAGATTCTGATGGATGCTTAGATTGCAGAGGAGGACTTGGGTCTCAGGCCCAAGAGGAGTAGCGATGTTATGGGTGTTGGTTCCAGTGCAGGATCGGCCAAGCTACCTCAGAATCAGTAGAGGCTGTTCCACTAGCAGCAGCACCAGGCACCAGCACGTGTACAACATCAGCAGGGGCAAAAGCAGATTCCATAGTATACTTTTTGTGGGAAGCTGGGGCACGCTCGAGAGGTCTGCAGGAAGAGGTTGGGCGTTTGTCTATTCTGTGGAGCGCCCAACCACCAGTTGAGTGATTGTTCTACTCGTCTAGCTCGGGGAGGTCAGGACAAAGCTCCTCCTGCTAGAGCTCCAGTGGGACCAGCTATTCAGCAGAGGGGTCCGCCACTTTCGACCCAACAACAGTATTTCGTCCAACATCAGAGGAGAGCAGCTCAGGGTAGGGCATTTGCACTGACGGTCGAGGAGGCCGAGCCCAAAGCAGACGTGGTGGCAGGTTCTGTTCTACTCGATTCATTTCCTGTATTAGCTTTGTTTGACTCTGGTGCTACGCATAGTTTTATATTTATCTCTTTTGCACTTAGACACAATATTATTGCTGAACCACTGAGTATGACTTGCAAGATTATGACCAGGGGAGGTATTATCCTGTTCAATAATATTTACAAGGGGCAAAGAGTTATACTGGGAGGCCGGGATTTGAGTGCGTCCTTGCTCGTAATGCCCCTTCCGAGCAACGATATGGTACTCGGTATGGATTGGTTGAGCAGGCACCATGCTAGTATAGATTATAGAGGAGGCAGAGTTTTGTTTAGACCATCGGGAGAGTCAGAGTTTGAGTTCGCCAGGGGAGCAGCTGAGCCCAGAGATGGTTTCTGTGGAGCTATGTTAGCGGGGCAGGAATTGCCACATATATTGATAGCAGGATTCTTAGATGTTTTCCCTGATTAGTTGTCGGAAATGCCGCCAGACAGGGATGTTGAGTTCTCTATAGACTTGGTGCCGGGCGCTGAGCCTATCTCGCAGCATGTCTATAGGATCAACAATATCGAGTTGGCAAAGCTGAAGAAGCAAGTCGACGAGCTGTGGGACAAGGGATTCATCATACCCAGTTCTTCACCTTGGGGCGCACCTGTTCTGTTTGTACCGGAGAAGGATGGGATGGTACGCATGTGTGTCGACTACAGAGCGCTCAACAACCTCACTATCAAGAACAAGTACCCGTTGCCGAGGATTGACGACTTATTCGATCAATTGAGCGGCGTAAAGGTATTTTCGAAGATAGACTTGAGGTCTGGTTACCATCAGCTGAAGGTAAAGATAGAGGACATTCCGAAGACGGCTTTTCAAACTCGGTACGGCCAGTACGAGTTCACTGTTATGCCATTTAGGTTGACCAATGCCCCAGCGGTATTCATGAACTTGATGAACAAGGTATTCCATCAGTACCTTGACAAGTTCATGGTGGTCTTCATAGATGACATATTGATCTACTCGAAGACACCGGAGGACCATGAGGAGCATCTGCAGATTGTGCTAGAGACTCTCAGGAAGAAGCAGCTGTATGGAAAGCTGTCAAAGTACGAGTCCTTCCTGGAGAAGGTAGAGTTCTTGGGTCATGTTGTGACCGAGCATGGGATCTCATTAGACCAGAAGAAGATTTCAACATTGGAGTCTTGGTCTATGCCGAACTCAGTTGTAAAGATTCAGAGCTTTTTGGGTCTGGCAGGCTATTATCGAAAGTTCGTTCAGGGCTTCTCTCGGATTACAGAGCCGATGACTAGACTCGACAGGAAGGACGCAGAGTTCTTCTGGACCGAGGAGTACGAGGCTACTTTTGATAAGCTGAAGAAGAAGTTGACTACAGCTCCTATCTTGACGTTGCCATCTGGGACTGGTGGTTTCACGATCTACAGTGACACTTCTGGGAAGGGCTTGGGTTGCGTTCTTCGACAGCACGGAAATGTGATTGCCTATGCATCCAGGTAGTTACGTCCTCATGAGAAGAACAACCCTACCCATGATCTGGAGTTGGCAGCTGTTATTTTTGCTTTGAAGCTGTGGAAGCACTACCTGTACTGTCACGACCCGCACCCAGTATAGGGGCACGAGTACGTAACAGCGCCCAGCCTACGCCGTAGTGTCGGTGGTAGAACGCTGTTCTAGGTCACTATCTAACCAATAACTCACGCAATTATATAATATACTTGTCAAAATCTTAACTCCGAACGGAGGACAAGTATAGATATAATAGAATCTCAATCACAGTCTAAGCACGATATGATATCACAAAAATTTAACTAAGACTAAATAACAACAACCAACTACTAAAATAATATAATCTTCAACAATCTCAAAACAAACATATCTCAACTTATTTACAATTCAAGTTCTAAAACATGAAATCTAAACCAAGTCACTAGCTAATCTCCAGATCACTCCTGAGTGTCGGGGCCAAAGGTAGCTAAGCCGTCTCCTGGTCCATAATAAGTAGGACAAGTGTCCTCAGGGCAATCATCTGTAAAAATTTTAACAGGTCCAGTCAGGACAGGAACGAGTACAACTCATCAAGAAATCCCAAGTAAATGACAGAAAACTATAAAGCAGTTATAGACAGTTATATTGATGAACATGACAGTTTATATGAGTAATGATGTAGAGAACAGTTAAGGTACAAGGAGGTAAAGTAACTAAACAAGAAGAGAAACATGGCAATGAAGACTATAAAATATAATCTAGCTGAACTAGAGTAGCATGATATAAGTCCATATAGTATAATGAGTCAAGTGTAATCCCAATGTGAGTCCAGACGATGTAATCTAATGCCAGGTGATTCCAGCACAAGATGAGTCCGGTATAAGGTGAGTCCAGTCAGTGATCAAAGATTCCAGGGTGAGTCCAGACTATAATCTAACAGTGTATTTTAAAATATCGGGATCGACATGTGAACGGCTGTAGGTAATACGATACACCGCACACTCGGCCAAGTGTGGGATGGCTATCATTCCAGTATAATTCCAAGTGAGTGGTTCCAGTATTGGGAATGTTCACATATCTACTCCAATATTTTCTCGCCTGACAAGTACAAGTGAATCCAGAACCCGACACGAATAAATACAGGTCCAGCCAGAACATGAATGATACCAGTAAGTGATTTCAGGGTGATTCCAGTAGGTGATTCCAGAAATAGAGGCCAGACATGAATAAATGAGTGTCGCATGAAATGGATCCAGTAATATCAAATCGTGTTTGTAACAGAGAATCAAATAGAGCTAACTACAACTGAAGTACAGTACTCGACAAGTAAATGAGAGAACTATCAGAGAATGTACTCACCTGATACTCTGAAAAGAGCAATATAATATCAGATGTCTGCACCAAAGTCACAATGTCCTAAATAGAGCAATATGGGTTATAATGTGTTTACATTAAGGTAAATAAAGTTTACGATGCAATCTACATGATTTCTAAGCCAATTTAGGTCAAAGTCAAACTTGGTCAACTCTGGGTCAAACCAAGTCAACATCTAGTCAACTAGGTCAACAATAAGGCTATCTAGGTCAACTGGTCAAACTTAGGCTAGCAAGGGTCAATTGGTCAACTATTGTTCAACCTTAGGGTTTTGGTCAAACTCTGAACTATTGGGTCAACTCTAAGATAACTAACTCATATTCCTAGTCATAGGCTATTACCTACCACTCTACTTAACTACACTCATAGATGCCTACCAATCTATTCATATGTGCCACTTGATTTCCAACTCCTCATTAACCTCCTTCATTTATACTCTCACATAACAATGTTCATACTTCCGCACATGTGCTCTTGTGCACATGTCCACTCTTCCTCTTCTAACCTTTTAATCCTTAGCCAACCTTCATACACACCCACCTATAGTACAACCCACACATAGCATCATACATTATATTTGCATACACTCATGCTTACATACATGCATATCTAACTTGCATACATAACATCAAGGGTATGTACATACACATGCTTGTATTGCACCTATACATACATTCCTTCATGTATTCATTTAATCATAAGTTGCATACATTAGAATAGCAGGAACAGTAGAGTGTCAATGTGATTCTCAGTTTTAGGCAATATAGTGTGTCAATGGGTGTGTGTGTATTAGGGGATGAACACAGGAAAATGTGATTTGTGTGTGTATTAGGAACCTGTGTGTGGTATGTGATAGTGTAGTGCCCCGTCCCACAAAGTCAATCGGAGGAATCAAAATGCCGACGGCGTTCGGACTTAGCCTTGCAACGGCTGCTCGAAGGCTCGCTCGGTCGAGGCGACTCCACGCTCAGGTGGGATAGTTTCGGTGAACTTGTCTCATCTTAGCCTTCACTTAATAACTCGTTTGTTTTCAACTTGCACAAGTTAGGCTTGATAATAAAAGAGACGCATCCACATAGCTAAGAGAATAATCCTGACGGATCGGAATGACTTAGAACATGGAAAATGGTCCCACGGTCTGCTTAGAAGTTGGCTCAGCATGCTTTCAAATGACACTCGATCCTTCGTCCCGTGGCTTGGGAGATGAAAGTTGGCCTAAGTTGCTAAGTTACCCTGACACTCGAATGAGCCTAAGTCATAGGTGTCGCCTGCATGAATGCTTGATAAAGCATGCACGGTCCCGTCGTTTTGTCCCAACGCTCGAGTTAGCCTATGTCATAGGCGTCGCCCGCATGAATGCTTGAAAATGCATGCACGGTCCCGTCATCTAAGGCTTGGCATAGCCTTCGCACGTCCCGTGAGTTAAATCGTCTTGTACAGCTGTTAGCTTAAGTCTAGGCACCTGAGAACTTGGTTGTTCAAGTCGAACGCGTGCACGGCCCGTCCTCTCGATGCGAAGCTCGTCGTAGCCTTTGCTCGTCGAGTCTCTGCCCGAATAAGTTAGACAAGAGTTGTGCTGGGCTATCAAAGCCATTTCTAGCACTGTCACGCTCAATCTGCGATTGTCAAGTCGCGTAGTCCCTTGAGAACAAGGCTCGTCGTCTAAAGTATATGACTTGAGTGATAGCGTCGCCTAGAGAACAAGGTCTGTCTAAGGCACGAGCCACGATTGATTTATTGAGTTTTGGAAAGTGTTTCAATAGTTGTTCTTGAGTTGAGTAAAATGATAGGGCAAGAAAGAAGAATGCTCGCGACTGGGTCATCGAGGTAAGAAAGAAGAATGCTCACGACTGGGTCGCCGAGGCAAGGTCTCATATGTGAGAAGTGTTGAACTTAGCCCTAAAAGATATGGTAACACTAGAAGTAGATTGACTGTGTGAGACGTCAGTTCGAGTCGAGTCTTGCATTGTCATTAGACAACTTGTACAAGGTAAAAGTCTTCTCGAGTGATCGCCGGGGCGCCGGGATCATGTCAGCCCGAAGGAAGCAAGTTGGCTCAAAGAAGGATGTTAGATAACCGCATGGTAGATTCGGCGCTTCCGGGGCTAGCTACCCATGGAAGGGCGGACCGAATCTCCTGAGCCAAGTCCATTATAGCGCTGGGCGCTAGTGACTAGTTCATATAGAAGAGTCGACATGAGCGGCGATCCGCATAAATGCCTTTAGATTGAGTCGAGTGTTGAGTGTAGTATATCAAAGAAGTGGAGTTGAATGTGTGAGTATAGTTGGAACACAAAATGTTTGGCCTAAGATTTGGTTGCAACGTAGGTGACGAGCTTCGGCATGAGATGTGGCATCGAGTCTTATGTTATTGGCATATAAGTTGCATAGTTCAAATGTGAGTTGTCTTGAGTTTAAGTCAGGAAAGGCCGCAAGGCAGTAGCATGGATAAGTCTTGATAAGTTGTGAGGCACGACCTCGATCTTGAAGCACGAATAAGTCTAAGCAAGGTCTAGAGGCATGACCTGCACGAGTCGTTCCCCCTTGACGTCGTTGGCGCAAGAATTGGTCTAGAGGCACTTGAGTTTAAGTGAAAGTCTTGGCACGACCGAGTTCGCATAAGTTGCTCCTCGGCGAAGCACTGTCTCGAATAGTTGAAGTCACGAATAAGGCGTGGCACGACCCCGTCGTTGTACGACCCTGTCGTTGCATCGTTAATGATAGGCCGAGACGTCGCTGTTCTAAAATGGATCCTAAGGCAAGAATAGAAAGACAATCGAAAGGGATTTAAACTGCACAAACTAAATGAACGTGTCGGTTTTGTATTGGTGGGCGAGGAGCTCACTCCTCCAGTACAGTTGAGTACTGACACCCACACAGTCTTCATGTGCAGGTACTGGTAAAAGCTCGTGGCACAGAGCTCGCTTGGATGTGTCGAGGCATGGAGTTCCTTGGCGAGTCGAAGCGTGTGGCCGTGTGGACTCAAGACTTATACAGGACATAATGTATGGACATCGCCTTCCGAAGCTTCCGCTGGCTCAAGCATTATATCGAGAGATGAGAGAGAGCAGAGTGACTTGTAAAATGAGAAAAAAGTAAGCACGAGAGACTTGTAATCATGACCTTGCGCCTATTGTAATCTTATTGTTCAATATCAATAAAAGAGTACTTTTGAATAACTTGTGTGTTGCCTCTAAATTTCTGCTGCATGTTTCAATGTTTCTGCTTTGGACTTCTTTGCGACGACCCCGTCACTGTAAGCTGAAATCGGCCGTTATGGAACTGCCTTACACGAGCGCAATCTAGGCTCGTGTGGCATCACGTCTTAGCGAGGACGATCGCTCCTACGGGAGCGGGGCGTGACATAATGGTATCAGAGCATGGCTTTACGTCCTTGGACTACCGATTGAATTCTTTAACTCCGTTGTTTCCGCCAAATCTGAAGTGTTACTTCCGTAAGTTGATATCGTTGGTACGCTCTCTCAAATGTCCTTCGACATGTCTATACAATAAGTCTAAATATTTTCAAAAGCTCGTACAAGCGTTCAATCGAATGCATCGGTAGGCCTTTGTGCCGAATGGTGTCGAACTTGACTCGATAGAAGACACATGCTAAAGTTAGCAAGCCACGTGTATGTCCAACTAGTCCTACGTCGATATTAGCAAATGAGCGTACAAACTCGGAGTATAGTCCCCGCAGGATGGCTATGCACATGGCCTTTTGGCTAAGTTGTGCCGCGCGTCGCGCACCTCGACTTTATGGTGCAAACGAGTTGCGAGCAATATTAAGTATCGCTCGGTCGGAAACGGAGATACACTTAAAGTGTATATCGATAGGAATGCTATCGAACTAACGCTTAGGCGTACACGAAAAATTGGATTGGATTTTAAGGAAGAGGGCGAATGACTTAGTACGTCAATACGACGTGAGCGATTACGCTAGGGATTCGTCGAACGAATCCGAAAGATGTCTTAGCGAATGATGCGAACGTGATTGAGGACTAGATCGGATGGCTCGAATCCTGAGTGGTGTATAGATTTTCTTGGAAATCATTCGAGCTAAATTGAGGATTACGAGTAACGGCGAGTATGTCGGCGAGGCGATGCGATCGCGCAAAGCCTTAGAACGCATCATGCTTAGTTGGTCGTGACTTCGAATGTCCCGAACGAGATATCATTCGGACAACTTGTAAATGGGCAACGCGGGTTAGAAAATGATTCGGAATGATGAAACAAGTGAATGTCTTGATCGAGAAAACGTAGAGGATCGTACTTGTGATTTTGGATTTGGTCGAATGGAATCGTGGTATATCCAGTTCGAACAATAGCATCAAGTTGTACGACTCGAAATTGGTTGCAAAGGAAGATCATCAGGTTACGCATATCGTCGATGGTATTGAGGCGTATCAAAGATCGATATAAGATAACTGGGGGGTACTCTGACTCGGTGAATGACGATCGTGCAAATGTCATTGTTCCGCTGGATGATATCCTCAGGATGTTGAAATACGTCGAAGAAAAGATAAACTTGGCTCGAGGATTTTTTTAGTTGAACGAATGACGGTCAAACTGTCGAACCGAGATCTTGGCTTGGATGAAAAATAAAAATATTCGGATTTGCTTCGTTGACAACCACAACGTTGACGTCTTTGTCTTATGCGAGCGCAACTCCAGCCTCCCACATGCGTCGCACCGATTAGGGCGATCACTCCGCGTGAGCGCTGGTATGGTGATTCATACAGCGGGGGTGATTGAACTTGCATGGCGTGGCAATTTTATGCATCGACTTATGGTTTGACGCGAAGGTGGACTCGAGAATGACTCAGTGTGCTTGACGATCGAACTTGAGGATTGAGTAGGTCCAATCCGCGTATCGAGAATGAATTAGTCTAGATTCAAACAAGAGTTACGCCCCGATAAGAATAATTATTCCGCGAGAGCGTTGCATGGTGATTCATGAACCACCGTGGATAATTGGACTCGCATGAGATTGGGGCACAACATATTATCGAGCTAGATGACCTCATAATCGAATACATAAATTGGTTAGAATTGGTGAATTGAACGAGTTTTGAATTTGCGCAACGTATGTCTCGATGCGAACTAGGTGATGGTGCTCGACGTTTAGAATTCTGAGTGATGCGAGCTTGGGTAGAAAAATCTCGTACTACCGACTTTGGTTTGACCCTAGCATTGGGGTCAGTATTGGCATTATTGTTGGGAAACTATGATTCTAATCCTGACATTGACTTAGCCTCGAGAAATGGCCTAACGGTTAGGCGAGATGCCTTATTTCAAGAGTTAGCAATCGAAAGATTGATCTAAAGGATTGGTATGGATGGATAGAGTGAATCACGGATATAGGAATACCCCTCACGAGTTTCGACTGACATACATATATTTTAGGGATGCCTGAGTATGTGCACGATGCGACTCGAGTGAGAATGACGGGTTCTCTATCATGCAGCTTGGCTAAAAATGTATGTATTTTTGGGACGCCTGGAATGCGTACACGATCCAGCCAAGTTATACGTAGAGTTCAAGCAAGACTTGAGGAATAGAAAGAGTGTCGAGGATTTTGGAATCATGTTAAAGAAAAGATTAATAATAGTACGAGCGTGGCTCGGAATCGAAGAAACGCGTAGGCGGAGTGTGTACGAGAAAGTCTTGGCCATATAAATGGTTGGATGGCTTGCCTTCAGGAAAGTTTCGAGGACAAGACTTGTTCTGAGTGGTGTATGATGTAGTGTCCCGTCCCGCAAAGTCAATCGAAGGAATCAAAATGCCGACGGCGTTCGGACTTAGCCTTGCAACGGCTGCTCGAAGGCTCGCTCGGTCGAGGCGACTCCTCGCTCAGGTGGGGTAGTTTCGGTGAACTTGCCTCATCTTAGCCTTCACTTAATAACTTGCTTGTTTTCAACTTGCATAAGTTAGGCTTGATAATAAAAGAGACGCATCCACATAGCTAAGGGAATAATCCCGACGGGTCGGAATGTCTTAGAACATGGAAAATGGTCCCACGGTCTGCTTAGAAGTCGGCTCAGCGTGCTTTCAAATGACACTCGATCCTTCATCCCGTGGCTTGGGAGAAGGAAGTTGGCCTAAGTTGCTGAGTTGCCCTGACACTCGAATGAGCCTAAGCCATAGGCGTCACCTGCGTGAATGCTTGATAAAGCATGCATGGTCCCGTCGTTTTGTCCCAACGCTCGAGTTAGCCTAAGTCATAGGCGTCGCCCGCGTGAATGCTTGAAAATGCATACACGATCCCGTCATCCAAGGCTTCGTATAGCCTTCACACGTTCTGTGAGTTAAGTCATCTTGCACGGCTGTTGGCTTAAGTCTAGGCACCCGAGAACTTGTTTGTTCAAGTCGAACGCGTGCACGGCCCGTCCTCTCGATGCGAAGCTCGGCGTAGCCTTTGCTCGTCGAGTCTCTGCCCGAATAAGTTAGACAAGAGTTTTGCTGGGCTATCAAAGCCATTTCTAGCACTGTCACGCTCAATCTGCGATTGTCAAGTCGCGTAGTCCCTTGAGAACAAGGCTCGTCGTATAAAGTATATGACTTGAGTGATAGCGTCTCCTAGAGAACAAGGTCTGTCTAAGACACGGGCTACGGTTGATTTATTGAGTTTTGAAAAGTGTTTCAATAGTTGTTCTTGAGTTGAGTAAAATGATAGGGCAAGAAAGAAGAATGCTCGCGACTGGGTCGTCGAGGCAAGAAAGAAGAATGCTCGCGACTGGATCACCGAGACAAGGTCTCAGATGTGAGAAGTGTTGAACTTAGCCATGAAAGAGATGGTAACACTAGAAGTAGATTGACTGTGTGAGACGTCAGTTCGAGTCGAGTCTTGCATGGTCATTGGACAACTTGTACAAGGTAAAAGTCTTCTCGAGTGATCGTCGAGGCGCCGAGATCATGTCGGCCCGGAGGAAGCAATTTGGCTCAAAGAAGGATGCTGAATAACCGCATGGGAGATTCGGTGCTTCCGGGGCTAGCTACCCGTGGAAGGGCGGACCGAATCCCCTGAGCCAAGTCCATTATAACGCTGGGCGCTAGTGACTAGTTCATATAGATGAGTCGGCATGAGCGGCGATCCGCGTAAATGCCTTTTGATTGAGTCGAGTATTGAGTGTAGTATATCAAGGAAGTCGAGTTGAATGTGCGAGTATAGTTGGAACACAAAATAATGGGTCTAAGATTTGGTTGCAACGTAGGTGACGTGCTTCGGCACGAGATGTGGCATCGAGTCTTATGTTATTGGCATATAAGTTGCATAGTTCAAATGTGAGTTGTCTTGAGTTTAAGTCAGGAAAGGCCGCAAGGCGGTAGCATGGATAAGTCTTGATAAGTTGCGAGGCACGACCTCGATCTTGAAGCACGAACAAGTCTAAGCAAGGTCTAGAGGCACGACCTGCACGAGTCGTTCCCCCTTAACGTCGTTGGCACGAGAATTGGTCTAGAGGCACTTGAGTTTAAGTGAAAGTCTTGGCATGGCCGAGTTCGCATAAGTTGCTCCTCGGCGAAGCATTGTCCCGAATAGTTGAAGTCACGAATAAGGCATGGCACGACCCCGTCGTTGCACGACCCTGTTGTTGCATCGTTAATGATAGGCCGAGACGTCGTTGTTCTAAAATGGATCCTAAGGCAAGACTAGAAAGACAATTGAAATGGATTTAAACTGCACAAACTAAATGAACGTATCGATTTTGTATGGGTGGGCGAGGAGCTCACTCCACCAGTACAGTTGAGTACTGACACCCACACAGTCTTCATGTGCAGGCATAGGTAGAAGCTCATGGTGCGGAGCTCGCTTGGATGCATCGAGGCACGGAGTTTCTTGGCGAGTCGAAACATGCGACCGCGTGGACTCAAGACTTATACAGAACATAATGTACGGACATCGCCTTCCGAAACTTCTGCTAGCTCAAGCATTGTATCGAGAGATGAGAGAGAGCATAGTGACTTGTAAAATGAGAGAAAAGTGAGCACGAGAGACTTATAATCATTGTCTTACACCTATTGTAATCTCATTGTTCAATATCAATAAAAGAGTTCTTTTGAATAACTTGTGTGTTGCCTCTAAATTTTCGCTGCATGTTTCAATGTTTCTGCTTGGGACTTCTGTGCGACGACCCCGTCGCTGCAAGCTGAAATCGGCCGTTATGGAAATGCCTTGTACGAGCACAATCTCGGCTCGTGCGGCATCACGCCTTAGCGAGGACGATCGCTCCTATTGGAGCGGGGCATGACAGATAGTGCTCGAACTTTGTATCTCAGGAACAAGGCAATGAAGGTAGGGTATAGTGTTAACACAATTCAGGGTGAGGGTGTAAGTGATGTGCAGGTACAAGTGAGTGTTGAGTGCAAGTGTCAGAACAGTACCAAGGAAATGGAGTCATTGAGTGTGTCTAGTGTCATGGTTTATCCAGCATTGGTGAGTGAACTGTAGGGGGTGTGTGTGGTGTTCTCAAGAATTTGGCAAATGATAGTTCATATAATCAGTGTATAGCAGTTAGTAAATTGAAATTCAGTGATGGTATGAATTAATGTGTGTAACCTCAGGGAATTTTAGTGTATTAATAGTAAAGGGATGCACAAATCTCAGGAAAACTGGAATTTAATCTCAGGATATCAGCAAGTGACTGTTGGTGTAATACGTAATCAGTGAAACAGTTAACACATTCAATTCCAACACAATTTGGAAACCTAATTCAAATCCCATCACCCAAATTCCAACACAAACCTTGAACCAACATTTCAGTAAACTATTACATGTATAAATGAATCAATATGGTAATTAAAACATCAAAATTCGGTTTAAAAATAGAACTCAATCTCAGAATTTTTGAAAACAGAACACATGTATCAGTGAAAGGGGAAATGCAAAATCGGCAGCTAAAATCAAGGAAAAATCATAAATTAATGGTTGGTAATTTACCCCTCACCTGTGCTCATATCCCAGGAAGCTTTTCGTGTCACCCTAGAGCCGGATACGGTGTGTCCGAGTCTCAAAATGCGCACAGACACTCTGCGCACAGGCTGCGACGTGCACGCGTGCACGTGTGCCCAGCTCATGACACAGACCACGTGGAGACACGTAGCCGTGCACACGTGTACGCCTAGGATAGGGGTACATGTCCATGAGCCTGCAATGTGTCTACGTGGTGTCGTGTCGTGTGTGTGAGTGTGTATCAGTGCGCATTTTCACGCGCGTGCAGCACAGGCAAGGATCAGTGCGATCGAGTTTTCTCTCGATCCACTCGATTATTTTGCCTCAAATTTTGTGTGGGTGATGGCAGACAGTACCCCCACGTGTCCACCAAAAATCAGGTCATGAGAGTCCGTGACGTGTCCTGTGTCGAGCCCGTACAGCAGGGCAGTGCACGGTGTCCTCGTACGTTCGTGTGTGTCCCATTTTGGACACAAAAAGTGTCCAAAAATGTGCTCAGTAGGACACAAAAATAATAACCATGTATAAAACAACATATCCATTCAATCACTTTTCAAAATTATCAAAATAAATCCTATTGAGGCATTCTAACAAACACATACTCTTCCACATTGACACGTGCCCGATACGGACACCAAACGGACACGGTTTTCTACCAAATTGAGGGACAGCTAGGGGACACCTAGATCTAGCCTAATATGCAAAGAAATCGGAATTAAAATGTAATTTGAGGAGTTTTACCTATAGGTGCAAAGATCAAGAAAAAAATCCCAAATCGGTTGATTCCCGATACTAGCCAAATCCTCCAAATTATCCTTAGACTAAAATTAATCCTCAAAATTAGCAAGTAGAGGTTGGTTAGAATCATATGCAAAAGATTTGGGTTAAAATGGATTTAAAATAGATTTTCTATGAATTTTGGAAGATGGGATTTACCTTTCTTTCTAAAACTTGGTTGAGCACACAAAAGAGGCAAGAACAAGGAGAGGAGGCTTTAAATAGGAGTGGGAATCCTATTATGGCTGGTCACTTAGGGTTTAGTTAGGGTTAGGGCTTCATGCTATGGGCCATGGGCTTAAGTCATAAGTCATGAAGTGATTAAATCACAAGTCATGAGTTTAAATCATAAGTCATGAAATAACTTCACTTAATCTTAATCCTCCTATTTAAAACTAGTTTCTAATGACTAAAATAGGTTAACTTAAGTTAGACTAGGGTCACCATAGCTAGGGTTAGCTTCTAGGCTAGTCTACAAGTCTCAATGAGTCAAAGTCCAAACTAGGAATCACCAATTCAATAAATTAAAATAAATTCAAATTTCACTAAATGACAAAAATACCCTCAAGCTAAAATGATAATTAAATCATCCTAATGACATAGTTAGGCTCTAGGTTATGCACTCTCTTAGGGTTTCACTAGCAGCACATCAAAATCATAAGTCATGACTTAAAATAGTTTTAAAATAGTTTAAAAATGATTAGAAATCACCAAAAATCATAATATAAAATAAATATCAATAAATAAAATTATAATTACAAATTTTCAAAATTATTCTCATTTGGAAAACTGGGTGTTACATGTACGGAGAGCGAGTTGAGATCTTCACGAATCACAAGAGCTTGAAGTACGTGTTCACCCAGAAGGAGTTGAACATGAGGCAGAGATGATGGCTTAAGCTGATGGAGGACTTCGATATCTCTTTGCAGTACCATCTAGGGAAGGCCAACATAGTTATAAATACCTGGAGCAGGTATTCTGTCGCTATGTATTTGACGGCAGATCGTCATCTATTAGCCGATCTGGATAGTTTGGGTATCGAGGTGATCGTTTCGGGCATGGAGGTCCATATGTGGGATTTACATATTCAGTCTGCATTGATGGACAGAGTCAGATCAACACAGTTTGATGACGTGGCCCTGAGGAGCATCAGGGAGCAGGTGCGGGCAGGATTGCTAGACGATTTCTCTATAGCCGAAGATGGGTCGCTGAGGCACGGTACTCGATTGTGCATTCCGAGTGGAGAGCTTTAGGAGGAGATTCTGCAGGAAGCACATCGTTTGTAGTACTCTATGCATCCTGGAGCCAACAAGATGTACAGAGATCTGAGGAAGCACGTATGGTGGTATGGCATGAAGCGAGTGGTAGCTCAGTTTGTATCTCGATGCTTAGTGTGTCAGCAGGTAAAGCCGAGAGACAGAGGACAAGTGTTCTGCTTCAGCCACTACCCATTCCAGAGTGGAAGTGGGAGCACATTTAAAATTCATTTCATCTATACAAAACCACTTTAGAAGTGGTTTTGTTCATCCACCAAAGTGGTTTTCACCTTTAATTTGACACGTGTAAAAAAAATTAGTAGAGGGTGAACAAAACCCTAGTATTTTTGGGTGAACAAAAATGAACTCTTAACATTAATACAACATCTCAGTGTAATCATATCCAAGAGATTTTGACATTTTCTCACATAATGATGATATTTTACCTTCTTCAAGATGAATTTAGGCAGTACAAATTCCACTCATATTTATGGTATCAGTGTCATTCACCATAATTAATGGTTATCGATAGACATTTATACAAGAAGAGTGGCCTGGGGAAGATACGAAAAAATTGGTTTCTTTTTAACAACCCTTTAAAATCTTTTTATACAGCCAAACAGCCAAACTATTCATCTTCACCAGCCTTCAAAACTAATTTATATAAATTTAAAACCAAACTAAACAGCCAAACTATTTAAAATTCACAACCCTTCAGAACAGTCTCAAAATAGAGAAGAGCAAAACCTACATTTGCGGATGGGCCAACATCCCCAAGAAGATCCTAGCTATGGTTTTGGTACAAGTGGAGATGTTGTCTGAGGAGGTCGTACGCTTGTCTTTCGTTTGCCGGTCGTGGTGGAAGACGCTCTACTGTCCCTGCTTCTGGTCGGACGTCAAGTTGACCCAGTGGTGCCGCAGGGTTAACCTAACCTCGAAAATTGAGGAGGCGGTGAAGAAGCGAGTGGCGCACACTGAGGGAAATCTAACCTCCCTTTCTGTTTACAAACTCGGCAAAGAGGCCTTCTCCTTTACTTTCTCAAGGCTAGTACACGATATTTTTAATCTATTTTGTTTCATAAGTTGTTAATTTTGATTTTTTTTTTGTTTTCTGGTTATACCACTAGTTATAATGCAGTGGAAAAATTTTAAGGGTCATGTGAATGCTAATGAGCAACGTGAGTGATAAAATGTTGGAGGAACATTCAGAGTTTTTTCGGTTCTAACATAACTCGACATCAGCTACTGCCTCCACATTACGTCCAAGGGCATCGAACTCCTAGGAAGTCATTGCCAGCATCTACTTACGCTGAAGAGGAACATGCCACTCCGCAGTTCATGATCATGAAGGGATTCAAGAAGGACACCTTCGATAAGTCAGAGGCCATGGCCGTGGACTCTTCGATGTCGCATCTCGAGCACCTCGAGATAAAGTTTGGCATGTTCGACGACAATGGGCTAAGAGCTATCATATCGACGGAGTGCATGGATCTTCGCGTACTCGACCTAAGAGGATGCTGGAATGTGCGGCTAGATGGGGACCTCAAGTACATAGATGGTTTGGTAGATTTTGGAACGGATCCCTTCGAGGATAAGAACCCATGGGAGGAGAAGAATGATGATTCACTTGAACTAGGTGATAAACCGTAGATGGATTACGAAATGTTATATGATTGTTCTGACTGTTAATAGTAAATGATTCTTATTCAATGCAAGGCTATCTGTGCGCTAAATTATAAGACTATATGGGATTATGATTGAATCTAATATTTTTTAACAACGTCATAAATATTTATGATGCGAGCTAAATGTGTTGGCTATGATCGAAAAATGTGTTTTCTCATTTTAACAAGGTTCTTGTATTATTATAGGCAGCAAAAGAAAATGACTCAAAATTAGTTTAGATTAATCATACCCAGATTTTCTGTGTATTAGAACAAATTAAATTTGATTATAATTAGAATTCTTAATTTTTATAATATTAGGTTGTTAATTTGATTTGCATTACATTAAATCTTTACATAGATCGGACTTTAAATAATAAATTAGGATTAATATTTTGTATATACTTGAACATTTTTCGTCCTAAATGTACCATACTTTGTTAAAAGCATGGAGAATAGTCATTATCCATGTTAAAACTATAGAGAATGACCATTCTCGTTGTTATAAGCACGAAGAACGGCTATTCTCCGTGTTAGAAGCATGGAGAATGGTCACTACCCGTCCTAAATTGTCCCATATTAAGTTAAAAGCATATAATAACACCCAAAAAATGATAACAATAGAAAAATTCTATAGAACCCACACACCAGACTCAAAGCTAGGCCTTCCATGTAAAAGTCAAACAGCACAACCAACTAAGTTGGGACTTACATTTGATGAAAAATGACACCCAAAAAATAATAATCCATATGTTTCCCAATTGTTTGTATCGTAAATAATGTCAAACGTGTTGCTTGACCCTATATTACATGGTAAATAGGTCATTGTCAGAGAATAAGAAGAGTCACTAGAGGTCATTGAATATCTCCAACTTCCAATAAAGAATAAGAAGGGTCAGTTAGGAACGTGTATATATATACATAGGGGTCCTCATTCATTTGGATAGGTGGTACATTTAACATGGCTCCAAAAAAATCTTCTGGTTGGGAACCATAGCCAGAGTCTTCTTTCCGTCGTCGTATAGCCTCTCCGCATGGAGCACCCTCTGTGCCGCCTCCGGCCCACGACTGGCTGGCAGAGGCTGCGAACTTCCTGACCTTCTGCGGGTTATCACTGGAGGTCATTGCTCGACCTCTTGATCCGGCGCCCAACTTTGACCTGCTGCCGATCACTCCGGAAGAACATGATTCTCTGGAGAAGAGGGAAGGGTTACGCCGCCTGTGCCATAGTGTGGGTGTGCGCACCCCGCAGGACTTTGCGGAGGTCCTTCGCGAGGCTAGTGAGGGGTCTACATAGACCTCTTCTTTTTCTTTTTCTTTTTAGTTTTTTACATTTTTTTTCCTCCTCTTGTATCCTTCGTCGGAGAATGTTCCGGCGAAGAAGCTGAGATTTCAATGCAATCTAATATTTTGTTAACTCAATTGGGTTTCGGCTGCAATCGACTAACTGTTTTATCTATTTTTCAATTAACAAATTTTGTTACGTCAAATCCATATATCTGTGACGATAATTACATCAATGACTTGTTACGTCATAGAATTGATTATGCTGCCAACGTCAAGTTTTTGCCGTCAAATCCATATATCTGTGACTAATTATTTTATGTATTTTTTAATTATCAATTTTAGTTACAACAACCAGTATAAAAATAATAGGAATATTTAGACTTTGGGTCTCAAATAAGTTTCAGAATTTGTGTTTGGGCCTTCATATTATACATATTTAGTATTTGGGTCTGAAAAGTGTCACTAATATTTCAAAATGTCACCAAAAGTGTTACTAATTATTTTTGCTTACACTTTTGAGATCCAAATACTAATTATGTATAATATGGAGGCCCAAACACAAATTTCATAACTTATTTGACTTAAAATGAGAAAAAAATTGTAAATGAAAAAGCAATCGACTCATTCAAGTATATACAAAGTAAACTAGAGGACAAATTTGAGTGTTTTAATTTTACTCTTTTCAAGTACATAGTCTTGTTAGCAAGTCATCAAATGGGAAAAATTTGGGATGGCAAAAATACGAGTATAGACCAGCTCAATGCAAAGAAAATACGTTCAAAAATTCAATCAAATATTCAAAAATAGAAATATTGAGATTAGAAACTTCACATTCTTAAATATGTTGTCAAATTCGTTAATTAAACATGTTTCCACCATGTTTTTTGTGCCAAATTTTTTAATAATTTATGCGAAATACGTTTAAAACTTCACATACTTAAAGTTTATGTAGTAATTTCACGTGGATATATACTAGTAATAATAGTAATAAATTTAATTTTGGAAAGTAGTTTTTAAAATTAGGGTCTCAGAATCCCAAAGGTTGGTGCTCTTATAAAATTTAAGACTTAAAACTACTCATAGGTTTTCACTTTCCAAGGTCATATAGTACTTGAAACTACTTCCATTGTGGATGTTCTTATAAACTGAAAATTTGAGACGGTCGAATTTTCCCTCTTCTTCTCTCAGACCCTCTTCTTTTCCCAAACCCTCTCCAAATCCTCCCCAAACGACTGCTTAAAATTATCAAAATGCCGTCGAAGAAACAACGACCGTCTCCTCAGGAGAAGCATCTGTTGACCCAAACTAGATCACAGTCAACCTAATCTTGATAATTAACAAGACAATATCTGTTATGATCCAACTTGACACATCAAGCTCCATCAAGCTCCAAAACAGACAATCACCATACATCAGCTCAAGACGAACATCATCGACAATTGCTATGACATGTTGTTGTTTACTTGTTCTCTGAGTCTGTATTTTACTTTTTATTGAGTCTAGGCTATTGTAAGTTGAGTCGCACTGAGTATCTCAACCCTAGACTTGTTTTCCATAAATAAATTCACTTTATTTATTGTGTTTCTGGGAAAATTACAACTGTAGGAATCCGATCTAGAAGATGATCGCTTTATCCCTTGGACGATGCGAAGAAGAAAAGCTCTCAAAATTTTGACAGTAATTTAGATAACTATGTATCTGTACAATGAATGAGAAAAGAACTCTATTTATAGAGTCAAAAATAACTGAAAGGATAACTGTCTTCATAACCTGTGCATAGTTAAAAATCACACAGGATTTAACATACGCAAGGTTATGAGCAGTTACTGGACGTGGTCTATAACTATTAGACACATGGCAATCATGCATGAGTCGTGTACAAGTTATAGGACACTCAGGTGAGAGATCAGTGGCATGGCTACCACGTACTCCAATTTGATGAAATCTACGCAGACTTGTTGAAGACGAAATCCACGCAGACTTGAGTCAGAAAGCTTCAAAATCCACGTAAACTTGGGGCAGGAAGCTTCAGAATCCACGCAGACTTGGGGCAAAAAGCTTCAGAATCCACGCAGACTTGAGGAAGAAAACTTCAGAATCCACGCAAGCTTGAGACAGAAAGCTCAAAATACACGCAGACTTAAGCCAGGACTGCCAGCTGTCTTGATTCGACATGCCTCGTCTGACATAAAATCTCTGACAGTGATTGCCTTGTCAGTCCCATTAAATGACAATAAGCTCTTTTGGTACGCCAACTTGGTGAAGGCTGAGTCTTGTTGAAGAAGATTTCGAAAGTCACGCAATAGTCGGCTGTGATCTCTCGAGTTCCGTGCATACGTGGCATACGAGAAGACATTCTTTGACTGTCGTGCTGTCAGTCATAATGACACTTTGACAAATGATGAGCTGTCTTCCAGCGTAACTTTTTAAATATTGTCCTGATCAACTCAGCGTGACTTTTAGACCTTGTCCTGATCAACTCAGCGTGACTTTTAGACTTTGTCCTGATCAACTCAGCATGACTTTTAGACTCTGTCTTGATCAACTCAGCGTGACTTTTGGACTTTGTCTTGATCAACTCAGTGTGACTTTCATTTTTAAGGTCTACAAAACCTCCTTCAAAGTTTTCGAAAAATGATAACTTATTTCGAAATACTTTGAAATCGAGATGATAAAATGAATTTAGTCACGCTGAGATGACTTTAAAGAGATATTTACTCCTAAATGATTGGACTGTTGGGATTCTGTGCAGTTAGGATCCCGTATCAAGCTCCTAAATCGAGGCAAATAATGATGTGCCGTTTGGAATTCTTCATGAGCCTATAAATAAGCCATAGATCACTTCTTTCCTTCTTTACTTGCTTTAGAGAGAGAATCCACAGAAGAGAACTTATCTTCCCCGACGAACTTCTTCTTCCCCGACTTCTTTTTCTCCTTCTCAGCAGCAATGGCTCCCAAGAAAGCCGACGCTCAGGCCAAGGGGAAAGCCCCTGCGACTTCTTCGCGTGCCACTACTTACAGACTCCCTCGACACGAAGTCACGCATCCTCCTATATCGTAAGTGATGGGGGATACGAACTGTTGAAGATGACTTTGATGAAGATGAACTCCACATAGAATTTTTAGGATCTTAAGATAAATAATGAACTTCAGAAATATATCCCCCCTTCTTAGGGCAAAGGATATTAATAAAGTATGCCCCCTCTTTAGGGTCGGCCATACTTCACATCTTCGTGTTTACGAAGCTCTGTGTTTCACGCAAAGGAGCATGGCTCTCATGACTCTGTGTAATTTTTTTATGTTGGCAGAAATGTCCATGTTGAAATAGTCACGCAGCTTTCATAATGACTCTGCGTGATTTTTCACATGTTGGCAGAGATGTCAATGTTGAATTATTCACGCAGCTTTCATGATGACTCTGCGTGATTTTTCACATGTTGGCAGAAATGTCCATGTTGAAATAGTCACGCAGACTTCTGAGAGTCATCCTCTGGATAGATTAGTCTTGATCTGTCAGCGTGTTTTTGTCATTTTCACTTAAATGTGATTCTGGCAATGATGCGTGACTTTCATCCTAATCTGTCTGGACTTTGCGTGAATTAATCATCTGTGTGAATAAATCACTCAGCATGTCTTGGTAGTATATCTGTCTGAAGTCTGCGTGACTTTTGAAATTTTCTTCGAATACTGTAATACATGCATAAGGCTCGTAGTCATAGAAAAACACATCTGACCTTGTCTTCTTTCATTTTCTGTAGTGAACATTCGAAGTGAAGAAGCAGATTATGAAGGGCACTTGAGTTTCTTATTTAAACATGATTTATCTCATGTACAATTTCCTTAGTTTGATCTTCCAGAAGCCAGACTGTCATTGTTGGCAAATCAAGACCATACAACCCTACTCTTCTGATGAATGGTCAACCCTTTCAGAGTCTGGATTTGGTGTCCCACAAGAAACCAGCATTTTTGTTCGGAGATGCCATAGCACAGAAATCTCAGCCAAAGGGCATCAGAGAGAAAGTGTGCTTCTACTTCGAAGGTAATGTAAAACAGCCCATGTACTGGCCGAAGGTCTCTAGGGGCTTATCAATCATGAGATTCATGCATGCCAGTTATCCCAGAAAGATGTCCTGGCATTTAACAGAATATCAGCAGGCGAAGGCGAGCCGTATCATTTACAGGAAGGATGGATTCTTTAGTGCCCCAGAGAATCATGTATCCGTGTTTCGGGGTTTGAAGCCTGGATGCATACCACCTGAAGACTCATCAATATTGATGCCATTCAGGATGCCCATTTTCATAAACGAATTCATGGCAAACAAGAATGTATTCTATCCCACCGATTCGACGCCGAGAATGAACGGCTTAATGAATCAGGAGAACGTGAGATGGAGGACTTTGGTCCATTGGGCTTTGGAGAATTTTGAGACTGAGCTGAAGAAGATAAACCTTTATGACGTCGTCGTCAATTCATCCTACGGCTTCAGGCCCAACCCCTTTCTGTTCCTGGCCTTGGTTGAGAGGTATAACCATAGGACGGGGATATTTATGACTCTGAAAGGGGAGATGGGCTTCGCCCTTCATGAGATGGAATATATCTCGCATCTGCCTTCAGACTCACTGCCGTATGAGGAGTATGTGCCTACGACAGAGGAGCTGAACTTTTTGTCGGAGAAGAACCCAGAGATGGTACATCTATTTGAAGAGATGATGTGCCATTTTGGCACATGTACTCTGTATTACAAGAGTTCTAAAGATGAATCTGGCAACCACATCCAGAAGTGGATGTCCTACCTTTTTATGAACCGTGAAAAGGATGAGAAGAAAATAAACGAGAAGAGATGGTACCAGATTAGCAACTTCAAGCCTCTCTCTGAGAGTGAAATCATTTATCTACTGGAGAAATATGACTGCAAGGATTTCACGATCACTAAAGACTGGTATGAGTTCAAAGCTGGAACCACCTTCAGCTCGTATGTAAGACAGAGTGGAAAGATTCTGTCAAGGAACGATCATTTGGCCGGATTCCTATCTCTGTGGTTAAGAAGATTCATCGTTCCTGGCTCCAGCTCTCTGGACAGGATACATAGAGGCGTTATCTTTGCAGCGGTGCGCCTTATGTATGGTTACAAGCTAGACTTATTATCAGCGATGACCTGTAGACTGAACGCAGGTCTTCGGAATTTTGTAACCAACATGCTATCTGATCAGAGGAGGATGACTGAGGAATTCCCACGGATAGAGATGCCCTTCATATATCTATATGGTTGGCTCCTCCTCCATCATGACGGCTTGATACCTCCAGGGACAGGAGGGAGTGGCAGTCTCTTTTTGGAGAGGTACTCTGGAGAGACTTTCTGGAAGGTTCACACCCTTCCAAAATACAGAAATATTCTGAATCGGGCATCACATTGGTCCATTCAATGTGTCCCTCCACCACTGGGCTATGAGGGCATGCCCTTAAATATGATGGACGGAGATATGGGGAACAGACTAGATGATGTAGCCTTTCAGTGGTTGCAGAGAATTCGGCCCTCTCATCTAGTATACCGTCATGAAGAAGTGACGTATCTGGAGCCATATTTACCAAGCCGATTTGCCAGGCAATTCGGATATGACCAACTTCACGTTGGGAACGCCACCACTTGCCTTTCTGCTCGTGGAGGGCTTATTGACGGAGCTCGGGCCTGGAGATATTTTGTGGCTAGAGATATGAAAGCTGTATTCTCTATGCCTAATCCTTTATCTAGCTCGGGGACGAAGATGCTTTACACATATGCTCGCTTCTATGTTTCGTCGAGCACCTTCAAGCCGAGTTTCAATCTGAAGACTTTTGTTGCGGAGGATGACTCAGCTCCATCGAAGAGATCGAAGAAGAAAACTGTTATTCAACAATTTCCTCCGGAACCCGAAGATGAGACAACAGAGGTTGAGCCCCTATATGAATTATTTCAGGAGGGAAATTTTCCTGATGAAGTTCTTCCTCCCATATTTGTATCTCTTTCTAAGAGGAAGAGAAGTGATGAATCTGAGACCGTCTCCAAGAAGAGTACTAAGTCTCCGACATCTAAGAAGAAGAAGAAGGGGGTCTCAGTAACTGCCACTTCATCTTTAGGTGGCATTTCAGTTGACGAAGATGACGCCGCTGATAAAGACGAAGATGAAGACGATGCTCCTTTGATAACAAGGAGGTCAAGAGACAAATATGTTAAGAAGTCCGTTAGCAAAATGAAAGGCAATGAACTCCTAGAAACAATTATGAGTGGAGGAGTTTTGCCAGAAATCAATAAAACGGCTTCTACTGAGAAAACAGAGTCTGATGATGTTCACCTTCCGGCAGCTTCAACTGAACAGACTGAGGTAGAGTCCGCTCAAGCTCAGGAAACAACTGCTCCAACAACAAGTGGAGTAGCTATTGAACCCTCAGAGATGAGGATGATCCCATTTGAGCATGGGACAGAGGGCGTCATCCAGGCACTGGATGACCAGATTGATTATTCTGAAGAAGAACCTGCCCCAGCAGAAGTTATGGAACAATCGGAAGTTCCAAAGACAGACTCACGTTGAAGAAAATATTTCTTTAGCCAGAGGCGATGAAGATGTGCCGGCGTCCGAGCTATCTGCTGCTGATGATTTGTTGAAGAATGTTTGTTAAGACATCATTCTTCGAACTGATATTCCAGAGAAGACTAAACCGGCAGTCAATACTGAGCTTGCTATCATCACTGTTCCTGAGATTCATCCATCTCAAGGAATAGATAAAGATGTGAACATAATGGACTCCAGATCAGAGACTCATCTTGAAGCCGGAGATGACAAAGAGTCTGAAGAAGAAGAGGAAGAAGGAGAGGATTGGCATGCTGGCACTTCTACTCCTTATGATGAGGATAAAATCAGAGGGAACAAAATTGAACTCAGCCCCGAACCTGCTCAATCTCCAGACAACGCTCCAGCACCCAGTAATTCTGGAGCTGGAAGCAGCCACATGAAGCAGGTGTCGGACACCATCATGGACCGACTACGAGAAGATGCCAGACTCCCTCAACATATCGAATATGAACCTCAGCCTGGTAGAATTTTATTTCAAATTCTGTTTTTACTGTTTCCTTTCTTTTAGATGCTGATTATTTTTTTTCTTTGACTTATAGGAACTGCTGCAGCAATGAGTTCGACTCATGCTCCACTTATCCAGGCTGATGCTGATGAAGGGAGTTCACACTTACCAACTTCTCTAGTAGCTCATACTTCCGTTCCTAGGATAGAGAACATTCAAGCTTCTTCTTCAATGATGACAGCGACTCCTGGGTTCGAGACTGGACTAGCAAGAACTCTGGGAATGTATTCAGAGATCATTTACTCATATCTAGATACATACTCCAGATGTTTCTTGAAGGATGAAGCTATGCCATTTTCTGATCTTCGAACTATGGTCAAGTTCCCGCTCATGGCGTTGCGACATGCTGGTTGCGAATCTCAGTGCATCTTCTTCGAACATCTCCTGGATGAGTTGGAAATAACTATCCGAAAATACTGGGAGACTAAGAAGGAAGACATTCAATCTTTAACTGCGGCTGAGATCAGTCAACTAGAGCATGAAGCACAGTCCCAACAAGCTGCATTAGAAGCATTTCTTGCCTCTTCTTCTGAGAAATTAGTAGAAAAGGGCGAAGAAATATTAACTACTCGTCAGAGAGCAGAGCTTCTGGAGAAAGATAAAGCATCCAAAGCTGAAGAGCTAAAGAAATTGAAAGAGGAGTTGGCTCGCCTTCAAGAGCGAATTGCTGTCATAGAAACAGAGCAAGCTGAGGTTACTGCTGCTTATATTTCTGAAGCCGAACGCTGTGAAACTCTTCAAAAGGAGCGAGAGCAGATGCAGGCGGAACAAATTGAAGAAGTTAACCGTATCCAATCTGTGATTATCATTTTTGATGAACAGAATGTCACAGTTAAAGCAGCTGAAAGAGTTCAAAAGGCTCATGAAGAGAAAATGAATGCTGTTCTTGAACGTATCAGGGAGTTAATAACTCCTAATAAGTGAATCTTTTTTCATTTTCACTTGTATTCAATGTTTTGATTCTGAATGAAAACCAATGAGAATTCTTGATCTGATTTTTGGTTTTGCTGTTTTGATAATGATATATTTATAGAAAATATGTTCAGAGGTAAATAATACATGACACATTTCAATAGAATAGAATATACAAATGAACTTTGTAATTCTATCAAATGATATTAAACCAGAAATGATCTTAGTTTAATACTGATTGGAAAAAATAGAATTCAGACATAAAAATATCTTTGAACTTAATTTTTCATGATCTTTGGACTCGAAAATCAAAAGACTAGATATCATATACGATGATGAATCGTAAATGTATGTGGGATGAACGGGAAAACCGACAAATGATGGAACCGTAAAAAATGAATGATAATGAACGGATGAATCGTCAAACATTAATAAATGGATGAACCGTCAGACATTAATGAACAGGCAAACCGTCGGATGAATGTGATAAATGAACGGATGAACCGTCAGGTATTAATGAACGGGCGAACCGTCGGATGAATGTGTCGCTTCATTATTTGAGGAACTTCTGCCTATAAATATAGCAAAAATCTGACAAGAACGAACACTTCTAATCTTCAACATAAAAATGTCGTCTGAAAAAGCATCCAAGAAGGCTGAAATCGCCCCGAAGGTTCAGAAGGGCACTGAAGAACGCCCTGCCGATCCAGTTCAGCCGAAGGAGGTAGATGCAAGCGAAGGTTCGTCTGCACCCAAGCCACCACGAGACATTCTGGATTTTCTGCTTGATCCAGGAAGGACTGAAGAAGAGGAAGCCATGAGGATGGCTGCTTACAAGTTTCTCGTGGGCTCCAGCAAAGAAGTTCTCAGCTCTTTTGCTGATCGCGTTTTCGAGAAGGACGGTAGCGGTCCGCGTCCAAATGTAGAGAAGGATGATAGTGATCTTCCTTAATATCATGTACTATCATTCATGATTAAAATAAAATAAAATTTTATTTCTAAACATGAACTTGTCTGATGATTTACAAGTATTTACATTTATACATAATACTTTTTAAGGAATTTGCCATTAATAGGCATCATAACTTTTCGACCATCCAGTTCTGAGAGTTGATAAGCTCCATTTGAGAAAACTCTGCTCACAACATAGGGACCTTCCCATTTTGCGTCGAATTTGCCTTTGCTCATATGAGTCATAGTCATAGGACGTCTGACTGTTAGAACAAGTTCTCCTTTTTGATATGCTCGAACTCTAACTTTCTTGTTAAAAGCTCTTGAAATTCTAGCTTGATAGAATTCGATATTCTGTTGAGCAGATAATCGCTTTTCATCCAGAGCTTCTAACTCCTGAAGTCGAAGACGATCATTATTCTCGGCGGTAAGTTCATTAGCGATTGCTATCCTTAAAGAAGGAATTTGAATCTCTAATGGAAGAACAGCTTCGCATCCATACACCAGAGAGAAAGGTGTACATTTAGTAGCATTACGAACTGTAGTGCGGTAAGCCCACAAACATTCACCAAGTTTCTCACTCCAATTACGTTTGTTAGTAGAGACAAACTTCTTTAGGAGTTTGATGATGGTCTTATTGAAAGCTTCTGCTAATCCGTTAGTTGCCGGATTGTATGCTGTAGAGGCCACATTATTGATCCGATGATCGTCGCAGAATCGAGTAAATTTCTGGCTGACGAATTGTGGTCCATTATCATGAATAATACGTCGAGGAACACCAAATCTGTAGATGACATGATGCTTGATAAAGTTGATGACATTGGAAGTCTTGACTTTAGATAAAGGAATGGCTTCGGCCCATTTGGAGAAATAATCGATTATTGCGAGAATAAACCGATGACCTTTTGATGACGACGGATTGATCGGGCCGATAATGTCCATGCCCCAAGCTTCAAAGGTCCATGATGCTGCCGTCGGATGTAGAAATTCAGAGGGTTGATGAATAAAATCCACATGGATTTGACAAGCTTTACACTTTCTTGCATATTCGATGGCATCTGATACCATAGTGGGCCAATAATAACCCATACGTCGAATACGATCCTGCAGTTTTGGTCCAGGCTGATGTGCTCCATAAATTCTATCATGTGCTTCGTAAATAATTTGTTGAGCCTCATCACCGGCAATACATCGAAGAAGTAAACCATCATAAGCTCGACGATATAAGGTTTTTGTTGTATGATTGTAATAGAATCTGAGTGATCGTCGTCTGATAGATGCCGCCTCACTCGGATTATCTGGAAGAATATCATACAATACGAAATCTAAGAAAGGAAGTCTCCAATCTTTATCCGTATTCTGAGTCTCAGCTGAATTACTGAAGATGAATTCCATGCTAGAATCAGATGAAGACGATAATGATTTACGACTTAATCCAAATCCTCTTGTTGCATTGACATCATGAGATGTTAATTTTTCAATGTCAACTGGAAGTCCTAGAGTTAGATTGTTTTCGAGATGAAATAATTCTCGATTGCAGACAACAATCATTTGTTGACGTCTGATTGGAATAGCTAACACCGTCGCAAGATTAGCAAGAGCATCAGCTTCTGTGTTACATGCTCGCTTAACATGCTCAATAAAAAACCCTTTAAATGAAGAAGCCATAGATATAGCCGATTTATAATAAGGAACCAGATCTTGATGACGAACTTCATAAGTACCCCTTATCTGATTGACAATGAGTTTAGAATCTCCATATGCTTCCAAATGTTGAATATTAAGATGTTTTGCGAGTTAAAGACCAATAAGCAATGCATTGTACTCAGCTACATTGTTTGAACATGGTTGATCGAGAGAATAAGCTCTTTGGATAGCAAGACCTTCTGGCGACACAAGAACAATTCCAACCCCAGCGACAATGTCACCATTAGGACCTATTCTCGAAGCTCCGTCAAAGAATAGATGCCAAGTAGGATCTTCTTCAGCAATTTGGTTTGAATCTAGGAATTCATCTGGGATTTTATCATAGAGTTTTGAATTTTCTGGAATTGAATGAGCAGCCAGAAAATCAGCTAAAGCTTGTCCTTTGACCGATTTCTGAGGAATATAGTGCATATCATACTGAGCAAGTAAGATTCCCCAATTAGCCAATCGAGAATTTAAAACACTGGGTTTCTTCATCATAACCCGTATAGGATTGATCCTGGAAATGACATGAATGGTCTGGCCAATGATATAGTGTCGTGTCTTTTGGATAGCGAACATCAGGGCTAGACATTCTTTTTCGACCGGTGAATATCGAGGTTCAGCTTCGGTCATAGTACGACTGAGATAGTAAATGGCTTGTTCATGACCATTTTTATTCTTTTGAGCGAGCAGTGCACCCAACGAATGACTCATTGCTCGGGTATATAGGAGGAACGGTATTCCTGAGACAGGAGGTACCAATACTGGAGGGCTCATCAGATATTGTTTTATATCATCGAATGCTTTCTGACATTCATCATTCCAGACAAAAGAAACACCTTTCTTCATAAGTTTATTGAATGGTCTGCAGCGTCCTGAAAGATTAGAGATGAATCTCCTGATATAAGCGATCCTTCCATGAAATCCTCGTAGCTCTTTTAAGGTGCGTGGAGGACGCATCTCTTGGATGGTTTTGATCTTCTCGGGATCCACGTGTATACCTTTCGAGGTAATGACGAAGCCGAGAAATTTGCCACTAGAGACGCCTAAGAACGACTTAGTAGGGTTCATCTTTAATTGATGCTTACGCATTAGATCAAATATAGTCTTCAAATCTTGGATGTGATCCTCCTTTTGTCGATTTTTGACTGCAATATCATCAACATAGCATTCGACTATTTTCCGCAAACTTGTTGTGTGTAAATTTAAAAGTAGCAGTATCATTAAATATAAAAGTAGTAGTATCATTAAATTTAAAAGTAGCAGTATTTACATTCGGCTGTGTTCTCTCGAGCTTCGACTGTCGTGCTGTCAGTCATAATGACACTCTGACAAATGATGAGCAGTCTCCCAGCGTAACTTTTAAATATTGTCCTGATCAACTCAGCGTGACTTTTAGACTCTGTCTTGATCAACTCAGCGTGACTTTTGGACTTTGTCCTGATCAACTCAGCGTGACTTTCATTTTTAAGGCCTACAAGACTTTACACCCAAAGCTCCACAAAAAAATTCTAAAAATCTACCAAAACTAAAACAACCCATTGAACATTCTGTCTCCAAGGAGACAGAGTTCGGGCCGAACTCTTCCCACACAGAGTTCGGGCCGAACTCTGTCCCCTTAATTTCAGGACCTGATTTTTAGGATTTGCTGGTTGCTAGTTGTCCAACGGCTAAATATTTGAATAACTCTGCCTCTCTGGACTAGTATATATAGACCTTGATTTCTCTCATTTTCAATTATCCAATCTTCTCATCTTCTCATCTTCTCATCTTCTATAGCCTATACATTCAAGAGCTTATTCTTCTTATCTAACTAGCCACAAAACTTCCCAAGCCCCCAAGGTGCTCAGTGCGAGTCAACTAGAAGTTTTGTGTGCAAGAGTTCCAAAAGAAGTCACTTAGACAATTCCAAGTCTCGCCATCTGCGAATCTGTAAGAAGTTGGCGTGCTCTTCTGAGTAAAGGCACGTGGTTGTATGCTATTTCACAAATAGTAGATTTCAATCCTGAGCTAGAGTTCTCAGGCCGGGACTAGTCCTTCAGGAGGGATACCAGGTTAAAAACTGATGTGTCTGCGTATGCTTCTCTGATCTCTATTTATATTCTGCACTTATACTCTGATTATTATTTCTGTTGGGTGGACTTGAATAGAGTTATTTTTAATTGGGTTTTATCGACACATACTCTATTCACCCATCCCCTCTAGAGTTGCCTAAATGTACTTCAATTGGTATCAGAGCTCTATTATCTTATATCGGATTAATATCCTAAGAGCTGATCCATGGCAACCACACAACCTATATTTTCCAACTATGGTGAGGGACAGTCCACAAATAGGCACCCCTATTTGACGTAACTAACTACACCTATTGGAAAACTAGGATGAGTTTTTATCTTAAGTCTCTAGACTTTGATCTGTGGACCATCGTCACGGATGGTTACAAAAAGCATGCCAGAAAAGAATCGAGGGAACTCTTGTTGAAAAACCCTACGACAAATATTCTGACCAGGAAAAGAAACAGGAAATTCTAGATGCTAGGGTTATTAATGCTCTCTTTTGTGCAATAGACAGGACTGAATTCAACAGGGTCTCTACATGCTCCACCTTACACGAAGTATTGAGGCTTCTGGAGGTGACTCATGAAGGAACCACATAGGTTAAAGAATCAAAGATCAGCCTTCTGCCACAAGAATACAAGGTATTCAAAATGAAGCCAAATGAGACAATTACTCAGATGTTCACCAGATTCCTCGATATCGTCAACCCTCTATCTTCCCTTGGCAAAGTATATTCCAACCATGAGAAGACACGCAAAGTGCTAAGAGGATTGCCGAAGATCTGGAACCCCAAGGTCACGGCAATTATCGAAGGAAATAATCTTACGGCTATGTCACTAGAAACTCTGATAGGCAAGCTGATGACGCATGAGCTCGACCTCAAAGATTTTAAAGAAATGGCTCCAAAAGAAAAAGAAATTTCCTTAAGAGGTCATCGTCGAAGAATCATCACAGATGACGACGATTTAGAAGGTGACGATCAAGAACTCATGGTTCGAAATTTCAAGAAGTTCCTACGCTTCAACCGAAGGAAGAAGGAACAAAAAGACGATGAGGAAGAACCCACCTACTTCGGATGCAAGAAGACGGGACACGTCAAAAAAGATTGTCCTATAGCAAAGAAAGGAAGCAGATACGAAAAGCCGTACAAGAAGCCAACATCAATAAAATATGCCAACACTAGCATCTGGCACAAAAGTGAGGCCAGTGATTCAGACGAAGAAGAGGACTATTCGTAAGACACGACAAACGTCTGCCTAATGGCAACTTTAGATAAGGTAAATGATTCTTTTGATGACTTTTTTTTTGATGAACTAGGTGATGCCTTTAGTTATCTACTTAAAGACCACAAAAATGTTATTAACAAATATAAACATGCTAAGGTTAAAATCACGACTTATGAAGCCGAGATACATAGACTTTCATGCTTATTAGAAAATGTTAGAAACATTACATCCACAAAAAATACTGAGGAGGTATCTAAGCTTAAGTTAAGCTTACACGATGCCGAATCTCTTATTGAGAAGCAAACACAAGATATCATTATTTTAAATAAAGAACTTACTGAAGAGAAAAACAAGTACAAGATTGCTACTGGTAGAATAAATGGTCTTACAGCTAAATGTGATGAGTTGCATGCTGCCTCTAAGAAATTAGAGATTAGACTGGATAAGCAGGTTATTCAACCTCAAACTCAGTCTCATAATCACAACAATTATACTAAACACCAGACGGCTGAACACAAGAGAGCACGTCATTACAAGAACACTCATCCATATACCACACAAAAATATGTCTTTATGTACACCTACTCCCAGGCAGCACATAAAACACACACACGTAGTTATAATCATCCTACTACTACACATAGTTATCACCATCCTACACCCACATATAGACATCACTATCAACCTGCACCCAACCCCAATATGCATGCTACATGTACTTAATGTGGTTTACATGGACACATACCACCATAGTGTAGAATTAGAAAACTAGTGGATGTTAATCTATATGTATGGATACCAAAGACTAACTTTTCAGGACCCACAAGAATCTGGGTATCAAAGGTCACATCTACTCATGGTGTAGGTGGACCTTCCTTCTTAAACTAGAAGCAAATAGATTTTCGATAGTGGGTGCTCGCGGCATATGACTGGAGATACTAATCTATTCACAACACTATCGATGAAAAGGGAAGCATATGTATCCTTCGGCAACAATCTGAAAGGCTATATCATAGGTAACGGTACAATTGGTTATCCTCCTTCTCCCGTTATTAAGGATGTCTGTTTAGTGACCGAGTTAAAGCATAACCTGCTCAGCATCAGTCGTCTTGCTGATCACGGATATGATATTAACTTCGATAAAACTAAATGCTTTATCTATAATAGATCATCTGGAGACATCGCGTTCGAAGGGATAAGGGAAGATAACATATATATTTTCTATCTATCTAGAGATACTAACAGTGCAGGTAGATGCCTTTACGCCCACAAAGATGAAAGATTATTATGGCATCAGCGTCTTGGTCATGCTAACATAGACACCATATCAAGACTATCTACCAAGAAGCTAGTAAGAGGATTGCCTGAAATCACATTCAAAAAGGATACGGTATGTGCCGAATGTGAAAAGAATAATGCTACCAAATCTTCTTTTAAATCCATCAATACTGTAAGTACCACTCGACCTTTGTAATTACTCCATATATATTTTTTGGTCCTAGTAGAGTAGCCAGTCTTGACGGAAAACTCTATGCTTTCGTAATTGTTGATGACTTTTCAAGATTCACTTGGGTTTTCTTTCTTACAAATAAAGGTGATACTATTTCAGTTTTCAAAGTTTTTGCTAAAAAGGTCCAAAACGAAAAAGACTACATGATTACTCGTATCCGAAGTGGTATCCAAAGTGATCATGGTAGCGAATTCAAAAATTTCGATTTTGAAAAGTTTTGTGATTTAAATGACTTTAATTATGAGTTTTCTTGTCCTAGAACTCCTCAACAAAATGGTGTTGTGGAGTGGAAGAATAGGACACTTGGCGATATAGCTAGAGTCATGCTGAATCAATTTTCTCTTCCGAAATATTTTTGGACAGAAGCTGTCAACACAGCATGCCATGTTTTGAATAGGGTTTTGATTCGACCTATCTCGAAGGAAACTCCCTATGAGCTTTGGTTTGGTAGAACTCCAAATGTTTTTTACTTTCGAGTGTTTGGTTGTCGCTGCTTTATCCTGAATACCAAAGACAACTTGGATAAGTTTGATACCAAAGCTGATGAAGGTATTCTTCTTGGCTATGCTGCCAAGAGTAAGGGATATAGAGTGTTCAACAAACGCTCTATGATTGTTGAAGAGTCTACTAACGTAACTTTTGATAAGGATAATAGTACGGCTATTATTCTCGATGATGATGAACCAGCAACCTTCACTCCTGTGGATACACCACCCGAAACCAACTCTCTGGAGGGCTTACCAAAGAAGTTCCAATTCAAACCTTCGCATCCAGAAAACTTGGTAATAGGTAAGGTATCGAAAGGGGTAACTACTCGATCTTTTTTGAGAGATTCTATTGCTAGCACTGCTTTTATTTCTTAAATTGAGCCTAAAAATATTTTAGAAGCTTTTAACGATGAATTTTGGATATCTGCAATGCAAGAAGAACTCAACCAATTTGAACGAAATTAGATTTGGAAACTTGTTCCTAGACCTGCTGATCATTCAATCATCGGTACCAAATAGGTCTTTTGCAACAAAGTTAATGAGGACGGTTCGGTCATTCACAATAAGGCTCGTCTCGTAGCTCAAGGATACAACCAAGAGGAGGGTATCGACTACGATGAGACGTATGCTCCTGTTGCACGACTTGAATCTATTCGGATGCTTTGCGCCTTTGTAAATTTCAAAACATTAAACTTTTTCAAATGGATGTGAAAATGCTTTTCTAAATGGTTTTATTAAAGAAAAGGTTTTTATCAAGCAACCCCCTAATTTTGAAAATCACAAATTTCTCGACCACGTTTTTAAACTTAAGAAAGCTCTTTACGGCCTCAAACAAGCTCCTCGAGCTTGGTATGAACGCCTTAGTACTTTCTTACTTGATAAAATCTCTTGATGATACTATTCTGTTAGTGCAAATCTATGTAGACGATATCATATTTTGGTCTACTAATGAGGGTCTATGCAAAGATTTTGCCAAGTGTATGCAGAACGAGTTTGAGATGAGCATGGTGGGAGAGCTCAACTACTTCCTTGGACTGCAAATCAAACAATACTCGTAAGACGTCTTCATCAGTCAGTCGAAGTATACAAAGGAAATGCTGAAAAAGTTCGAGCTTGACAACATCAAACCTATCAGCACTCCTATGGCTACTACATAGCTGGAACCTGATGAAAGAGGCAAACCGGTCGATCAATGTAAGTATCGAGGTATGATTGGTAGTCTATTGTATTTAACTTCTAGTCATTTCGATATTATGTTTAGCGTTTGCTTATGTGCTAGATATCAAGCAAATCCTAAAGAATTACACATGACCGTTGTTACGCGTATCTTTAGATATCTTAAAGGAACGATTACGGTAGGCCTGTGGTAACTCAAAACCACTTTCTTTGAATTAATCGGATATTCTGATGCTGATTTTGTGGGATGCAAAGTCGACCGTAAGAGTACCAGCGGCACGTGTCATTTTTTAGGAAAGGCTTTAGTCTCATGGTTTAGCAAGAAGCAGAATTCTCTCGCACTATCCACAACAGAAGCTGAATACATCACAGTTGGTCTTTGTTGTGCACAGATTCTGCGGATGAAGCAAACTCTTGAAGACTATAACTTATTATTCAAGCACATACCTATTTTCTGTGATAACCCTAGTGCAATAAATTTGACCAAGAACCCAGTACGTATGTCACTCACGCACAAAGCATATAGAGATTAGACATCATTTCTTGCGTGATCATCAATAGCACGACACTATTAACTTAGAGTTCATTGACACCGAACATCAGCTACCAGATTTATTTACTAAACCACTAGCCAGAGAGCGCTTCAACTTTCTTTGTCGAGAGTTGGGAATCTTGGATGAAACTGTCATACAATAATATGTACCTGCATAAATAACGGTTATGACAATCATCATTTATAATGACTCAGCTTTGGGTACAAACCGAAAGGGCCCTTCTGACAACAAGACATAAAGGCCTAAGCGACACGGTGCACTAGTCTTCGGACTACCGCTAGCTGAGATCCGGCCCCTACAGCTACCCCAAGGCAGTTTCACTGTAATGATCGCTGTCTTAACACTCATTTATTACATGGCTATATTGTGTTTATGACTTATAACATTCAATTTTTTAAATTCTAGAATTTTTTCCTATCAAAACATTGCCTTCTTTTTTTAACTGATTCTGTATTCCAGAACCTACTTTGGTTCCTGGCCATCCAATTTTTTGATCGGACGGCCACGATTTAACCCGACCTGCTAGCCCTAATTATCATAAACCTGAACTCTCCTTCTCTCTCTTCACTTTTATCTTCTTCTACCTCCCTCCAAACTCTTTTCTCTCAAACCCTAACCCTAGAAAACCCATATTTTAGGGCTATTTTCTTCCAAACTCAAGATCTAAGGATTTTTGAAGGATCTTTTCCATCTCCAACCATTTGTGTGAGGTATAACTCATTTTTCTCCTCTCTTTCAAATTCAATCTATTTTCATTATCAATGGCTCCTAAGTTATTTGGTAGAGGAAAGAGGTTAAGAAGTGAGGGGACATCTTCATCTAACCCTCCTCCTCTTCCTCCTCCTCCTCCTCCTCCAAGTCATCCTTTGTTCAATCCACCACCTCCACCAAATCCCAACACCTACAATGAGCAAATTTTTGTCTCTTTGGATGCATCCAATGAGTGGTACACGGACTTTCGCTCACGTAGTGTGTTCCCTGGCCATCCGATAAACTTCACAATTTTTTTGGCATATGACGCTCTTTTTCACGATTTATGCCTCGATGAACTTGTCATAACTTTATCTTGTGTCTATCTCAATGCTATACAGATATTTTATTATAATTTAACACATAATGACACTAGGATTTATTCTCGTGTCGCCGACATTGATATATCCTTTGACGATTTTGAACATGCCGATTACCTTGACGTCCCAGCACCAAACACTTGGGAAAAACTTGTTGATGCCCGACAGTTCCAACTTCCCGGTGAAACCACTCTTGAGGGTTTCAAGGATGCGTTGTGTTCCTAACACACATCCTCACAAGCTTCGAGCCAAATATCTCAACAACTATTTTTATGGACTCCATCGGATCATCTTTTTCTCGATCTTGCCCAAAGTGGGATCTGTCACGACCCAGAACTAGAATACCGGAGAGCGGGGGAGTGACATAGCTAGCTACGTATTACGGGTAGATGAATACCGTATAATACGATCAATATTGTCTAAAAGATGAGGGGGAGCATACTACATGAAAGTCTCACTAGGGTTACTCAACATCTATTGTCTCAATCATTCAATCAAGAAGCAGTAATGGAGAACATGTAAGATAAAGCAGTAAGGAGTCCCAAACGCTCAGTCAAAATATTTTTGAAATCTGGCTTTACTAAACATAGCCAGATAATATAATAAGGTATACACAATCGTTATCAGCTGCAGTCTGACTTAGTTACAATTATGTAAAAGTAAGTGCAAGACTATCCGACTAACATGTCGGTGCCAAGCGGCAAAATATAAAGTTAGTAGCAAAACGAGCAGGGTAGCAAGGAACACACTCGTGTCCTCCTGCGATCATTCCTCTAGTATTGACCATCTTGGAGGTGCAAGTAAGCTGAGTTCTCGAAAACTGGCTCTAAATCTGGCCATGCAAAACCCGAGAGGTTAGACCTCTAATAGCAAGTACCACAAGAAAGTACGACATGAGAAATAAAACCAGTGATAAGAGTTAAGAATATGATAAATAAGTCTCCGCTTGCTACTAGGATTCATACAACATCACGACACTTCAAACCAACTTCCCAACCAAACAAGGACAGAAGTTGACCCGTCATGTCCTGACATTCTGATCATCTCAGTCATTAACAGAGTAGGTATAGTACACAAACAAATCAATTTAAACGGCAATATAACTACTACGGCTTACTAACTGTCAGTTCCAAGTTGTCCTGGAAATATGCAATAAGGAATTCCTCAGTTCTTACAATGTACAAGCAAGGCTAGTCTACCCAATAATCAATTACGCCAATCATGAATTAGAAGAGTCCCAGTGGGACGCCCGTCATCAATATATATAAAAATATAAGCAGATATCACTCCCTGCCCGTGTGGCAGATTTGCAGTATCTGTGGGAACCAGCCGGCATGTCGGGACACTAATTGTCCCGAGATGGCTGCCATGTAAGAACTCGGGAATCCATTCTCTCCATGCAATCGTTATTTTATTTAACTTAACAGTCCCTATGTTGATTGAAGTCTCATGTCGTAGATTATGGTCATTCAGAATGAGTACTTTCGTACAGAGTACGATATGCACAACTCTACAATGATGCTCGTACGGTTAGGTTGTAGGTCTTACATAGCGTAATACAATAATCAAACTTAGCCACAAAATAATCATGCCTTGACTGTAAGGTACACATGCTGCTTTTGTAGAAAATAAGTTGAAGTTTGCACGTGTCCATATGCCAATGTTCGGGATCGGCTAGTCGATTGCAATGGTTCATGTTAAATATGAACATGTCTCATTCAATTTCAATAAGACGACTAGCCAGTCTCTTAGTTCCAACTAGGAATGCATGATCAATCATTAGTTGAGGTAACAATCAATGTCAATTCATGATAAGGCATGAAAGTCAAACTAGTATTAAGTATGGTCGAGTCTATAACTCTCAGGGTTAAGTTCCAGTCATTCTAGGCATCCATAAACCAATCGAGACACAGGGCACATTCCACACAAAAATTTGTATAAAAAAATATATTAACATATCATGATTATAGCGAGTTCATGTCAAAAGGTGTAAGGATATAATAAGGGGTGCCATGCGTCCAAGGAAGTAGAGTTACGCGTAAAGGAATAATATTACGCGTAAAGGAATAACATCACGCGTAAACTTGTACGCGTAAAGGAATAACATCACGCGTAAACTTGTACGCGTAAAGGAATAAAGGAAATCATGTTACTCGTGAATTTGTATGCGTAAAGAAAATCATGTTACGCGTAAATTTGTACGCATAAAGGAAGTACCGTTATGCGTAAATGAATACGCGTAAAGGAAGAACATTACGCGTGAAGGAACACGCGTAAAGAAATAACGTTATGCGTGAATGAATATGCGTAAAGGAATAACATCAAGCCAGGGGAGTATGCGCAAAGAAGAGAGTTACGCGTAAAACTTGTATGCGTAAAGGGTCGAGTTACGCGTAAAAGCTTGTACGCATAAAGAGTTAAAGTTTACGCATGAATGAATACGCGTAAAGGAATACTATTACGCGTAAATGGATACGCGTAAAGGAAATACGTCAAGCCATAGTAGACTTGCGTAATCCAGATTCATGCTGACACGAATGATCATGGGCGTAGAGCTTGATATTACGCGGGCACGTATAAACGTAGGCGTAGAGAACCTTCAGAATTCCATATTTCCGTGAAACCTCAATCGAAGCCAAAAATGGGACTTCCATGGATCAAAATGGGGTATAACACAAATCTAAACAACCTGGAATACCCAAAACTTGGAGATAAGGAAGTTCGATAGATCAAAATCACCAAAATTCGAAAATGTCCAACTTCTAGATCTACAAAAATATAACTTTTAAATACAAAAATGTCAAGTTCTAAACTATCTTAGAATCATGAGAGGAAGATAAATGAACCATAAAAATAGGTTCTCATGTGGAAGCAAGATGTACTTGCCTAAGCTCTTGGTAGGTGGAGAGAGTTTTGAGGAAGAAGAAGAGTAAATGAGAAAAAGAAGTAATGAAGAGAGAGAAAAGGTTGGGCTTTAAATGGAGATTATGGTAGATAGGTGGTTGGTTGGGTTCATGATGAACCATCCTAAACCCAAACAAACCAACTCAAGCCGAACCCAAGACAAAGCAAAAGCAGAAAATAAAACACAGGAAAAATAATTAGCGTAAAATTAAAGAAATTAAATATAGAACAAATGCATGATAAATATTACATAATTACAATCAAGCAGTACACGTATTAAAAATACGTATTCTGAAAACGGGGAGTGACATCTCTACCCTTCTTAAAAAAATTCCGTCCTCGGAATTTCAAATCCAAGCAGGATAGAAACATCAGGGCTAAACTAATCCAAGTACAAGCAATTTTAGCGAGCAAGTTGTCATCTTACAATATCAATAGCAAGTAATATATATATATATATATATATATATATATATATATATATATATATATATATATATATATATATATATATATTAATTCTACGATATCAAGCAATTTCTACTCATAGGGCGATAAGCATGAGGAATTAAGACAATCAAGGTACACGGAAAGAAATATACCTTATGAGTCAAATAGGTGCGGATAACGTGATCGGATATCATCCTCACATTCCCACGTTGACTCTCCTAAGGAGTGATGACCCCAAGCAACACGGACAAGGCTAGTTGTTCGGTTCTTGAGTATCTTCTCCCTTCGGTCCAAAATGGATACTGGCTGTTCCTTGTAAGACAGGTTGGTACCAACAACCAGCTCAGAATAATCGAGGATATGGCTTGGGTCCGATACATACCTATGCAACTGAGATACATGAAACACATCATGCACCTCTCGTAACGAAGGTGGAAGGGATAAACGATAAGCAACATCGCCTACCCTATCGAGGATAGCAAATGGACCTACGTATCGTGCACTCAACTTCTCGTGAACTCCAAATCTAATGACTCCACGAGTAGGTGAGATCCGCAAGAATACGTGGTCCCCAACAGAAAATTCTAGCAGCCTACGATGCTGGTCTGTCCAATGACGATGCCGATCTTACGCAACTCGAAGTCGCTCCCGAATCTCCTTAACTACTTCAACCGTCTGAACAATCATCTCTGGGCCTAACATCTTTCTCTCCCCGATATTATCCCATGCCAGTGGCGACCTACACTTCTTGCCGTATAGTGCTTCGAATGGCGCCATCTGGATACTGGCTTGATAATCGTTGTTGTACGAAAATTCGGCTAAGTGTAGGTGACTCTTCCAAGACCCTCCAAAATCGAGGGTGCAAGCTCGTAACATATCTTCTAAAGTCTGAATTATTCTTTCTGATTGCCCGTCCATCTAGGGGTAGTAAGCCGTACTAAATCTTAACTTGTTACCAAGACTATGATGTAAACTCTTCCAAAAATGTGATATAAAATATGTTTCTCTATCTGATACAATACTGACAGGGATCCCATGCTGCCTGACTATCTGCTGCATATACAACTCTGCCAACTTTTCTGTAGATTGACCTACTCTAAAAGGAAGAAAATGTGCCACCTTCGTAAGCCGGTCCACTATCACCCAAATAGCATCCTTACCACTTGGTGATCTCGGTAAATCGGTCATAAAGTCCATTGTGATATGCTCCCACTTCCATTCCGGGATAAAAAGCGGCTACAATAATCCAGCTGACCTTTGTTGTTTTGCCTTCACTTGCTGACATATCAAGCAATGAGAAATGAATCTAGCTATCTTCCTCTTCATTCCATTCTACCAGAAGTGCTGCTTGATATCTTTGTACATTTTGGTCCCTCCGGGGTGTATAGAATACTGAAAACTGTGGGCTTCTGCCAAAACTTTCTGTCTGATATCTCCACTTGGCACACATAGACGTGATCCAAATCTAAGTTTACCATCTTTGTGAATTTTTATCTCCTTCCTGAGTCCGGACTCACATTCTGTCCTAAGCTTCTGAATCATTGGGTCTCGTGCCTGAGCTTCCTTGTTCCTGTCTACCAAGTCGGATTGAACTCGTAGACTTGCCAGAATTCCTATATCACTAGAAAGTATAACCTCGATGCCCATCTCTTGAAGATCTTCTAAAATATGTTTTTGCGATGTCAACATAAATGCGCCGCCTCTCCTACTAAGAGCATCTGCTACCACATTAGCCTTGTCTGGATGATACTGAAGCTCTACGTCGTAATCCTTGATCAACTCTAACCATCTTCTCTGTCTCATGTTTAGTTCCTTCTGAGTAAAGATGTACTTCAGACTCTTGTGGTCTGTGTACATGTCCACTCGATTATCGTACAAGTAATACCTCCATAGCTTTAAAGCAAATACTACTGCTGCCAACTCCAAGTCATGAGTCAGATAATTCTTCTCGTGGTCTCAAAGTTGTCTAGATACATACGCTATCACCTTTCCATGTTGCATTAGGACACACCCAAGTCTTTTTTCTGACGCATCACAATATACAGTAAAACCTCCGGGTCCAACCGGTAATGTAAGAATAGGTGTCGTGATCAACTTTTTCTTCAAATTCTCAAATGATGCCTGGCACTCTGCCGACTAAATGAATGGCACATCCTTCCGTGTTAAGCGGGTCATGGGTGCTGAGAGTCTTGTAAAGTCTGATACGAACCTTCTGTAATATCTTGCCAATCCCAAGAAACTTTACACATCTTCTACGGTCTTAGGTATTGGCCAACTCTCTACTGCTTCTACTTTCTTGGGATCCATCGCTATTCCAGCCCCTGATATGATGTGCCCCAAGAATAAAATATGATCCATCCAAAACTCACACTTGCTGAGCTTGGCGTACAACTGGTTCTCTCTCAGAACCTGTAACACTTTCTTGAGGTGATCTTCATGCTCTTCATCATTAGCTGAATATACGAGGATGTCGTCGAGGAACACAACGACAAATCGATCTAAGTACGGCATAAAGATGTGGTTCATCAAATCCATAAATATTGCTGGAGCATTGGTCAAACCAAACGACATTACTAAGAATTCGTAATGCCCGTACTTTGACTTGATTGCTATCTTGGGAATATTCTCTTTCCGAACTCTCATTTGATGATACCCGGATCGAAGATCTATCTTGGAAAAAACCCTTGCTCTGCTCAACTGATCAAACAAGTCGTCGATCCTTGGTAGTGGGTACTTGTTCTTTACTGTTGCCGCGTTGAGCTTTATGTAGTCAATGCACAACCTTGATGACCCATCCTTCTTCCCTACAAGTACCACTAGTGCTGTCCATGGTGATTCGCTAACTCGAATGAACTTCTTCTCCTTCAGTTCCTCTATGTATTGATACACCTTGGCCTGCTCTGAATCTGCCATTCTGTAAACTCGATCTGATATCGGTTTAGTTCCAGGTGCCAACTCTATGCTGAACTCAATATCCCTAACCGGTGGTAGACCTGGAAGTTCTTCAGAAAATACATCTAGAAACTCTTCAACTACCTTCGGGACTAGAACTTCTTTCATTGCCGTCACTACTCCTTGTTTATGCTGGTATGTCTCTGATCTGACTAAGGTGAACCGTTTCATGCCTGAAATATTAAAGGATACACTCCCTCTAGGACAATCTATTGTCGCATGACTGTCTTTCAGCCAGTCCATGCCTAAGATAACGTCAAAATTTTCAACAGGAAATTCTATCAACCTGGCGGGTAAGGACCGCCCGCAAACTACAATGCTACACGCTAGAATAACTCTACTAACTCCTAGAGCCCGTTACCAGTGAGTATATTCAACCTCCCTGGCAATGCCTCGAATTCCATTCCTAGTCGTGTCGTAAATTATGCAGATATAAATGAGTGTGATGCTTCTGAATCAAACAATGCTACTGCAGAATATGAGATGACGAGAATGTTACCTGCCACAACATCTTTCGATGCCAATGCCTCTTCCAAGGACAGATTGAATGCCTGCCCTCGGCCTCCTTGTTGGTTCCCATGTTGCGGCCTAGCCTGGTGTTGCTGCTGGCCCCTGCCTTGGTGATGCTGGGGTGGTCTTTGTTGTTGCTGCTGCATCGGTGGTCCATGCTGCCGAAACATCTGAGCCTGTGACATCAACGGGCATTGTGCCAGCGGTCTCACTACTACCGCTAGTCCTTGATACTGGCCTGCCCCTGGTGCTGACAGCACAGGGAATTGTTGCACTGGTCCTCCTGACCTCGAATTCATGGAACAGATGAAAACCCGATGATCTGGACATCCATATATCAAACATTGTCTATTCAATGCCTGACACATACCTCTAGTGTGTCCTGCCTTCCCATAATAGGTACAGCCCGCTGGGGGTTGCTGGTTCTTCCTCTGCTGCTGCTGCTGCTGCCTTGTTGGTGGTGCCGGCCCCCGTATCGCCACATCGTGAATGCGAATACTAGGGGATGGTGCTGTTATTTGGGGCGCTACTCCCCCTCCTTCTTCAATCTGATTGTGAGATCTCTTCTGACCTCCAGTCCTTGATGTGATCCTCTGGATTGTGATCTCATGCCTCCGAGTTGTCGTCAATACATCATCGAAAGCCTGGTAGTTGTGCCCCTCTATCAATTGCAAGAGTTCAAGATGGAATCCTTGCTGAAATCTCATAGCCCTCTGGCTCTCCGTTGTTACCATCTCCGGGACAAACCTACTCAGTCTGCAGAACTCTGCTGCATAAGCATCTACTGTCTTGTCGGTCTGCTTGAGGTTGATAAACTTCTGCTGTAGCTCGAACTGTGCCACAACTCCATAGTACTTTATCTTGAACCTTGCAGTAAAATTATCCTAAGTTATAGGACGTCTGATGCCCACTTTTTCTGATTCCCACCAATCGCGTGCGAGGTCCTGAAGCAACAGCTTCACTTGATCCACACGTTCTCCCGTCGGTACCTTAGCCGCTGTCAAAATAGCATCGATATCCTTGAACCATATATCTGCTAAAATGGCATCTTTCGTGCCCTCGAAACGATGGGGGTTGTACTTGCAGAACCTGGTTGACGCCCCTGAGTCAGTCCTCACTCCCCTTTCCAAAGCCGTTTGCAATCCTTGGTTGAGCAATACAATCTGCTCTTGCAGCTGAGTGTGCATGTGTTGCTGGGCCAACATCTGATGTTGCTGAACAGCCATCATCCCTCTTATGATTTCCAGAAGGGCTGGTGTGTCTACTGCTATAGGGGTAGGCGGAACTATTGGTGGTGTTGGAACCTTCGGATACTGCGGTCCAGCTGTTGGTTCTACTATCACCTATTCTTAGATGTTCTCTTGAGGTAGTTTTGGCCTTTGTTGCTAACCAATACGGTCATGTTGTTCATGTTGCCCTTGTTGTCCTTGTTGTTGTTGTCCAGCTCTGACAGATGCGAACGAGGTACCCCTAAGAAAAGGGACAAGAGAGCAATCAAACGATCGGACAGAAAAGATCAATTAAGTCAAAGGATACTGGAATGTCAAGCTAGGGTCGAGAGTAACGAATCATGAGATCAAGGGAAAACATGTGTGATTGAGACATCCTATAAATTAAAACACCCCACAAGTCTGAAATCAGACCTGCATGGACCACCACTAAAACCTTATCACGCCCCAGAACCAGAATATCGGAGAGCGGGGGAGTGACTCAGCCAGCTAGGTATTACGGGTAGATGAATACCGTATAATACGATCAATGCGGTCTAAAAGACGAGGGGATACATAATACATGAAAGTCTCATTAGGGCTACTCAACATCTATTGTCTCAATCATTCAATCAAGAAACAGTAATAGAGAACATGTAAGATAAAGCAGTAAGGCGTCCCAAACGCTCAGTCAAAATTTGTTTGAGATCTGGCTTTACTAAATATAGCCAGATAATATAACAAGGTATACACAATCGTTATCAGCTGCAGTCTGACTTAGTTACATTAATTATGTAAAAGTAAGTACAAGACTATCAGACTAACATGTCGGTGCCAAGCGGCAAAATATAAAGTAAGTAGCAAAACGAGCAGGGAAGCAAGGAACCCACTCGTGTCCTCCTGCGATCATTCCTCTAGTATTGACCATCTTGGAGGTGGAAGTAAGCTGAGTCTTCGAGAACTGGCTCTAAATCTGGCCATGCAAAACCAGAGAGGTTAGACCTCTAATAGCAAGTACCACAAGGAAGCACGACATGAGAAATAAAACCAGTGATAAGAGTTAAGAATATGATAAATAAGTCTCCGATTGCTACTGGGATTCATACAACATCACGACACTTCAAACCAACTTCCCAACCAAACAAGGACAGAAGTTGACCCGTCATGTCCTGACATTCTGATCATCTCAGTCATTAACAGAGTAGGTACAGTACACAAACAAATCAATTTAAACGGCAATACAACTACTACGGCTTACTAACTGTAAGTTCCAAGTTGTCATGGAAATATGCAATAAGGGATTCCTTAGTTCTTACAATGTACAAGCAAGGCTAGTCTACCCAATAATCAATTGCGCCAATCATGAATTAGACGAGTCCCATCAGGATGCCCGTCATCAATATATATATAAATATAAGCAGATACCACTCCCTGTCCGTGTGGCAGATTTGCAGTATCTGTGGAAACCAGCCGGCATGTCGGGACACTAATTGTCCCGAGATGGCTACCATATAAGAACTCGAAAATCTATTCTCTACATGCAATCGTTATTTTATTTAACTTAATAGTCCCTTTGTTGATTGAAGTCTCATACCGTGGATCATGGTTATTCAGAATGAGTACTTTCGTACAGAGTACGATATGCACAACTCTACAACGATGTCCGTGCGGTTAGGTTATAGGTCTTACATAGCGTAATACAACAATCAAACCTAGCCACAGAATAATCATGCCTTGACTGTAAGGTACACATGCTGCTTTTGTAGAAAATAAGTTGAAGTTTGTACGTGTCCATATGCCAATGTTCGGGATCGACTAGTCGATTGTAATGGTTCATGTTAAATATGAATGTGTCTCATTCAATTTCAATAAGACGACTAGCCAGTCTCTTAGTTCCAACTAGGAACGCATGATCAATCATTAGTCGAGGTAACAATCAATGTCAATTCATGATAAGGCATGAAAGTCAAACTAGTATTAAGTATGGTCGAGTCTATAACTCTCAGGGTTAAGTTCCATTTATTCTGGGCATCCATAAACCAATCGAGACACAGGGCACATTCCACACAACAATATGTATAAAAAATATATTAACATATCATGATTATAGTGAGTTCATGTCAAAAGGCGTAAGAATATAATAAGGGGTGCCATGCGCCCAAGGAAGTAGAGTTACGCATAAAGGAATAACATTATGCGTAAAAGAATAACATCACGCGTAAACTTGTACGCGTAAAGGAATAACATCACGCGTAAACTTATACGCGTAAAGGAATAAATGAAATCATGTTACGCATGAATTTGTATGCGTGAAGAAAATCATGTTACGCGTAAGTTTGTACGCATAAAGGAAGTACCGTTATGCGTAAATGAATACGCGTAAAGGAAGAACATTACGCGTGAAGGAACACGCGTAAAGAAATAACGTTATGCGTGAATGAATAGCGTAAAGGAATAACATCAAGCCAGGGGAGTACGCGTAAAGAAGAGAGTTACACGTAAAACTTGTATGCGTAAATGGTCGAGTTACGCGTAAAAGCTTGTACGCGTAAAGAGTTAAAGTTTACGCATGAATGAATACGCGTAAAAGAATACTGTTATGCGTAAATGGATACACGTAAATAAAATACGTCAAGCCAGAGTAGACTTGCGTAATCTAGATTCACGCTAACACGAATGATCGTGGGCGTAGAGCTTGATATTACGCGGGCACGTATAAACGTAGGCGTAGAGAACCTTCAGAATTCCAAATTTCCGTGAAACCTCAATCGAAGCCAAAAATGGGACTTCCATGGGTCAAAATGGGGTATAACACAAATCTCAACAACCTGAAATGCCCAAAACTTGGAAATATGGAATTTCGATAGATCAAAACCACTAAAATTCGAAAATGGCCAACTTCTAGATCTACAAAAATAAAACTTTCAAATACAAAAATGTCAAGTTCTAAACTATCTTAGAATCATGAGAGGAAGATAAATGAACCATAAAAATGGGTTCTCATGTGAAAGCAAGATGCACTTGCCTAAGCTCTTGGTAGGTGGAGAGAGTTATGAGGAAGAAGAAGAGTAAATAAGAAAAAGAAGTAATAAAGAGAGAGAAAGGGTTGGGCTTTAAATGGAGATTATGGTAGGTAGGTGGTTGGTTGGGTTCATGATGATCCATCCTAAATCCAAACAAACCAACTCAAGCCGAACCCAAGACAAAGTAAAAGCAGAAAATAAAATACAGGAAAAATGATTAGCGTGAAATTAAAGGAATTAAATATAGAACAAATATATGATAAATATTAGATAATTACATTCAAGCCGTACACGTATTAAAAATACGTATTCTGGGAACGGGGAGTGACAGGATCTATCGATGAAGTCACTTATCTTGAGATATTTGCTCTATATCATCTTCATTTTTGTCTTCCGTTCAACTTCCTTCGCACGATGATGGATTGGATGATTCGTGCAAGACCAAAACCAAAATCCTTAGTCTATGCCATGTACCTTCCAAAGATTTTTTGTACCCTCAACATTCCTCTTGATGACTGTCAGTTTCTACCTGCTCCTACTTTTCTGTCCAAGGCACGTTGGACTATTGCTGCTGCTGCATCCTCTGACTCTGATGCTCCTGAGCCCGAGTCTCCTGCTACTCTTGACTCCATCCAGGCGATGTTGTGCGATCACTTCCGTTTGGAAGACGACCACTGGACTCAGTTGGATTACCGTACCACCCTTCAGATGAGTGCTATCAGCAACTCGCTGCACGACCTCCAGTACACCCTGGCCACCCATCCTACTATGTCGTTCCCTATTGTATGGGATCCTTCTTGCAAATTACCGTATTGACGACACATGGGTTAGACGGTATCTGGACCCGGATGTGGCCTTTGTTGAACCTCGTCGCTCTGCCAGCGACCCTTCAGACTCTGCTGGTCCATCCCATGCTCCATGATGGTCCTGGTTTAGTACCTGTTGACGCTGCTGATGTTAGGCTATAGTTTTATTTTGTTTCATGTAGTAGTTTTTGAGATATAGTATTTCTATTTTCATGCATTGTATTTCTTTCAGACTTATGCATTTTTTAGATATAAAACTGCTAGTAGTTTCTCTCTATGATTGTTGTTCCACGTTGTGTGATTGCATATATTCACTTTGTCTACTTTTTATGGGGGAGCCATTTTATCACTTTGCTAAATGACAAAGGGGAAGAATACTTGTGATATTTGCTTGTGATTTGGAAACACTTGATAATACTTGTGATATTTGTATGAACATGTGTTTTGAGCTTCAATATATATTATTGTGCTTGCTTGGATTAGAACTTGTCTCAGAACATATCCATTTAAGGGGGAGCCGACATATTCATCTACGGGGGAGCTATTATCATTATTCCATGTGTCTAGGTATGAATGTTGCGACATACAAATATCGTATTTTTGTCAATTATCAAAATGGAGGAGATTGTTGACCCAAACTGGATCGCAGTCAACCTAATCTTGATAATTAACAAGACGATATCCGTTATGATCAAACTTGACACATCAAGCTCCATCAAGCTCCAAAACAGACAATCACCACACATCAGCTCAAGACGAACATCATCGACAAATGCTATGACATGCTACTATTTACTTGTTCTCTGAGTCTGTATTTTATTTTTTATTGAGTCTAGGCTATTGTAAGTTGAGTCGCACTGAGTATATCAACCCTAGACTTTATACCCAAAGCTTCACAAACAAAAGTCCAAAAACTTGCCAAACCCAAAACAACCCATTGAACATTTTGTACCCAAGAAGACAGAGTTCAGGCCGAACTCTGCCCCACACAGAGTTCGGGCTGAACTCTGTCTCCTTAATTTCAGGACCTGATTTTTAGGGTTTTCTTATTACTAGTTGTCCAACGGCTAAATATTTGAATATTTGGGACAGAGTTCTGGCCGATCTTTGCCTCTCTAGACTAGTATATATAGGCCTTGATTTCTCTCATTTTTAATCATCCAATCTTCTCTTCTTCTATAGCCTATACATTCAAGAGCTTATTCTTCTCATCTAACTAGCCACAAAACTTCCCAAGTCCCCAAGGTGCTCAGTGCGAGTCAACTACAAGTTTGTGTGCAAGAGTTCCAAAAGAAGTCACTTGGACAATTTCAAGTCTCGTCATCTGCGAATCTGTAAGAAGTTGGCGTGCTCTTTTGAGTAAAGGCACGTGGTTGTACGCTATTTCACAAATAGTAGATTTTAATCCTGAACTAGAGTTCTCAGGCCTAGACTAGTCCTCTACGAGAGAAACCAGGTTAAAAAATGTTGTGTCTGCGTATGCTTCTCTGATCTCTATTTATAATTCGTACTTATACTCTGATTATTATTTCTGTTGGGTGGACTTGAATAGAGTTATTTTTAATTGGATTTTATCGACACATACTCTATTCTCCCTCCCTCTAGAGTTGCATAAACATACTTCAATTGTTATCAGAGTTCTCCCTTTTCGGAGGATTTGTATGCTCAATGGCTAGTAAACATTCTATCCCAAGCTTAGTAGTGGATGTTTATATTAAAAACAAAGGCTCCATGAGAAAACTAACCTTCACTCGAATGTTTGGAAAACGGACAGCAGCAGCAAGCAAATCATCAACATCTGAAAAACTATCAACTTATGTAATCCCAAATACTAAGGACATGGTTGATGATCTATACAATTTTATTGTTGCAAACTTTGAGAATATTTTCAAAGAGATGAAGACTATATCCGACAACCAGAAATTGATTCTGGATAAGATTAAACAGATAGAGGTTGAATTTGCTGACGAAGAATCAGATTTTTCTTCCCTCGTGAAGAAGGTAAATGGGGCTAGCCTAAACTGGTGCTACTTTGCATTTTTTTCTCTTATTCTACTACTCTTGATGATTCTGTAATCTAATATACACATTTATACTCTAATATGTGAAGGACACATATATACACATTTATACTCTGTTACTAACTGATCTAGCTATCCATGTTGTATTATTTTCTTATCTAACTTCTAGATTTGCTTGCTAACTGTATACTTGTTAATAGGACGATACTCAGTATCATCACTGAAAAAGGAATTCAGGGAATCATTTGTATTTGAATTAAGGCTCCAACCCAATTATTACTGTGTACATTGTATACACTTGTGAGCTTCAACTCAGCTAAACCGAATCTTCATCTCTGATGCTTAAAGATATATCAAAACTTCTTAGCCCCTATATTCTACATTAAACACTCTAGGACAGAAGCACATGGTCTTGAATCAAAGCTACTCAGGATATCCTTGATGCTCTGATACTCTGCTACTTGATGCTCTGATACTGCAAATAATTTACAATAAAAATTAATATTGCACTGATACTCTGCTACTTGATGATGCTCTAATACTGCAAATAAATTATAATAAAATTTAATATTGCACTAATACTCTGCTACTTGATACTCTGACACTATAAAAAAATGACGATTCTTGACGGTTTATAAGTTGACGGTCGTCGGAAACCATCAACAATAGGGTTTATCTTGACGGTTTTAGGCTTACGTCAAGAGATGGCCTTTTTTTGTTACTTTAGCTCATTTATAGCATGTATGTCGACGGTTTCGAGGGATCCGTCAAGAAAGAGCATCTTTTATATTGACGTTTTGATAATAACCGTTAACTATTGTGTATGCGGGAAAGTTGTCACAGTTTTTCCATTTGCCATTATGGTAATTATTTTAAAGTCTTTAAAATTAATGACGGTCTTTCACAAAAATTTTTAAGGCTCATAAGAACCAAACTCTCGACTTCTCTTCCCGCTCTCTTCGAAACTCTCGACTTCTCTCTCCCCCCGCTCTCTCAGTAACCCTCGTCTCCTCCTTCCCTCAGAATCTCTCCCCGTCTCAGAAACCTCTCTGGAGAAAATCTAACCGGTCTGGAGAAAAACCCCTTTTTCTGTGTCTCCTCCTTGAGAGCCTTCTCCACTTCGAAATCACCACTTCTTCTCCTCTGAGAGAAAATTTCCGTAGACTCAAAATCTCCCCCCTTCCTTACGCTCACACTTCTCATCCACGACCTAGCCACTCTCCCACTACACTCTTTGCTGCGAACCCAGCCATCCCCGACAACAACCATATGAAGCATTCACGTCGATGACAAGGTCGGCCCAGATTTGGGATACCGTCATCTAGGAGAGGTCTGATCCCTTTTCCTCCTTCTCCTCTCCTCTTATTTTAGATGTGGAATTTGTGTCTATTTATGACAAGATGTTGTCACTGTTGTGCTTTGTTTAGAGTTTCGAGGGTGTTTGCACTCGTCTCAGAAATAGATCTGTTGATTGAGGGTTTCGTATGGTGTTTGTTTAGATTAGGAAGCTTTTTCTAGGGTTTTGAAGCACGTTTCCTCTCAAATGCTTGAGTTTTTTGCTCTGGAACCAGAGGGCTAAGGGTCAGCCCTGTTTATTCTTGGAAGGGGAAGGTTTTCTGAAGAAAAATGGGGCTAAGGTTTCTTCTCCACTGTTTATCAATTGGACACGGACACAACACGGTCTATGGCTTAGTGCCAGAAACTTTCAAATCTTATTCTTAAGCAGATTTTAAGCTCTAATTAATCCAATATTTACCTATGACCCAATTTTATAAGGATAACTTGTTTACTTCTTGTACCAGTATGCTACTGCTGCTTGAAGCTAATTAATTTTCTTTCATATGT